>CM034617.1:23169915-24369915 GCA_020080225.1 Gynochthodes officinalis | reverse complement strand
TAAGTTTCAAAATATAATATACTTAATGTTCTATTAAATGTCTAATTAATTTGAGTTATGTATTATTATTATTAGTAAGAGTAATACAGTACTTATTTTAATCTTGTGATTGAAATGAATTTGAAGCTCCAAAAATTAAATAAAAAGCCTTAGAATAATTTCTGAAAGAAAGTTAATAATTATTTTATTTCAACTAAACAAGAAAAGATTATAAAATGTTTAAGGCCTTTTATCTTTTAGCCCTTCAGGATTTTCTTGGATTCCCTGTTTTTTTTTTATTTGATAAGGGAATTCCCTTGGATTCTTGATTGGGTATAATAAGCTATTGAAGCAGGACCACCTAAGTTCGGCCACTTATCAAATTTTGGAAAAAACATGAACAAATTGAAACCCTGGAATATCACAATCACTTACTATCCCTATGAATTATTGAACAAATAAATTTCTTTTAGTTCAGACATTTCTATATATAAAATCACAGTGAGTAGTTGTGGAGATTTAAGCAAAAACATCCATATTTATTTTTTTTAAAAAAAGTTTGAAAGCATATGTATTTTTTCTTTACACTTAGACGTGTGATATTATTATCTTTAAGCAGCTTAACGTAAAAAAAAAAATTATACTATGATTTAATCGTTTATTGAAATGCCTTTTTGCCCCGTTTCTTAGTAAATTGATTTTATTGAATATAAATAAAAGTTCTACAATAGTTTTTCTTTAGTTCATAACAATATGTATGATCATGACATTTCTCGTTCAGTAAATAAAGTTATTCATCTTTTAACCTAAAATGTTAGTTTGATTTTATTTCTAATGTTCAAAAAAATTTAATTTTATCTCCCAACTTACAAATTTGGTACCAGTTAGTCATTCTAACATAATCATGTCACAAGAGACTTATTGTATTCAATTACTCACTAGCACAATTTATAAATATTTTATTTAAATTACATTTTTAATTATTTAAATCACTTCTAATTTTGATATTTTTTAATTTGGATAATTTTGTTCATTCATAATATATTTTTGACAACTAATAAAAATTGGTATACATCGTGAAATTACAAAATTAGAGATGATAAAATACGAAATTAAATTTTTGGAGAGCATTTTAAGACTGAATAAAAGTTTTAAGTGATTGTTTGTAATTTACCCTTTTTGTTTTAGTTTATTTCATTGCCATTTACCCTAGACACATGCACGTCTCAAGATTGAATTCATTAAATTTCTATTTATTTTGATTCCATTAGAAAGACTAATTAGAATTAAAATTTTAAATTAAAAAATTAAATTAAAACTTTTTAAATATGAAAGACGATATCAAACAAAGATCTCAAGTTAAAAGGACAAATAATACTATTTACCTTTTTTTCTTTCACACTAAAAATTGCGTAAAATCTTACTATTAAAAAACTGTTGATTTTACTCAAAGGAAAAAAAAATCGTGGTGTGCATGGTATAGGGTGGGGTAGGTTGGGGGGCCAAGAGCACATGAAACTGCCATGGCCATGAAGAAAAATGTCGTTTTCTTATTTATCTAAAGAGATGCATAGGAGAAGGGAAAAAAGATAAATTTAAAAAAATAATAATAACAAAGGCAATGAGTGAATTTCAGTCAAATGAAGGAACATTTGACCACTATTTTGCATAGAAATAACGTGTGCCTGCCAATGTAGTGGTTTACGAATCATTTTCACAACCAAAATTGACGAAGCAAAGTACCCTTTTTTCATTCATTTTGTTGTAATAGCTGATTTTTCCAATTAATAAAAATTCTCCACTTTATCTATATATATATATAAAATGTTTGTAATCTGTATATTTTCAATTCTGAATACCAAAAATACGTTCATTGTTTATTCATAGAAAAATAAATAAAAAGAATTAAAACTAAAAGTACTTAAATTTTAAAACCAGGGTAAGAAACTTAATGGATGTATTTGGATTTACGTGGTTTGCCGGGAATCTAACAAGAAAATTGTACTACATGGAATGGATTGAGGAAATCAAATAATTAATTGTAGGTAATCATGTTGACAGAGGTCATTCTCATGCCTGCTTAGACTTTTTAATAGTCTCGTACTGTTTAACTCAACATTTCAAATCATGGGGTACAGTTAAACAATTAGTCATCTATTCCAATCTGGACTTTACGTCCCTTATTCCAAACCAATTGGCGCCATAGATATTTGAATAAAAATGAACATAAAATATATTAATTCCGAAATTGAGAAACTCCAAAATTGTCCTAAATGTCAATATTTTCGTGAGTTAGGTAATCTCCTCATCCCTTAATTATTGCCTAAGGATCCAAACCCTAAACCTAGGAAAGAAAAAAATGCATGCATGAGCAAGGCTAGATTAGCAGCTTTGTTGACCTTTGTTAAAGATTCCTACATTTCTTTGACCTTTAAGATTGGAATACAATTGTGGGGTGGGGTGCATCATTGTTCATTTCCATTCATTTGAAAAAGCTAATCCATGTCCAGTTCCAAAGGGACAACATCTTGGGTATGTGTTCCCTTCCTTAATCCAACTGTTTTCATTTCTTCCTTTTTTGGGGTGCATTGATTAGTTAATGCAATTCCCTAATCTTGAGGATGCAATTGTTCATCATCATGTTTCTCTCAAAGTGAGTAATCACTCGCAACTCGCATAATCACAGGCTCCTTGGCGGCCGCCGTCTCCAACTTCCCACCGCATGGGTATGTTAGAGAGACAGTAAGTATATAAAATTGCAGTACCTTCTCACCTAGAAAGGAAAAGAGTCTTAGGTGCTGTTTGTTTCAAAGGTTTGGGATGAATTTGGATTGGTTTTGGCAAAAATAGAGTGTTTGTTTTGGGGGGATGGGTTTACCAAAACCCTTCCCAATGGCTTTAATAAAAAACCAACCCCCCCTTTTCTCAAAACCCACGTTGGTGGGTTTAGTCTTCCATGGCCCTCAATTTTGATGTGAATTGGGCGCGCCACTTGTCATGGGGTTGCAAACCGCCATGGTTTGCAACCCCCATTTTACCTTTTTTTAAAAAAATTTTTTAAAAATAAATTTCACTAATTTATAGAAAATATTTTTCTCTACAAATTGACATGCACTTTGACTATTTTTTGAACAAGATATAATTTGTTAAATATCATATAATGTAAAATACTATTTTTATTATAATTTTAATATAAAATTTATTCCATTCAATTACAAAATAATACCAAACAACATAATTATTATCATTCCATTCTATTCCAAACCTTTCCATTCCACAAATCCATTCTATTCCTAAACCCACCATTTATACCAAGCGCCCCCTTAGTACTACTACCTTCTAACTAAAAAGAAGAGAGTTTTAGTGCCTTCTTCCAACTTGCATCTTGGTTTATGTTTTTATCTGTCCTACATAAAAAAAAAAAAAACCCATTTCAATATTTATTTTAAAATTTAAATTACAGATTAAAATACATTGAAATCAATAATCACCTAAAAAACTTCCACCCCTCTCCTTCTTAACATGTATTAAATGCCCTGTTCAAATAAAAAACTTATGTCGAGAAGTTTTCATAAATAGTGATTTATGACAAGATATTATATTTCTTCAAATCATGAAATTTAATATATATTACTACTTTTGTCTCAAAAAGAAAGTCAAATTTCAAAAAAAATTATTTATTAAAAAAAAGAATTTCACTTTTAGTTGAAATTCTTGTATTATCTTTAATAATAATAATAATACATAATTCAAATTAAAAAATAATGATAAAAATATATATTTATTTATACATTAAATATATTATGTCTCCTAAATTTAAAAAAAAATGTACCAAATCAAAAATAGACTCTTTTTTTGAAAGGAATAGAGCATTAATATTTACTTTCATCCAACTTAATATCATTTTTTTAGTCCAACCAAGTCAATCATAAATTATTCAATGCAACATAATGAGTTCTTAGCAGTTATGGATTATTAGGGCAACCGTATTTGCGTGGAATGGTTCCCCAACCGGAATAGGTTTCGACTTAGATTTGGGAGAATTTCTCCCTACTTTAAATTTATGATAGCACAGAAAAAAATGATAATAGATCTTGTCGTTAAAATTACAAAAAATTCTATAAAATTTTATTAGAATATAAAATTGATAGAGAAAAACTTAATATTGTTTATTCAATATAAAATTTATTCAATATTAAGTTTTTCTCTATCAATTTTATATTCTAATAAAAATTTATAATATTTTCTTTTTTTTTAAATCTAAATTTTAAAATATATAAAGCCTAACAACAAGAAAAATAACCCTTATCATTAAAATTTATCGTGATAAAAATAAATATCAATAGTATAAATATTAACACAAATTATAAGATTCATATCAATTTATTACAGTTCAATTGAAAAAACTTTAAATTGTTCAGTGAATTGCATTTCCACATTTTAACCCAAACACCGCTCCTGCTCTGTTCAGTGCTCTGCTCGCTGTCCACCTCCTAAACGTCCAAAACCTGGAAGCTGAAACTTCATGCTTCATTTTACCCACACGGTTTAAATTAGGCAGCTCGGCGTTTCACACCATTTCAACGCAGTAATTCTGTTGTGTTCATAGATACTGTCCTATATTAAAAATTGAGAAAATTAAGAGCACCTAATAAGTGGTAAGGATCCAAAACCCACTAATTTAAACTTTTGGGCTCAAATGAGCTCCTACTACTTATTGTGCCTCTTGAGTTGAATTTTCCATGTGTGAAACCTTCTCACCAAGTGATATCAGAGCCGAAATATTAGATTACTCGGGGAAACAAGTAGTTCCTTTCTAGGTTGGACAGGGACTTAGTGTGGAATTCGTAGACAAATAGGTTTGATGATTTACTATTTGTACGGGCACTAAATAGATCCATGGTGAAAGAGATGGACTTGTGGAGGAGTAGACTTTAATGTGATAGTGTATCCATAAAGGAAGAGGTTTGTTGTATTTATAAATATTAAAAAATTAAGAAGAATTAGAACACCTAGTTTAAAGTTTTGGGCTCTTCCTACTACTTATTGAGGCACTTTAGTTGGACTCCCCATGTGTGAAACCTTCTCAACATATTCAATCCCTGTATTCCCCTAATATTGGAAAACATTATATTTACAAACTATTTTTCCTATTTTCCCCTTCAAACTTACCAGAGCATCCTAGGCCAAATCTTTTATATCCCAAGTCATTAAGCCAGAGTTCGAACTTCTTGTTGTGAATATTGCTGTTGCACACAAATTCAAGTTAGATAGAGTAGTTATTGTTACATTTACATTTCGTGATGGATGCTCAAATCTTCACCTCTCTTATTATCTTATTTTAGTTTGACATGTAATTAAAGCATTGGACTTTGTTTGAATAGAAAATACATTTCAAGTTATTATGTTGAATTCCAACTTTTTGTTGTACGTGATTTTAAAACTTTCACCTGTAGAGTGGAAACTTAAAACTTCAACTTCTTCAGTGCTTGTTCTTTCCTAAATTGAAGACTGAAACATTTGGCCGGGCAATCAAACTGTGGGTGGGAAGAAAGGAAAAATCTAGCAAACGTAAAACATAGATGGAGTGTTTGAATCTCATCGATGGAGTGTTTGAATCCCACCTATTCCTTTTTGTTTCTCCAAAGGACAAAAATAATGCTTAATAACAAGAAAAACGCATGGGATGGGAGAGGTATGCTCATTCTGGATGCCAAAGATTCGCTCAATCCGTCCAGGCTTGCTCAAGATCGCAAAACAAAATAAGAAAAGCATGAGCTTCTTCCATCCAAGACCCTTAGACCCAGTCTACCACTCGATCCTTTGGTTTTGCTAGTGATTCCAATAACACCTTTCAACCATCATTTTAATTTGTTGTTCGAATAAAATTCACGTACTTGAAGCAATGTTTGAGGTCTACGCATCAAAGGTTGTGCATGCACACGTGCAAACACATGCAGTTGATGTCATTCTTGGGCGCATCAAAAATAATAAAATTCATTCAGTGCAAACCAAAACAAGCAAGTATATTGTGATCTGTAGTCCAAAGATTTGGAAATAAGGGCAAGAGGAGGTAACTCCAAGGTGGGCATTCTCTTCATCATGAGCTCCCATCGATGATAACAAAACTATGTTACGTGGGCTGAGGAATCGCTTAAGTTTTGTGTGAGAGTCAGATCGAATGTTTGATATTTGGATGTGTATAGTGCAGTGGAGAGAGTGAATAAAGAGTCACTGGAAACATTATTGGGATCAATCAATTTATGAATCATGCAATTAACATAATGGTACAGTTTTAACGCAACAAATCCATGGAAATGACTTGTGCTACTATTTTTTATTACCAACTCAAAAGAACTAATTGCTGTAACCATTCTTGGAAAGGGGAACTAAAAATGCAAAGTTTGGTTAATCAAAGATACCTCGGTAGGTGAATATTCTTAATTAAAACCTTATTTTCTTTCTAAATTATTACCCATAAACTTATTATTTTAAATATCTTAAATTAGAACAAAATAAATTGCTAGGATCTCCATTTTACTCCTCCCCTTCTTCCAGTAATTCTTTCCATTCTACTATATTATCTAAAATAGTTCATAAATTTAGATCAATTAATTATTCTCGAATAGCAATCGCACCCGAAGACATTTTTTTATTGCAAAATATATAGAAACTGTAAGTAGTAAAAAATAAAATAAAATGAGATGTTGCACTTCCAAAATTGAATTTCACATTCGAATGAATTGTAAGAATGAGTTACTAACTTAATAATAAAATACAACCCTAATAATTATCACTCCACGCTTACATAAAGATATATGTACGATTAAATGTATAATTTTTTTATCACTATTTTTTTAAGAGGGAACCTTTATAATTATTAATAATAAAAATAATATAAAAATTTTCTCCAAAAGTAATTTTTTTTTTAAATAAAGAAAATTTTGAAAATATATATATTTTTTCTTGTGTACAAAGGGAATAGAAACTATGCTTTTTAATTGTACCATTTTACATGCTACATCAAATGTATAAAATATTTATTCTATTTTTGCACATTTCCAACTGCTTAGGAAAATGCAATTTAGTGATTTACTTTTCGGGTAACTACTTGAGCTGAGCTTGACTAGGATAACATATGCACGGGGGCTAGAGAGCCAATCTCGGAACAGCCTAATTTCCTTATATAACGTACTCTTTCACTCCCTCGGTAATCTAAAATTCAACTGAAGCAATCCAACATAATTCTCCACAAACCTTGCCTGAGAATCCACCGAAAAATGAACGAAATGCATTCATTTCAGCTTATCCAACCATAGCTGGATCTTTGTACTAATGGAACTAACACTAATCTGCAAAGACCAAAAAATCATACAAACGTCAGTCGCCATTGCCAGCTCTCATGAGGACGCTTTTCTGTTTCTAACATGGGAAACAATGATGCAAGTTGCTCCAATCAGGTCATCCACAATCTCCTGACCATAAAAAATATATAGACACAGAGAAAAGAAACTTTTACCCACAATGGGTGACTGGGAATAATGAAGAAATGATATCCTGCAAGAATCCTGTCCCTATATCAAATAAATCAAGCTCGGATTTGGCAACCAATTTTTTAACCAAGAACTTAAAAGAGGTTTTCAACAAACTCCACAGTTGATAGCCTGATATACATATTCTTTACTGGGGAACTAAGAGAACAAGTATTTTACTACTACACAAAGATAAAAAGACCTTCAATCAGAAAAATGTCAATAATAGCAAGCTTCCAACCAAGCCAAGGCACTCAGAACGAATAACCACCAAGAATGAATACATTTGGTAGGAAATTTTCAATCAGATATATTCAAATAAAATCCACAATATACAGCAGCTGTGTGTTAGGAAGGATTTGATGTGCATTAAAATAGAAGCAGTCTTCAGAAGAGCCTCAAGCTAGTAACCTCTTGAATGAAAGGCAAAAGCAAGCAGGATTAACTTTACTGATTTCAGCAAGGAATGAGAATGCAGTAATATACACGATTTACATAGGTTCTCTTGTTAGTTCTCACTGATCAAATTGGCTGGCTCACTCAAAACATACTTGGGTAGCTCATATTTTGCACCTGCATTTGAAAGGCTAAAGAGTTTAATAGACTTTTCACAACGAATGTCAACACAAAATTTTTGAAACCAAAATATGCATTACAAACCTCTCTCATCATAGCAAATTGTCAAATCTGGATTTTGAACAATAATACCAGCACTGTCAATGATTGCTTGTGCTAGGGCCAAATCCGCCTCAGCTGCAGCTCGTAATGCATCCCAGATTTCTAATAAGAATGCAAAAATAATTTTGTTCAAATATTGTCCTACTCATATAACTCCACCCCTGTTAAACCTTTCTTATAAATGTTTAAACATTTTACGTGTCTACATGTTAAATATTTTTAACATAGCCTGTCCCAAGTTCAAATAAAGGAGAAGGGTCGGGTTGGATTGGATCGACAACCAACATTGAAACTGTCAAACCTAATAATATGGATTATACTTTAAATCATATTAATTTCTAACTATGGTGAGATATGATCCATATAGCCAATCCCACATAGCAGGACAAAAGCTTGGTTGTTATTGCTGTTGTATGGTTCTACTCATAACTCTACAGAGAACAGTATCTGCTAGCAAGAATAAACTAAATGTCATAGAGACGAGGACCTTCCTCTACCGATCTCAGTTCCCATACAAAGCGATGCCAATAGTCTCCCCATTTCCAACACACAGCAGAATTGTAAGGTATCCTATAAATTTCTTAAGGCACTTGTATATGAAGCTCAGTAACAATAGCAGTAGCGTGCAAGTAGTGAACAACACGAAGAACAAGAAGAGAAAATGCATCAAGTGCAGCTGCAATGCAGTTCATTACCATATCATGCTGGAAAAAATTTACAAACAATGGTAGATCCACTTCTACTGATTTTTACTATTTGCTTAATCATATAGCTTAACAACCTCAACAGCAATGAATATTAACATTTATGAGTCACTGATCCACAACATGGAGCCAGAGAGAAGGAAATGGATGTGAGAAAATGAAAATCCAGATACACACAAACCACAAGTGATTATTGCTATGAGCAGAGAAAAAATGACCAAAGAAAGTCAGCAACCCTCATGAGAAACAAAGACATCAATGTGGTGAACAAACTCAATTAAAGACAATTGTGGGTTTATTTGGGGGCCAAAGGTTGTACTTATCGCAATGAACTATTTGAAAATTTCTAGCATGTGGAGTTACTGATTTTGCTTTATGTATGATCTTTTTCCAGAAATTTAGTTCTCAAAGAAGGATCGTCCTAGACAACCACAAGGGACATAGTATGTATGCAAATTGCCCATAACATAGGTGCAGAAGTGAGATTGTTCCAAAAAGAACACAAAAGTAATCAATGAGCAGTTAACAAGTTTTAATGTTCAATATTAGGTCATACATAGTAAGCACATGCAAAATCAATGCCAATACAAATAAAATACATATATATCATAAAAGCTAATCAATAGAACAAATGGGACTTTTAACACAAAACTCAATGTCATGTACCAGCAATTTTCACAGGTCATCAACACAAAAAGTCCTTAGCAGGATAAAGTGATCAAATTGGCAATACACCCTAGGTAAAACAATGAACTAAAAACCTGAGGTAAGGTGCAATCACTTTACCGCTTCTTACAAGATTTCACTAGCAGAGAACCACTACTAAAGTTATAATTATACGGAACATTTAAATGAGTCTTTTGCAAAGAAAGCAACGACAGTCATCAGGCCAGAATGTGTGTAAAATAGCATCCAGAGGCTTCATAATCACTAAAAGTGGAGACTTTGCTAATCAAGCAATATTAAGGACATAAGAATACACAAAGACTCCCAGTGCTCAATAAGAGTTCACCTAAATGCATTGTGCTCGGTGACCATTCCCAAACTACCCCACAACTCTGAACTTCATTGGAATATCTACCCCAAACTAATGAGGATGCTAGTTTAATTCCGAAATACATACTCTTCAATCTGAATGTGCTTCCAACATTTTTTGAAAGCCAAATGACATGGTTTAATAGTTGTTCCAAAACAAAGACAGCTTAAGAGGCTTGTGGGGGATTTTTCTCTGTTTGGAGCTAAAATGTCACTTAATGTAATGCCCCATCACTCGGACTTCAGTCATCCATCAAAAAAGAAGATATTATAGTTTGCTAGAGGTACAAAATATTTCATATACATTATTGAAACTGGAAGTTGACTCCTGAAGCTCTTTTTATTGTATATTTCCGAAACTTTAATATGTCAAGATGGGAATTTTCCTGAGATGCTGGTCATAGGTAATACTGCGCTATGATAGCACCCTAACAAAACAAGAAATGCCAAAAAAGGAAATCATGAGATTTAATCAAACTGAGAATTCCTTAGGAACAAGACAATAAACTGACCTTCAACAGGACATGCTATAATATTGGTAAGAACAACATTTACATCAACATCATGGTCATCACTGAACACATGAAACGGAAAGTAACCATCAAGAGATACCAAGTGATGAATCCACACATTTAATTCAGAACTTACTTTGCATATAATTTCATATCTGAGAATGCAGTAAGGTGCCAATAAAGTTTTGAAATGCATTATTGCTTGGCTAAAGAAAACAACTCAACAGTTCTATAAAATAACCTTTTCGACCACCATAGTGAGGAGCGGTATCCCAAAACTCATCACGCATCCTTACAAGTTGTGCCCTTGTTATTGGCTCTGAGTGCTTCCAAGGCTTTGGTTTCCGTATCTTCTTAGCAGTTTCTGAGAAAAATATAATATCCAGTAACTTGAAAGAATAACATTGCTTTGAGGAAGATAAAAATGCCTGGGATCAACAGTTCCTGTCAAAACATTTGTCTATTTACACGAGAGTGGAGATAATATATAAACATCCACCAAGAAGGAAAAACATCTAGTTGAAAACTTTTCCTCCTTTTACTAGACCACAACTAGGATGCATTAATTAATTTGATATCTGAGCCTACATTAATTAATTAGTTTGGCTTTTCATTCACAACAAACCTCATTCAAGTTATTGTTTTCTGTTCTTAAACATCTCTTTCAACATTATTCATAGAAAAGATTGCTCAAGCGTATCTTGCTTTCAACACCAATGCATTTATTTACATATGCTTCTTCTAGTCATTCCAATTTGCTCCTTTACACTGGAAACTTTATAAAAGTTCTCATGAATAACTTAAATCTAGCTACATGCAAATGCTTCTCACTTTTTCATTCTGCGGCAATAATGTACCAGAATTGTGATGGACGCTGCTTACAAAAAACTAAAAAGTTCTTTTTCTTTTTTTAACTTTTTCTTTTTCATTTTGATTTGCAATCGGAGACATAATAAAACATAGATAAAATAAGACTATTTGGCAGACTACATACGCTCCAATTCATAAATCTCCATTGGCAGAATGTAAAGGTTCTTGGCAAGAATAGCAGAATTTAGACGACATTCAGATACAGTGTAAGCCAATGAAATAGACTTTCAGATAACAAGACTTAGTAAGGATGGCAGAGAACAAGACTGCAGAGCTACTTAGAGACTGTTTGATAAAACAGAATGCTTAAATCTAAATGTTGAATGCTGAATGCTAAAATCTGAATGCTGAAGTGATTAAGTTGCTGAAATCTGAAAATTTAAAATTTAATTTTGAATGTCTAAATCATAATGCTGAACCAATTAATAATGTTTGATAAACATTTGATTTGAATGCTGAATTACTCAAATTATACCATTTTGATATTCCATTGATACTTTTATTTATATGTACAAATATTAACTTTTTTTAAAATTAAGCATCAAATATTATTTATGAAAATATGTAAAAGATACAATCTATCAACATTAATAGTCAATGCAAACAAAAAAAAAAATTGAAATTTATTTAACCCTTTATTAGAAAATTGAAAACAAAAAAACACTTTTGAAAATATGTGCTATGAAAGAAAAGGAAAAAAAAAGACAGAGAGTTATAGCTACAGTTAAAGAAAAAATAAATTATTGTTGAATGATTAACAAGAAGGGGTAAATTTGGAAAAATTGTTAAAAAGTTTTACCAATAACACGAAGTGATAAGCATTAAATTAATTTTCTTGCTTAAAATTTCTAATAGAGATTAAACAGTGCTTAAACAATTAACTGGAATAAAATTTTGTTATCAAACAACCCAGAAATTAAAATCTCTTAATCTATTAATTTTAAACAATAATTAATGTTATCAAACAGGCCCTTAAAAAATTACACCCAAAGAAGTACATAGTTACATACCACAAAGGAGTATGATATAGCACAACCAGAAACATACTAAAGAAATTAAACCATATTCACGCAGTGATCACAAGCAATCCAAAGATAAATCTGTTAAACACAACAACATACTCACAGCATCATAATATAGCAGCAAATGGAATAAAGATGTACGTATCCAACCCTCAGCTTCCATCCCCTCACACAAATTAAATAAGCATCCCAATGATGACCAAACTGATATAAGAACCAGAAAACAAAAATGATGCAAAAAGACCAACAGCTGACATGCTGCATGCAAATGTTTCAGATAAAATAAGGAGTCTGCAAGTTCTTCCACTATTCAAATGAGATGGAACAAGATAAGATGTGTAAAGAACTTCTTCCTTTGTTTTTATTTGCTTGTGTCTAGGAGAGAGAGACATTTAGAGAGTATAGAAGTAATGCAATATAACCATTTGTGTCTTATTGGGCCATCCAATATTTATTTTAAATAAAAGCTAGTAATGAAGGAGGTGGCATTATTCTAAATCTCATGGCGCAAAGCCAGGTGGAAGACAGACTTTCCATTCTATCTGAAGGAGGAACTCAACTATCAATATAATAGCATTGTGCATTTTTTTTCTATATCTTATGGCCCATATAAAAGTGGACAGCAGTCTTTGCGTCCTATCTGAACTTATGTAACTAAAGAATCAAAATTTCTCAGGATCAATTGATATGGTTTACAATGTCAAGAACAAGTCCTGTACATGAACCAAAGCACAGCCAATTTTCAAGATCACAAAGCATCTTTCCAACAAATCACAACCAACCACCAGTTATCTGTCAGGCATTTTTGTCTCCTTCCTCTGTCCCTTTATGTCCAAAGGTAAGCCAAATGTCCAATGTGAAGGTAAAGAAACTGCTTCGAAATGTCATCTTTAATCCGTCAAGCTTCAAGGCTAGCGAATAATTTGATGAAACCAGGTTTCAAATTCATGGGAAAAAAACAAAATGAAAACAAAGGAATCCCAAGTTCCTTGAGCAGAAAGAAATATAAAAAGTTAAGCATCTACAGGAGAGTGGGCAGGATCCTGATATGCCCTATATTCTCCATTTTATTTATAGAAATCAGAAATATTAAACAAAAAATAGATTATTTTCCTAACTCCAGAATCTTCATATTCATGTATCAATCTTTCTACAAAAAATTTCTACCGTATCCCAGACAACGCATTGCTATGTTCTAACATGAAGTTAATGAAAAGGTATATGAAATTCCTGCATTACTTGTGACTTCTTAACAGAAAAATAATTTGGTAGTTAACATCTAATTCAATGTTCGTTCTTGCTTTTCCATTACTGTCTCTACTAAAATCCACACTCTACTGAGGCAAAAACAACTACTAATGCAAATCTATGTCATTCAACTAACTACTTAGTCTCTGAACTATCAATGCATCAAAATACCTCTAAAACTACAATACGGTTTTTCCATGCATTTCCAACCAAAAATTGAGAGATGACTTACTCCATAGAAGAAAGTAAAGAAGGCATACATTTTGGGCTTCCATCAAACCTTTTCAGAGTCCCCAAGAAAATAAAACAACACAAAAGCAATACACCAACGAGACTGACATCTCAGCCAATTTAAGATAAAATCCAACCACACTAGGGAATTAAAATCTGGGCCAAAGAGGAATTCCATTTCCATATCTATGAAGCAGATTTCTGAACAGTGCTTAAAATTTCTTTAGTTTTTAACTTTTTAACCGCTACGCCTGAACTAAAAGACTTATACCGCAATACCCACCATAAATTAGGTTTTGTCTTCTCAGTTAACAAAATTAACAAACACAAACCCATTCACAAACATCAAACTGAACTCCACGAAAACAATCACCAAACACTTCAAAATATGGTCACATTAAAACGAAATCAATCAAGAACTTCTCAAGAATCCACCACAACTAAATCCAAGTAAGGAGAACTAAAAAAGAAAGTCAACTTTTGAAGCAATCCCAGAACCAAAAATCATTCCCAGCATCTTCAAGATTTGCAAACAGTTACAAAGCTCAAAAGGCATCTAAATAATCATCTACATAAGCCCCGCGCCCACCCCTCACACCACCCCACCCCACCCCCCCAAAAGAAAAAAGAGACGGCAATAATTACTGGATAACAAAAAGGTTGAAGAACAACCTTCTTTTTTATCACGCGATCCAGCGCATCCCATGATGTGAAATTGATCGTTCTCCACTCGCTACAATCACCAATATCTAATAAAACGACACAGAAAGAAAAGGGGTCGTAGTATTCTTCAGGTTCGTTTTGGTGTTTTCAAGAAAGCTTTTTGCTTCTTCTTCTTTTTTTTTTAGATTTTTGCGTACTCACAACTCTCTCATTCCACTAATATGACAGCTGTTGAAATAGTAGTACCATAATTCCTCTGTTTTTTTGTACAGTTTTAGAATTTCGGTGGGGGAAGGAAGATAGCTTCGAATCCTAGAATCCGGAGAGTCCACCAATTTTCAACTCCCTTCTCTCTTGCTTCTCTTTTTGGGGAAGACAATTATATTTCAACAAAAAAGTAGTATTCCTGCTCTCTTTTCTTTTCAAAAGAAAGTCTATTTTTAAACATAAATTTTTAATTTTAAAATATAATATTTTTAACACACTACTAAAATATTTTTTTTTAATTTTACTTTTACTTTTTAATTTTAAATTATATATAATGATTAATTGAAAATAATATAAAAAATTCTAAACATACACTTTTTTTTTTGAAATAAAAAATAAAAGTGAACTATTTTTGAAATTTAATAAAATATTATTTATTTATTTATCATGAATAATTATTAATTATAAATTTTGTCAATATTTTATTATAACATTACATTTGGTATGAAGTCACTTGTTATGGATATAGTTAGAAAACACACAATGACGAGACTATTTTTATTTATAACAGCATGTTTGGTTGGAAGGAATTGACAATTCCTTCTAACCAAATCCTTCCAACCAAATTCCTGATGGAGTTCAATGTATTTGTTTGGTTTAAAGGAATTAATTCCAGCCATGAATTCCAATTCCTTTAGAAGTCTGAATTACAATTCAGCCAATTTAGCCATAAATTGCAATTCCTTGCACCAAGGAATTGGCCAAATTTTTTTTCCAATTTTGCCCTTCTAATTTTATTCAAGAATTGCAATTCTTCCTCTATCCTCTCTCTCACCAATTTTTCACTCTTCTTTCTCTCTCATCATTTTCTCACTCTACTTTCTCTCTCATCATTTTTCACTCTTTTTTCTCTCTCATAATTTTTCTCACTCTACTTTCTCTCTCATAATTTTCTCACTCTTCTTTCTCTCTCATCATTTTCTCATTCCTTTTTCTCTCTCATCATTTTCTCACTCTACTTTCTCTCTCTCATCATTTTCTCACTCTTCTTTCTCTCTTATCATTTTTTCGTTCTTTTTTCTCTCTCACCATTTTCTCACTTTTCTTTCTCTCTCATCATTTTTTCTCACTCTACTTTCTCTCTCATTATTTTTCTCACTCTACTTTCTCTCTCTCATCATTTTCTCACTCTTCTTTCTCTCTCATCATTTTTTCTCACTCTATTTTCTCTCTCTCATCATTTTCTCACTCTTCTTTCTCTCTCGTCATTTTCTCACTCAGTAATAAAATGCTTAAGATAAGGATATTTTAGTCATTTAACACAATTCATTAGTTCTATTCACCCCAACCAAACACAAGAATAATGATTCCAACCTTATTCAATTCCTTTGAACCAAACTCATTCAATTCAATTCTAGCCTAATTCATTACAGCCTAATTCCCACTAAATTGAAATTCAATTATAGCCTTATTCATTACAGCGAACCAAACATACCGTAAGGAAATAATTTTTTCTTTGACTTGAGTGGCTGAGTCTATTGTTGTACAATGACTGAATTCTCATTTTGTGATGAAAATCATTAATATTTATTTATTTACTAGCTGACAATGGCATGCTTATTTGGTACTGACCTTTTAATAAAGGGCTAAGTTATAGAGTAAATACAACGAATGCCTTTAAATTGTTAGATTTGGATTGCAATAAAAATCAATCTACTCCTAATAATTCTTGATAATTTCCAGTAAAATAAATAGAGATGACAAATGAATCAGATATGTGTGGAGTGTAGTTTATGGTGTTATAACTCAATTTAACTTATATAATGATGGATTACACTTTTGTTGACAAAGAAACCTGCAGCCGCTACCCAAGGGTGCGCATGCATTGGGTAAACCCCGTTTCTGTGAAATAGACCGCAAACCCTCACAGGAAAAGTAAACTGCACCAGGTAATCCATGTGCAATGGGCTTAATTAAGAAAGTGTGAGTAAGGAATTTAAACTTGTGATCTTATGGTTATGTTCTCACCCTTCCACACCAATTTAACTACCTCAAGAGGCTAATGATAGATTACACTTGAATGAATCGGAGGGGGATTGAGTTTGAGTTAATTCAATTTTTAAAAAAAATTAATATGCACCCATTAGTAGTCTATTGAGTAATTTCCTCATGGTGGTGGCCACTCTTTCAATATTTAGTAATAAATCATGGTAGCAACTGTCTACAGTATCCTATTTCCACTTATGTATATATTCATCATCATTGTTAATTACAATGGCAAACATAATTTAAAAAAGATTAACCTTGTTACAATGGTAACTATTACATATAGTATCTCACTTTTGCATTATTGAACATTTTCAGTTCCTTGTTAAAATACATGTCAACCAATTCAAAGATTTTAACTTCTCACCATTTGCTACCAGCAACAATAGACTTCTTTTCACATCATACTTCATTGTGGGGTAACCAATAGCAAATAACACGAAATTTGGCCTTGAATATCTTGCCAATACTCTTCAAGTTTAAAAGGTACTTACTCTTCAAAATAGTCAAGCCTATATGTTCATCTTTGGTATCTACATTATATCTAATCTCTTGCTTTTAAACCTTAGCACATACACATACTCCATAGTCTTAGGCGTCAGTTTGGTATTATGACCATGAATATTTAAAAACGATTCAAGTGGTCAAGATTATTTATCAACGAATTCAAAAAATCATGTTGCAGATTAAATGATTGAATTGTTATTATTGAGTCAAATCTAAATTCTTTGATTAACTTGACTTGTTGTTTGTTAACTTTTTCTATCACTTTTCTTAAGCTGTGCATGGTGATATGGTTGTGACATATTCTTTGTACACAAACCATTCAAACAAGCATATATTATCACAATATTTAAATATTTTCACCATAAAGCTAGAATAACTCTACGATTAATTTGTAAATCTAATTAAATCTTACCTTTCTTTTATCTCCAATAAGTTCAACCCCTGTTCTATCATCCTTGTTCTTTGATAAGTTGTCACATGAAATTCTCGATGAAGAACAACCATCTGGAAATGTATTTTTTTCATGTCTTTGATGCTTTCCTCTTTATTATTTGTGTTCTATCAATTTATTTTATTCTCCAACTATAATACATAATCCTTTATTAGGCCAATTTAATAAAAGTAATTAGGCAATAGAGAAAAACTATACACTTACACATAGATTAGAAGTTTCCACATAATTTATCTAAATATTTTTTGATACAGTTTATTTTATTGCAAGTGGATTAAAGTTTAGAGTGAAAATATTATTAATGAAGAAAAATCAAATTAAACTAATTATCTCAATATAAAGTAAACAAACTTTCATTTTAAATCTTTAGAAAGAAGGGCAAAATGTAAAAAAAATTTATTAGAGTATGAAAAAAAAAACACAGAATGAAAAAGGTTAAATTATATATAGTTACAGGTTGAGTGAAAAAAATCCTTTTGTAAACTTTAATTGAAAAAGTAGTTTATCTAAAACCTAACGAGAAAAACACACACAGATAAAAAAAAAGAAAAAAAGATTATCAACAATAACTACCATAAAACTTTCTCAATTTTTGGTTTACTTTCATATCTCTCTTTAAGTTTCTATGTACACAAATACTGAATATTCATTGATTTCCTTGCATAATCCAATTAGTCACAATTATTTCTAATATGTCTATGAATTTGTAAAACAAACCATCAAAATAACTATAGGAAGCAGAGGGGATAAAAATAAGGATTAAGAGAATCAGTGAACAATTGCATGTTACTTACATGAGAAAAACTAAAGTCCTTTTACATTCCTAATCAATTAAGTTTTAACAAATACATGTTCATTTGTAAAAGAGTTAATTATATCAATATTTAAATATATTCAACTTCATGTATTAATTGAAATGAAGTGCTATATTAAGTCTAGTCTCAATAGAAAACATACAATCCCTTCTTCAAACAACAGTAATTACAAGCAAAATGGTTAGAAGATTAAGGGAATAATCTATTATTTTCTTCATTGCTAATAAAAGTTCATAGGATTAACGCTTATAGAAGCCCCATCTAATCAGAACTTAGGGATGATAACTTTAGCAACCATCCCTCGAGCAAATGAATACATTATTGACTATTGATCATTGGGCTTTGAAGCCATGTTATCACATAACCGGTGAACCGGTGAACCGGTCCGAGTCACTCATTAGACCAGTCCTTTTTTTTTTTTTTTAGTTTATTGTCTAACTATATTACTCTTTTCTTTCTTTTAAGATTTTGAATACTTTATATGTAAAATTAGTTGGAAAATCGCCATCAACTTTATGGCCAACGTGACGCTGGGCCGCGGAGATGAGCAAGTGCTTTGCTAGTTTTCTTTTTTACCAGTCCTAATTTTTTTTTTTTAATGCTTGTTCCTTCTTTGAAAATATACCATTGGTAACTTGAATGAGAATTTATACAGGAACCTTTTCAAAGATCGAAATTATGATCCTATTGATTTTGAAGAATTTATTTCTAATGCTGCGGGGATATTAGAGGATGAGCCTTTGAAAATATACCGTTGTTTTTCTCATTATTTTACTTAGATAATGTTTTTATATCAATTCTTATGAGTGTGTATTTTAGATTTTATTATGTTATTATGACAATATCAATTGTTTGGTTGTTTGCAAGTTAATATCTTATATTTTCTCTATATTTTGATATTATTTTTATTTTTATTTTTTATTAATTTTATAATTGACCCACCAGTTGAACCATTGACTCATTGACCCGAAACCTCGATCGAGTCAATGATCGGTCTTAATTTGATAACTATGCTTTGAAGTCTAAACTATAAAACTAGTTACATGATTTTTTGTCTTATTTTTGCACTTAATGATGATACTAAAGCAATATGTGAGTGTTATGGGTTATGCTATAAATGCTAGGCTCTTAACAGCATTGAGAAGATCTTTAAATTAAAAGAAACTTGTTTCTAATATGGATGAATTCCCCTCACCACTAGGGATGGCAAATTACCCCCGACCCGACGGGTTCCCCGAACCCGAACACGGTCAAAACCCGATTGACCGGGTTTTTTTCGGGTTCGGGTTCGGGTTCGGGGATGGGAATGAAACCCGGGTTCGGGTCGGGTTCGGGGGTACCTATACCCGCCCCGAACCCGAACCCGAATGCTCAGGTTCGGGAAAAATCCTATCCCGGAACCCGAAAAAAACCCGATCCCGTCCTTTATATATTTTTAATATTATTTCATGTTTTAATTTTTATATTTAGTATTTGTCATTTGTAAATATGTAGCAAAGTTGATTTAGAAAAAAAAATACCACTTGAAATTAAGAACTTCATTTATCCATTTTTTATTTATGTCTATTTACTCATTCTAATTATACTTTTGCCACAAGCTATTACTTCTATTCACCCCCAACAAATATGCAACATAATATTTCCTTGCTACTCGTGTTTGTAAAATAAATAATTGAGCATATCAACATAATTTTTATTTAATAGTGGATTCTCTTTGTTTAAACAAAAAGAAATTAAAAATAAATTCTTTTTTTTAGGGGAACAAAAAGAATAAGTATAATTATTTTTTAGTACAATTAACTAATTATAAAAAATTTAGTTTTTGCTTTTGTACTCTATTTTACTTCAAAAAGAAAGGAACTTCCTTCTAATAGTACAAAGATTATGCTTTAGTTATTTGTCTTGTAACCTTCCAATGAACCACTTATAATGTAATGATGTTAAGAAAATAATTAATAAGCATTTTATATGTCATAACTATGCTTTGCAAGTCTAATTAACTATTTGAGATTGTAAGCTATGAGTTATAATTCATACATTTATACATACATATTAAGTCATCATTAAATTCATAACTCATAGAGTGTATGATTCATCATCCATACAAATTACATTGAGTTATATTTATACATATAAGAAGTGTTATATATATATATATATATATATATATATATATATATATAAATATAAGATGATGGAACTACTTAAGTAAATGCTATTGTTTTGAGCATTTGACCAATTGATTTGTATTACTATTACATATGACATGTATTATATTAGTTTTACTCATATATTAGAATTGATTGAATATAATATAAGAATTGAAGAAATGAACATGTTTATAATTTTAAATGAAATAAAGTTAAATAATAAGCAAAATGTTGTTCTATATAGTGACACCATTTTTACTTTTAATAATCTTTGTGACATTGTATATGGTCATAGTGTTTCATATACACTAATCTTAAAAACTTTATAAATTTTTTCATTAAATTATTGCTTCTTTTTTTTTTCATTAAATTGTTGCTTCATATTTATTTATATGTACTTTATCAAAATATATATAAGATTATGGAGCTAATTAACTAAATGTTAGTGTTTTGAGCATTTGACCAATTGATTTGTATTGCTAGTACATATGACATGTATTTATATTAGTTTTACTCATATATTAGAATTGATTAAATATAATATAAGAATTGAATAAATGAACATATTTATAATTTTGAATGAAATAAACTTAAACAACAAACAAAATGTTTTTCTATATAGTGACACTATTTTGTACTTTTAATAATCTTGGTGACATTGTATATTTCCATAAAACAACCATTAGATAATAGATGTTGATACTTCAACTTGTAAGAAAACGCAGAAGATTTGAACGCCTTTATTAAAAGATATATAGTCCTAGTGTTTCATATATACTAATCTTAAAAACTTTATTAATTTTTTCATTAAATTATTGCTTTTTTCCAATTAAATTATCGTCATATATTGTTTAGTTTTATTGAATTGTTAAATAAGTCAAATATTTATAACTAATAAGTTTGATTTGATAATTGTAATATAATGGCATTAGTGTAGTAATTGAGATATTAAAATAGTAACAATAATATTAGTACATTACATCATACAAGGAAATTTTTTTTTATTAAAAAATGTAAAAATTATTGAAAAATAAGGTAAATATATGAAAAAAATAGAGTTGTTTCACATGTTCGGGTTTCGGGGGGTTGGGGTTGGGGTTTCGGGATCGGGTTTTGGGGTTCGTGCATGGAACTAAACCCGATCGGTATGGGCTTGAAAGTAAAACCCGATCGTTCGGTTGGTTCGGAGTTCGGTTCGGTTGAGTTGGGTTGGTTCGGTTCGCATAAGAACCCGACCCCGAACCCGGAAATTGCCATTCCTACTCACCACCTGCGGGTACCCATCTCATTTGACCTTGCAAGGGATGGGTGGAACCAGTGGCGGGGACATGTTGTAATACTTTTCAACTTTAATAGATGTTTAATAAAAAGGCTTAATATACAGAAATAGCCTGAATTTTGCCTCTTGTAACAATTATAGCCTGACCTTTCAATTTTAACAATACAGTACCTGACCTTTTCAATTTGTAACAATTATAGCCTCAGTTAGTCCGCCATTAAAAATTTTGTTAAATTGATGACATGATTGCCACGTGGGTGACACGTGACAGCCCAGTTAGCAAAAAAAAAATTTTAAATTTTTTTGGTCTCTGCTTCTACCATTTTGGCCGCCCAAAACCGACACAAAATTCTTCTTCTTCCTCGAAAGGATGCCATATCTACTCCTACCTGAAATCACAGAAACTGTCAAACATTCGACCCAAATACAATTACAAAATCCAGAAATTTCTTTTCCCAAGGGAATAAAAGGAACCAAGAGAGATTTTTTATTTCATCAAAGAATTTGGTAGCGAATGATTATGTCCCACATTTGACACCTAAAGCAACCAAATCAAGGAAAATGCATTTTCAAAAGATCTTATATTAATCACTCATTTAGTAGTCAGCTCATCATAATTCATGACCATCACTTCAGTGCTGGATATATCACAGGGAGAATGATACTCATGTAACAAAATAGCACCAAAATCATAAAATTAAAGGGAAAAAAAAACTTTGAAATAATCAAAGCTCCGATTTTAATTTTCATTGGTGAATTGCTTTCAAGACAAATTAAACAACACAACCAAGACATCCTCCTTAAATATAACAACAAAAAGAGATAAACATGATTGATTCCTCACCAAATCTGTTAAAACAAACAAAAGGGTGGGGGAGAGATGCAGCCGCCGCCCTTATCCTCTCAATTGCCGTCCCCGTCGACTGGGCAAAGAGAAATTATCGAAGTCCAAACGGAAAGGGAAAAGGAGAGAAGAAATCTGGGTACGAAGAACGGAAGGAAGGAGAGAGGAGAGGATGCCATATCGTGTCAGATAGTTAGGGATCAGGAAAGTGAGGGAGTGGATGCAGTGATAATACTTGGTTTTTGAGAAAGTTTCAGCTGTTCCTTTGGATGTTGCAAATTTTCTGTGATTTCAGGTAAGAGGAGAGGAATTAAAATTTAAAAGCAGAGACCAAAAAAAATTAATTTTTTTTTTGCTGACTGGGCTGCCACATGTCGCCTACGTGACAACCACATCATCAATTTAACAGAATTTCTAACGGCGGATTAACTAAGGCTATAATTGTTACAAATTGAAAAGGTCTGATACTGTATTATTAAAATTGAAAGGTCGAGCTATAATTGTTACAAGAGGCAAAGTTCAGGCTATTTTTGTATATTAAGCCTAATAAAAATAAGGCCATTAGGTTTTTAGCATTTTAGAGTTATAATAACAACGGTCTTTTCTAGCTATCAAGTTTATTTTAGATTTGATAAATAGGGGAGCCACCTCGCTACCTGCTTTGTTTACCTATTTATTTTTTATTTATATAATACATATTTTAATTTTAATAGATATATTATTTATATATATTAGTAAATATTATTTATATGATTATATATGTTATTTTACGAATATTAGTTATAATACTTATTTATTATTAAATTATTTCTTAATTATCATTAGATTATATTTATATTAAGGTTATACTAATAAAATTTGTAGTTATTTTATTTTAATATTAATTAATACTTACTATTAGTTTACTATTCTTTCTTATTAATTATGAATTATTATTTATTCACTCTTATTTTTTTATTATAGTATATTATTAGTAATCATAATCTACTACTTAGTATTTATATTTATATACTGTTGTTAATTGGAATATATATATATATATATATATATATATATATATATATATATATATATATATAGTACCATATATATTTTAAATTTTATTATGTAAAAGAATATGAATTAAAATGTCATAATTCATGTTTCATAATTTCTACAATTGAATTAAATAAAATTACAATTAATGAATTTTTTCATTATTGTACGTTATTATAGTTATTAATAATCTACTACTTACTATTAGTAAGTTGATATATACTTATATTGTGTGTGTATATATATATTATATGTTAAGTTGTATTATGTAAATATTGAGAATTAAAATTATGAAGTAAAATTTATATCATACCTTGAAATTTTTATTTACTTTATAGTAATTTTAAAAATATTTCAATCAAACCCTTTAATAATTTTAAATAATACCATAATTATTTTTAATTATACTATGACACCCTTATAATATGATTTTTGCCCTAAAAAAACAAAAATTAAACTTTAATCTACATAGTTGTATTCAAAAAGAAAGAAAAGAAACTCTCAGTCATTAATTCATTATGTATTTCATTTTAGATACTCCTTTTCTTCTTTCCATCCGGACCGTCCCCAAATCATTGCCATCATCTGCCCCTTCTATCCTGCCACCAAAGCTGCCCGTTAAATTTGGTATGTAGAGCTACCATATTGTGTTGATCACTTGATTGTCTGTTTTTTCTGTCCTACCTTGCTGCCTTCATATTTGATTATTTTCTAATCTTTAGTTTTTATCTTTGTTTGCAAATCTAAATAAATTATGTCTATATTTTGTATCTTTTACAGGCAGAAGCTATACATTAGGACCATCCCTTATGTGTGTGTGATTGTGTATGATAAATATATATTGTGTTTATTGAGAACTTTTGTCTCTAGTTTTTTTTCTAATCATAGGTAGATATGATTTTTTATTTGGATGTATTTGCATTTGTATGATCTCTTATTTGTTCGTGGTTGCATTTTTTGTTTCTCGAGTTAAAAATTTTAAAAAATTAAGTATTAGGAATTTTATCTCATTTTACATATATTGACTGCTATGTATTAGTTGATTGGAATTTTTACTATAAAAATTTTAAAATTTTTGGTACGATAAAAATGAAAAAAAAAAGAAGCTCTGCTTAGATTGTAAGCTCTATTCTGATATTGGTTTTGATTTGAATTATAATAGTTAGTTGTTGGTTTGTTTGTCTGACATCATCCTAATTTAACTCTTGTTATATAATAATAATAACGATTCATTTATTAAGAAACCCCAATTTTCTTTTCTTTTCTGTTTTTTAAGTAATTTAAAAAATTGTGCTGGTGTACTACTAATAGATAGTTTTTTGTATTTCATCACTCACATGGAAGTTTATAAGCAAGCAGCCAAGGCAAGGGGGGAATTTAGACTATCTTTTGACATGCTCTTTCATGTTTAACTATTTTCAGAAGGACTATCATTTTAAGCCTTTAAATGCATGATTTTAGTATGTTTTATTATATATATTTTTTCAAATAGTTTCGTTGAATAGTTGTCATTCTTGATTTTATTTCAAAGTGTTATAAAGATGCAGTTTTTTTGTCTTAAATTTTGGATAGCTGTGGTTAAGTGATCAAGGGTTTTTGTTACTGATTTTATTATAGAGGATTCAATTCTCTTTGCCTTTCTGTTCCATTGGCCGATAGTGTGAATGATTGTATAATAAATTTAGCTATTTGTTAATTACCAAAGTAAGTGATCATAATGTGGCAAAGTGTGGTGTTAATGTGATTACAAGATTTTTTTTTTCATATTTAATTAAAAAAATTAAGAAAGGGAAAGCGGATGTTGGTATTTAGAACTCTAAATAAATAAACAGTAACATGTAATAGAAGCCTAGAAGAAGGCTCATACCTTTCTTATACATTGATCACTTAATTTATAAAATAGTAAAACATATTATAGAAATTTTTCCTAAAAAATTTCAAAAATTTATACTACAATACTAACATAACGTATTCACAGTATCGATCTATGAAAGGGTTAACGTGAAATTATTTTCATAATCAAATTGAAGACAATGCAAATGATGATAACTTTTTAAATTCAGATGATGAATCTTCATATTCATAATTTATTATGAGATGGTGGGTACATTGATGACAACCCACACAGACGTGTCCATTGAGGAAGTTATGTGTATGTTTTTTGTACTTGTGAGTCACTACAAAGACAACGAGTATTGGCTGAGAGATTTCAACACTCCTTGGAGATAATCAATTTGAATGTTAGAAGGCTTGTTAGGGCTATAGTAGTGTTGGGATTGGTGGTAATTCGTCTGAGAAATTAGCAAAATGTATACCCACGAATTTTGAATAATATAAAATAATATCTATGGTTTAAGGTATAGATCAATTTTTGTGTTTCTCATTAAAACGTAGACGAATTTTACTATGAATGTATAATAATGCCTACTAATGACATATTTGTCATACTTTAACTATTCATAATTGTATTGGTGCAATTGATGGAACAACATTATCTACTTGGGTTTCATGTAATAGAAGAGAAGCATTTCGTAATCGTTAGACATAAATTTCACAAAATATATTAATAGCATGTGACCATGATATACGATTTATTTTTGGCCATGTAGGTTGTGAAGCTAGTGCACATGATGCACGTGTTTTTGGAGATGTATCTTTGAGACCAGAAAATAATTTTTCATTCCCACCTAAAGGTAATAAATAACTAATTATTCATGTGAGTACGAAGCATACATTTAGTACGAACAGCAAAAATTATAGCATAAAGTTAAATTAATAGTATTTACTTAATAATTAGTTCCTCTTAATTATCTAACATAATTTATTGCTAACATTATAATACTCTATATATGAAATAAATATGAACATAATTATGGTAGTGAATAGTCTATGCAGAAAACATCATCTATACTTTATTGCACTTATAAATTGCATAAAATTTCATATTCATTATCAATGTAATTATGAATATTGAATTTTTGAAGGTAAATATTATGTTGTTGACTCGGCATATAGCAACATTCTTGGTTTTCTTCTATCGTACCATGGCCAAAGGTATAATTTACGTGATTTTTGTGAAAGAGGCAGGGATCTAGATCATGGAAAGAACTATTTACTCACCATAATTCCTCATTGAGAAATATAATTGAACAAACTTTTGATGTCATGAAAAAAATATTTTTCAAGAACAGACTTTTGATGTCATGAAAAAAATATTTTCCCTCTTGAAAGGGCCAACGCAAAATATATGATGGTTAGACAAACATCAATGGTAATTACATGTTGTATACTGCATAACTTTATTAGGGAGCAATTACCTAATGATGCATATTTTTTGGAGCACCTAAACGAAGACGTGATTGTGGATCATGATGGATTGTTAATGATTTCTCATTTAGACACTTCCACCTAAACGAAGACAAAAATGTCGACAAAAATATCGAAAACATAGATAATTTAAGTGTTGGACATGTCACTTTTCTTCTAATCCAATTTTTCTTTACGTTCTTGACTGGGAAAGTACCAATTCATCTGCAAAAAGATTGCCCATGAATTCCTTCATCATGAAATTAGGTCTTTTGGTGATTAATTTGTCTTTTCATGCCCCAATTCTATACGGCTTCTCTACGTGCTCAAGAATTAGATTTTTCCCTCTGCTATTAATGCAAACGATTACGGATTGTGTGAAATAAGATGTTAAATCGATAAAAGATGAAGAAGTATAAGAAAATTTGAAGGTAGAAAGAAGTGAAACAAAATGAAGAAAAAGGTTATTTAAGTTTTTTTTTGCCGGCTAATATGCTATATTCGTAAAGATTTTTTTGGACCTGCTATTTTTGTAAATGTGGGTCTTTGACCTGCTATTTTTTCAAATTTCTCCCTAATTTATGCACATGAACAACATAAATATATTGCTACATTAGTAACGTACCATAAAATCATCTAGTCCAAAACCAAAGGAGTACCCCTCCTAATATGTCTTGAAAGATTCACATATGAGAATGAGATGTTGATGAGCACGATGAACTATCTATTGAAAGTTTTTATAGCCTAGGTATAATGCTAAAGTTATCATGCAAATACTTTATTATTAAACTAATAGCTCGTCGTATGAATTCTCATTAGAGTATGCTATGCTAAAAGTCTGAGAAATTCCATTTTTTCTTTCCCTTTTTTACGTCTATATGCTACACAAAGAGAAGAGATGAACATTTAAGGGTCGAAAAAGAATTCTATCAACTTGTTTTGTTTATTAAAATAATAAGTCCATGGGTTTAGTTTTATTTCTTTGTCAAGAAAAGAAAGAAAACTTTCATTTGCCAATTTAACTCAAGCACATTTCCCTTCCTTTTTTGAATGTGAATTAAATCAAATCAAAATATACCGAACAATTATTAGTTATCTTTAATGATATTCGTGCGCCATATTAAATAGTACAATATAGAAAATAATTTATAATTTAAGGAGAAACACATCTATACATAAAAGTTAAAAAATTAAAAATTATATTATTATTACACTAAAAATAAGAGTGCACTGAATCTTGTTCCCAATTATCCAAATTTCCCCTTCCCGTAAAAGGGGAAAAAAAATATAAATATAAATATAAATATTAATTGGAAATTACAAATTCGTTCGTTCTATTTCCAGACTTCAAGTGCGTTCTTTTTCCGTTTAAACCCATTTCTGTTCTTTCTCTCTCTAGATTTCGACTTTCCCTCTCTAGAGTCTCTGCCGCGAAAATGAATATATTCAGATTAGCCGGTGATATGACGCATTTGCTCAGCATTTTAGTGCTGCTGCTCAAAATTTATGCCACCAAATCATGCTCAGGTTTCTGCATTTTTCTCCATTGACTCTTTTTTATTTCGGTAAAATTTTATTTGGTATCGCATACTTGTATTCAATTATAGATTAGGTTTTAATTTTGGTAGTTTTTTATGTCAGGATTTTTAGTTGAATTTTTGTTTGCTCTGAGTAAATTTAACTCGGACTATAATATGCGACCGTTATTTGTTATCTGAATTGGAGTAGCCTAGGTTTTATTTCAGTTAATTTAGTATTTTGGCATCAACTTTCAATTTAAAGCCATCTTTAGGAGACGAAATGGGGTGAAAATAAAAAAGAGTATGGCGTAAAATTAAGAATTTCTGGTTACTTGTGTAGGAATCATTTGCTTGTTAGAATTCTTTATTCTCTAATGTCTTCTTAGTCTAAGTGTAAATGAAACTGTGTAGGGCTTCTTTACTTGTTTTTATTGTGGCTGTGTATCTGATTGATGCTTATATTAGGACTGCATTGGTGTTTCTAGAGTCAATTGCACAGGGTCTTTGAAATTTGTATTTTAGAGCGTGGCATTTATCATTGCGGTGATAGGTTGAACTCTTGTAGTGCCTAACAGGCTAACAATTAGGTGTGGAATGTAAATGAATGTCTTTATATGTTTAATGAAGTAAAATATTCGGGTCCCAGTTTTGGTACTTTCTGGAGTTATGGATCAACGGATTAGAAGAGTTTGTTGAGACAAATTTTATTTTGAAAATTTCTGTTCTTGTTTTTTGTAGTTTCATGTTTATTCTATAGTGCAATTTGATGTGTTAATGTGAGGCACGAAATCTGACATCTTGTTGATCTTTTAGGGATTTCGTTAAAGACGCAGGAGCTGTATGCACTTGTCTTTGTGGCTCGGTATTTGGATTTGTTTACAGATTACATCTCTTTGTACAACACTCTGATGAAACTGGTCTTCATCGGGAGCTCTCTGGCAATTGTGTATTGTATGCGCTATCATCGAACTGTGAAGCGCTCATACAATCGTGATCTTGATACCTTCCGTCATTACTTTCTTGTCCTGGCTTGTTTTGTGTTGGCACTCTTTGTTCATGAGAAATTCACAACTCAGGAGGTTAGATTTTTTAGCGTTTGCTTGTTGTTTTGGTTGTATTTCCTTTGTTCTTTTGCCTGGAATTTTAGAAGCCTTCTTTAATTTCCAAAATATTTTTCCTCTTTCACGGCAAATGAAATAAGTTATGTGGCTGGTATCTTGTGAGTTCATAATTCATAGTTCTAGAACATTGCTTGCCACAAAATTGTGAATATTAGAAGACACAATTGCTGCAGGGATTCGGGTGATGTCTGATTTTTCATTTCTGGAATTTTTTTCCCCATTGAAAGAGAGAATTTCAACCCTCAATTTCTGAACATCCTATCAACCATTTGAATTGCCATTGCTAGTTATTCTTTTGGAATTGATTTCCTTTTTACTGGGACTATTTTGCCTAGTTTAGTGCATGCTGAGTTGATTCACTTTTCTTGTAGCATTAGTGAATACCAAATATAGTGGGATAAAAGCTTAGTTGTTGTTGTATTAGTGAATATCAATCAGAAAAGAGTGTTTATCTTTTTTTAGAATTTCTTTTTCGTTACCTCACTAAATTTCTTGTTACAAACTGGGTCCCAATGTTCCTGGTTTAAAATTATGTGGTGATCTTTCATAATAAGAAAACCATGATATTGATCTTATATATTACTGATACGCTAGTTTACAATTTGTATGTGTAAATAGCAAAAATACACTTCTACAGGTCAACCTGATATGAAAAATTTGGGTCTCTGAGCGTTATGGAACTTGTCTTGTAGATAACGTTGTTGCATTTTTGAAATTGGGAGATCAACTAGATGAGGTCCTATGAGTCTGAAGCTCTTATTTATACTTCATTTTCATGGTGAAGAGAATGGGGGGTTATCCCAAACTATAATTCATTCAACTAAGCAGTATGTGAATGTTAGCTCTTCACTTCTTTCGTCCCTGATATGTGGTGATTTTTCTTTTGGCTCTGTCCATGTGAGGCTTGAACAGAAATTGGTCTTTTTCAATTGTGTTTACACAATTGCAACTTGTTTGAGATTTATCTGTCTTACCATGTATTGAATTACAATTTATTTTTTTATTAATTAAGTTCTTGATATCGTCACAGATATTTTGGGCATTTTCCATCTACTTGGAGGCAGTTGCAATTTTACCCCAGTTGGTTCTACTGCAAAGAAGTGGAAATGTGGACAATCTAACTGGACAATATGTCCTCCTTCTTGGGTATTTTTAGTTTACTCTGAACTGACTGCATTTAACAAAAGACTCTTATACCTTTACTTTGAAGAATGGGAACTGCCCTTTGGGAACCATTTTAGTATTTAACATTCATTCATGATGAACTCGAGCTCTCTATATCTTCCAAAAGTTCTGTCTGATAAAAGTTGGGTACCCAATGTATATCCTTTTTTATTCATGGTCTTGTGGTGATTTGTATTTTCTTGTTCACCTGAAGCCTAAACATATCTACATTGCACCAATAAGCATTTGTAACAGATGGTAATTTGTATTTCATTGTTCACCTGAAGCCTAGGCATATCTGCATTTCACAAATAAACATTTGTTTACTTCAGTGGTATGCAGAAGGCATTGATCATTCATCTTCTAGTCTAGTTTCAGTGCATCATTGTGGTGGTGTAAAATTTTGATTTCATGCCCAACACTTGCAGCTTTTTCAATAGATTTTCCTTGTTGTAGGCTAATGAATGTTTTTGAACTTTGTTGTTTATTTCTGCTTCAGGGCTTATCGCGGATTGTACATCTTGAACTGGATTTACCGCTACTTCACAGAGCAGCACTTCAGCCGATGGATAGGTGAGTAGTGAGAATAGAATAGAGTTGTTTTTTGTGTTCCCCCCAACACCCCCAAACACCCATCAGTGGTAATTAGTCCTAACTTTCTGTTTCCTCTCAGCCTGCATATCTGGTCTCGTCCAAACTGCCCTGTATGCAGATTTCTTCTATTACTACTTTATCAGGTAACTATATTGTAGTTTTATGATGAATCGCTTTTGTTTGTGTTACATAACGCGCACAAACTAAACTGTATATTGGCTTTGGCAGCTGGAAAAACAATGCCAAGCTTCAGTTGCCAGCATGAAAACAAACACACCGACTGACTCCTTCGGAGCTGTCACAGTAGAACATATAAAACTTGACTACAACAGAACACTTGTTCTCTGGTGGAGTACAACTCTTTTGTGATATCAAATTCAGTTGACAGCTTGACATGAAACCCTGTCTTAGGAATAGATTATGTATCTACGTAGTTCATACCTGCTTTATAATTAGTTGAAATACGCCTGTTCATATGACGGGAATGTCTTGAAAAAGTTTTTCTGCATTCCCCATTTCGTGTAGAAATGATTGTAGTTCAGAACCAGAGTTGGTGAATTTGGTTGCCATTGATTTCCATACCAAGGGTTTTGTAAGAGAGATGAGCTGAGAATCATTTGCTTTTCTTTCAGTTCCTTTATGTTTCTTATTGGTTTCGTTGGATGTTTATGTGGTAAGTAAAAAGTTTTGGTAGCTTGGCGAGGCATCGCATTGGTGAATAACAGAAGAATGCTTACCAAAGCAATAGTACTGGGAAAATATTGGTTCTTGCAGAAAAGGTGACAAGCCACGCCGGTTATGATCCAAGTGGAAATGGGCCGCTCTTGTTTGTAATTTGTTTTATGATTGAAAATTATCACAAGTGATTTTGATAAATCCCCAATGAATGTTTTGGGTTGCCAGATTGTTGGACGCCTAAATATTCTTGTGCGAATAATCAGAAAAATATGGATCAATATCGAGTTAAATTGAATAGTGCAGTAACTATTTTAGCATTTTGGCCACAAATTAATCAGAAAAATATAGTAGGGGTTAAATTATTTTGTTCTAAAATAATATTATCCTTAAGTACTCAAAGGCTATGTTTGGACTTTGATTTCATTCAAAAAATATTATTTTTTAAATAAAAATAAAACATTTAAACACATTTTTATTTTAAAATTTTAAATTTCAAATTTAAAATTTTTTACTCAAATTATTTTCACATAATTTAAAAAAAAATTCTATCTTATTTTCTTTTACCAAAAAATACCTATTAAAGTTTTTACACATTTCAATATAAATTTTTTAAAATAAATCACAATCCAAACATAGTCAAAGGAATTATATTAAGTGATCCAGTGGGTGCCCGTATAAATATTGAATAATATTATCCTTAAGTACAATTCATATCTTATTTATTTATAAAATTAAAAAATAAAAGAAAATTTGATATTGAGAAAAAAATTATGAGATTTTTCTTTTTGGTATTGTTTTTGTGTGAGCCTACTTTGCAAAGGAATAGTAGAAAAATCAAACGGGTTCCGCCTGAACCGGCCTTTTTTGTGGTTACTATGCTGATAGTCTGATACGCCTTTGAAAAAACCCCACCAAGCTGTTCTTCTTTTAATTGTTTTCCCCAAAAAAAATCTACTTGTTGAAATAAATAACAAAAATAAAACCTTCATATCAGTCCAATTTCGTAGTAGATCGGCATAAGTCCGGTAAGTTTCCCTACCATTATTATCATTATTTTTTTTAGTATTTTTGTTATTATCAGAATACTCCTAAATTTCAGATCCGAAGTTGAAGCTTGTATCACGATATCACCTTTTATCTCCTCGATCGGGCTTGCTGGAGCTGTTGTCTTCCCTTTTTTCTCGACTAAAACTAAATCTTGAGTTCATCATTTTGTGGGCTTAACTCTTTTTTTTTTTTTGGTTCATTTTTGTTATTATCAGAATACTCCTAAATTTCAGATCCGAAGTTGAAGCTGTTGTTTGTTTGTTTGTTTTTTTTTTTTTGACTTAATCTGAACAAAATATGCTAGATCTGCTGATTCTTTGTTGATATGATAAGGAAAGGAATAGTTTTTCCCACTTAAATAATGACTCGTAATTAGCTAAGGATCGTCCTAGATTCGGTTCGTTTGTTAGATTCCATTTTAACCGCAAGATAAACACATAGAAGTTCTGTTTCCAGACACAGAAGTTTGTGACGGGGTTTAGAGTTGTTAGTGTTAGGAACTGAAAAATATTTGATTTTGTTGCATGATAGTGACTTATTAGATAAATTTGATCATCTGGGATTGTTTAAATTTATGTTTCTTTTAGCGGGTTTGAAGCATTTTTTCGACTTGAGCTGTTTGCTGGGATTTTTGAAGTTGGTTATGTCATGAATTTTCCCAGGATTTGTGGCTTATTGTCATCAGGGATTCTGGGATTTGCAGAATTTTATGTTGGAAATGTTATATTTAGTGTTACTAAGTGGCAACGTGTTGAGTATTCATTATTATTCCACAAGTGGAATTATATAATAGTAAAGCGGAAACAGAAAAACAGTAGAAGAATTTCTTGCTACTCTGTACCTATTGTGTTATCTTTCCTCTATTCAAAAAGTTTATTATTATATTTTTTGATTTGCAGATTTAAAAGAGCAGTTGCTTGGATGTTAAAACATTTATTTTGCTTGGACTGTCTTCAATTTTGTGTTGTATGTGCAAATTCCAGGCTGAAGAGAGAAAGTCGGACTGATTTGTGGAAATGGGTGGCGGTTTTAGAGTGCTGCACTTAGTTAGGCCGTTTCTTTCATTTCTGCCAGAAGTTCAGAGTGCAGACAGGAAGATTCCCTTCAGAGAGAAGGTGATTTATACAGTGGTGTCTCTTTTCATCTTTCTGGTATGCAGTCAACTCCCTCTTTATGGAATACATACTACAACGGGTGCAGACCCTTTCTATTGGATGCGTGCTATTCTTGCTTCAAGCCGTGGGACGGTCATGGAGCTGGGTATTACTCCCATCGTGACATCGGGACTTGTTATGCAACTTTTAGCTGGCTCAAAAATCATTGAAGTTGACAACAATGTTCGGGAGGATCGTGCACTTTTGTACGTTAAATTGTTCCTACTTCTGGATTACATAATGATTTGGAGTTTTGCTGCTGTGATCTTGTTTGAATTGATAATCGATAACTTGCTTCAGTTCTTTCAAAATTTGATGGCATGAGTGTGGCAGTTACTTTTTCTTTTTCATTCTCCTCTTTTTCCCTGTATGCTGTCTTTAATTTGACTTGCGTGAGTTCTGTCACCATTTGACAATATGAGAGAGCGAGACAGTACCTTTTCTGTTTGATTTCCTTGCTTTCCTTGTATGGGGTCCTTAACTCTTTTTCAATCTGATATAATTTTCTTAAGGAACAACTTAGTGGATGTCATGGCTTTGAGAACTTGATGTAATACTTATTTTTGTAGAAACACTGTCATTGATTAAATCACTAATTTATGCTTTATGAGTCCATAAAACTTTAGTTGGTGTTTCTGATCAAGTGGAAAACTCTTTCAGCTGAAGGCTGAAGTTAAGATTTTTGCCCTGGTTTTCATCTTTTTTGGATATTTAAAGTTGCTAGAGATACATCATTGTGGACAATGCTGGATATGCCTCTGCTTCTTGGTTTTTTCTTTAGATAAAGCCACTGACAAGCTGCTTAAAATTGCTGCTTCAGCACTTTGTATGCTTTATCTTCACTGTCAGCTTTATGGAACCCATTGTTGAAAATATCCTATTGATGTTCAGAAATGGTGGTCAGAAGCTACTGGGTATCCTTATTGCAGTTGGTGAAGCTGTTGCCTATGTGCTGTCAGGGATGTATGGCAGCATCGGTCAGCTTGGTGTTGGCAATGCTATTTTGATTATTGTTCAACTTTGCTTTGCCGGAATTATTGTGATATGTTTAGATGAGCTTCTTCAGAAGGGTTATGGTCTTGGCTCTGGAATTTCCTTATTCATAGCCACCAACATATGGTATAATGCAAATCACAGTTTTTCAGTTTGTTACTGTTGCTTCTTTTTTGTTTATGATTTGCTGAGTAAGAACGCTAAATTGTGGTGGTTATTTTAGTGAAAATATTATCTGGAAAGCATTTAGCCCGACAACTATCAATAGTGGGCGTGGTGCTGAATTTGAAGGTGCTGTTATTGCTTTGTTCCATCTGTTAATAACAAGGGCAGACAAAGTTCGTGCTCTTCGAGAGGCTTTCTATCGACAGAATCTTCCGAATGTTACACATCTTCTTGCTACAGTTTTGATTTTCCTTATTGTTATCTACTTCCAAGGCTTCCGTGTGGTTTTGCCTGTGCGCTCAAAGAATGCCCGTGGACAACAGGGTTCATACCCTATCAAGCTATTTTACACCTCCAACATGCCCATCATTCTTCAGTCTGCTCTTGTATCAAACCTGTACTTCATCTCCCAGGTTCTGTACCTTGATAATCATTAATGATCTGAAGTGTTTCCTATGTTATTCTCCTGTAATGATGGTGGTAACAGCATTTTCCTCATCTGCAGTTGCTGTACAGGAAGTACAGTGGAAATTTCTTGGTTAGTTTATTGGGCAAATGGAAGGAATCTGAATATTCAGGTCAGTCCATTCCTGTTGGTGGTCTGGCTTATTATGTGACTGCACCATCAAGGTATCAAGAACATGAGTCCTTTGCAACCTTCTTATTGCCAATTTCCTAGATTATTTTAATATTATTTTAAGGCAAAGAATATAGCCGGTGCTTTACGGAAAATTAATTCAAAAATTTGAATAGTCACAGATTTCACTTTCCAATTTAGGAGCTAACTTTCTTTTTTTCTCTTTGGTTTTCCCTGTTTTCAGCTTGGCAGATATGATAGCGCATCCCTTCCATGCTATCTTTTATATTGTCTTCATGCTTACAGCCTGTGCATTATTCTCAAAAACTTGGATTGAAGTGTCTGGATCTTCTGCTAGAGATGTGGCCAAGCAGCTAAAGGTGCAACTGATGAGACTCTTTGTTTTTTCATGCTCTCTTGTTTTATTTTTTACTTGAAGTTTGAGACTAGGTTGGATTACTTAAGTAAATTTTGTTCTTTAAGTGAAGAATTGGTAAAGTTATTGGCACTAGTAAAATGCCTGCTCCATTCAAAAGTTCCTTGTGGCCTTTAATAGCAATATAGGGAAAGCTGAAATTCTTGGAGAACTATTATAATTGCCTCAGTCTGGTTTTGATTTTCCATTCCAGGCTTTAACGTACTAAATTTTTTTCCTTTCTTTTAGATGAGCCTAATGATTTTTGCTAGTTGGATACCCATCAGGCAAATGATTTACCTAAGTAGAATATTCTGTTTCATCTATTCCTTTGAATGACGTAGGTAAAATACTTTCTTTTTGGGGTTTAATTCCTATATTTTCTTATAAAGTTAGGAGTGTGCTTCTGGTGGGCAGATATTTGTGTTGGAAATGTCTATTAGCCTTTCAATTGTGGCATAATTGAGGTGAGATAACTGATTTGGAGTTCTGGAGTTTGTCCTTTAATTACTTCTCTTCTCCAACATCCAAGCATTTGCTGCAATATGGAAATTCTGTTACTCGGGCAGACATGTAATCTGATCTCCTGGTTTTTCAGATATTCGGAGGAACAAAATCATCTTTTCTACATCTGGTTTTTTTGTTTGGCATTCATCTGGAAGATTAGTTAATTATTAATGAATTTATTGGTAGCTGCAGCTTTAGTTTATAAACAAAAGTAGAATACATGCACCCACCTTTTTGGTTCCCCTAATTTTCCATTACCCTTTCCTTTTGCATTTAATGAGTCCCTGGTCCATTGGAAGAGCATGTATTCGTAGTAATAGCTCTTGGTTGATTAATTGTTCACTATTTATTCATTTTGATTCTGATTACCACCGAGTAGTTGTCTACTCTTGATCATAGATATGCCTTTTCATTTCTGTTGCTCTTTGTACTCATAAAGCACGGGAATTGTTCTGTGAGTGTACCCTTGACAATTTGTTACTTGTTTAATGGATAAGCTTATGGAATCTTTAGAAAAACTAGAAACTTTTTCCTGTATATTTTTTTGAAAGATTTTAATTTGTGACCTTTTTTGAGTGAGTATGGGCAACATCAAATGTTACTCGCATATAAGTGTCACAACTGAGCAAATGGTCCTACATCCATTGAGATGGTGCCACTATTTCTCACACTTGTAACTGTAAACAAATGGTCCCACATCCATTGAGATGGTGCCACTATTTCTCACACTTGTAACTCGCATCTTTGCTGTAATGTTCTTTAATTTGTTTATCTGCTGAAATTTTTCGGAAATAGCATTCAGCTTAGCATGATTTACTTTACACATCCAACTTTGTAGTCATTAGATGTGGATTTGGTGGTCAAAATCCAGTGGACACAAATTTAATATTCATGGGCTTTTGCAGGAGCAACAAATGGTGATGCCAGGACATCGTGACTCTAACTTACAAAAGGAATTGAATCGTTATATACCCACTGCAGCTGCCTTCGGGGGAATGTGCATTGGTGCATTAACTGTATTGGCAGACTTCATGGGAGCCATAGGTTCAGGGACTGGAATTCTTCTTGCTGTCACTATTATCTATCAGTACTTTGAGACATTTGAGAAAGAGAAAGCTGGTGAGCTAGGTTTCTTTGGTTTTTAAGAAGAGAAGCTAGTTTAGGACTTTTATTTGTTAGATATGAGGATTCCCGGTTGTAGTTGATTGAGAAATAAAGAGCTCCATGTAGTTGCTCAGGTGGGATATATGTTGAAGTGCGAGTATAGAATACTATAAATAGAGATTGATTATTGTGGGGTAAAAGGTTTGGTAGGCATCCAGAACCTTACAGATTTTTGTAGAACTCTGATATTGAATATAATGAAATTCACTTTGTTGACTCAGATTCAGCTATATCTTCAGTTGTGATTGTGGTCAACAGGATTTTTAGTCTATGGAAGTTTAGTCAGAACAACCTCAAATGATTACTTGAGAGCAAGTGTTTTGTTTGTGTTGTAATTAACTATAATGACTTTGTGCAGTAGCAAATGGTTCAAGGGTCATGCATCCAGTACAAACTGGACTGTGATGTTATGTTTTCCCTTGTTCGTTCAAATATCATCTGTGTTTTCCGTGCATCTCTCCTCGTGATCTAATGAAAAACCTGGAGTTTTCCTGCCACCGGCTAAGACGTACACTTGTATGATGGCCCCTCTTCCTTCTTTCTGTCTTGCTCCCATTTTCATTATTGGATGGACTCTTAATTTTGGTAAAGCAAGGAGATGTGCCGATGTTTAGCAACCTGGGTCCCTGAAGTTTCATCATTTTCCACTTGACCACGGTGTCCTATTCTATTTTGCGTTAAACTAGGCTCAAGGGAGGGCATAGGGACTGGGGAGTCATGAGGGCTAGAGGAAGAGAACTTAATCTCTGGACTGGTTGGGGTACAAAAGGACCTGCAGGTAGTCGCTGTACGCGAAACCCATTGTTTGTGTACAAATCATCCAAGGGCAGTGGATGATTCTTTCATTATCTCTATCCATTCAATCTATATCCCTTCCACATTATGAATGAGCACTAAGGGGCACACGTTTGTCCTACAGTGTTTACGGGTGTTTGCATATTCTGTGCTAGTGCAGTTTAATCTGAGATGTTTAGCTTGCTTGGTTTGTATTTTAAAATTTATTTTAATTTTAAATATATTTTTTATTTTATAATTATTATCTCAAAAAATATAAAAATATATTTTTATATTTTTTGAAACACTGTCTATACTTCAGTTTTTAAACCGTTTTGGACCACAAACTTCAAGCTGTAGAGTTTTTATGAAACCAAAAACATATCTAGTTTATGGTCGACTTTGACCAGTGGGATTTGTTTAAAAACATACATATTTCGACTACACGAGTTTTGAAATCATTTCCTGTACTGTGATCATGAAATGCAAGAATGCAGTTTGCAAAAACAGCATGATGAAATTATTATTTTTGCACCTTTTTCTTGTCCATAATTTTATAGAAATGCAAAATTTTAGAATGACAATAAAAGATAAGATCACAAGAAGTGTAGCCCACTTGAGGGGCATGAGGAGATATAGCAAGAAGCCTAATATTCAATATTCCCCTAAAATCTCATGTACCAGAAAAGGTGAAACCATAGTTAGCTGGTTCCCAGTTCATCTGATTTGACGTTTGTGCTTCACAAAGGCTGAAATCCACGAGAGGCTCCCTCGTGGGGTGCTCGTTCTGCAATTTGTACGACTCCATCTTCATTCACCAAGAATTAATCTGACCTATAATGCCATAGCGTCTTGTGGAATTGCACCCAGTGCCCCTCCTTTTATGCCTCTGCTTTTTGTAGAAGTGGACAAAAATCAAAAGCCGTGGACATCATTTCTTTTTAACCTTTATCTGGTTCAAGGATATTCTATGCCGTATAAGAAATTCGGCGCGGTCTATAAAATCTAGACCTACTGATGCTCGATGCTAAGGATAATCTTAATTTTTTGATCCAAGTGAGGATGTGTCAGTGCATTACCGTTACTAACTTTTGCTGATAGTTGATGAAGCTTCATGTCATTTTTAAGGTAGATATTTGGGAAATGATTAAGCAAGAAGGAAATTAAGAAGAATTTTAAGATGAGTACTAGTACTATACTTGAGGAACAGATCCATAGCACATCCCTTTGAAGTTATTCCGTGGTGTGGCTTGACTGAGATGTTTCGTTGGTGAAAAATCTGGATCAATAATTAGGGAACACCATAATTTGGTAAAAGGGCCTGAAAGGCTGAAATGGATGCATGAGTGACTTAACAGGAAGTTTTAGGCTCTGGAGAGACTATCTCGATGATGATCTATAAAGCCCTCTCACCATGTTTTGTGGGGTACGTTTGGATTATTGATGTTGCTGTTTTAAAATTGATATGCAATGGAGTAGTTATACTATTTGGTTCCTGATTTGGAAAATTTACACTCTATTCCTCAGCGTTAGGACAGGGCATGTGATTGACCTACATATATGCCTGATTCTTCCATGTTTCATAAAGCCGTTGGAGGGAAGGGTTTCTTCCAAGAAAATTATGGGACAACACATTCCAGAAGAAAAGTGCGAAATTCAAGAATAATTAAGGCTGAAAGTGAAGAAATAAACAAGCATGAAGCACTTGTTAATGTGTGTTCGTGTTTTATGTTTTCTAGCTGTCATGTTTTATTTCATTGTATTTGCTTAAATTTGAGAAATCTTCACTAACTCTATAGTCTATACAGTTTGCTATTTTATTTTGTATTTTTCTGCTCTTGAGACAATATTTGTCTCAAAACTATAAAAGTGAAAAATGAAATGACAAATCATATGAATATTTTAATTTTTTTTAAGTAGCCAAAAAAGTGAAAAGTAACAACAACACTAGCAGTAGCTAAGTCTTCTCACTATGTAGGGTTAGATATTTCGCTATTGTTTGTTATTAAATAAATATTTTTATTAAATTTAGACAATTTTTATATTTTTAAAAATAATTTCTAAGTCTTTTTAGATCTTCTTTTTTTTCTTATAGTTTAACTTAATAACTTTCTAATTTTTGAACACCGTATTGGTGCATGTAAAGGGTATCTCATGTGCATGTTCAAACCATTTAAAATGTCTTTTCTCTCGTTTTTTGCCACTAAATCTATCCCTACTTTTTTTTTCTAATATATTAATTATTTATTCTATATAATCTAATATGTTCACACATTCATATTAATATTTTCATTTCTGCTATCCTCATTTTCTATTCATGTTCATAGTTAGTGTCCAAATCCTAATCTATAAAGTTCACTAGTTTTATGACTATTTTATAAAAAATTTCATCCAATTTTAGTAGTATTTTACGATTACAAAGTATAGAGGATACATTTATTCATTTATTCTAACCTTTCCAAATTTTATGTGTAACATTTTTATAATTTCTTCCATTTTCTTTGAAGATAGATCCAAAATATTAAATTTTTTTAGATATATCTAATTTATGCTAGCAATTTTCACACTTATCTTATTACTTCTTCTATGTTTACTAAAGCAACATTCCATATATTCAATTTTACCTATAGTTATTTCAAAATCTATCGACTCTAATGCCTTCCTCCAAACTCCTAACTTGGTATTCACTCTTTTCATCGCATCAATGAAAATTATATCATTTGTAAATAATATATATTCAAAGATTGTTATTTGCATATCCTAATAAGCCTCATCTATTACTAAGGTAAAAAAGTGACTTCAAAGGGGATCTGTAATGCAAATCTATAGTATTTGAAAATTTGTTTAATATTCTTATTGTCATCCTTATATACATTGTTACGTTTTTATATATAGTTTTTTACAAATTTTATATAAGATATTTTAACTCCTTTTTTTTCTAATATTTGTCGCATTATATTACGATTAATTTTATCACATGCCTTTTCAAGATTAATAAAAAAGTGAAAAGCAAGATTGAAAAAAAAATAATAATAATAAATGAGGAACAAAAATCTTTAACAATCAGACTATGTTAGATTCAAAGTTTTTAGAGTTAATGAAAATGGATTTGAATTGCTGACTTTAGATGACACCCAAGAAACATTTTTGGGATAAAAAAAAATGATATTTTGTTCTATTGCCACCAATGATATGAATTAAACTAATGGCAAGTGTTGTCGCTGTATCATAATTACCTCTCTACTAGTACTACTTATTGAAATGAAAACATGCATGGCCTGCTTCTCCCACAAGCCTTAGTGGTATTATGTTATCCACCAGACATACTGATCCTTGTATAAGCTTAAATAATTAGCATGCACAGTTGTTAATTAATTCATGTATAGGAGCCAAAATCATTATTCTTTGCATGCTTTGTGGAGGCCTATATTGAAATGACACTATTTAGTACTATGATGAATTGAAAGGGGACACAATTCAAATCACTATTATATCTATCTCTAGGTTCTAATTATAGGGTAAGGAAAAATCAATTAATTAAACAGGTCATAGCCACTTTCATAATTGGCTTTAACTTTCATACACACACATATATTATATGCATACATACATACATCTATATATATATATATACACACTTATTTATCAATTTAATTATGTCTTACGTTAAATCAAATGCATATGATTATTTTAAGCCAATTAATTTTTTGCGAACATTATGCGGCACTCATAAGTAATTTGTAAAAAAATTCATTACTTAATTTCTTTGACAAAATCCTCATGACAAATTGAAACTTTCATTAGTCGAGATAGTAATTTGTATAACAAAAGTACGCAGCAGCCGAATTACTTCTTATGTTATTACTCGATTTTTCTCAATGAACCAATATTATTGAGCATTGGGATATCTCAAGGTACTTCACATAGCTTTCCCGACAATAAGAATGCTAAAAAAGAGGTGGGAATAAAGTTACTTTCCTCTACTAATGTTCCCCTCAAATTAATGCTATTTTTACTCCTTGTTCATGTTTTCTTTGACACACGACCTCTCTCCATAAAATGAGCTTCGTTTTTTTTTTAACATTAGTAATCAATATTGTAAATGTACTCTATGATCCATTTCAAGGTCAAGGGTTTAAACTTTATTACTGAATTCCTTTTTATGGCTTTTTTTTCCCATCCTTAATGTGTATACGTGTTGTAAGGTAATACAAGACGTGAAATGCAAGAAACAATGGAAAAATTAAAGCCATCCCTTTACATGTAATGTAACAACAAATGTTAGCTAGGGTGGAAAGTTCGAAGAGTAAAAAGTACGTGTTAGTGGTATTAGTAGTGTTAGAGTGCTATCCACATTGGCAGGATAATGAGAGATGACATGGTAATTAAAGTTTTAAAAGTTCATTTTAAAAGTTGGAAGTTTAAACTTCATCCCTTATTAGCAAATTTGTGAAAAAGAACACACAACGAAAGAATTAATTATTATATTTTTGGATTCTGTTGTATTTGAGAATTTTGTATTAGAATGTGAGAATTTTTTATAAGAAAAAATTATATGAAAAAAGTAGACTGGAATGTAATTTTTTTTAAAAAATAATGTGAGAAAAATTTTGATCGAAAGTTAAATTTGAAATTTTGAAATAAAAAGTTATTTGAATATTTTACTTTTGTGATTGAAAAAAGTTAATTTTTTGCAAATAAAAACAGAAACCAAACATAGAATTTTTGGATCTCTTTGAGGCCTTGGAAACCCCTTTTCTCAGCCGCTTACACCAGACAAATAGTTAAAACACTATGATATTATTTCAAAAGCCGATCAAGATTCAATTTTTGCCAGTTACAAGTTGAAGCGAAGTATCCAATGGAGTAAGAATTTCTTGGAGGAACTAGAAAAATTTGAACTCTATTCCTCGGAGCATACTTGAATGAACTTGATGACTCCATCAATTGTAAAAAAATGATCAAGTGCAAAATCAAAAAAACAAATGCAAAAAACAATGAACACAAATAAACCAACAACAACAAAATGAAAAGAAATCTTTGAATCAATCTTGAAAAAAAAATCAAAAAACAAAAAAACAAAAAAAAAAAACCACAAAAAATACCCAAAAACAATCACCTAATGAAAATCATAATAAAAAAAAAATAATAAAACCCTATAAATCTAATAATCCACAACCAACAAAATGAACCTAAAACAAAACACCTATGAAAAGAAAAAAAAATAAAAAAAGAAAGAAAAAAAAAACAAAAAAAGAGTTGAGTAAAAAAAGATAGAGTTTTTAAAAAATTTTGTTTTTTTTCAAGCACTCAAACTAACAAACTAAAGAAAACTAAAAAAAAAAAAAAAAAAGAAAAAAAAAAAAAAAAAAAAAAAAAAAAAAAAAATTTTTTTTATAGTTTTTTAAGGTCTTTTAAGAAAAAAGAAAGAAAAAAAAAAAAAAAAAAAAAAAAGTCAAAAAAAAAAATAAATCTAGTCTTAAATCAAGAAACTTTCAAAAAAAACTCCAAAAAAAAAAAAAAATGAAAAAAGAAAAAAAACTTAAAAAAAAATAAAAAAAACAAAAAAAAAAAAAAAAAACTAAAAAAAAAAAAAAAAAAAAAAAAAAAAAATCAAAATTCAAAAAAAAATTCAAAAAACTTTCTCAACTTCTTTTTTTCTTTTCTTTCTTTGACTTCTTTTTTTTGAATGAATGATTTTGAAAAGGATGAAGATGAAAATAAAATACCATCAATTTCCCCCAAAACACCCAAAAAATTCATCCTAGAGAAAATGAATTTGAATGGAAATTTATCTTTTGTTTTTTTTTTGATTTGAATTTTTGGAATGATTTTTTTTTTGATTTTTGGATTTTTTTTGGAATGGAATTTGAAAATAATTTATTTTTTTTTTGAAAAAAAAAGGGTTAGTAACAATAACAACTACTAATTAAATTTTTGAACTTTTCTAGCACAAACAAAAAAAAAATTAAATAAAATAACTTTTTGTTTTTTCTTTATTCTTTTTTTTTTCTTTGAATCATCAAAATGAAACAAAGATTCTTATTCTTCCATCATTTTCTTTTTAAAATATATAGAATATAGGACCGCGCCATGTGTGCGTGGAGGAGGAGAGAGTCTCATTTTGAGAATTATATATTCAACTTTTTTTTTCATGTTCTTGTCTTTGTTGTTATCATGATGGGATCTTTGGAGCTCATCAATACTTTGCTAATCTAAAAAACCGAACATACTTCTTAATTAGAAATGTAAAAGAATTGACATACTTTAAATAAGTTGTAGTGAAAATTCATGTTTTTCTTGACTATACAGAAACTTCAACCATCAATTTATTTTGTCGGAATCTACTGTCCATGTCCTTAAATTCAACATGCAGTCAATCTTCTGTAATCTCTTCTAATTTGGCTTGATTCACCTTTGAGTAATACTACTTCCGTTCAGTTTCAAAATAATTCTTTATTCCAAAAAAAGAGTTCAGTTTTAATATAAAATTCTTATATTATCATTATTAATAATGACAATGTATAATTTAAATTAAAATATAAAAAAATATTTTTAATAACATATCAAATGTATTGTATTTTATAAATTAAAAAAATTATATTAAATAAAAAATAAACTCTTTCTTTGAAACGAAAAGGGTACTATTTTTTTTTTTTTAGCCTCTTCAATAACTGATTTTTGGCCAAATGGAAGTGGCAAATCAAAATTATTTTTTTTTCGAACAAATCAAAATTTAACGTTTATTTGAGCTTCCAAATTATCAGTAACAAATTAATCTACTTCCCTTTTTGGGGTTTGGATTTGATTTGGAGCGGCAGTGGCCATCACCTTTGATCTTGAATTGACGTTGACATTCAACTTTTTTTGAATCAACCGATTTAAATTCCACTAATATCTCAACGATTTCAAGAGCACCGGTGCTTACTTCAAGAACTTTAAAGCAAATTTATTGGACTAAACCACTCCCTTGTAAAGTGTTATTTGACTAAAAAGCTACAGTAATTTAGAAAAGTTTGTTCCAATTTTCCTGGTTATAGTACAGATGATTTGAGAATAATCCTACGTTAAAAATTCGACAACCAAGTTGGTAGAACCATGCATGTGTTGCGTTGTGTTGTGTTGCGCCGAATCCGCATGACAAAGGCCTCAAACATTTGTCAATTTGTCATTTTGTAATTATGGGAGGGTCCAATCCTATGAAACAACGTACACAAATTCCACAAAACAATTTAGTGGACTGACTTTAACCAATACACTAATTTGGCTACTGAACTACTCGCACTACACGCTAATTTTGACATCAAAGTTAATTTCATGATTACCACAAAAGTTCAAAAGAAGGCATCTTGTACTTATTACTTTTTCTTCATAAAATGAGTAGGAGTAGATTATTTTCAAATCAAAATTTTAAAATATTTTTACTAATAATAATAATAGTGTATATTCATAATTAAAAGTAATGATAAATATATAAAATTATACATATAATTAATGTATTAAATGTGCTATATTTAATAAATAGTAAAAAGTTATATATAAATCAAACTGAATTGCACGGTGTATAAAATTGAATTCTACCTTAACCACTACTATCCATACTATATCCCCAATTTATTGGCACAAGTATCACGTTGGTGGGGTTGAATTTGATTCGTTTAATTAATAAAAGTACACATAAAACAGCTAGAAATGGCCATGCATATGTACTTATGTGCACAATGCAAAACTGCAACAAACCGTCCTAATACATTAAAATTTGGGTGGACCATTTGGTACCATTGATAAAAGACCTAATAACTACCCATTCATTGACAAACTTATGTACTCTCTGACCATTCCTTTTATACCAAAGAATGAAAGAAAGTTGTCATCCATTATCCACCCTTCTCCTAGGCTTACTTTCTTACGGTTGTCTCATGCATCATAACCAATAATGAATTGAGCATTTAAAACTTTATAATTTTTATTATTATTAATTATATTCCAATTAATTTTACTAAGTATAGTAGATAATTTCTCTTTTTCCTTATATATATACACACATATATATGTTGTCACCAAAAAAAAAAAATTTTTTTTTTTGCATCAATATTTGAATGATGATATACATAGTGAAAATTTTCAATAAAATCTCTTAGTGACTAACATGATATTTATGCGGTAGAAATCACTAAACAAAAATCAATTTAATTATATATATGTATATTGTCACCAAAAAAAAATAATTAGTTTATATTAATATTTGAGTAATGATATTTATAATGAAAATTTTTAGTAAAATTTTTAATGACTGACCTAACGTCCAAGTGGCAAAACCACCAAGTAATAACGACTTTAATTATATAATACTCTTTTACCACATGCATTTCAACTCAGGTATTATGAGAATTTATTAAAAAATTTCACTACGAATGTTGTTACTTTTAATATTGGTTCTCCCTTATTATTATCAATCACATATTCTTGCTATTCATATGTTAATACTTAGAGATTCTTTTTATTTTTTCCTTTTTTACTGAAATTTTTATAAGAAGAGGATAGTCCACAATTATTATAAGTTAATAATTCTAATTCTAGAATACAATGAGGGACTTTTTTCAAAAAGAAAAAAAGAATTCTATCTCCACTTTTTGTCTTTTAATTTGTTTATTCTTGCTTATTTATTTCTTTTAATTTGGAAAACAAATACTTCTACAATTTTCTTGAAGCATTTAATATAAACATGATACTTCTACATAAATATGAAACGTCTATTCAGTATGCATAACGTGCCGAACCAGACATCTACATAAATGGAACAGATAGAAAGCATCTTTTTATTTTAACCAACTTGGCTTAAATAGCTGGCCACCAGCTAGAGCCTTAATTCTCTAACTTGGAGTTAGTCCAAAATTTAAATTTTGACATTAATTTTAAAAAAATATATAATTGGCATTATATATCCCTTATACGACCAGTTGGGGTTTTTTTTCCATTAAAAGTAAATTAGGATTATTATATCAGAAAAAAAAAACGCATCTTTTGTTAAAAATCAATTCATATTTTACTGATTTAAGGATCTGGGCCGCAGATTCTTGCAAAATCTTTTTGACTTTTTAGCTGCAACTTAATGCATTTTCTTGCACCAAGGTGTGAAAGTTTGAAAGAATGGTTAAAACTGAAGCTTTCTTTGTTTTCTTTCTTTTTTGGGGTCCAATAATGCATGAAGTTTTTCTTTATTGATTTTTTAGTCTAGCCCATATAATAGTTTCTTGTCAGAATTTGTACTTGAACATAAGCATGACAAAATTTAAAAACAAATAAAATAAAACAAAATAAAATTGGGTTCCATATGATTATCCGGTTTTCTTGGGCTGTACACAGTGTACGTGTATATTGGGGAACACTAGACATTTTGGAAATTTGAGAAATTGGGTTTCACTCCAACTCACTTTTTTCGAGATTCATGTTTTTCGGATCATTGTTTAACGTGGTACTTATCAACAAACAGTACATAAGAAATTTGCCCCGTTTGGAGTGTGATGTATTTAAGAAAAATTATATTAGAATGTGTGAAAATTTTAATAATTATTTTTTAGTAAAAAAATTATTTTGGAGTAAAAAATAAGAGGAATTTGAGTGAAAAATTTTGAATTTTAAATTTTGAAATAAAAATTTATTTGGATAGTTTATTTTTGTTTGAGAAAAATTAACTTTTTACTCATTTACAAATAAAAATGACTTGTCCAAACATGGTAAGGTTTTTTCTCCCAACCTATCTTCTTCATTTGTTTGTGATTTTAAGACATGTTGGGTTAATTTAAGTCAAGTTAAGGATGAAAAATGAGCAGATTGGGTCATTCATATGTTGAATTATTAATGGATTAAAATTTAACGAATCATAATTCAACTCAATCCATTTAATTACAGGTTAGTTTTGGGTCAAATCTAATCAACCCAACAAGTCAATTTAACCCATTTTTTCCTTTCTCTATTTAATTAAGCAAATTAAACTTACATTTTCTATCTTTTCTAAAAGTAATAATTGAGATAGTGACTTTATATAGTGACTGACGTGGCAATTATGAAAATACAAAATTGTCTTTCATTATTTTGTATTTTGTAATGAGGATGGAGGGATGATTTTGTTTTTTTATGATTACTACGCCAGTCACTATACAAAGTTATTATAATTTGTCACTATCTGTATCATTACTCCTTTTTTAAATACCTTTTTAAAAACTAATCTTATTTAGTTTTTTTAATTAATCTTTTTTTTAAAAGACAATTTTTTTTTCGCTATAACTAAAAAATAAACTAATCTTATTTAGTTTCTCTATTAACATCAGTTCTTTTTTTTAAATTAATTTTATTTTGTTTATTTTTTAATTAATATTTTTTAAAATTATTTTCATGTTTTTCACCATAACTAAAAATAAACTAATGTTTTTTTAATTTCTCTATTAACACCAATACCAATACTAACATCAAATAATCATTAAAAAGTTCTATATCAACTTCATCAATAACAAGCAACAATTGTTACTATTCCTACAATCAATAGATCTACTATATTAATACCAAGACATTTGCTGTATAACCTGGCAACTACTAGCCATAGAACTCCATTTTTTTTTGCAACACATCTAGGCGGGTTGGGTCACTTATGAGTAGGGTCATTTGATGGGGTATGATTTAATTGGTCATCGCCTAACTCAATCCATTTAGTCATGAATCATATTTGGGTTGGGTTAAACCCAATCAATCCAAATGGTCAATTCAACAATTTTTAAAAAAATTTCTTTATTTAATTAAGGAAATTAAACACTTATTTTTCATTTTTTAGTAATTTTTTTAAAACTAATCTTATTTAATTTTTTTATAAAAAAAAACCATTTTTGTGTTTTCACCAAAACCAAAAATATAAACTAATTTTATTTAGTTTTTCTATTAACATGTATCAGTTTCTTAATGGCCATTATCTATTTCAAAATTTTAACTAAGTTTTATAGATATTGTCAAAGTCACTAGAATGAATGAGGCAATCATTGTGAACATCATTAGTGGGTTTAAAAAAATATATAAAAGCGAGTTTCTTCTATTCAATATATCATGAACATTTAGTTCTAGTTGCTATTTGCAATAACAATACATCACGTATTTGCTTGATTGCCTTTAAAAAAAAACAAACAAAAAAAGAGAAAATTTTTAAGAAGGATAGTAGAAGTTATTGAATTATTAAAGAGAGCATGATTTTATTTTAATTTCTAATAAGGATAAAGATATTTTACTTTTTAAACAAAATTTTATTATTTTAAATGTAAATTTTTTGCACCTTTAAATATAACCAAATATCTAATTTTAAAAATAAATATTCCATATGAAAATAAAGATTTATTGGCTATCAAAATTCAAAATTTTTGAAGATGGAAAATTGGAATTTAGAATATCCAAAAATATTATCAAAAGATAGAAAATTTATATAAAGATTTTTTTTTGAGAGTTTCAATATTATTTAATATTAAATTTCACAAAAAAGTTAAAAATAACATATAAAAATAGTAAATTATTTTTAGTAATTTGTAATTATGTAAATATTTTTATTTATTTTTATTACATAACATTTAGGTTCATAAAAAAGGAAAAAAAAAGTTAAATTTAAAATTTTGATTAAAATGTTTAATTTTGTAATTATTTATTAAAAACTTTTTACATTTTCATTTTTTTGGTATTGATATTATGAAACTATTATCATTTAATTTCATATTTTGCCTTTTAAAATTATACATTTAATTAAGCGTAAGTTTAAAAAAAATTCATCTAAAAAATTAAAGTTATGTCTAAAAAGCAAAATTACTTTGTCATTTTAAAAATGAAGAAAAAATTATGCTATTTTTATTTATTAGATAACTTCCATAGCATTTTTTTAAAAAAATTAAAAAAAACCCCTTAATCCAACGGGTCACTCTTACCCGACCTAACTCAACTCAAAACCTACCAGTCATTACATGACCCAATCAATTAATGATTCATGACCTAACCCGTTGGGTTAAAATATTTGGTGGTTTGAATTGATTTATTGGGTTAGATCTAATTTTGTCGCCCTAAGTCAAGTTCAAAGTTAGTTCTAGCCAAAGTGTGACTAATCCAATTAGTAAGTATTAAAAATGGTGTATTTTTCCCCAAATTCATATCGACATGACATAAAAATCTAATTAAGTATTTTTTTTTTCAAAGAGAATAAGGTTCAAAATCTATGAATTAGGCATTGAGGTTGTCTCGGCAGTTATTCAACTGTGTTGGGGTTAAGATGGGAGGGGGGTATTTCCCTTCTCCATTGATTGTCCTACCTCTTTTATGGTTAAAAAGTGAGAAATTCACCCGAACTCTTTCATAGTTAAAAAATGAGAGATTCGGTTAAAAATTCATTTTCCTTCTCCATTGTCCTACCTACCTTCTTTGTGGACATCTTTTTTCTCTATCATTCTACCTCTTTCATGGTTAAAAAGTGAGACATTCAACCTACCTCTTTTATAGTTAAAAATGGAGAAATTCGGTTGAAAGTTTACCCAACATTATATGATTGAAATTGTATTGAATGAGTAAAAAAAATCTATGAATTTAGGCAAGACATTAACTTTGCCCTCATAAACAATATTTAGAATGGCATAAAAAAATTAAATAAACCAAAATTTCAAGAAATATAATCTTTATGAATAAACTCTTTTATAATTTTGCGGAGCTAGACTCATGTAATTAATGAAATCAATTTCACATCATATTGTGATTCATGATTTTATCTTACACAAGAAATACCACATGTGGGGTCATGTTGTTTTTCACCAACTTGTCATAAACTCCATGTCTGGGAGCTTCATGAGTACTTCTTTGCCTGTGCCATATTCATATTTTATATCTGCAAACATATGTAAACGAAACATCTCCTATTTTATTAATTAAGTGTAGTTTAGTTTAGTTTATTGCCTTTCATCATTGAATCGTCTGTTTTTGTTTTGTGATGAAGTATTTAGTTGTTGCCAGTTTGCAAGGTACAATAAAATATCAGAATCATAGTAGTTGTAGAAGATTATTTGAGGCATTATATATTATGGGACCTTGTTTTCCTCGTCAATTATAGTCAAAACTATCAGTGTAGATGCATTAAATTTGTTTGCTTCCCAGTAGTTTCATTCATTAACTTGACCCCACTTGCACTCAATAGTTGACGCCAACGACTTTACAATAAATTCATGACAGTGTTCCAGAATGAAAAACAAAAACCGAAAAGAAAGCAAACAGAATAACTTAATGCCCCCCTGGCAAGGACAATTTATCAAGTGTTGAAGACAAAACTACAGCAAAATTAATCATAAAAGGGAACGTCGTCAATTGTTTATTTTTTGCGATTCATACACACCTACCTCCCATCAAGAAGTGAAGAAAAAGAAAATTCATAGAAGCATACTTGTAGAATTTGCAAGATTTTGCATGTTTTTAGTTACATGGGATCCCTCTTGATTTCAAAACCAAAAAGGTTGAGGCTAGCTAGGATCCCTCTAGATTTTCAAGCCTACTTGAATATGCATGTAAAAATTCTCTGCAATATGCTTTGAAATTCTCTTGTAATTAAATCAACTCAATTCTTGATATGGTCCAATATGATTTAAAAATTCCCTATCAAATATTCTAAAATCAACTTAATTCTTGATATGGTCCAATATTCTTTAAAAATTCCCATGCCTAACGTTTATTAAGCATTTAAGCCTATATGACAAAGTCCATATCCAATCCAATGTTGATATTTATCTTTCTTTTTCCCGCGCTTTAAATCATACTTTAGCCACCTCTATCTCCAGTTTGAGCCATATGAGTCAAAGAAGCGTCCTGCTTTTCTTACACTCACTTCTTTTCTTTTCTTTAGTTTTTCTTTTCCTTCACTTTCATAGCCACCCCTTTTTTTTATCATTCTTCTTACACGACATAATCTTTCAAAGTCAAGAAATTCCTCCTTTTTTCTTAACTCAGTTCCCACACAACATAATCTTCATTACATGTATTTGATAGAATAATTTTACCATCTTTAATCCTCTTCCATTTTGAATTCATGGATTCAATTAGGCCTGGTCCAGCACCATCAAAGAGCAGACTTTCAAAGTTACAGAAAGTAATTCATCTCAAGACAGGCACAAAGAAGGCCTCAAACACTGGCTTTTGTTTGCTAATACCTCAAGAAAAGCTCAAATGCTGTGAATCCCAACAATTTGAGAAAGAAGAGATTGAAGATGCTGCAAAAGAGAACAAAACTAGAGCTGCAATGGAGGCTTTCGTTGCCAAACTTTTTGCCACCATTTCTTCAGTTAAAGCAGCTTATGCTGAGCTACAAATGGCTCAGTTTCCTTACAATGGTGAAGCTATACAATCTGCAGATCAAGCTGTCGTGGATGAGTTGAAAGCTCTATCTGAGCTGAAACAGAGTTTTATGAAGAAACAGATTGATTTCTCACCACCCCATGTCACATTAATGCTTGCGGAGATTCAAGAACAGCAGTCTTTGATGAAGACTTATGAGATCACTATGAAGAAAATGCAGAATGAAATTGAAGCGAAAGAGGGTCAAATTTCTTCACTTCAAGAAGGGTTGCATGAGGCTGTTCAGAACAACAAATCCCTTGAGAAAAAGCTGAATGCAAGTGGATCTTTTTCTGTTCTTGATAATGTGAAGTTCTCTGACTCTGCTAATCCTAAAGATTTCGTCTTGGTTTTGCATTACGCATTGAGATCTATAAGAAACTTTGTCAAGTTGTTGATCAAAGAAATGGAGGCTGCCAATTGGGATATTGATTCAGCTGCTAGTTCAATTCAGCCTGAAGTCAATTTCCTGAAGAAGGATCATAAAGGTTATGCCTTTGAATCATTTATCTGCAGGGAAATTTTCAGTGGTTTCAATGATCCAGGCTTTTCAGTACGGACAGAAAATCAATCTTTGCCTAACGGGAGCTACCAAAGAAGGCTTTTCTTCTTTGATCAGTTCAAGAAGGTTAAGTCTGTCAGTGTTATTCATTTTCTCAAGCAAAATTCCAGTTCTTTTCTTGGAAAGTTCTTGAAGGCCAAGTATCTTCAATTGATTCATCCCAAAATGGAATTCTCATTTTGTGGGAATTTGAATCAGAGGAAATTAGTGAATTCAGGAGAATATCCTGAAACTGAATTCTTCAAGGCTTTTGCTGAAATGGGGAGGAGAGTATGGCTATTGCATTGCTTGGCATTGTCATTTGATCAAGAAGTCAGCATATTTCAAGTGAAAAAGACTTGTAGATTTTCTGAAGTGTACATGGACAGCGTGACAGACGACATCTTTGCAGCGGCCGAAGGTGATTTTCGGGTGGCGTTTACAGTGGTTCCAGGGTTTAAGGTTGGAAAATTGGTGGTTCAAAGCCAGGTATATGTATCTCATGCTAGATCTGTTGCCAAGGGTTAGTGAACTTTCAGTTCTTCCAGTTGCAAATGTGTATAATAGTAGTATTTGTTAAAGAGGTTGAAAAAGAACGGTCAAGGGTTCAATAGGCAATTGGGATTTTGGAATCCCTGCAACTCTCAACTCTTCAATGCATGGTAAAAGAGGCCAGTGCACCATTTTGCCAGTGATTTGCGGACTCCCCTGAAAATATGCACAAAGTTGAATTGGGATCCTCCCCACACCCTGCCTAAAAAATTGACTCTGACAGTATGTAATTCTTTATATCAAGCTCAATATTAGCACTGTCAATTCTGTACCAAAAAAAAAAAAAAGGCACAAGTTTTATAGTTTATCAATCTAGAGTACTACAAAGAAATAGAATAGTCTCTTAAATTTTTATATGTATCACTCTCTAGAGGATCAAATATAGTTTAGTATTTATACATCTCCCATATTCCATTCTTAGTTATGCCATTCTCTCTTCTGATTTTGTTCTTACAGAAACTACCAAATGTATCACTAAATGTATGAATGGATATAATGATTTACGTACTGTCACATGGTACCAATTTTGAAGAAATATTGTGGGAAAATGAAAAGGGCTAAAGCGATCCCAATTCAAAGAATGTGGCTAGTTCCACTGTTGTAGTCCTGATTGAATGCAGGGTGGTGAAGAAATGATGGAGGCGCGTGGGGAACTAAGAGTGCAAGCTTTTGTATTATACTGTCTCATCATATGTAACACAGGCCAAGAAGAGCAGCAGCACAAGTGGGCTTTGGACCCACAATTCAAAGTAGTTTGGGAGGACATGAACTGGACTTTTGTATTATACTGAAAAATAGTACTCCGTATTATAGATTTTATTATGGAGTGATGGAGACTAAAGAGAACAGGGGCGGTGATGGAGACCAAAATATAGGGCGGTCAGGTTGTGGGGACAGACTTGGCATTTGCCTTTGTAATTTTTTGGTGAGAAAAGGACAGGAAATGTGGACCCTTCATTTGAGAAATATATTGGTATTATAATTTTGGAATTCTTTGAAGATCTGTTTTTTTTTTTTTGGGTATGGGTTCAAAGAATGACAGAGCAATCCCTGCCACTGCCAACTTGCCTTATTAATGTGTATCAATTATACATATCTTAGCTTATAGAGTATGATCTGGTAGATGGCACCTTTGCCAAGGATTTTCTATGGGATGTTGTTCTTATAGAGTAATTTGTTTATTTTCTGTTCCTTTTCTTTGAAGGTGAGATGTGATGGCTTCCAAAATACTTTCCTTTCCAGAACAGTGAAGCAGAGTTAATGTGTATTAATAATACCTTAGAGTTTATAGAGTATGGTATAGGATATGGCATCTTTGCTAAGGATTTTATTGGATGTTGAGATTCTCTACCATGGTTTCAGAGTTTTGGGTTTAGGTTCATTGAAGTTAATACTAGTTAAGTTTTAATTTTTTTTTGGATTTGATGCTCAATTCAATTTTTAGCTATAGCATTGAATTTGGTTTTATATCTTGTTCCTTTGGTAATATTTATATTCAACTAAGTCATGCTGATGAGAGGGTATTATAAACTATATCTCATATGAATTCTTGGAAAACTCACAAACTTAAGTTTAATTTTGAGGTGGATGTTCAAATCCTCTAATATTATACAATTTGCTATTTTTTTTGTGTGCAAATTAAAAATTAATGAAGATAGATCTTGTTTAAGTAATATGTATCAATTGTATCTTATTAATAAAAAAAATTAGAAATAATATCCTTTCAATTCCTAAATAAATGGAAAGTTATCTTTTCAACCATCACTTTCAAATCCTAGGACTACTGTCTTTTTTTTTTAGAAAAAATTAATTTGTATATCAAGTTTACATGAATCATAAGTATCAATCTTTACAAATAATAAAATCCTTCCTTCATATTTATTTCTATACTACATTAATGGCGGACTAAACCACCTTCTTATTTATTTATTTATTACTCATTGTTATCTTACATTGTATTTTAACTCTGACCCTGACTACTTACTAACTATATTAATGATCGACTAAATCGCCTATCCCTTTCTCTAAAGGTAGTCCGACTATGACCCTCTTTCCATTTATCTTTTCTTTATTTTTCTCCCCAAAATCCCTTACACCCATATGATATCATATAAATTGGAAGATACTTATATAATTTTAATAAGACGATATAATTTTATTAATAAAATACTAAATTTTAAGACAAAATGTATAAATTTTAGATTTTATAAAATGATGTCGTCTGATTAGTGCACATCTCACATTGAAATGAAACAATATGTTTGGGATCATCAATGTTTTATCCTCAAACTTTTTGTAAGTGAAATTTTTTGCAATAATCTTTAAAATAGTCATTCACATATTAACTAATGATCTTTTTAGTTCCTCACTTTTAAAATTAAAACAAATAGCCCCTCACATTTTATGAATGTACTATTTCGGTTATCTGTCACTATTATATTATTATTCTATCACTATTTCTTACTATTATGACATTATTTTGATAGAAAAACAAATGGAATAGTGACGGATGATGAAAATGGTACATTTATAAAATGTGAATGATCATTGTTCTTATTTTAAGAGTGATGAACTAAAAAAATTATTGACTAATATGTGAGGGACCATTTTAAAGATTATTTCAAAATTTTTCAGCAATTTTAGGTGAAGGTGACAGCTTAGGATTAGACAACAGAGTGAATCACGGGTGTTTCCAAATTCTATGACTTGCAGTTGCAGGTCTAACACGTCTCAGGGCCCAGAATTACAGAGGGCACACATCTCGTTTCACATCCACTCCTTAATCTCAGCAAAACTATAATAAATTTGTGAACTGGGCCTCTTTCTAAATTTGGGTTTTTGTTCATAGCCGACGTATCTTTTGCAACGCAAATTGAATCTTGAACTGAAACGTCTATCGAAAATGATTTTACTTCATTTTAAGACGAAGGCCAACATTATTGCTCATTATGCTGAAGTGATAATGAATTATAAATGAAATGAAGCAGCTGGGCTGGGATTTTCTCTTTGAAAATTAAGGCTATGCTTGGTTTGCCACTTATTTGAGAAATTTTCTAATTTTGATGGGAATTTTTGTAAGAAAAAGTGTTTTAGAGGAAGAGTAAAATAATGTGTTATAGCAAATTTTTTTCAACTATGTGAGAAAAATCTGGTAGAATTTTAAATTTTGAAATAAAATAAAAAATTATTTAAATGTTATATATATATATATATTTGTATAAGAAAAGTTAACTTTTTGTAAATACATTTTAATCCAAACATAGTTTCTTAGTTAATGGATAAACAAAAATGAAAAGTAGTTTTAGCTACAGCCTTAAAGTATGACAATTTTTCTTTTTTGGGACATTTTCAGTATTGGTATAAGAATTGGAAAGAACAAATTTCTTGTATAAAAAACACAACTTGTGGGATAAAAGAATTGTGGCAGTTTTCTCGTTTCAACTTGAGGTTTAAAATATTAAAGAACACATCATGGCATATAGAATTGTTATATATCTCCATAAATATTGTTTTCTGATGGTCAGCAAGATTTGTCATTATTCAAGTGGACAAATTTGCTAATCCAGAAAAGGAAATATTATTCTCCTTCTTGGCATGAAATTTTATTGTCGATTTATTGAAAAGAAAAAAAGGATAAGAAGTAATACAACAGTCAAACAAGTACAGATCTCAAACTTCAAGAAGCAAAATATTAATCATGCTCTGTTCTAACAGGTACAAGAATTGCATGCTTTTTTTTATCACTATTATTTTTAAAGTGTAGTTGAATGAGGTTAGACATTAGTAAAAGTTCAAAGAATTGATCTGAATTGCATTGTCCTCTACTTGACAAATATATGATATTCAAAACAAAATTTATACCTAAGCATGACATAAAAATATGTAAAAACTTTGCCAATGTCTATATTAGGAATTCACATGTTTTGTAATATCCTAAACAACTTGGAGTCTACAGTTTCTCAAACTTGTCAATTTATAGTTTCTACACTTTCACTCGACAACTAGGTTAGATGTTCTTAGAAAAGGAGGATGAAGTTCGAACTATGAACTTAATAGTTAGGTGACTTAGCCACATTTTTGGAGCACAACTATATTCCTGACCATTTCATTTTTTTAACTAAGAGAAAGGGAAGACAAGGGAGAAGAGGAATGTCAAAAAGAGAGTTCGAATTCCTCTTCTTTTGGTCCCAATACTTGTTCGGTGACCACTAGGGTAAGCATAACAGCTTCTTGACAACTTCTTTAAAAAGGAAGGATGAAGTTCAAATCATCCATAGTTGGGCAAAAAGAGGATTTAAGTTCAAACCAAGACCTCAATAACTATGCACTTTAGCAGCATGCTTCATCTAAGGTTTACCCGCTTCTATCATTTGAGGTTGAAAGTTCATTACAGGAAATGCCCTCAAACTTTCCCATATTAATTTGGACAGTCCTTGCTACTACTTTCATACACAAAAAATAAAAAGAGATGAATCCCCATCACCACAACCACAACTAAGGAAAGCACAGCAGCTTCTTGACAAGTTCTTTAAAAAGGAAGGATGAAGTTCAAATCATCCATTGTTGGGCAAAAAGAGGATTGAAGTTCAATCCAAGACCTCAATAACCATGCACTCTAGCGACATGCTTCATCTATGGTTTACCCGCTTCTATCATCTGAGGTTGAAAGTTCATTACAGGAAATGCCCTCAAACTTTCCCATATTACTTTGGACAGTCCTTGCTACTACTTTCATACACAAAAAATAAAAAGAGATGAATCCCCATCACCACAACCACAACCACAACCCAGTACAGATGTAAATAATCCCATTTGAAGATGTTTAAAGTCCAAGTCAGAAGCTGGCAAGATTGCCCGTAACCCAGATGGCAGGCCTGTTACTGTTGCATAACACACACTGGGAAAAAATCCAACATTTACCAAAATAGGGATTCATTTTCTATGTTAAACCATTCACCAAAGCAAAATGTATACACGCAAAAAATTGAGTCATATTAAAACACTATCCTTCTCTAACAAAGATATCACCGACATGAATGATTAATATTGCATTGGCAAATTGATAAGACGACACGAGCAGAACAAATAATTGGCATGAATTTCTCGAAGTTATCATGTTTTGTGACCTAACTTCACTGCCATTAAAAGAGGAGGAAAAATATGACAATATTGCAAAATTTTCTGTGAAATTTACAACTATAGTGATCCAATGAATTTGGCGTCAATGGATAATGTCACTCACCCGAAAAAATATGTAAAAGAAAGAAGGATCTGTATACTGTAAACTAAGTTCGCACCCTGAATGCCAGTTTTGTTGGCTGCTGTTGCCGGAACTTTATACTACCATTTACATGGCAAGAACCTGAGGACAAAGACTACCTGACGTAGCAGGAAATTAACTGCATAGAGCATCAACCCCATGTAAGCATACATTGTACAAGTGAATGAAGACATTGACCAGTTAAGAGGGTGCTCTTTATTGTGTAAACTTTCCCATCAATGAATCAATCCACCAAACTCTTGCAAAACTTTCCCTCATCTGAGTTCGTACGATGATTTGAATAACCCATCACATGAGGTCATCATTGACATCTTAGAAGCTCAAGATGCCCAAGAAGTACTGAACATTGCATTACCCTTCAATCATTTTCGTTTAGTGGAGTACAAGCAGTCTCAGGCAGGCTGCTCAAAGTGTATTATCATCAGGAACAGAAGCTGCCTTGGGCTCCAAAGCCATCTGAATGTTTTCACATAGAGCTTTCTGAGATAGATAATATGGAAGGTTGAGAGTCGGACGCATCGCTGAGGGCTTGAAGCATCATTATAACCTCAGTGGTGTCATCTAAATAATATTTAGCTTTACTTGGTTTCTGACCAACAGTACAGGCATATAGAGCTGTAGAAGATGAAAGAACTCCTTTATTCATGGCATCGCCAATTATTTCAAACATGTCTTCATCAGATCTGTCATCTCCAATGCACAGTACAAAATCAGCTTGCCGTCCCATTTCAGACATTGATGCAAAAATCTTCGCAGCAACTAGACCTTTAGTGACTCCCTGTGATAATGGGAAACAGTGAATACACTTTCAAAATTTTTAGTGATAACATGTTTATGATCTGTTAGAGCAGCCAAGCTAACAAGCAGATCAAGTAAAAAAGGAAGTGCCTCAATTAAAACAGTGTGTTCTAAACTAGTGCTCGCTTTTTCTATTTTTTGTCGCACTTCGTTTTAAGGGGCTTAATTAAATAAGAGAAGGGTAATTTCACAGAAAAAAAACCACCAAAAAAAAAAAAAAAAAACCCTGAAAATTAGGATCGTACAACATTGTAAGCTAAGCAATAACAGCCATGCAACTTGTCCGTGAAGGATATAGGACATAATGTAGAGCTGCCATTAATTAGCAGTAGAGAGTCTGGGGTTTCTTTTAACTTTTGCAGAAACATTACTTCTTATTTCACACAACACAAAAGAAAGCTAACTCCCAGGTGAACAAACTCAATGAAAACAAATGACAACGAAATAAAAGGACAGCAAGAGAAAAAAATCACAAAAAGAGCTACCAATGAAGCACAAAACCAGCTGAGAGCCTGAAACTTAAGAGAGAAAATCTATTGTTATTCTTCTTACCCACTTTTGGTACATTGTTGCAGAATAAGTATATGCCCATTACAAATCAACCATTTAACAAAGATTGCCCCTTTTCACTTCGAAAAAAAGTTACAGACATCATATAATCATTAAAATAGTATCCATCTAGGAACAAGGAGGAAAAAAACAAAAAACATTTAAAAATTACATCTAGGCAATCTGATGTATTTCTGGGGCTAAATCATGGGAAAAGGGCCATAACAGAGGAATGGTCATTGCACGCACCAAAATGTTGAGAAAAGAACCTCCATACATTAAATAATAGATCAGATGACAAAGGTTCACATTTAACTTCTATATTTAGCTGAGTACAAAATGTCAATAGTGACCAATTATCAGAAAGATACCTTTGACTTGAATTCATGGACCGACCAAAATAAACATACAGGCAACTAACATAAAACCAGGAAACAATACAAGGATTGAGTTTTAACTTCCATTCATTCACTTAGCCACGAGATGATTCACATGAGTTTCTAGTTTCAACAGTGACCCGGACTATCAGTCTATCACTACAGTCATCCCACCATTTTCTACCAAAGGAGCACAAATTTAAGCTTTCTGCACTAATTAGTTCTATGTGCTCCAAGCAAGGGAATAAGAGAATTCCTTGAGTGCATCTATGTCAATATTCTAATGATAGAACTAGAGACAGATACGATTCATGAGAGGACTTAATTCAATCTACATGATGGCATACCTGGGGTTTCACTTCTACGATACACTGACCACTCTTCACTGCAACAGGCTCATTTGCCAGTACACTTTCCAGGTGGTCTAACAGTTCCTTTGCCTGACTTGAACCAAAACCTGGATCAGCATCCCTATGGTGCCAGACAAGTGCACTCTCCTTCTTTTCAATATAAGAACCATCAGTAGATTCAGTATACAAGCTCATCACAGGCTCAGCTAACTGCATCCATCCGAAATCATTGCTCTGTCCACATGTTTCCCATTCTCCACCAGAAGACCACCTTAAATACAATGATATTAGCATACCAAAAGCCTTAAACAAAAAATAGAATATAGAAATCAAAGCAGATAACACACCTTAAATAATATCCATGTTCAGCAGCTATGCCAAGGTTCTTGCATGGAGAAAACCACTTACCTAAGCTTTCCCTCCCTCTCCCACTGACAAGAAACACGGTATTTTTAGCATCACTACAGAGTTTGTTAATAATTGTAATGACCTCCTGACTTGGGATTTTATTAATTGTTGTTTGAGGCATCACAGTCCCGTCATAATCCAACAATATTGCCCTATTTCTAGATCTTGAGTAGGCCGATACAATGCTATCAATTGACAGCTTTCTGAAATTTGGATCAAGTGCAACAACCCTAAAACCAAAGCTAAAACCAATTCCCCAACATCGTCGTCTAAAATGATCCTTGCAAGTTCTTTCTAAATCTTGGAAGAAGCTCCGCGACCAATATGCTACATCATGGGTGCTAATATACTTATAATGCTTCTCATGACGCAATTGTTTCTCAGCATCATTCATTGAAATGGCCTCATGCAACGCTTCAGCTGTTGCTTCCACATTCCATGGGTTGACTCGTATGGCACCACTAAGTGAAGGAGAGCACCCAATGAACTCAGACACCACTAGCATGCTTTTTTTGGGAGCATTTGATTCAGAACTAGACTCAGACCCTGGGATTCCTTGCCTGCATACAATGTACTCGTATGGAGTCAGATTCATTCCATCCCTAACCGCTGTGACAACAACACATTCGGCAACAGTGTAATAGGCTGCTCTTTCACTGAGAGAAACAGACCTATCAATAAAGACAATGGGTTCATAACCAGGCTGCCCAAAGTTATCATTGATTCTCTTGCAGCTTGCTTGTATTTCTGCTTGTATTTCCTCAAGATCCTTGCCTTTTCCTCGAGCAGGGTTAGCAATCTGAACTAGTACTGCCCTTCCACGCCACTTAGGATGCTGGTTGAGCATATGTTCCATGGCTAAAAGCTTTAAATTCACACCTTTAAAGATGTCCATGTCATCGACTCCAAGTAACACAGTTTTTCCTGCAAATTGTTGCTTGAGCTCTCCTACTCTCCAGTCTTTATCTGCAAGCTTCAACACAGATTCAATCTGTCCCATGTGAATTCCAACAGGCATGATCTTAATCCCCACTGTCCTTCCATAGTATTCTAACCCAATGTAGCCTCTCTTAGACTCATATTCCAAACCAAGCATACGACTACAGCAAGAAAGGAAATGACGAGCATAGTCAAACGTGTGAAAGCCAATAAGATCAGCATTCAGCAGTGCCTTTAAAATCTCCTCTCTCACTGGTAGAGTCCGATAAATCTCTGATGAAGGAAAAGGACTGTGAAGAAAAAAACCCATTCTTAACCGATTGAAACGCCTCCGCAAGAAGGTAGGCAGAACCATAAGATGATAATCATGAATCCAAACATAATCATCATCGGGATTTATCACTTCAATAACCTTCTGTGAAAATATCTTGTTTGCTGCCACATATGCCTCCCACCAAGACCGATCAAATCTACCTCCGTGACTAGCAGAAAATGGTAACATGTAATGGAAAAGCGGCCACAGATGCTGCTTACAGAATCCATGATAGTATTTGGACAAGATGTCTGCAGGTAAGAATGCTGGTACACACTTAAACCTATCCAACAGCAACTGCGAAACATCATCCTGTTCACTTGAATCAACGTCAACTCTTAAAGAACCTACATATATGACCTCCATATCATCCGGCAAGCCATCCTTTATGTGCAAGAATAATGAGTCCTCATCCCAACTAAAACTCCAACCTACATTATCTGGCCTACGTTTTGCCTTTACAGGAAGCTGATTAGCCACTATAATTACACGGTCAACCACAGCAGAGGAAGGAACATCCGAGGAAACGCTATTAGCTTGATCATCATCAAGCTCAGAAATAACCCCTGGAACTGTCATTACACGTGGGAGACGCTTTCTTTCTCCCCTTTCACGGCCCATTACCGGGAAATTCCCGGATGCTAGATCTAATAAATTCGTATATGATCTGGATATCATCTTTACAACACCGAATTTTATTCAACAATCTTCTCAACAAGAAAACTGCCAAAGCATATAAAGAAATCTCACCAGCCCAAACCCAAGATTGGATTTTTATAACAAAACCAACTACAATTCACCAGGATCTGAAAAGGGTCTCATACAAAGAAACAAAAAGAAAACCCAAATCATTACTTCAACAAAAATTCAGAAAAAAAAAATAAAATTAGATCCATGCAATCAAACAGAAACCTTCCGACAAATGTGCTAAAAATCCAATCTTGAATTATAAATTAATTAATTATCGACCCTTTAAACAAAAACTCCACATGCATGGCATATCTAACAAAATTACAGTCAAGAAATAAGAACTTTTTCCCCCCTTATGAATTCCAACAATCGCATAAATAGATAAAAATTTCTAGAAGACAAAAACAGAAAACTTGATAACACTGACCTTGGTGTAAAATGAAGAAAATTTGTGAGCAAGATTATCCCTTTCGCCTTTAAGGATCTGATTAGTCAAAATCCAAAAACTCTGCTTTCAGCCAGAAAGAAATCTAGGGTTTAGCCTCTCTCTGGTTTTCATTTTTAAAATTCTTTTGGAATAAACTCTTTCTTTTCTTCTCTAAACAAAATTTCACTTCTTTCTCTCTCTCTGTGGCTCCTGCGAATGCTCTGCTCATTAGTCCATGTGGTATTTTAAAAAATCCAAAAACAAAAAAATAAATTTAAATAAAAAGAAAAAAAGGAGGAAAAAAATAAAACAGGATAAGGTCGGCCAGCGTACACTTTGTGATGCCAACTGGCACAGTTGTGCAATTTTTGTCACGCGGTATTTTGAACGGTACATTACACGTGTCAGCTTCTAGAGTTTCCACGTTTGTTGACTCTGTGCGTCTGATCGCCTAACAATGTCATGCTTCAATCTTGATGGACCACACTTTTTCCCAATAGTTCTTCGACACGTGGATAACACTAGCGTCCAGCCCACGTGGGCATAAAGGGGAAGAAAGGGACCTGGGCGATAGCGTTATCCGCGATTCCGCGGTGCAGGAGAATATAGAGTTTTCGGAAATGGAAGGGGATAGCGGGCCGGGACCACAAAAAGAAACCCAAGGTGCCACGTGGCGGTCCCGGGGTCAAAGTAAGCGGATAAGGCGCAAGTATTTGTAGTACTGCTTGGTAATGAATGATCTGGCAAGTGGCGAGGGGAAATGACGTGACATCATCCGTGGCGTCAGCTTATCTATGTGGCAGCACGTGGGTTGTGTGTGTGTGTGTGCGCGTGTTTTTTTTTTTGGGTTGCCCCCACAGAAATCAAAACAAATTTTCTAAATGAACAAAGACTAAAATTGATTAATAACACTTTTAATTAATGTATAGTTAATATTAATTAATTATTCATTTACTTAATATTGTAATTTAATATTATAATTAATAACTAATTAATCTCATTCATTAATATTAATTATTATAATTAATATTAATTAATTTATAAATAATTAATTGATAATATTAATTATATTAATGTATAATTAATTAATTACTTAAAATTAATTTAATCAATAATATTTTTATTAATAATAATTAATTAATTAATTAATATTAATTTAATTAATCATTCATTTACTTAATATTTTAACTTAATATTATAATTAATAATTAATTAATCTCATTCATTAATATTAATTATTATAATTAATATTAATTCATTTATAGTAATTAATTGATAATATTAATTAATTTATAATTAATTAATTACTTAAAATTAATATAATCAATAATATTTTTATTAATAAATAAATAATTAATTAAGATTATTTTAATTAATTATTCATTTATTTAATATTGCAATTTAATATTATAATTAATAATTACTTAATCTCATTAATTAATATTAATTATATAATTAATATTAATTATATAATTAATATTAATTAATATTAATTAATTTTAATTAATTTTAAGTAATTAATTTATAATTAATTAATTCAATAATAATATTTTTAATAATTAATTAATTTAATATTATAATGAATAATTAGCTAATAATATTTTTCAAATTATTCCATTACTAAAAATAATACCAAATAAAGATAATTACTATCATTTAAAATCTGATTATTCTTTAGCTTTTGTGGGATGGTGGGTGGAAGTTTCAGAAGAGACCGTGCTGTCTCTACAAACCCAACCGTCATAAATTAGGTAAAGACGGCCCAATGACTCAAAACAACGTCCACTGCTAGCTTTCAACTTTGACGTTGGACGCCTGAGTCCTTGTGTTCACAAACGATAAGTGCCAAGTATTTTGTTCCCAAGTTACCCTCCATTAATGATAAATTGACTAAAATCAAAGAAAAAAAATAACATTAAACTAAAATCAAAGAAAAAAGAAATGACTCCCAAGATAGTACTTCATATATTGGCTAATGATTTTTTTAGTCTCTCACTTTTAAAACGGGAACAAATGATCTTTCACATTTTATGAATGTATTCTTTTAGTCATCCGTCACTCTTTCGTTTATTTTTCTGTCGAAATAGTAATAAAATAGTGATAGAATAGTAACGGAAGACCAAAATGGTATATTCATGAAATGTGAGTAACCATTTATTCCCGTTATAAAAGTGAGAAACTAAAAAGATCATTAACCAATATATAAATGACCATTTTGGAGTTATCTAAAAAAAAACATTAAAATTGGTGAAATATTTGAAAGAATAACTAATTGAGAAAAGAAATTGAAACACTTTATAGTGTATGATTATAAAGTAATAGAAAGCATAAGGTGTTGAGAAGAAATATATATATATACGTAATGTTGTCATTCACATATATTTTCTTCTTCAATAGGATCACGCCAATTACATTGCCAATAGTGGCAGACTTAGGAAAAGTAGGAGAACACTGATATAAGTAAAAGATATTTAATTTAAATAATATTTATATAAATAAAGTAAAAATAATAATTAAATTAAGTATTCACAAAACTTTTACATGATTAAAAATGCATATTGAAATTGATTTCCAAATGGTTTTTCCTTATATCATTTTTTTTTATTTTCACTTTCTTTTGTTGTTTTGTTATTAGATGAATTTTTCTTCATCATTTTCTCTTAAAATCTCTCCCAATAATTTCATAAATAAAATCAATAAACAACATACAAATAAAAATCAAGTGAAAAACATAAATTCATAAGAATTTATATAATAACTAATTTTATAATATAAACCAAAATAAACTACGTACCACTAAATGAAAATGTGTTAAATAAAAAAATAGTAAACAAATATTGAAGAAAAAAAATATCAATATTCATAAGAACTCATATTAATAAATAGAAAAAATAATTTTAATAATTAGAAAACACTTCAATCACATAAAAGCAAAAGGTTAATTATAAGACTATGACCCATGATACAATTTCAGATCTAAATAGAAAATAACAAAAATATGAAACTTCTAATGAATAAAAAATAGCACACTTATGTGCCTATGTAGAGCAAAAGATCGAATTTTAAAAGTGAGTATTTAAAAAAATAGAATATAAAAGACTTGAGCTTTCATAAATTAAGAAATTTTGAATTTGTTAATTGTAATTTTTATTTATACATGGATAATTAATTGGTTATACAATAATTAAAAAACTAGAACACAATTTGATTTGTTTTGATAAGGAGGTTTCAATATTTACATTGATAAGTTTTAGTTTTACTGTAAGATTTAATTTAAGATTATTATAAATTTTACTTTTACAATAAAACTTAATTTAATACTATTATTATAAAATATAAACTTAAAAAATGTTAATTTTGAAAATACATGATTTAACTGTCTAACTATCTAAAAAATGAAAACCAGTAAGAAGTGTGTGAATGTGTGAATATGTTTTGATGAAATTAACTGTATTCTAACTACATTTAACTCTATTCATTAATTAACAAATTTGCAATGTAAAAATTACATAAAACAAAGACACATGTATTATTAACAGTGCTAATAGCCAAGACTTTATCTATAATCATCAAAACAAAATTTGAGTCAAGAAGTCAAAGCTACATGCAACTTAGCTACCCAAAACGTCAATGCTACATAACAAAATTTCATTTCTTTTATGTTTTCACATAGGCCAAAAAAAAAAAAAGAGAGGGAGAAAGAGAGGGGTAAAGAGAGTTGGGGGCCAAAATTGACATTTGACAGATCATCTAGTAAGTCCAACCAAGAGCAGCCATAGTAAAAACCTACACCAACCTCTCACCAAACAACAAACCAAAGGCTATGTTTGGATTGTGATTTATTTGAAAAATTTTGTATTAAGATGTGTAAAAATTTTAGTGAATATATTTTTTTTTTTGTAAAAAAAGTATTTTGAAAGAAAAAATAAGAGAATTTTTTTTAAATATTACGTGAAAGAAAATTTAATGGGAAATAATTAACTTTTTGTAAATAAAAACAAAGTTCAAACATAGTCAAAGAATCACAAACAGACCTTAAGGCTGTGTTTGGAATGTGTTTTATTTACAAAAAATTATTTTTTTTTAAACAAAAATAATACATCCAAAACACCTTTTTATTTTAAAATTTAAAATTTTCCTCTCAAATTCTACTTACATAATTTTTTAAAAAATCCTTTTATTTTCCTTCTAAAATACTTTTTCTCTCAAAAATTTCCATAAAAAATTTCATATATTCTAATAGAAAAATTCTCAAAAAAATCACAATTCAAAGTTTTGTACTTTGATTCTTTCTCCTGTTTTATTTATTTATTCTTTTGGGGGAATGCAAGTTTTGATTGATTCCTCGTGATGAATATATAAATAGAGCTTGGAAGTTCAATCTAGTGTTTTAAAAATCGAAAAAATCGAATCGGGTGATGGATTAACATACTATTGGTTCAAGAGTCAACTAATTTATTAATCAAATAGTAATTAAAGTCAGAGACAATATGATAATATAATAAATATATATTGCTTTAAATTATTATCAATAGTATATAAATATATAGTATATGAGTTATTAAGTTTTTTTTCCCAATTTTAATGTAGTATACTTTAAATTTGGTAAGTTAGATGAAATGTCTAAATGTATAATTAAATAATGAGTAATGATTGGGATAGTGATAAATTATAGTGACTTTGTATAGTGACTGACGTGGCGACCATAAAAAGACAAAATTATCCTTAATTATTTGTGTTTTGTAATGAGGATGAATGGATAATTTTATCTTTTCAAGATTGCCACATTAGTCACTATACAAAGTCACTATGATTTGTCACTATCTCTATTATTACTCTTAAATAATTGTATGAAAAGTGATGAAGATAAGGAGCGCGCAAACAGCCAAGCTGTGCATGATCAAGTGTCTATATCCGCACGTTACTCACAAGACCTTTTACGTGACATGAGTGGTCCAATGACGAGATCACGTACAAGGAAAATACAAAGAGTTTTGGCTCAACTCATACGTGAAGTACATGCCAAGCAGGAGAAGCTTTTTCAACATGACCGAGTCGTTAATGTGCTAAGTGTTGTGGACAATCCATAATTTCGGTCATGTAATCATTTATTTTATTTTATTTTATTTTGCTCTAGTAGTTCTTTCTTTTTACGTGTTGGAATAGGATTTATTTATTAAGCCAGTCCTAGTTGGGTTAGGATTTAATTATTTATTTAGTGAGAAGGCTGAATTTGTCAATTAAAGGCAAGCAATCTAAACCATAGTGGGCTTTGAATTAGCTTGGCCACACTTGTACCTTATTTAAAGACCATTCGGCCACTACTTTGAACACAATTTAAGAAAATTACAAACTTGAGAGCCTTACGTGCTTTTCTTCCAGTTTTGAGAAAGAGCTTGTTTTGGTCTATTCGGGAGAGTCGATTAGATTCAATTCAAAAGCATTTTTTAAAGGATTAAGAAGCACCGAAGGAATCTAAACCTAATGATTGATAAAGGATCCCAAAACAAGGAAACACTGTCTCAATAACTGTTGGGCCAGTTTTCAGAATCCAAATATATTTTTTAAACGAGAGACAAACGAAACGGGGGGTGTTAAGACCACTCAATAAATGAAATTGCCTAACTATTGTTCTTTGAGCCATTTAAGAGTTATTTAATTTGAGTTATGAGTACGAATGATCCCATTTTTCTTTTTCAAGAACGAAGAAGAAAAAAAGATTTAAATCATAGTCTAATTGATTTGATGATTTTATGGATCCTTTTGTCATTTATTAGAATTTTCACTTAATAAATAAATCCTATTCCAACTAAAATAAAATAAATTATCTTCATCAATTAGAATTCCATATTAGAATTCCATACATAGATAAAACTTTGGATCAAATTCGTTGAATCCTTGAGTTTCTTTCATTCGAGATTTTATGCGTACTTCTTAGTTCCGTTTGGTAGCTTCAAATCGTTGGAGTTTTGAGGTATTACTTGCGGGGTTATAGAGGACTATAGGCAGGGTTCAATTCACAAGTTGGGGTTGGGTGTTGCCTCAAAGAAAGCAGTTCAACAAGAAGGACAGTTCGGGAACCTACAACTCTGGTAAGATTCGGGTTTTACTCCTGTTGGGGTAAGTTTCGTATAAAAAAGTGGTATAAAAATGTATTTTAGTAAATAAAGTATAAAAAATTGCAATAGTTCTCTTGTGTATACGTTTGAAAATTTTAATTTCATAGAATTAAAAAAACTTTACTAGTAAAAGTTTAAAGTATTCATATCAAAGAGATAACAATGAGTTCTATAAAATTTTAGAATCTAATTATAAGTTCAAAAGTTAAAAGATTTTTTTTTTTCAAATAAGTTAAACTGATCAACCTCGGTTTTACAGTTCAAACAAGATTGTTGACTGATTGATTAGGGAGAAGGCGGCAACAGACCAAAGGTGAAGACAAGGACCATGAAGACCGACGGAGAAAAGAGGGTTTAGTGTGCCAAAGACTGACCGGTTAGGGAGGAAGGTGGTGAAAGACCGAAAATTGACCGATCAGGGAGAAGGGGACGACGGATTCAATTGAGAAGAGAGAAAGGAACAGACCCGACTTGGAATTTGGAAGGGTCTGCTACAGCGTCAAAAGCCAAAATAAAACGAGTCTTCTATTTTTTCAACCTGGAAGAGGAAAAATCAGGGTCAACCGATCTTTCTAAGTTACTGTCAAATCTGGATTTTGACCGGGTCTAACCCGTTTTTAACTTTAGCATTTTTTTTAATAAAATTTTGAGCCGGACGCGATTTGATCCGATTTTTGTTCAAACTGGTCAGTTTAATTGGTTCGATCCTGATTTAATAACACCGATTTTAACCCTTAACGACTGGTTTTTGTAAAAATCCAGATGGAACCGATTCTTGGTCAAATTGGTCAATTTAATTGGTCTGCTTCTGGTTTAATAACACTGATTTTAACCCCTTACAGCTGGTTTTTGTAAAAATCCAGATAGGACCCGTGACCAATTCTTAAAAGGACCGGTCAGTCTAGATTTAAAAACCCTGGTTCTTTTTCTTTTTTTTCATGTAGAGGTATGTTCACACTAACCGGCTATGAACTTACGCAGCACCAGACCAAGCACTGGTGGGGCTTAAAAACACTGGTTCAAACAACTCAATTTTGTCTAAAAAATTGACTACTAACAAAGTTGCATTTCTTTAGTAGGTGGATTTGAACCTTTGTGCGTCAGGGTAACATGCATTATAAACTAAGTATATATAATTGATGTAATGGACTAGTATATAATTGTTCATTATCATATACTATGACAAAGTGTAATAATTGACTTGTAACAAAGTGTACAAATTCTATCATTACCTTATCGTTAGTTAGAATATACCATTTTTGTGCTCTTTTTCTAAGGATAATAGAAAATGGTTAAAACATCCATTCCAACATGGTTGCTTTATATATTTAATGGAAAATGCTGATGAACTTTCATGATTTACACAAAACAACCTGTGCACTTTTATGCACTTTCCCTAGTATATTCGGCATATGTTTAAATAGGTTATGGGCATCTATTATATGATTAGATTTTTTTTTCTTGACTAAAGATCTCGCAGCCGCTATTAAAGGTGCGCATTGGGTAAAATTCGTCCTTGTGTAATAGCTCACAAACCACACAAGAGGCGTAAACTGCACTGGGCAAGCTCTGTGCGATATGATTGGATTTTTAATTGCTATACTTTGCGGTTAAGACTATTGGGGATATGTTTAAATAGGTTATGGGCAACTTACTAATAAATAGGTGAATTAGCTTCATAAATTAAAAATTGGACTAGGAGAGGAATCCACTAGGCTATTGGCGTAGAGGTTAACTGATTGAATCAGTTGTAAAAAAATTAGATGAAATCATTATTATGTAATGAATGTATATTTAATTATAAGAATATTAAAGAATTAAAAACTTTATAGATGAGAATTTTGAAGTATTCACATAAAATGTTGGAGAAAATAAGTTCTTTAAAATTTAAAGTCAAATTGCATTTTTAAAAAGTTATAAATCTCTCCTTTAAAAAAAAAGAAAAAAGAAAAAAAGAAGGGTGAACCGATGAAACCTGATTAGTAACTACGAATCCGATTCTTGACTAATTTTAACCAAATTTGGCAAGGTTTTAAAGATATGATTTCCATAATAACCTACCCAGACCTAGGACTGGTTTTTGATTGAATTAGTCGTACCAAGTAGTTCTATCTGGGTTTCAAAAAATTGGTTTTAAGATTCCAACTAGAGTGTCATGAGTTATGCTAGTGAAACTCTCATAAACGCACTCGTGAATCAAACAATGCTTCTATATTGCTTTCATCAAACAATATCTTTGTGTATCGATTCACATGCATGCAAGTAATTTGAACAAAAAGGTAAAACTTTTAGAGAACAAAGAATTGAAAGGCACAAATAAAATTTCACGGTGTTGAAAACTCAAATAAAAGTTCTCATACGTTACTCAGAAGGAATGTGTCACAATGTGAGGAATAATTAATAAAATTAGGAAGAGAATGAATAGGAGAGGAAGAGAATAAGGGAAAAAAAGAACACATTGAGAGAAAGAGGGTGAATTGCTTTGATAAGCTCAGCCAATTATCACACATAAGCTGCATTATTACAACTCCTCTTCCTATTTATAAATGTCTAGATTAATTCTAAATCATTGATGTATTAATTGTCACTCTAATCTCAACAACTTACGTATTTTGGTCCACTTAACTAATCTAGTTAGGTGACTTTTGCTTTCTCCAATTCTGTGAGGCGGTTAGTATTACTTATGTTTCATGATGTGAGTTTTAAGGCTTTTATTGCCACTAGATAATGCTGTATATTTCATAATTTATATTCAATATAATGATGATTTATTTTTTTTTTTTAAAAAAAATCTCAACAATTGAAATTTAACAATTTCCTCCTCCCAATACTACGTCGTTAGACTTAATCAACTTTGGGATTTTTGCATTTCGGCCTTTTTTTTTTAAAATTCATTTTTCATGACAAACCCCCCGGTTATGGTATCCTTGTCGTCAAGGATCAGCAAGTTCAACAGCTTTTCTGAGTGGCTGGAAGTCTGGAAATTGGGGGCGAATGAAATGTAAATCTTCCCAAGTGGACTCTTCAGGACTGAGATTGAAGGATAAGAGCAACGAACATCCACAAGGGGCCTTGTGGTTCGGAGCCCATATGTGTCATATGAACTCCCTTTCTATATCTCTCATGTTAATTTATGCCAAAATTTTGAATTCTTTAAACTAATTTACGTTTACAACTTTATATGTTAAACATCATTTACATTGTACTCTCTCAATTTCAAGAAAAGAGTCTAATTTATTTAGGTATGACTTTATTTTAAGTTATTAAATACAACAAGTTAATGCATTACTAAGTATATAATTTTATATTAACCTTTTAAAAAGTGATAAATAATTTTATTTTTTAAATAATGATACTTTTAGTAGAAATTTATAATAAAAAGTCAAAAAACTAATGTACAAAATATAAAAAATAAAATTATTTCTCATGCCCTCTTGAAAAAGGTAAAATAATCAAGTATATTTTTGTGTTTTTATATTTATCATATCTATCGTTATAATTTTTTACTAAAAATATTATTATTCTTGTCCTTTTCTCCTTATTACATTATTTATTATGACTTTTTATTATAACTTTTTACTAATTATTCATGTAATACATATGGCAGGGGAAAGAGTTGGTGCTATTTACGAATCCAAAGTAAAGATCCATGATGGAATATATTTTTACTGTTCCATCGATTTTACGTTATTAACTTCATATATAATTCAAATCACATCAAAATTCACACTTTGAAGGAATAACATCGAGAGATTCGAGACCATAATTATGGACCAGGAAGTGTGCAAGAAGACTTTTTAGGTGACTAAAATTTCCCAAGATTAATCAGCAAATGCTCGTGCATTGTATAAAGTTTTAACATAGAATATTTTGGCTTGTTTTTTTGTCTGGTGGGGGGTGTTTCGGTTACAACTTACAATTCAACAAGTTGAGTAAGATTTGTGTAATACATGCAACTTCTTTAAAAGCGTGATGAAAAAATGATAAAAATTTAAATTTTTTGGTTAAGTTTTAATTGCTCTCGGCCCATGTTGAGATCTTAATTCAGTAAAACAACCCTTTACAAGCTTGAGTATAGTTTTAAGTGAATTACTATTGAGGCCACAAAATAATACATGATATATCATTATATTATATGTGTATAATGTATCATGGATATTAATTCACTAAAAAATTATTCATTTTTATTAATTCGGGCTCCAAGTGTGCCCATTACACTAATTTTCCTATGAATCATCAGCATTAGCCAATTGAAAATCATGCCAAACACCAATGAAACAAAGATTAAAATGAATTGAAACGTAATAATAAAATGGAACAAGAGCTAGGGTACAAAACTGAGCGTGAAACACATGGAGGATAAACATGAACACAACCACCACCACCATCACCACACAATTTCCCCTTTCCTTGCTGGCTTATCTTACCCTTTTCAAAGCTTAGTGAAAGTTGTTACTTCGTCAACTTTATCCATCTTACCATAATTTTTCTTTTTTAAAAAACAAGGGGTCCCAAAGTTGAATGAAGTCTTAGGCATGCACAAATTTTCATCATTAATTAATTGTTTTCTATTTTCACTATGTGTTCCGTGCATGAGTGTTTTTTGTAAGCCCTGCTTATAAATCTTGTCGGTGAGTACTCCTTACACACAAATATATGTGAAAATATATTTCACTATATATTTGTTTTGACATATATATATATATAGTACAACATTGCTTACAATAAAGGAAACAAGAATCAACCCCTTAAAGTAAACAATAAAAAAAATCAATCACAATCACAAAATAGCAATCCACAGGAAGGAAATATCCAAAGAATATTGCCATACTATGAAAACATCGCCAATAATATATTTATGTGAGTAATAGAATTCAGTTCTTGTAAGTTTCTTACGTGAATTTTTATTGTGGCTCCCTTGTAGGGAATTTTTTTTTCTTAAAAAAAAAAATCTCAAACTCCTTTTGGGATGATCAAACTCCAAATCATGATATTTACTTCTCCAGAAACTAATGCATTGAGGACCATATCCTATGATTGACTAACAATTTCTTCTCATTCTTTCTTCAGGACACTCGATTAAAGTGGACTATCATTTTCAGTTGGAGCCTCAATATTAAAGGTTGATAAACACAACAATCAGAAATAGTAAAATTGAATGATGTTTTTGTCAAAACAATCATTTAATTTGACAAAGAGTTGCTCAACTAAATCTGTAGTCAAGTCAAGAAAAGTAAAGAAGTGGCAAAAAGCAAAGCATCCCTGTAAAGTTGAAATTTTAGGATCTTAAAGAGATTTTGATTGTTATGGTTAACTGAACTTGACAAATTAAGGTCCTACAATATTCCAAGGAATCAATTTAAATTGGGTAGGTGATAGAAACGCGCTCAGCATACCCTTTTCCCAGATACAACAATTAGTAGTTTAACTAATGATCGCACCATATTAAGTTATGCAGTTTAACTAAGTTATAAAGAAAGTTCTTATCTGCTTAGGGAAATGAATGAAAAATTAAGGAGGCCTTATAAGCAATCACAACCCTTTATTTTCTTAGTTATGCTATACTAAATTGGGAAGGGTCTAGCCTTTATGGTTGATATTTTCACTCACAAACGTACCCAATCATTCTTTTGCTGTTGCAATCTGATGGGCTGTATGTGAAATGGAGGTGGATTAGTCCTAAGCATGCAAAAGTTGAATAATTTCGAGATACACTACTATGGAAAAATGTGGTAAACGTGAGAAAACTTCGTAGTTTATAGTCTGAATTTCTTAAGTTTTGATGTTAGGATTGTCCCGACAATGATAATTTTTTTTTAGTATAAAGTATAATATCTTTAACTCACCCTATTGATTAAAACATAAATATTATGTTGAGAGTAAAGTAACCACATTTCATATTAAAAAAGTACATTTCATGGCACTTTATTGACGATCCTAAGGTTTGAAGCCATAGGTTACTCCATGGATGAAAATAAAATTTTGGATAAATTTTATCTTTAATTTGGCGTTAAAGTTTGATTTGGTTTGTGATACTTAAAAAATTGTGCAATTCTATATGATTTGATGAAGAATTGAATATCTCTCAATTTGACATGATTTTGGCTAGAGTATAATTTAAAACCAAATATCCAAATTTGAGATAAAAACTTTTTAAATATCGATCATAATTTTCAAAATCCCGATCTGATTTCATCAATCATACGATTCTATGATTTAAATTTATTAAAAAAATCTCGAACCTAATTACAATCTTGCCTTATTATGTGAATAAACTATAATTAAATTTACTCAAAACTTTCTATATCTTAGTAAAATTAAGATTTATCATTATATAAATAATTTAATTAGTTTAATCATACTTTTATTAGTTTTTAAAAATAAATAAATAAATTAGATATAAATACCCTTCGACTGCTACACTAACTGAAATATGAAAAAAAATCATATAAAATGTTATAAGAAATAAAAGTTGAAATAATATCATTTAATTATAAAATATATATGAATCTACATATTTATTCATATATTAGTTAATAATTTTTTTAAAAATAATTTATAAATTATATTTTTTATTTTTTCTAAAATTTTATGATTCAATGAGCCGATCACATCAATTTGATTTTACTATTCTAAATCGATTATGTGTAGAATTTTAATCTTATAAACTATGATATCGATAAATTTTAGTATGATTAATATTAGTTAACCGACAATTTTCTGATGAACAAGCACTCAAATCGTTTCTGTTTTTCCAAACACGTGTACATTTTAATGGCCAAAAGCATGAGATGATAAGACAGTTGCATCATCAATCCAAAGGAAAGTAGGAAGAAGCTAACATTTCGGTAGCCTTTCCGCCAAAGCTTTAGTCCACTTTCTCATATTCAATTGATGTCCCATCCAAGAAAAAGAGAAATCTCAAGAGCCAAGTATGAGGCGCCAGGCCATTATTTACTTTTCTTTTGATATGGTCTCAATCTAATAGCTTCAATCATGTAATGACTTTCCGCTGGAAAACGCAATTAATGGTGAAGTACATAAGCTTGTTTTTATACAAATTCATCTCACCATGCAAACCTACTTATACAAAATGGCACGCCACGGCCTACTCCCCTCTTCTTCTTCTTCTTCTACATCTTTCTGTATACTTTTATTTTTCTTTATGATGTTGATAGAGTTGAGTGAATCATCAGCTAGAATATATGTCGATCTTTCGATTCCAAACAAAGGAGGAGATTCAAGGGTGTTGATGGTTGAGAAAGGAAAAATGTCAATTTTTAGTAGATTGGATTATCATCCCATGGGGAAAGGGCGGGTGCATGCTTCCACTCCAAGCCATAAGGGACACAAAGCACCAATTTTCATGAAGCACTTCTAGAGCTTGAGGAGAGCAAATTTTGCAAGACCGAATGAGATGCTCAGTGAAAGCGTGCGGTCTTGGGAGTTTGTGAATTTATTTTCTTGTTTTTAAGTTTTATATAGATATTGTTTATTTGCGCTCAATACAACTATTTAGCTGGATATTTTTATTAATTTTCTTTCTGAAAGCCTTATTGTGATTGGTTTTTATACTTCACAGCCAAAAAAATAAATAAATAAAAGAGCTTCTCAATATTTTACTTTTATGAATATTGTTTTAAATGGCAAAATCGAATTTCTAGAAAATTTTGGCTTGAACCTTTTCTTTTCTAAACGCATATTAACTCTTAAAGAATGAGGTTTTTTTAATGTAAAAACGCTTATATGCAATATGAAGAGAATGGATAATGGACGGCTTTATGACTCATTGTCAGAGTTTCGAGGTTTGAATTTTATTATGAGATAGAAAGATTCGAATCTATTAGTTGTATTTTTCTCGTGATATATTATTGTTTTAGATATATAACGTCATTCGTCTCTAGTTTTAAAATCTTAATTTGATTTAATCGCTTATGTTTAAAAATTTTTAACTTGGTTATTTGTAAATTCAATGAGTAAATAGTACAATTAGTCTTTCAATTTGGAACCTTAGTTCGATTTGATTTTTCATATTCAAAAAATTTCAATTTGATTCCTTAATTCACAATTTCAATTTTAATTGGTCCTTTTAATGAAATCAAGCCAAATGGGAACTCTTTTTTTTTTTTTTTTTTCCGGAAAAGTCAATAATTATATTAACTTCTGAAAAGTTAACCGCATACATTCAATATCCCTAAAAGGGACTCTCCTTAATTCGAAGATCGGCTAAGATTAACTGACTAATTGTCAAACAAAATAGTCCACCGAGTGTGGACGCTCCTTCACCCGATATAACGGGTAAGGCAATTTCCTAACTAGAAAGTTAAGAAAACCAACATCTAACTTGTCGGCCTCTCCTTTTCTATCAGAAGCCGCATACAACACAAGAAACTGAATGCAGACACGGACTGCCGTTTCTAGAACCTAACTTCTGCCCATGCTAGTTTTGGCTCTGCTTGGTATCGTGCTTGACCCTCCATCCAAGTTATGACGCAAAAACTTCTTCACAGAAGTACCAAGCCCTAGTTAATAGGGCTCTACACCCTAATTAATTGGGACAAAAAAACTTTCTCACGAAAGTATCAACTCCTAATTAATAGGGCTCTAAACCCTAATTAATTGGGACATACTACTACCATTACTACTACTAGGACCAAAAAAAATTTAAAAAAAGGGATCGCACCTACGTTTGTACCACTGATCGCCCGCAATTCTTCAAATATCGGCCAGGCGGTCCACGCTCCTTGTTAGTCAATTTCATCATTTAGCCAAATGGGACTTAATTCATCAAATTACATGACTTACATATATATATATATAGGATAAACGTATGTGAAAGAAACCAAAAATAAAAATAGTAAATTGCAAATAATCACTTTAAACTTTTATAGTTTTGCAAAACATTTCAGGCCAAATGAGACTTACGGCATGTTTGGTTCGCTGTAATGAATAAGGCTGTAATTGAATTTCAATTCAGTGGGAATTAGGCTGTAATGAATTAGGTTGGAATTGAAATGAATGAGTTTGGTTCAAAGGAATTGAATAGGGTTGGAATTATTATTCTTGTATTTGGTTGGGATGAATAGAACTAATGAATTGTGTTAAATGGCTAAAATACCCTTATCTTAAGTATTTTATTACTGAGTAAGAAAATGATGAGAGAGAGAAAGAAGAGTGAGAAAATGATGAGAGAGAGAAAGTAGAGTGAGAAAATGATGAGAGAGAAAGTAGAGTGAGAAAATGATGAGAGAGAGAAAGTAGAGTGAGAAAATGATGAGAGAGAAAGAAGAGTGAGAAAATGATGAGAGAGAAAGTAGAGTGAGAAAAATGATGAGAGAGAAAGAAGAGTGAGAAAATGATGAGAGAGAAAGTAGTGTGAGAAAAATGATAGAAGAGAAAATAGAGTGAGAAAATGATGAGAGAGAAAGTAGAGTGAGAAAATGATGAGAGAGAGAAAGTAGAGTGAGAAAATGATGAGAGAGAGAAAGTAGAGTGAGAAAGAAGAGTGAGAAAATGATGAGAGAGAAAGAAGAGTGAGAAAATGATGAGAAAGAAAGAAGAGTGAGAAAATGATGAGAGAGAAAGTAGTGTGAGAAAAAATGATGAGAGAGAAAGAAGAGTGAGAAAATGATGAGAGAGAAAGTAGTGTGAGAAAAATGATAGAAAAGAAAATAGAGTGAGAAAATGATGAGAGAGAAAGTAGTGTGAGAAAAAATGATGAGAGAGAAAGTAGAGTGAGAAAAATGATAGAAAAGAAAATAGAGTGAGAAAAAATGATGAGAGAGAAAGTAGAGTGAGAAAATGATGAGAGAGAAAGTAGAGTGAGAAAATGATGAGAGAGAGAAAGTAGAGTGAAAAAAATGATGAGAGAGAAAGTAGAGTGAGAAAAAGTGATGAGAGAGAAAGTAGAGTGAGAAAATGATGAGAGAGAAAGTAGAGTGAGAAAATTGATGAGAGAGAAAGTAGAGTGAGAAAAATGATGAGAGTAGAGTGAAAAAAATGATGAGAGAGAAAGTAGAGTGAGAATTGTAATTCTTAAATAAAATTGGAAGGGCAAAATTGGAAAAAAAATTTGACCAATTCCTTAGTGCAAGGAATTGCAATTCAGCACTAAATTTGACCAATTCCTTGTTTGTAGCTACCCCAATTTGAGGAGTGTTAAGGAATTGATTTACAAGAGAGGTTATGGCAAGGTAGACAAGCAGATGATAGCATTCACTGATAATTCAATCATTGAAGAGGTACTTTGTATTTCAAGGATCTTACATTCACATGTGTTGATTTATGGAGGATTTACTTCCATTTGCATTAACTTGCGGACTCGGGCAAGCATGGCATTATCTGCATTGAAGACCTTGTTCATGAGATCATGTGATTGGACCTCATTTATGGAGGCTAACAATTTGGCCATTCAAACTTAAGGCTCCTCTTGGTGGTTTGAAGAAGAAGAGGAATCGAACCATTGCTTGTCCCAAGCAATTTTCAACAATATGTGGAATGTATTCATTGAGTATTCGGACTTGCTTTGAACAATCTAATACCTTGATGAGTTCGAAAATAGAGTTCGATGGTAAAAATATTTACCGACAAAGATTTGACATTGATCACCTAAATCAAAATTACATAATAACAAATCTATCAACATTATATCTGACAAATCTACGATGGGTCATAATAACCCAAATAGACCCAAAAAAAGAAAAAAGGAAAGAAATCGCCAACCATATAAGTTGCTAAATTAAAAAGGAAAACAAAAAAGTAGGAGAAAAAAAATCCCTCCATCACTTCAATTTTTTGTCTCAAGTGCGGCTCATAAAATCTATCTTTTGAATGATCACGCAAGGCGTGCTCCTTGGCACTTTGCTCGCGAGAAGTGGATGCCGAGGAGTGTTTGCGTTTATCGGAGATGCGCCTAGATGCCATTGGATTGTTCCTAAAGAAAGACAATGTCTCAATTAACTCCCAAAAGTATATGCTACATATTACAAATTATTGTTAATTCGTGACATGCCTATGCTAGGTTTTAAGAATTCATCAAGTTTTTTCACTTAAAATTCAATTTTATATGCAACATTATGTTAAAGTGCATCAATGAATTTCTAGGATTTCAAATGAATACACAAAAATTGACAATTCATCCAAAATAACTCATTGAGGCATATTGTCAAACACATGATGTGCATGGTGAAAAACTTGAAATTTCACAAAATTAGCAAGCACCCTAGCCTAAACATTTAACAAACAGCCCAAACAAACGCAATTACACAATATCTAATCAATATCCATCACTAGGAATCACATTTAAAGCAATTCAAAATCACCATTGTAAGGAAATTTGAAAAGTTCAACCATTCATACCTTGGATTCTTGGATGGAGTTGATGGTGGAATTGTGTTGATTTAATGTTTACAAAGGTGTTTGGATCACTTAAGATGGATTGGACTTGAAGAGCTCGGGTACCTGTTTTATCTTTTACTGCCAGAAGCCAATCTCTTTCCTATAAGCGAAGTCCTTACTTCGTCCGGACTACTCCAGATGACTCAAAACAAGTGACAGCTTTGGCTGCCATCTGCAAAGGATTTGAATGGCTGGAAGCTATCCTTTTATATGATATGCCCTTCTTTTCTTCAGGCTAGAAAATATCCAAAAAAAGGAAAACAACATCCAAAACAGCTGAAAAAAAAAAAAACAGCAACAAAAATTTTTCAGGCCAAAAAACAGCAAAAAAAATCCCAAAAAAACAGCCTATAAGTCGGCAAAACTGTTGCAGGGAAAAAAACAGAAAAAAACTCCTGCAGGCCAGAAATCATCCAAAAAACAGCAGAACAAGTGAACAACATCCAAAACTGCTGCAGAAAAAAAACAGCATCAACTATTCTGCAGGCCAAAAAACAGCAAAAAATCTCTTGCAAACCAGAAAATATCCAAAAAATAGTAGAACAACATCCAAAACTGCTGTAGAAAAAAACATCAAAAAAATTACGCAAACCAAAATATAAGTCACCAAAACTGCTGCAGGGAAAAAAAACAACAAAAAAATCCTGCAAGCCAGAAAACATCCAAAAAACAGTAGAACAACATCCAAAATTGCTGCAAAAAAAAAAATAGCAAAACAAATCTACAGAATAAAACACAGCAAAAAAACAGGCCAAAAAACAACCTATAAGTTGCCAAAACTGCTGCATGCCAACAAACAACCAAAATGCTAGCAACATAATCATGGTTTTTCTTTTGCCAAATCAAGCCAATATACAGAATGTGCACCAAGAAAACACAAAAAATTTACAAATAAACTGAATAGATTAGTTAATTGCAGCAGTGATATAAAAATTACAGAAAGATAAAGAAAAATTGCAGACCAAGCTTCCAGAAACCATGCTTCGAGCTTCTAGTGACCAAGCAATGTCGAGTTTCCAACCAAGTTTCGAGTGACCAAGCGAACGGGGGCAAATCAGTGACCAAGCTTCAAGTGCCGGCACCACGTTGGCGGGCCAGAGGAACAACGGACCAAGCTTCCGATCTTGAGCTTCGACCCAGCCAAGACGGCCAACCAATCTTCTAGCTAAGGCGCCCAATCAAGTTTCGAGATATAGGAAAGGTGGCGCGACAAGTTTGAAGGCCAGTGGATTAGGGTTGCAGCTCTCCATCATCCCTTGAATTGTTCTCAAATTGTCAATGAACTGGGGAGAGTGAAGGATAAAACTGGAAGAAAAATCAAGTCTTCAATTACGGGATGCGCTGAATATCAATTCGGAACTAATAGGACTGAATTCCAATTCAGACTTTGAATGTAATTTGGAATTCACCGGAATTTCAATTCCTTTAAACCAAACACAAGAATTAGGTTGACTAAATTTGACTAAGGAATTAGGTCGGAAGTAATTGGGAATTCCTTTGAACCAAACGTGCTGTTAATGCATTCAATCATTTATTTCCGCAATTTAAAAAAAAATATTTAAATTATATTTCTTATTATTTAAATCACCTCTAATTTTTATTTTGTAATTTAGATAGTTAGGAGGTAATTGTGTCCATTCATAATATATTTTTGAGAATTAGTAAAAATTGATATATTGTAAAAATTATAAAGTTGGAGGTAATAAACTATGGAATTAAATTTTTGGAGAGCATTTTATGAATGCGTAAAAATTTGAAAAAATTGTTTGTACTTTACTCTTTTTATTTTGATTTTCTCTACTGCTCTTATTTTAGACATGTACAAGTCATGTGATTAAATATATTAACTCTCATTTGATTTGATTCGATTAGAAGGACTAATAAGAATCAAAATTATAAGTTAAGGGACTAAATTGAAACTTTTTAAATATAAAAGACAAAATCAAACTAAAATCTCAAATTAAGGGACAAATGGTGCTATTTAAATTATTTTTTTTCTTTCTCCATTTCAATAGAATTTGAATTATAATTTCTTCCTTTCCCATCCCAATATAATTTGAAAAACAAAAACCAATTTGATAATATAATTTAATCCTGGGATTGCTAACTCTTTACTTGTATAGATGTACATCCTTGTACTCTATGGGCTAAAGCAAAGTAGATGCATATATGTTACATGTACAATGGAAAAATAATATAAAAAGATGCAATAGTAAAAAATGGGTTAGACAACTACTGCCTATTAATTATTTGTGGATTTTTGACCTTGGGAATGAGGAGAAGATAACAATGGAAAAATAATATAAAAAGATGCCATAGTAAAAAATGGGTTAGACAACTACTGCCTAGTAATTATTTGTGGATTTTTGACATTGGGAATGAGGAGAAGATAACAATATTTTATTACGTTCGACATGGACATTGTTTTGATTATAGACAAAATGTTTGAAATAAGAAAGGTAGAGAAAAATGCCATCTCAATTACAAGTGCAGGGTTCTATGTATTATTTAATTCTTTTTATATTTCATTGCAAATTGAGTTAGAAGCGTTAAAAATTTATGAAAGATGGGTGCCATCAAATTCAGACATCATGTTTCTTATGTTGTGAATTAGGTATGTTAATTATATAAATTAAAATCTTTGATTTTATGTAATTTCAACATTTGAATGGTCAAATATAAAGATTTGTTTCTCCTCATATACATGTCCAAAAATTGTAATTTATACATCAATGTAAACATTTTGAAGTGTATTTCAGATTCATGAATTTTTAGAAATTTTTGTTCAAAGCTGGCTGTTTCTCTAAAGGAGCTGTAAACAGATTTTTGAAAATTCATAGCCCTAGATCTAACTATTAATTTACTTGAACATAGAAAATATCAAGTTAGATTTGACTTTTGTAATTTATGATCCATGTATATTACAAGGTCTTTGATAACATAATGATAAAAGTGTACGAAGCTGATCTGATGATAACTAATTAGTATTTGATATCAAAATATTTCTAATATGAATATACTCTAATAAAATTTCTAATAATCTTTGATAATATTTGTAATATTTCTGATGCAATCTTACAAAAATATAAAAGCATATCAAATTGAAAATGTCAATAAAGTAAGGATTTGAATAATATTTTCCAAAAAAAAGTCATTATGATCAGTATGTGTTGACGTCTAATCTTGCGAATGTATCAGCAGCTAAAGGTTTTCTTTACAAATTTTTTATGCCCAAGTAAATACATACTTTCTCCACTTAAAAGGAAAAAGTCAATTTCTAAAATTTTCTTTATTCTAAATTTTTTTTATTTTTATATGAAATTCTTCTATTATTTTTATTAATAATGATAATGCATAATCTAAATTAAAAAGTAAAAGTAAAAATAAAAAAAAACTATAAGTTTATTAGTGAATTACATGTAATGTACATTATAATTTAAAAAAAATTCTACTAAATTAAAAATTGACTGTTTTTTTAGATTGGAGGGAGTACATATGTCATAAATAAAAAAAGATCATATTTTCTCAATTTATTAGTTTAAATAGTTTAAATTTTCAATATAAAAATTTGATAATCAAATTGAGTATATTTACTCCAAGTCATATTTTCATAACCTAAACTAATATGTTTGGTAATTTATTTAATTTTTTCAGTGCATAATTATCAGGCTTTCTATAGTATCAATTATTTTCAAATAAAAATTTTACTACTCCGCTTGTCCTAAAAAAAGTCTACTTTCTTTGCTCTAAAAAAAGTCCATTTTTGAATGGAAGTTTTTTCTTATTACTCTTATTAATAATAACTAAGTATTACCTGAAATAAAAAAAAATCAAATAAAATAAAAAATTATACATTTAATGGTACATAAAGCGTGTTTTTACCTATAATTAAAAAATTATACCTAATTCATAGTGAATTTTTTTTTTGTTTTTTTGAAATGGAGGGAGCATATATGATAGATTGAAAATATAATTTTCACACTGAGGGGAAAAAGTAAAATAAGATGAATTTGCCAATATATTACATGGAGGGTGGCACAATAATTTTTTCTGTAATTAAGGAGGATAGCATACAATACAAGAAAAAATTACCACCAAATAATCATGGAAACAGTGTAACTTCTGTAGTTCAATCTAAATTCCTTTACACGACTGGCATATAGACATAATTTTAATCATAATTAGTTTTAATCTCAAATAATAGAGTTTTATATTCACGTTATTGCTAGTGATTTTTTGACGTCACTCTTGACATTCAGAGAAAGAATCCTAACCCATTTCTTTCCCTTAACAAATTTGTAATAATTACGAAATTAAAATTCTCCAAAGCTTTATAGAAATCCTTAACATCTTACTCCTTTAAGCCCATTAGTTTACATACTCCCTCCATCCTAAAAATTATAAAATACAACTCATGTAATACATTATTAAATGTATATTTTTACTTTTTAAATTGAGTTATGCATTGTCATTATTAATAAAAATAATATAAAAGTTTCACACTAAAATAAAATCTCTTTTTAGAACAAGTAAATTTTGTGAAATTAGATTTTTTTTTTTGGAACGGATAGAATATTAATTTTCTCCTACTTATTTAAAAAAGAGATTATTTTATCTCGTTAATTTTTTCATCTAGAGTCAATGGGAGTGCTGAAATGTTGTGCGAGGCTCTTAAATTCAATTGACGTAGGAGCAGAAATATTTGGATAAGGACTGCCAACACGATAGAAGGATAAGAGTAATAAACATCTGCAATGGGTTTCGAAGCCAAAAGTTAAACCAATAGGGCAACTGATGATTGGGAGATTTATGTCAGTTTAAAGTATTCCAAAACGTGATGTAAATAATATTTGAGTAGCTTTTAAAGCATATTTACTTATTTTTATCATATTTTATAGAAAAGAAAGGATTAGAGAATAAAAGCTTTACTGATGCAAATAAAGAGCGAGAGCAAAATTTCAACATATAGATAAATGTTTGGTATTTCAAGCATACCTCCCAATAGACATTAGATTGAGAAGATTTTAAAGCCCATGAAACGTGAAAAGATATAGTTATAACTTTCATGCTAACTATTTTCTCTAATTCAAATGTTTTATAAGACAAAAGTTAGTTATAAAACAAAACTAGTATGTGCATAGTTCTAAAATAAGAGTAATAATGCTTTTAATGAATTTTTATAATGACAAATCGTAGTGATTGATGTAGTTATTATGAAAAGACAAAATTTAATTATCACACTTTTTAAAAAATTCAAAATAATAATGGATAATTTTATCTTTTTATATTTGTCACATTAATTATTATAATTTAATAAAAAGTTATTAAAAATATCATTGCTTATAAATAAAACTAATACTTGCATGGGGCTAATGAATAGATCACATTATTAAAGTTATATCCCGAGTTGCACAATTTCAAATTTAATAAATTTTGAAATATTGAAAAGCTAGAAGAATATCTAAGGCATATATGAGACATCAATCTTAATTTTGAAATTTGGAACTCAGGAACTTGCATTAGACTTTTCCCTGTTTGTTCAGGCAGCGTCGGCCCAAATAACTCACTCCCGGCCTATTCTGTTTTTTTTTTCCGAAAACGGTAGAATTGGATTTAATATAAAGAAATATACAAATACTACCCACTAGCAATTAGAGATTGAGAACTCAAATGTAGTCTAAGTGGTACAACATGGAGATTCTTATGCCATATCCTAGCTATAAAATCTAAAACAAAAAACTTAATTAGTTGCCCTTTACGTGAGCATCACAAACGACATGTAAAGTTGCCGGATAAAAATTGAACGCTAATTTTTACACTGCTAAGACCATCAAATGCCTCACTACCCAAGCTCAGTTACAAACACTTCCCATATGAAGGACAAAACTCTCATAAAGAGGACCTATACCCTAAAAAAAAATCGCACCTTTTTGCACCTTGAATAGCCCACACGCATAGTAAGTTGGTGGAGAAACAAGCCTTTCGACCTTTTTCATGCAAACACTTCCCAGCCTATTCTGTATACTCATTTTAGTTACCTAAGGATTGAGTCTGTTTTGGGGCAAATAGGCCAATCACAAGATCTTCAAAGACCTTTGTATATTTTTTTTATCCAAAAGTGTTAATTGTATTAACTTTTTCAGAAAGTTACCAAATACATCAATGGTCTGACTAATTGGACTCTCCTTAGCTCTTTTGATCGGCTAAGGCTAACATATGTACTTTATACTTCTTTTCCTAATAAACCTCTATCAACAAGACTAGATTCTAATTACACCTAAAAAATCTATACAGCCTAGAATGATTAGTGTAACCTTTTTACTCTTAAAAAGATTACCTTAGCCACTTTAAAACCTATTTTGATTTCACCTCATTGTGCTATGTAACCATTGAACAAATATGCCTTGTTCCTAGCTACATAACACTCTCCATTAGACTGGCTTCCTGGTATTCCATCCATTTTACCATGGCCAAATCCACTATTGTCTTTTTTACTGTCCATTCTCCTTTAAAAATCCACAGGTTCCTCGTTTTCCATATCATCCACAAAATATAGACAGTAATTTGGGTTCATTCCTGCTATAAATGCCCCACCTTATTATTGCAAATTTGCTGCCACCACCCTTCAAAATTTAGCACTTCATCTTCAAGTTCATGCCATCTAACTGGTGCAATTTTCCAAAATCATTCGGGCTCTTTGGCAGTTAAAAGTTTCCAAGCTTTCTTCGTTCTCTCCACACATGTGGCAGGTTGCATCTTCTATCATCTTCCTCTTATGAAGTTTTTGTTTTGTTGGAACTATGTCATGACAGCACCTCCAAATAAAATGTTTCAACTTATTTTTTATGCTTACTTTCCAGCTGCTCCTTCACATTAAATTCTACATACTTCTACTACTACTGCTTTCTGCCTTGCCATATCTCTCATTTTGTTTCTTTTTGATGGATTGGTATGTTGATTTTACCGTATAGCATCCATGGGAGCTAAGTTGCCAAACCAGCTGGTCCTGACTTCCTTTTTGGACATATGGTAGTTGCACAATTTCTGCTCCCTCCTTTTGTTTAAAGATGCTTGATATCAGCTGCTTATTCCAGCCCTACCCATCTTGTAGTAGCAAGTCACTAACATATTTAACCTGGTCCTTGTTTGGATTGTTTTGGTTTAGTTTAAAATCTAGTCTGTCTGGAATCCATGGTGACTCCCAAACCCTTGTAAACTTGCCATCCCCAACTCTGAACATAATTCATTTTTTCAGAATATGAAGAACCTACCCCTAACTAGTCTTTCCATAACCAAGATGCATTTCCCTTTGTTTCAGCTTAGAGCAGCCCTCCCTTTGGGAAATATTTAGCCTTAAGGAGTTTACTCATTAGTAGATGAAGTTGTGTGACCAATCACTACAGCTGCTTAGCTAATAAAGAATCATTAAATCTTTTTACATCTTAGAACCCCAAGCCTCCTTCATTATTTGTGTTGGTTAAATTACTCTATGCCTTCGAATGTCCCCTGCACTTGCCTGCCTCATTTTCTCCCCACCAAAAATTAGCTGTAATACTACTTATTTCTCTACGTACTACAGCAGGTAACTTAAAACATCCCATAACATATGTAGGTAAAGCATTTATTACAACCTTGATAAAAACTTCTTTGCCCGATAGACTGAGGAACCTTGTCTGTCATCCTTAGATTCTGTTTTGGACTCTCTCTACTACATAGTTGAAAACCTCTCTTTTTGATCTCCCAATGTGCATAGATAGCCCCCAGGTATTTGGCATTTCTGCGTTCCTTTACTCTCTCCAATGTTTGGCAGATCCAAAGCTTTTGTTCCTCGGATATGTTTCTATTGAAAAAAAATTAGAGGACTTCTCTATGTTGACCAATTGTCCTAATTTTCTGCTATATGTCTCAAGAATAGCTTTTAACTTTTGTACCTGCTCCAAGTTAGCTTCACATAAAAGTATAGAATCACTTACAAAAAATAAATAAGTGATCATTAGCCCATTTCTACTAATTCTCATTCCTTCATACTCCCCTCTCATACTAGCTTGCTTGATTAAATTTGATAGAGCTTCTGACACAATTAAGAAAGGATATGGTGAAATAGGATCTCCTTGCTTAATTCCTTTTGAGGGTTTGATATAGCCACATTGTGCCCCATTTGTATTGATAGGCATGGTAGCTGTGCTCACACATTGCATTATCCACTCAATGAAGACTCTAGCAAATCCCATTTTACTAAGAACTTTTGCTAAAAACTCCCATTCCACACGATCATACGCTTTAGCCATATCAATCTTTAAAGTCATATACCATTTATTCCCCCTTTCTCATTGAGTTACGAGTATGTATGCATTCATGCGCAATGACTACATTGTCTATAATTTGTCTCCTTGGAATGGATGCAACTTAGTTAGGCTAATACATTTATGGAGGCAGCTTTTTAGTCTTTCAGCCAAGATTTTAGATATTATTTTGTAGACAATATTACACAGGCTGATGGGTTTATAGTGCAAAATAGAAGTGGGATTATGCACTTTGGGGATTAATGTGATTAATGTATGATTTAGTTTCTTAAGCATTCTCCTACTGTTGAAAAATTCTTTAACAGCATTGCATAAATCTACCCTAATCACACTCCAAAACTTTTGAAAGAAGAGAGGAGTTATACCATCTGGTCTCAGGGTTTTATTGGGGTTTATTTGAAACAAAACTTGTTTGATTTCTGCTTCCTTCACTAGCTCTGTCAGTTTCTAGTTCATAGATGTTGTAACAGATAGTGGAATACCTTCAAGTCCTTTTTGGCATCGCTAAGGGTGAATGGATGTGAACAGCTTCTCATTGAAATCTAGAATCTCATTCCGCACTTCTTCTTTATCTTTACAAACTTCCCTTATTTGGTCACCAATCTATCATTCTGCACTTCTTCTTTGTCTTTACAAACTTCCCTTGTTTGGTCACCAATCTATCAATGCCATTGGTTTACCTTCTTTGGACGGTGCTTGCACGAAAAAACTTTGTATTTTTGTCCCTCTTCTAGAGCCACTGAATTCTGGATTTTTGTTTCCAGAAAAGTTCGTCTTCTTTATATGCTCTATGCAGCTCACTTTGTATCCTCTTCCACACTATCCAGTCCATTTCGCCTCCCTCCCTCTTAAGGTTCTCCATTTGTGTCTTGATATACTTGATTTTCCCCACAGGAGTCTGTCCTTGTTGCCTACTCCATTTTAGCACTGCCATTCTGCATTGTTTAATTCTGGAGCATACTTGAAACATTTGTGATCCTGTCTGTTCCTGTTTTCACCCTTTCTTCACTGTATTAGAAAACCCACCATTTTTTAACCATCTTTTATCGAAGATAAATCTTTTCTTGACTTTCCGTTCCTTTGGTTTTGTGTCTATCATTAGTAAAGCATGATCAGAAGCCTGTTTCTCCTACTGGTAAACTTTTGTATTTTAGAATTTCAACATCCAATGCGGAGTACCAAAAATCCTATCTAACCTCTCATCCACGTATTCCTTACCCTCCCTATTGTTTACCCAAGTAAATTGTGTTCCTATACAGTTCATATCAACCATCTCCATGTTCCTAATAAACTGCTTGAATTGTATAAAACTCGCTTATGTTCTGTTTTTGCCTCCTCACATTTTCTCTTCTTGGTTAACCATGTCATTAAAATCCCCCCCCCCCTCTCCCAAAAATGAACCACCAATCTTCCCACTTATTCTTTCCTGTTTCTAGGTACTTTCACTGAACATCTGCCTCCTTACTTGCACACACAAAGACTGCCCACCAGGTAATATTTTCTCCTTCTAGCTGACACGAAAATGAGTTAGATATTGCTCTCAGGACTTTCACTGTTTCTACCCAACACATTAACGAACCTCCACTCTTTCCCACAGGTTCCATTAATTCCCACCTACTTTGCTACTTCAATCTCCTGCAAACAGTAGCAACAAAAGGGTTTTTTTGTTTTGTTTCAGAAATAAAGGTAATAACTGGGTGGCAAGAGTGGATTGACTCCTTCAATTGGGAAATTGCAAAGGGTCATCCCAAATCTCTACAATCCCACACACATATTTTTATGGCTCTAGTTAAGATCACTCAAGGCTAATCTCTCCCACTTTTTCCAGTACTTCGACTCCCTTGTTAGCAGCTTTTTTTCTCTTGGTTCCCTGTTGCTACTCATTTTCAGGCCGTGAGTCCTCCTTTTGCAGACTCCAATTCCTTTTGGTTCCTAGCTTAGTTATATTTCTTATCTAAATCTCCTTTATTCCACCATCCTTTTGTCTACCTACTCTCTTCCATTTGGACCTCTGACTCCCTATAGTCTCTACTATGCCTATATTGCTACTAGTTTCTATTCTATACTGAGTTTCAAATCCTTCACTATTGATTGGGACATTAACTAATGTCGCCATTTTCTCCTACAACAAGTCTTATTCTATTAACCTCTCTTGGTTGTCCTTCTCTTTCTCTTGTGCCCTCTCCATCCCCTTCTTCGCACTATTAGTTTGGCCTTGTCTTCACTCAAGTAATTTGATAGATGGAATGTTAGAGTAGAATTTCTCTCTCTTTTTCCTTTTATTTTAATTCTATGATTATATTATTTGAGGTTTAATGTTTTTATTGTTATAATTGGGTCTTAGGATTATAATTATATTATATCATATTTTTATTATTCTATTATGTATATTATGGATTGTTGAATTATAAATTGTTTATTCTATTTGCACTTTAAATTCTTTTTAAATGCTTGATCACCAATTGATTTTGTTTGAAATTTTTATGAACTAGAAATAGAGAGATACAATTTAGTTTATATATGGGTGTACCAATCTACAATTTTATGTGGGATAGATACATATATAGTATGGGTATCTAAAAAATCACCTAATGCAAAGACTTTCTAATTTTAAATGCCCATACAAATATAAAGTATATTAACATTAGAGTGATGTCCAATGTACCTTGGAAAGAGGCATTGGATACATTAGAATATCATGCCAATTATTCACTTTAATATAAAGGCATTAAAGTTCATATCGATTCAAATCTCAAACAAGTAATAAATATAAAGCAAGTTCACTAAAAAGAAGGGTAAGAGATAGTAAAAGTTTTAATATGATCTCTAAATCTCCAAGATTTTCCTCAAATTTTAAACCTTGACTCCTCTCTGTCAAGATTCTTCCTCGTTCTTCAATTTTAAAACTAAGAATTAGAAGATGGAAAAATAATATCTAGACTAGAGCAAATGACAGAAAAAAAGGTATCATTTTCTGATTAAAGGAGGCATTTATATAAGAGAGGATCAAATGAGGATTGTTGGCAATTTGACTAGAGATAATCTACAAAATAGTCCCTCACATTTAAAAATGAATAGATCAGTCCCTCACTTTTAACAATTCGATTCAAATAGTCATTCCATCTAAATCTGTCATACTTTCTGTCCGAAAAGCAAAAACGTGCCCTATGCGTGATATTTCTTGAGGACTTTTTTGGAAACGCAACAAATTCTTTCTTCTTCTTCATATTGGACAAACCATCAAATTGTTGTTTTGTTTTCTTGCTCTCCTCCATTGGTGTGTAAATCTAAATGAGTAAACTTCACTCTTCCTTACTTCCTTCCATTTCCCTTAGCGCTCTTCTTTATTGTCGAATTGTTGTTCTTCGGAAAATACAGTGAAGATCTTCATCCGGCAACAAAGAGGCAACAGTCTGTGTGAAAATTTTGATTTAGAAGAAGTATATGGCCAATGAAGTGTTCCCCCATTGTGGGAAACTGGCGTATGTGCGGACATCATGGACGCTATCAAATCGCGGCAGGAGATTCTATGGTTGTAAAGAATACAATATAACGCAGCAATTTTTGTAAGTTCATGTATTTATTAAATGTGATGCATAGTTGGTGGTGAATATCATGGGTTAATTGTGTAGGGTAAACAGGGATTTGATTTTTTTCGATGGTGTGATGCCAATTGTGATAGATGTGCTCGATCGACTGAAATCATTGGTGGACTACTGAGTACAATCAGAGAATTGGAAGCTGAAAGGAAGGCATGAAAAAAGAAAGAAATGCTGCTGAAACTTGTTTTGACTGTAACTGTCATTGCATTTGGTTATATCATTTTTCATTAAGAACTGAGTGTGTTATTCACCAAAATGCAGGACTGCTTTTTAGTTGGGTTCTTTAGGAGTTTTTGACTATTCCTGTGTTGCTCTGTTATGGAAATGGTTCCAAATTGAGTAGCTCTGCTGTTTGAATGCTGCGAACACGAAGGAAAGAAACTGTAACATTTGAAGGAAAAGGGAATGAAAAAAGTATATATAGATGGTCGGACTGACTTCTCCGATTGAACTTGTCACTTTAACAAGCCAAAAATCAAGTCTTTTTCGACAGTGTTTTGTGATTTGTTCATTGGTGCTTCTATGTTATTAGTTCATTTGCACAATTTATGTTGTTGATGAGCAGAGAAAGTTGATTACTTTAATTTGTGCTCTGATGCTATACTAGAGTCCGAATACGTCCAATGGTCTTTCTGAGGCTATTGCTTCTTGCATCATACGAAGTGATCTATCGTTGTTTCTTTTTTTTGTTAATTTTTTTTTTAAAAAAACATTGATTTTGCATTGCTGTTGTAACCATTCTTTTAAATTTCTTGCATCTATGTTTACATTTTTAAGTGTAATTGTCGCATACAAGATTGAAGGGTTCTATAAACTTGTTAGCTATGCCAGTTGCAGTAAAGTAGAAAGAATTAGTTATCCAAATTGTTCATGAGGTATTTGCTTCACTTGTTTGCTTAATATTTGGGGAACTAAACTTCTTTTTTACTTAATTTGTGGTTCTTGCCTTTTTCTCTTCCCTCTTCTTCATTTTTGTGTGGTGCAGAATACCTCTCCCCATTATTGTAGCTTTTGCAAAATAACTTTGTTGTTATCCTTTTTCATTAGAATACCCTTCATTCCTTTTTCATAATGATTTGCAGTGGAGTAGTAGTGCCACACATATCTTCGCTGAAAATCAAACAAAATGGTTATATCCCATTCTGAATTATTGTTGTTTATGATGTCTAGCCTAGACTTTCTAATGCTCTGAAAAGCTCTAGTTTTCTAAGCACACATTCCTGGTGTTTATGGCAAATTAGCAAATGAACAAGGAAAATTTACACAAATTTACTGGCCAATTGTGCAAATAAAGCTGCACTATCTAATTAGAATAACAATATAGCAAATCAGAAAAGAGAAAAAAGCCATTTGGCAAATTGGCAAATTAGTAAGGAAAATATACACAATAAATCAGCATATCTGCAAATATAGAACTAGCCAAATATGCAAAAAAAAAAAAAACTACATCATCCAACAAGAATAACAAGACAGCAAATCAAAAAGGATAAAAAAGCCATTTGGCAAATCAACAAGAAAAATATACACAAGCAAATAAGCATATCTGCAAATATAGACCTGGCCAAATATGCAAAAAAAAATTGCACCATCCAACTAGAATAACAAGACAACAAATCAGAAATGAGAAAAAAAATCATTTGGCAAATTAGCAAGGGAAATATACACAAGCAAATCAGCATATCTGCAAATATAGAACTCGCCAAATATGCAAAAAAAAAAAAAAATTTGCACCATTCAACTAGAATAACAAGATAGCAAATCAGACTCATTGGATGAAAATGCCATTTACACTTACAAAATACTACATTAGTGACATTTACACTTGCAAAATACTATAGCATATGGTATGTGCCATTTGCAAACACAAAAAAAGAAACATGGTCCATTCCAATAGAACATCACTATCCACTTAGTTCAAAAGTGATACTAATTTTGCATATCCACACTGCTTTCTCTGTTGATGGACTACTGAATATCAAGTGATCTATTGATCCTTGTCTCTTGCCTCCCATTTAACCCATGGATTGGATTGTTCCCTAAATAAAGCTGCAATTGTACTCCCACAATTATTTCTATTATGGCCAAGTTGCCTACACAATTATTTCGTAGCCCTACTTTTCTTGACCTGCATGCAATTGATAAATTTTGTAACATAAGTAGACAACTACTAGATGGATGAATATCATACTGAAAACTGCTAGTGTAACAAATTATAAACTCACAAGAGTTTCATTGGATAAGGATGAATGACTTTCTTGGCTACTTACTAGCGGATGTATTGAAGCATTGTTGTCAACATATTAGACAGTGTCCTCTGCTCTTCCATGGCTTCACGATCAACATATCTAGACAGGAGGCATACCTTGCCAAACAAAAAAATAGTGCGAGAGATTGAAGAAGACTATGAGTCTCAATACAGTAAACTTCATGTTTACTGTCGAGAATTGAATAGATCAAACCCTGGATTGAATATTTTCATAAGGGTGACTGAGAACGAGAATGGTGAGGAGATATTCCAAAGAATGTACATATGCTTTGTTGCTTGCAAAAAGGGTTTTAAAGCTACTTGTAGACCACTAGTTGGCCTTGATGGATGTCATTTGCTAGGACCTCACAAAGGTGTTCTTCTTGTAGCTATAGGCTTGGACCCTAATCATTAAATTTTCCCCATCGCTTTTGCCGTGGTGGAAATTGAAAGCAAAGAGACTTGGAAATGGTTCCTTATAGAGCTCAGGAAGACTTGCAAATTTATAATCCCGAAGCATGAACCTTTATGACCGACAAACAGAAGGTACTATATATTCATTATTTGTTTGCTTGAAAAATATATACAAGTCGCCCTAACTAATATTTGTTCAATACAAGGTTTAACTGTTGCTATTGCAGAGTTGTTTAATGGGGTTGAACATAGAATGTGTGCTTGGCATATGATAAAAAATTTCAAGAAGGTACATTCAGGATTAGCTCTTCAAGATAAGATGTGGGCTGCAGTTAGGGCATCTTACTTTAATAAATTCGCGAGTGAAATGAAGATGTTGAAAGAAATGGATGAGAGTGCATATAAGTGGGTGCAAGATAACACAAATCCTAGGCACTAGAGTCGATCTCACTTTAGGACCACCTCAAAATGTGATATTTTGGTGAATAACATATGTGAGTCATTCAACTCTGTAATTCGTGATGCAAGGGAGAAGCCTATCTTGGGGATGTTAGAGGATATTAGGTTCTATTTAATGGTTCGATTGGATGGCAAGATTCAAGGGGGATATGTGTCCTAAGGTGCAAATGAAGCTTGACGAGATTAAGAAAATATCAAATGAGTGTATTGCGTCCTGAGCTGGGGAATTAGTGTTTGAGATAAGGTGCATGCACGCTGATCAACACACAGTGGACCTTAAGAAAAGGCCTTGTAGCTGCAGAAAGTGGGATTTGAATGGCCTTCCTTGTTCGCATGCCATTGCTGCCATTTTAACCACATGAGAGGAAGTAGAAAATTTTGTGCATGAGTATTACCTTAAGGAAATATTTGAATGGGCATATGAGCATGTTATCTACCCAACAAATTGAGAACACTTGTGGGAAAAGATGAATCGGGCTCCTATGCTGCCTCCAGAGTAAATCAAGCTTCTAGGTAGGCCCAAAAATTGAGAAGAAGATATCATGTAAAAGAACAAATGAGAAGCAGTAACAATAAAGCAACGCAAAGGGTTTCTCGGGCAAGAATGATGAACTACAAGTGCAGAACTTGCAATGTATTTAGACACAATAGTAGAAAATTCTTCAATCTCGCACTATTTTTTTGTTTGGCAAGGTATGCCTCCTGTCTAGATATGTTGATATTTAGATCTAACTTCACCTTCTTAATAATATCCCCAACTCTCATATGAGGCACCAGCATGATGTCATCCTTATACTTTGTAGCCAAGAATGTTGAGTTAGCACATCCATGATTGAAAGTTCTATTGCATGTGTGCTCAAGATTCATGCTTATTATTTTCATACCATTGTCCTTTTTACTAAAAGTGATTGAAATCATCCATTTACACTCTGTACCTTTACATATAGCTTTCACTTGTCTTTTATCATTTTTTTTCAAACCTTATCTTCCTTCCATAAGTGACATCATGTTGCTTGCATCCTTTTTTCAAACAAATCCCTAGGGCTAAACACCATTTCAGGTGAAAATTGGGGATCCTCTTTGTGAGCTTCAGGATCAAACCTCACACACTTCATGGCTGCCTTTTTGCTGTCAACCCCCTCTTTCGAGTTGGTTAAGTGACCTTGGAAGTCATCAGAATACATGATGTCATCTTCATTATCATCTTCACCTCCATCTCCTGTGATAATGGCCCCATGGAAATGTTTTGTTATATTTTCTCACTCCTTTGCTCTTTCACTCAAAATGTTCGTTATATCTTCCTCCTCGCTAAATTCGTACTCGCTATCACAACATTTATTCAATTCTTTATCAAAATCTTTGCCCGCAGCACTATCATTTTTTTCCGCACTTTCTTTTCTCTTATGAATTACATTATTCCCATGCTCAGCTTTCTTCTTACCTCATTATGTTGAAAAGTAACCACTTCTATGTTATGTACCACATTTAGAAAACAACATTATTAGTTTATTATGAGGGGACCATTATAATTCAAAAGTGAAAAAGCCAATCCAACTAAAGACAAAAGACAAATAAGGAAATTAAGCAAAAAAAAAGGTAAAATAAAACATCCCACACTTCGTTCTGCATTTGGGCATTGTAACCATTAATTAAGGTCTCACAGGTGGTCCAAATGAATGCCTTTTCCAACAAAATGGGGCCGTTTTGCTTACACCACCACTAACTATTAAAAATGTTTTAATCAAAGGCTTAAACAAATGACAACAATGCAAGTTTAAATACACTATAAGTAAACATAATTAACTCTACAAATAATTTACATTACCAAAAAAAAAAAAAAAAACCTGGAAGGGCTGGCAAATTTCTGTTATGTTTAAATACACAAAAACTCGAGTGGAACGCATATTAAACTTTACTCTAGTGAAGCCCACTTTGTTGAAACTAGAAGGGCTGGCAAATTTCTAATATGTTTCTTTCCACTTTCCTTCACTATAAGAAACAGAGCCGCTGAATTAAATAAAACCAAGCTGAAACCCAGCTTTAAATTAGAACTGTGTTCCAGAAATGTATTTAAGCACAAAAGTTTACATAGCAAAGCATCCAATTGATCTATTAATGTTCATATTCGGTAATGTGTTCTACAACATCAACACAAACATACACAAACGATCATATTCGGTCACCAAGCATCATATTTCTTCTTCTTGTGTTGTTCAAAAACAGAAACCTCAATAAGCACTTACCATAATGTGGTATCTTCCAACCTACTCCACTATAATTCATCGCCATTATATTTGAGAGCAATTTGTTAAACTTCATAACTGATTTTTTTTATAAGTAAAAGGATTTCAAATTTTTGACATAGACTGTTGCTTCCTTGTCATCGGATGAAGATCTTCACTATATCTTCCGAAGAACAACAATTCGACAGTAAAGAAGAGGGCTAAGAGAACTAGAAGGAAGTAAGGAATACTGAAGTTTGCTCATTCAGATTTACACAACAATGGAGGAGAGCAAGAAAACAAAATAACAGTTCAACGGTTTGTCTCGTATGAAGAAGAAGAAAGAATTTGTTGCGTTTCCAAAAAAGCCCTCATGAATTATCACGCATAGAGCACGTTTTTTCTCTTTTGACATAAAGGATTGATAGATTGAGACGGAATGACTATTTGAATCGAATTGTTAAAAATGAGGGACTGATTTGTTCATTTTTAAATGTGAAGGATTAAAAAGTTCATTTTTAAATATGTAAGGAACTATTTTGTAAATTATCTCATTTGAATAAAGCACTCTCTAAAGTTTGACCCCTGTAGTTGGTCTGCACTAACTACTGCTAGTGGTTGTCATTGACTTGCAAGATCACTTCTGACTTCACTTTCAACTCTATAATATTGAAATTTGGCAACAGTGTCTTCACAAAAATTGAAATTCCATTTTCCAACTATCCAAATGCTTTAAAATCATGCAAATCGGAGTTGTACGACTTAAGATTTTACTTCCTCTATTTGGCTCATCCACCATTCTCACTTTATCACTTTGATGTTTCAGACTTCGTTTGCTTCATTCACTTCATTTTGCTTCTTCTTTTTATTTTCATAATTTTCTTTTTGCACCAATCTAACTTAGTTCTACACAACAACACAAAAACACAAAAAGTATAAAGAAAAGGAAACATGAACATAATGCTCTGTAACTTACCAAAACACAGAAAATACCACAAAACATGATTAAATTTGAGGGGAAAAAATATAAATTAGACTCTCATCATCTGTCATGTCTACAATATCTTTCACACCCAAGTGATTTATATATTTTGTTATGAAAATCAAGCAAGCAAAATCATCAAACCCATAATACATCATAAATGAACATAAAATTTGTCATTGAAAAGAACTTGAAAGCAATGCAAACATAAAAATACAAATAGTGAAAAATAAGTAAAAGGCTGGACTCGCATAGATATTGACAAAACTCAAGTTGAATGTATTCTTCGCTACTTCCTTTGCTAAATTATCTAGTGGATTGGATGTATTGTTGTAAAAGTTTCCCACATATTGAAGCAATTTTAAAAAAGATTTTTAAAATGTAAAGTAGGAGGTTGGTGCCTATTTAAGTTGTAAGCACGATTTTTTATTTTCTTGTTTTTAAGAACTGATTTATAGGACTTTTGGTTTATTGATTTTGATCTGTTAGACAATATTTCTTCTTCCAGCACTTCATTTGGTAGCCGCGTGTGAATATTACGCAAGAACTAAATTTCAATAATATAAATATAGAGATAAATTTCAACTATAATAAGCAGCCAAACGAACCCCTCTTCAAATTTGAATTCTTTATTAAACTTGCAACTCTTAATCGTCCCCCTTTTCGCTGGTTTGGGCCCTATCTGAAAATTAAACAATAAACTCTTGGACTGTATGTGAATATGGGGGAAAAAAAACCACAAGCTCATATTTGTTTTTCAGCCCAACTTACGATGGAGTTGGACCTACAAATGAACACCACAATTAATTTGATCCGTCTTCAAAAGTTATGTGCACCAGGCGAAGCAGAACTAAATACTTCATCCATTTTAAAAAAAGAGTCCACTTTAATTTAAATATAATTTTATTAATTATTAATTACAACATAGTTAATATACTAACTAAATATATAATTTTATAATTTTATTTTTAATTTTTAATTATGAATATAAAGAATTATTATTAATAAAGATTTTTAAGAATTTGGTTTAAAAGTATACTTTTTTTTAGAATTTATTTTAAATAATGATATTCATAGTGATTTTTCATAGTGAAAAACAATAGTGACAGATGTGGCAAGTATGAAGAGACAAAACTATCCCTTATTATTTTGCATATTTTAAAAAGTGTGCTAATTAAATTTTGTCTTTTTATACTTGTCACATCAATTGTTTTAAAAAGTTATTATAAGTATCATTACTATTTTTAAATTTTCCGATTGGCATCTAACATAATTTCTTCTAATTTTTTTGGCTGAACTGCTTTTCTTTTGTTGATCCAAAGAGATTATGTAAAGTGTATATCCTAGTCCAAGATAGAAAGGGAAAGTGGAGGCCTTAACCTAGAATTAGCATTTTACCACAAAAATTAATATCTAATTTATTAATTTTTGGAAAAAAATAACTTTATTAATAATGAAATTTTTTTTGGCAAATTTTGCCAAATAACTTTATTAATAATGGCTAGAAAATCAACCAACAATATTATATGAAAATATTAGGAGTAAAATTCCATACTCGATCAGATGACAAATTTATGGCAAATTTTACCAAAACATGCGTTGTTTGATTATTATATCTACTAGATTAAAAGGATACATTTTAAAAAAGGAAAAGAATTTTATTCACATCATTTTCTTCTAATTTTTAAACTGATCAGAAATTCAATCTTATAGGTTTATAATAATGGAGTTAGATCAAAGAGAAAGAATAATGAAAAAATGATGAAACAAAAGTAACAGTGAAAATAGATGAGTGAAAGAGAAATGAGAGGGAAGAGAAAATGAAACAAAATAGAGTGATGAGAAAAAAGAGAGAGAAAAATAATAAGAAAAAAATAATAGTAAAAAGGAATAAAGAGAAGTAGTAGTGAAAGGGAAAACAGAGAAAGAAATAATTTAATGATATAAGAAAGAGAAAAGAGAAAATAATGAAAGGCAAAATAACAATAGACGTGAGAGAAATAGAAATAAAAGAGAAGAGAGAAAAAAATGTAGAGAGATGAGAAAAGAGCACACCAATGTACAATTGTGATTTAATATTAAGTATAAACTTATAATGAAAAAGTAAAAAAAATTACTATTAAGTTTTAGGAAATTAGTAATTATATGAACAAGTTAGTTAATCAGCTATTGTCAAAGTTTTCTAAATTTAATATAGATTTTTTATTCCTATTATCTTATACCAAACACCAAATAACAAAATTTGTCTCAAATAACATAATGATTCTCATTATTTTGTAACCACACACCCCCATAACAGTGTGACCAATTAAAAAAAAAAAAATCAAAACTCGTCCTTGACAAGTTGGGTTAATTAATTAATTGTACATACAAATAGATCCTCTAAGATACTCAAACTGTAAATACAAAGAGAGTTAATTAATTATTTTCCTATCTTACAACTAAAACTTTTTTACCCTCAAAGTCCATAAATCAAATTTAGGACAATAGATATTATAATTTAAAATTACTAAGAAAGTTTCCACAATCGTTGTTGGCAGTCCACATCCTTGATCTGTACCGCAATTTAGTTGAGATTCCGAGAAATTCTTTGGTCCATGTATGGTCTGACATTCTAGTATTCTACCAACATAGTCAAACACACGGCTCAAATTGAAGAATTTTTTAGGAGAAAAGTCGATCGAAAATGAGGATGATTGTCAATTTCCTACGAGAGTCTACTTTCACATTTAAGACCCACGAGAGTTTCGCATTCACATTAATTAATCTCGAAGTCTGTATGACATTAATTCTGGTCTTACTTGTGAATTTAGAAAAATGGTAATACTGAGTCACTGACAAAGAAAATGCTCGTGTGACTCCAGTACTAGTCAATCTGCAAATCTTATCCAAGATATTTTCTACTTCATTTTCAGTACTGGCGAGCCAAGATAGTCAATCCATGTGTTTGAACTAATCTCATCTCTCTCTCTCTTTATTTTTTTTTTTATAAATATAATTTCATTTTTCTTTGTTGATCAATAATTTCATTTTTCATTTTTATGTTCATTTTTCTTTTTTCCTCCATAAGTCTCCTTTTTTGGATTTTTTACATAATATTAATATATAATAGTATTAAGAGTTAATATTATTTACTACCCTTGAGGTTTTGTAATATAGTAATTAGCCCCTTCGTGATTTGAAAAATAACAACAAATCCCTTTGACTAATAGTCAACTTGGCAAAAAGATGAAAAAACCCTCAGAGACTGGTTGTTATTTTTTAAACTACGGGAGATTAATTATTATGTTAGAAAACCTCGAGAGGGTAAATGATATTAACTTTATTAAATTTTTAAAAAGAAAAAAAAATGAAATTTAAAGACAAAAATTTAATAAAATTATGTTTTGAGGTCTTCTTTACCCCATTAAATTTTTAGACTAATTTGAGGGCTTCACGAGATTTTTTTTTTCAAAATTACCTATAGTATTATATAATATGGTTATAAATACAACTCGTGAAAATTAAACACCCGAATATGGTTGTAAATACATAATATGATTGTAAATACAACTCGTGATATAGTTTAAAATTTTTTATTAAATTTTTAAAAAGACAAAAAAAATGAAATTTAAAGACAAAATTTTAATAAAATTATTTAAACTATATAATAAATTTTTTTAAACTAAAAAGACGAAATTTAAGGATAAAATTTTAATAAAATTTAAAGACGAAAAGATTTTAAAAAATTTAATCTTAAAAAACAAAGTAACTATATAATAATTTTTTTTTTGCATTAAAATTTTTAACAAAATTTTACATAATTTTATTAAATTTTTGTCTTTAAATTTCGTATTTTTGTCTTTTTAAAAATTTAATAAAGTTAATATCATTTACCCCTCGAGGTTTTGTAATATAATAACTAGCCCCCCATGGTTTAAAAAATTACAACTAGCCCCCTGAGGGTTTTTTTTGTCTTTTTGCCAAGTTAATTATTAATTAAGGGGGTTGATTGATATTTTTTAAATTATAGGGGACTAATTATTATATTACAAAACTTTGAGAGGGATAAATAATATTAATTCTAGTATTAATGACAATATACATATTTCAAAGCCAATACTGTAAAAAGTAATCGTCTTTTTCAAATATTAATGCCGTTGTATTTATTCATTTCCTCAAGCATATAATTGAGTTAACTTAGTTATGGAATTCCCAAAAAGGGACTTAATATATATTTTTACACAGTTAAAGATGAAAAGAATTCTCCTTAAGGGCGTATTAAGATTACAAATTCCTAAACAAGACACAAAAATATCCTAATCCTATTGAAAAATTATTTTCAATGTTTTAATCATTTTTTCAATAACCTTCCTACCCATATCTAATTATTAGTCAAATTCTTCCAAATCATAAAACGTAATCTTTCTAACCCAAATGAAAAAACAATCAAAATTTTCCAACCCAAATTACAGAACAACACCTTGTTCCACATGCAAAGTAAACACCGACTAATTTGTTCTCACCTACTGCCATTATTCTCAATACGAAATCAAATATTCCTTAAATACTATCTAGGAAGAATTTGATTTTGATCATAACATCTTCAATTCAATGAAGTAAATGAAATAACCATAATGCATTATCATCCACGAAGGCATGTGTAACAAGCCAATTGATACGATTTTGTAAAGTCACTAATATTTTTTGTTGGCTTAAAATAAACTATAATAGGCAAGAAAACAAAAATTTTGAAGTGCAACTCATCAAAATAACCAATTAAGTTTGAGTCAGTTCATATTTACATTGCTCTTCTTTATGATTTCATTGAGAAATTAATCAACCTTGATCCGAAACAAGCAACATCGATTAAGATAATAAAAGATAACTATGAATCAAAAAGAAAAGAAAGAAAAGCCATGAACATATATTAGTGATTTTCATATGTATGTATGTATTTTGAGAGCCCTCGTCACATTTACCGTAACCTAGCTGTAATTGACAGGCAAGAAGTTTTTGTTGGGTGGCGAAAGAACAGGGGACTGTTTTTGATTTTGGTTGAAGAAATTCGATTGTTTTTTGATTCTTGTTGTAGAAGACTACAGGATTGTTCTATGATTTAGGAGAGAATTTTGTCAACAAGTAATTAAGGGTACGAAAGGTCATTGATGAAATGATTAAAACATTAACAATAAATTTTTTTCCTTAATAGAAATTAGGAAACTTTTACACTATTCTTGAAAATTTAAAATCCGAGCATGCTGTTAAGGCTAATTTTCTCTTTAAAGATTGACATATTGTGCAATTGTAACGAATTTTGAGATGTGTATAGATTATGTTTCAAAACGTATTTTTATAATTTTTAAAATAATAATTATAAAAATAAAAATATTTTTAAAAATTTAAAAATACATTTTATACACACCCTGATGTCCCCTTACTAATAATGTAGCAAGATAGAGAAAAGTCATGTCTCGAATTAGATTGGTCAAGTATTAATGTTTTTGTTTACCTTAGGAAAAAAAAAATAATTACTACAGTGAAAGTAATGAAAATGGCATCTTGACAACTGGCCTTTTGAATGGGCTCTTCCCCGCCTAGTGTGGGTTTTTATCTCCATGTGGGCGGGTTTTTATCTCTATGTGGGTCTTTTACTCCTCTATAGGTCTTTGGTCTTCGTTAATTTGTTAGGTTAGATACTAATATCACGAAGTGCAATTAGTCCTTGTGGCTATGTTCTTAGGCCATTAGTGCATCTCTATTAATATACTATCATTTAAAAAAAAAAAAAAAAGACAAAGCGTTGAAAAGGAGGGCAATCCCAGTCCTTGCTAACAAGTGGCCTAATAAAAAGACGGTATTACCACTGGAGTCAATTTTTCTAACCGTCCCTCTAAATTTAGAGCCGTATACCAAACGAAGACTTTGTCTAAATTATGAAGGAAATAAATAAATAAATCCTACGCCGGGAACATTTACGTGGAGCCCTTGTCCTGGTTTTCAAGCAGGCAACACAACGTTGGCCAAAGAAAACTTTGTACACTACCAAAATCCCCTCACCGCCATTATTTAATTGTATACAATTTTTTATTTGCCTAGGTTCATGAAGCCGTTAACATCCATGCATATCTACGATTAGATTATTTCTTTAATTTGTCATCCCTTGTTATTTTTTCATCAAAAAATTATTCTTTATTTGCCTGCTCTGATATATAATAATGCCAAGGAAAAGTTTTCCATGTACAGTCACATTAAGCAAATTAATATAGCATTGACTTACTTATCATGACAAACATAAACTGATTAGTGGTGGAATTAAAAAACTTTGTCAGTTGGGCAAACTTAGTGCGCTAAATTGCCATAATCACATAGTAATATATTACTTAATTTTTTTTTGTTATTTTAAATTAACTAATATTTGACTTTTTATTATATGTGAATTTTCCACTTAACTTCATATATTCATGGTCATAACTAAAATCAATAAGTCAGATAATATTATTAACTGATTAGAATATATTTTAAAACGCATTTTTATATTTTTCAAAATATTTTTTGTACTTTTTTATACATCTTTTGTTTTATAATCAATATTTTAAAAAACATAAAAATATGTTTTAAAACACAGTCCATATAAACCCAAAAAATACTAAACCAACACAAGGGCTCTTCTCAAGTGGAGGCGATGTTTTATGACATAATATTTAGGGGGTGCCTGGCTGAGGGAGGGGAATAGAAAAGGTAATGGAAATGATAGTAGTAGGAAATGATAATGGGGTATTTTATTATAATTCTGTTGATTGGTTTGTGTTGGGGAATGGGAATAATTACTAATAATGGTGGTTGGTTTGTGCTCGGGAATGGAAATGATTATAAATTAATTGTAATAATTAGTATTAATTAATTAGTTGTTATTAGTTGATTATTTATTATCATATTAAATTAATTAATTATTAATAAAAATATTATTAATTAAATTAATCTTAAGTAATTATTTAATATTAATTGTCATAATTAATATTAGTAAATGAGATTAATTAATATTAATTATAATATTAAATTACAATATTAAGTAAATAAATAATTAATTAAATTAATCTTAATTAGTTAATTTATTATTACTTAATAATAATAAGTTAATAATAAATTAATTTATATTAATTATAATAATTACTTAATTAGTATGAGTTAATTAATTAGTATTTATTATAATAAATAATATGAATTAATTAATTAGTTAGTAATAATTAGTAATTAATTAATATTATCAATTAATTATACATTATTTATAATAATTACTATTAATAAAATGGGATTAATTAATTAATAATATTAATTAAATGAATGATTAATTAAATTAATCTTGATTAAATAATTTATTATTACTTTTAATAATAATATGTTAATAATAAATTAATTTATATTGATTATAATAATTAATAATAATTAATTAATTAGTTATTATTAATTAATTATTAAATTAATTAAAAAATGTAAGCATTCCTTATCTTCTATACCCCCAATATTAGGAGATATAAAGATTACCCCATATGAAAAAATCAAAAGTGAAAAAAAAGTGAGTCATCTCATCCCATTCCATTCCCTTAAACCAAGTAAGAGAAATGGAATGGATTCCATTTCTTCCATTCTATTCCCCCACACCAGGCAGCCCGTTAGTAGGGTTAAGAAAAGAGATCTTTTCTTGGCCAGGAATGTTTGGGTCCTCTTGAGATGATTAGTCTTTCGTGTGGTGGAATTGTAGACTGATGAACATGCTAAGCATGTTTCATGACCGCGACATATATCGCAATCTATAGTCATAGACTATGGAAACCAAGAAAGTGAACGTGGGAGCCGATAACTTCATTATTGGGTGAGGAATAAACTAATTGATTGGTTGTGTAGTTTGCAAAAATGCATACGTTTATGTCTAAAAATTGATAACAAACACAACACAGAAATCAATTTTGATGTTTAATATCTCGTCCAAGTTTTTTAATTCTGGTCCAAGTTTTTTATTTGAGAAAAGTTATATTGGAATGTGTGAAAATTTTGGTGGGTATTTTTTGGTAAAAAAAATATTTTGGAGAGAAAAATAAGAGGAATTTTTTTAAAAAATTATGTGAGAGGAATTTGAGTGGAAAATTTTGAATTTTAAATTTTGAAATAAAAATGTGTTTGAATATTTTATTTTTGTTTAAGAAAACTTAACTTTTTGTAAATAAAATCAAAATCCAAACGAAGCTAAGAACTGGGTGTCAAAGTAATAGTCTTATATGACCATGGTAGTCAATGCATTTAACAAGTGCCAATCGTTATAATTATCTTCAACTCACCAGAATCATCAATTGAAGTTAGGCTTGTAAAATTACAATACTATGCCATTTGGGGTGACTAATGTTGAATTAGTGTGACTTCTAGTTTGTTTCTTTTTTAATGCTCCTTTTCTAATAGTTGACTGGTCAATTAACTACTACTTCACAATGGTTGTTACCTACAATTTATTCTTGAAATGTTGCTTTTGGAAGATTACAAATTAGACTTGATTTTTCAACTTTTGCTAGGTCACTGGTAAATTTTAGAACTTTTGTTGAGTGGTGAACTTGAAATCAAATCCATAATTAACATTAAAATTTAAAGAACACATCTTATATTATTATTATTATTATTATTATTTTATAACTCGGAAATTTTCGCACCAAACGATCCTTCGGACCTCCTGACCAAGCACCACTATACAGTCGCATGTAAATTCAAAAGTGTTATAAAGCTTTTGCGGAGAAAATGTTCAAACTCTGACATGAATTTGTGAGAGATGCTCTCTCCACCTTACCACCAAACTACCCACCTGTGTCACATCATATATTATTTTTATCGGTGATTAAATTTCTAACCCCTCCAAGAATCCCGTTGAACATCCCTTACCATCCAATATGGTGTTGGTGAAGTGGGTGGTTGTTAACAATTGAGAAAAAAGGGGGAAAAAAATCAGAAAATCGCAAAGTGCAATCATTTAGTTGTGTATCCTTTCTAATCAAAGTCTTTTTCATTTACCATGCATTAATTATGTGAATTAACACTTTTAAAATAATAAAAAAGAAGAAAGAAACATAACAAAAATGAAGAATAAAGTGATAATAAAATTAGTATGAGTGATAATTTAACTCTTAAAAAATAAGAATTCTCTCCTATTGAAATATATCTAATTCTTCAAACACTTCTTTCAATCTCTTTGAATATGTACTTTTTCCCCCAAGGGATTGAATTTATTTGTGTAATCTTAGCTACCTTTTCATTTTTCACGCACCAAATCAATTAAGAAAATTACAGAATCTAAAGTCCTAATTGATTCCCATAAATAAGGAGAAAAAACTAGAACCGGTAGAATCCAAGTCCTAAATGATTCCCATGTCCATAACTGCCTTCACTTTTGACACTAATTTTGCTTAAAATTTCCATTAATGATGGAATCTTGACTAAAATTTTCCTTTGAATTTCATTCTCCCCCAGTGATTCCATTACCTTAAGTTCAGTGATCAGATTTCATCCAATTCAGAATCAAATTGGAACAAATTTTGCGGCGGTTGAAAGATATTCTTTTCTTAATGAAGAGAGAATTTGAATATTGAAATCAAGGTTGAAAAGCCGCTAAAATTGGAGACACATATACATTCTTGAAGCATCTTAAAAAATAACCCCATAATCTGAGGCTGCATCTTGGACTTGTGGCCCTATGGCCTATGCCAATTGCCATGCAACAATATTGTATTGAAGCTTTGGATTATGACCATACTTTAGAAAAAGCAAAAACCGACATTTGATATGGAGAAAAAGTCTTCAAAACGCGTTTGATTTATTATCTTTCCTTTTCTTTTGCACTTTTCATTCTAACTAATACCCAAATCAAAATGAAACACCATATAATCACTCACTCACTCACTGGAAAACTCAATTCAAGTCAAAAAACTATAGCAAAGCCTGCTGTGTTTAATTAATTAAAACAAATTTCCAACAACCAAAAGTTTATAAAATCTTTTTTTTTTAAATATAGTAAAGAAAGTAAATAATGTCAAATATGGAAAGTCAAAATGGAGTGAATGAAAATCCAATATTGGTTAATCACCCCATTCTTCAATTGAATTACAATTGAATTACACCAAGCTCAATCACCCCATTCTTCAATTGAATTACAATTGAATTACACCAAGCTCAATCACCCCATTCTTCATTCCTTCTTCAATAATTTTTACTTTCTTAACAAAAATGTAAAAACATTTCTTGAAGTTGCATATTTTCTTTCTTATCCAAAGAAAATTAAAAAGAAAAATAACATGGGCTGTTAAATATCATAATTCTGAAGATTTATTTTTTTTATTCATGATGATCAATGCTATGGTAACATAAATACCGAAGTCAATACAATAAAAGAATACAAATTCATTGCCACAAAAAATATCAAATAACACCTTCGCCAATTAGTCTGTCTGGCCTATACACCTTGATGTGTACAATCCTAACCTAAACACTAACAAAGATCCTAATAAAAATGTATTTGGTAGTATAGTACCCCATCTAGAAAAACCACCCAAAAATTCTAGTACAATGGTTAGAAACAAGGGGGAAGAAACCAAAAAGCTTCGGCTGAGATTAATTGCCGACTCCGGGGCTCGGAACTGACCGGAGAGCCCTTTCGAGCTCCGCAAGGTGGCGGGTGACTAACTTTTCATCAATAGCGACAGAATGACCCTTCTTGCTGGGAGTAGAAGCTGGGACCGTACCCTTAGGAAGGGAAGTTAAGAATTGCTTTGCATCCAAAGAAGGCCACGATGGAGGCGCCATATCCTTGAATTCCTGCACTTCCAAGAGCTTTCTGCTGCTTGAACTCCACACCAAACTCGAAAATATCACGAAGAACACGAACCATGTTGATCTTAAGCAAGCCATTTAGACCCTTTTCTCCTTTTTTGAGTTTTTGGATGGTAAATTGGAGAGGAAAAAGAGGATTGAAAGAGGGGGTTGGGATGATATGGCGTGGGCGGATTAGTTTTCTGAGAGAGGGAGCTAGGATGTGTGAAGCATGAAGAGGGTGGGTCTGCTGTGCTGGTATATAAATAGATGGACGGAAAGAGTGGACTATTGGAATGACATTAAATAGAGGACCGCGTGACGGCTAAGGAGAGCTTGGGCATCAAGTTAGTTGGGCTAAGTCAAATTTCAAGTTTTGTTTGGAATTGAATATTGGGAAAGTAGGACCAGCACTGGCATGGTTAGTTTCAAAATTGTGGAGCTTGAATTTTACCAATTGTATGATTTTTTTCTCTAAATATATAATCATTTCATCTAAGAAATTTTTTTTATATATATTTTTATCTTGATATATCAAAAGCATTTACTTCTGAATAAAATGATTATAATATTCTTAGTAATTAATAATTGACATAGTTCATACTTTAAAAGTAACGATATAAGTGAAAATTTAAAACTCCTTCCGTTTTCGAAAAATGTCTTGCTGGTTTTGTGAATTTGCTCTCGTCCTTTAAGTATATCTTAATGTCAATCTTCTATATTTTTACAAAATAAGACATGGTGGATTGGGATGGAAAAATTTTGGAAAAGAAAAAAATTGGAGAAAGAGGAAAATGTGAAGGAGAAGTCTTGGTGAGTGGTGGAAGGGATGTAATGGAGGTGCTACCGAAATTGGGGTATGACGCCGCGTGGATATGAAAAATAGGTGGAATTAATGAAGTCTGCCGAATTTAGCCGCCGGCCGAATTTCATAGGAAATTTCATCCATGCAAATTCGGAAATTTGGAAGAGGTCATGATTCCCCAAGAATGGTGATTGGGACTCAGACCTGACTCAGTATGACTCGCTATTGGCCCCCCTTGGACTCACTATTTATCCCACTCCAATCACCAACCTTCCCTGACCCTTGGGTTCATGTCAAAAGCCACCTACCCAGATGATAAGGTTTTACATCGGCATCAAATTGTGGAAAATTGTGAGGGCCAGAAAAACAAAAAAAATAAAAATAAAAATAAAAACCAACCTTCCCTACTTTAGTTTCAATTTAGTGAAGCTGAGGTTTATTGTATAATTATATGTTTTCTAAAAGTGGGAAGAGGTTTGAAGCTTAGGTTTGTTATATTTCTAATAGTGGGAAGAGGTTTGAGTTGGATTGCGTTGAGTGATATGATGAAAATTTTCAATTTTAGTTTCAATTTGTTGAAGCTTAGGTTTATTATCTAATTATATGTTTTCTTAAAATGGAAAGAGGTTTGAGTTGAGTTAAGTTGAGTTGGGTGATATAATCAAATAAACCATAATTAGAGAGTTTCAATTCGAAATCTTTCAATTGGAAAAAAAAAAAGGAAAGGTTTTTTAAAAGTATTTTTTTTTCCTTCTAGATTCAAAATAGATATCTAAGCTAGTTATTAAAGATGCTATATATTTCGAGCGAGGTGACATTTTTATGCATTGTGTTTTGGTTCTTTATTAAAATTAAATTACATTGGAATTGAAGAATTTTTGAAATTAAATTTCTTTAATTTTTTTTTATAATTTTAAGTCAATTATAATGGAATTTCATAATATTTTATAATATTTAAACTAAAATCTACACAAATATTATAGAATTTTAAACCAATTTTAATGTTAACAAGGAATCCAACAAAGTTAAAAACCAATTATTTTCAGCTAAAGATCCTCATTTGATTAGATGATTTACTTGTCGGCACTAAAATTGCCTGCTTGCTTTTCTTATTTCTATCTATGTCTTGTCAATATTATCTATCAAAAGACTTAGTAGGGTATGAAAACATAGTCTAGTAAAAATGTATGTACGGCTGTGGATTTTAGGCCTTTGTTACGCATCTTATTTACATTAGTGAGGCTGGAAGTTTGTCCGACAAACAGCCATATCATTTTTATTTTTTTTTAAGAGAGTAAAGAATGAAAAATAAAGTAAATAAGAATCATTTTAGACAGATGAGCCAAAATTCTTAACCATTGCGTTTGCTTGTGTCTACTTATCTCATCTTCTATGCTTTAACATTATTCTTTTCATTTTCCGAGGGGTTTCCATGAATCTCTAACATTACCTAACCTTTCTTTCAAAAGATTTTTCCCATTAATGATGATAGATTAAATGACTAAATATTGTATAAATCTGTTGTATATGTATTTTTAGCGTAATAATTTATCATAACAAAAAATATAATTTTAGATCCCGAAATTTTTATTTTTAGCCAATAAATTTATTTTTTATTCTTAAATTACTCAGATTGTACAAGTTACATATATTGCGTTTAAAGTGCATTTTTCCCAAAAAAAAAATCAAATAATAAAAAAGTTAAAATGTCTTTTCTGGCTTGTAATGAAAATAAAATCTCAATTTTTTGCAAACAATTTTAAATGTGATTGTAATTCAAAATTTTGAAACTTAAAAGAACACTTTTATCTAACTTTAAAGCCAAAAAATCAATCCAAATTGCTTTAAACAAACAAGAATAACCCACAAAAATAGCCTTTATGAGGCAAATTGTAATGTTATTACATTGTCAAATTCATTTTGTGCATCCCTTGAAAAACATATACCGTCAAGGTCCACAAATTGGCCGACCACAAAGAAAACAAAAAGGGAATACGAAAAAGAGAACTGATAAAAGGAGAGCCTACATATGAACTGGACCAGAAGAGACCATTGAAATTAGTGTTGCTAAACCATATGGTCAATTTGCCAACTCCCCCAAGACACCTAACAGGGTCAATTGGCCACAACATATTGACCATAACATTTTCATGACAGGTAAAGAAAGATAATTTGTCCAAATTGAACATTTCCAGCCTTAGCTTTTTCCTTTGTGCGTTATCTCTTTTTTTGTTTTCAAAATCCACTTCCTTTCCTATGTCTTAGGCAATTAATTTAATGTTAATTAAACCTTGACATGCCATACATATGTTGGATGAACTTTGAAAGTTTCTTTTTGTTTATTTTTTTGCAATGTCATTGTTTTACATTTTGTCCATATCTCTGTCTCGAAATTGATGCTGAATTGGGGAGGAGCAAAATATATAAAGAATTGTTCAGATTTTCACTTTCACGTGTCCATGTCCAATTGTTCATTTATGTAGCTGTCAAAACATGTTGTCCCATTGCTGTGCTTTTTGACATTCTGGTCACACGCACGATCGGCCAATGTTAAACATTTGGGATTTATGAACTTAATAATTCATTATTTGACTTCATATTTTCCAATGCTAGCTCCTATCTGATATTCTAAAATTATTTGTCTAATTAATTCAGTATTGATATTCAAACATTCAAAATTCCTATTTCCAATCATAAATAAAACCCAATGGCTTAATCGTTTCAGTATTCATATTTATCCTCTAGTTTTCCGCATTCGGAATTGATTTATTTGCCTTTATCTAGAATATAAATTATTCACTAATGATGTTGGCACTCTATTTTTCGTTATTGATACTTAATATGTGTCACTAAAGATATAAAATTATATAGTTAAAATTATGCTGACTGGTGTATGAAATATAAAAAAAATAAAATTATTTATCACATTCTTTAAAAAGTGTAAAAATCATAAAAAGTAATTTTATTTTCTTAAATATGTCATGTCAATCATTATGATTTTTTACTATAAAAAGTTACCATAATTATCATTACTATTCTAAATTATTGACCATGATCTTTTACGCAGCTAGTATTAAGACTCAAAAGTAGTATAGTAGTTAAAATCCATAATTCTTACTCATGAAATTGCCATTTGCCAAAAAGACAAAGAAATACAGCTGACAATTTATATTAACATATCATATGTATTGTACATGCTTGAATAATTAGTCACTTTAATTTAACTGTACCACGTGTATATGATGTGAATAATGAGGATATAGCCGGTTATAATCAACAAGATTACAAGAACAATAAGTAATGGCCAAAAATGTCGTGTTCATTTAACATGGATTAGTTTGTCCATGATGCATCATTTGATTAAAATTCAATCAACCCTCCTGTACATTTAGCTTAATTTGGATAAGTCCAATTAATAAAATAAAAAAAATCTTAGCAGTACCATTTCTTGGTCACGAGACCAACCAAACGTTCAATCAGCCAATCAAAGTTTTCCAACACTTGAACTTTTTGGATGTTCTATTTAATCTTTAGTAAAACGATAGGAGTAATAAATTAACTACACTTTAATTAGAGACAAACGTTAATGTGCCTGTCGTCCGTCGCAAAAGAGAAAAAGAAAATGTGGATCAATCCTAAAATTCTTTTCTCATTGCTGGTGCTTAGCTTGTCAGGCAATGTTGCCGTCACCGGCTAGTAATTAATAACGAAGAAACAAACAAATTAGATTAATTCCTGGCCTGCAAAATATAATCTTAATTTTATGCTTTGCAATTAATTATTTTCATATAGGATTCATATTATGTAAAATGGGTAATATTTATTTCTTTTGACTCCTAATTCATTTTTCTTTTCTTTTTTTTTTGCCTTAAATTTCCTACCGCGACTTTATTGAGTGATTGGCAATTAAAGATATGAGATTATGAAGTTATATTTTTATTTTTGTATGTTAGAAAACATCGTTTTTTCCTGCTAATCTACCTGAATATGATTAGAAATTGATTTACGTTAACCCTTCCCGATTAAACTACAAATGGAACGACGCTGCCAAGAATTGAAAAAGAAAAGATCTCGACTTGTTTACCCTAATAGGTGTACCAACAAATTAAAGTTTCAAAATGTTCATGTAATATAGACTTGATATTGTGACTAATAAACATTTTGAGACCTAATTTTCTTGTCTCCTCTCTGCCTGCATCCCTTAAAGTGTCCCTTTATGGTAGAGTAAGATTTCAGTTACTTTGGAGTTTCTATTTGTCTAGTTAATGAAGGCAAAGCATTACGTAGACCTCACGTATGAGATTAAGTTTATGATAACATAACTAATGAGCATTTACTTCATATTCGTTTATCCAATTGTAGATTATTCATTTGTCCCATCCCTTCTCCAACTCCAAATCACTCTTGGACAAAAAGGCACGATGGATGAATGGAAAGGGAACTAAAATTCAATCAAAACATGGGATTCTATTTGAACATATGCTTGTCAACCTAAATAAATTAATAACTAAAATCTTAATCATGATGTTTATTTAATCGATCAAGGCTAAAAGGAATTAAAGAGTTAATGTCAAAAATTCAATTCTCAACACAACAACAAACAACTTGGAACGCCGTTGTAGTAAATTTATAAAGAACGCAAAGATCAAAAAGTTGATCTTTGTCATTTGTGAACAGTTAAGATTCCCTAATGAGCCCTAATATTCCTTAAACCATAACTCATACACTTTAAAAATGAGAAGCATGGAGTATTACATCGACCATTACATGATTAAATGATCAATTAATTAATTAAGCATATATGTGGCTAGAAGGCTCATCATGAGTGGACTTTTTAAGGATCTCATGCATAAGATGATCCTGTTGATTCAAGCGGCTGAATCTGCATAATACAAACATAATTAATTAAGAAACTAATAATTATTGAAATATTACCGAACGAAAACTTAAATATAATATGTGGAAGTCAAAATCATCATCTAATCCCTGTGTTTTGGTACAGAAATTCATTAATTTTGGTAAGTCAACGCATCTGAACTTGTATGTATATAAGCCCCTAAAGTAGTTGTTATGATGCATTAACCTGGATGATATGAGGGCTTATTTCTTAAGTTGTAGATAAAGTCAATTCGCTTCTCAAATAATTAAAACACATATGGCCAAATTCTCTCATCCATAAGTGTTCAGTCCTTTTACCTAATTATCTTTTAGCCAATGTAGGTGCAAATTGGATAGTTAAGCATAGGGTAAGTAGCATCATTGGCATTCATCTCTCAACTTGGGAACTTAGTTTGATTTCATTTCTCATGTACAACAAGTTTTGATTTGGTCTTTTAACTTATAATTTTGATTTTAATTAGTTATTCTAAAATTATATATATAAAAAAGTAAATTATAAACAACCACTTTTAAATTTTTTTTTCTTACACAAACTGCTTCCTAAAAGTTTAAGTTCACATTAATTACCTCCAATTTTGTAATTTTCACAAAACACTAATTTTTATTAGTTGTCAAAAATATATTAGAAATAGAGAAAAATTACCTTTAATTATTTAAATTGTAAAATACTAAAATATGAGGTGATTTAAATAATTAAAAATGCAACTTAAATACAGCATGTATAAATTATGCAAGTCCGTGACTAAATGATTAAGTGATTTGATTTGATTTGATTTGATTTGATTTGATTATATTAGAAGGACTACTTACTTAGAATAAAATTTGTAACTTAAGGAGTTAACTAAAAAATTTTAAATAAAAGGTACAAAATCCAACTGCCATGTCAAGTTGAGAAACGAGTGATGTTACTTGGGTGGTAAACATATATTAATAATAGAATATAGCCCAATCATTAAAGATTTTTGTTTCTTGGGTGCTAGCGAGGATTTCAATTTTCACTGTCCCATCCTCTCTGGTCTCTATCTGCATTTTTTAACTCTCCATCTCCTCTTTCTTAAACAATATATGTATTAAAAATTAATTATGTATTGACTAATTCTAAGGTGTCTTTGATTTTATTGTGGTGTTGCAATAGTTGTGGACAATGCATGTTATGCACAACAGAAAGAGTGTCACATTATGCTCGAACAACAGCCCTTAAAGGTTGCTACGGGTTTTGTCCTTCATGGAAAAAGTCAACAACAACTCCCAAATCAAATCAAATTATTAGGAATAGACATACCTTTGCAAGGCAAAAAATTTGACACGTATGAGGAGGAAGACGTTCGTACGTAATATAACTTAAAAACCCAAGGGAAAAAAAAAAAACAATGGTTTTAGTACTGATCTTCAATGAACGTTCATATGGTATGAGTTCAAAAACTACGTTTGGATTGTGATTTATTTAAAAAATTTTATATTAAAATATGTCAAAATTTTAATAAATATTTTTAGATAAAAAAAGTATTTTAAAGGGAAAAATAAGAGATTTTTTTTAAATTATGCGAGACAAATTTGAGTAAGAAAATTTGAATTTTAAATTTTAAAATAAAAATATGTTTAGACATTTTATTTTTGTTTGAAAAAAGTTAACTTTTGTAAATAAAACCAAAATCTAAACATAGCTTAGGTTATGTTTGGATTAAAATTTGTTTGAGAAATTTTGTATTGGAATGTGTGAAAATTTTAGAGGAAATTTTTTGATAGAGAAAGTATTTTAAAAAGAAAGTAAAAGAATTTTTTTTAAAAATTATGTGAAAAGAATTTGGGAGAAAAATTTTGAATTTTAAATTTTAAAATAAAAATATATTTAAATATTTTATTTTTATTTTTAAAAAATTAAAAATTTTCAAATAAAACTCAATCCAAACATAGCCTTAAGATTCTTTTATATATATTCCGTGGACCCTTCGGAAGGCTATCTCATGGTTGGTTTTTTTTTTGTTTAAAACGATCGATATATTAAAATGCAATTACAATATTTATATAATCAAAAAGGTTAATTGACTTTTGTTACATTGGATTGAACCGAACCCACAAAAAGAAGCTTTTAAAGAGGAAAAAATTTTCGAAGAAGATATAATCCCTAATATATAGAGACACTCTAACATGTAGGGACAACGTTAATACTATACAATACTACATAAGCTAATATTACGGCCAGCTAAGGCAGCTGGCTCGATTGAATACCGCAAATAGCATGTGATGAACGTTAGATTCTTAACTTTCGTCCTAAACTGCAAATGGCACTCGCACTATTATCACAAGCATTGAATAACCTGTTTGTCAAACTACAATCGTATGCACTGAAGAGTTCGCAACTAAAGTTGTATCGATCAACTTTAAATAAAAAAAAAAGAGACAGTGCGATTCTGCACCAAAAATCGCCCCTAGTGTAGTGTTGAGGACCTTTTTTTCTGCAACCTGGCGGCCGCGCTTTTCGCTAGCCCTTTACTCAGGTAATTTCTGAAATTCTCTCATGGTTGGTTTCTATTTTTATTTTTTTTGGATAATCACACTGATGGATTCAATCAATCGAACTACACGTTCGGTTCTATATATGATTTATTCAAATTTATTTACGGCAAGTTTCTTTTCTAATTCATTTTCACATGTAAATATTAAGTGTAACAATTGTATCATCTCAAACTATACAGTTTAAATAATTTCGTACAAAGTTCTTATGAATTTATTTTTAATTTGTCTGATGAACGTATTGCATTATTAAATATAATTCCATAGCCTTATCCATATTATAAATTGTGCACAAATTACTTGAACTATTAATTAATTGGAGAGTCTAATTTGCCTCTCTTGCTTCCCCTATATGTTTGTTTTAAGTTTATCTACTTGGGTGCAAGAAGGGAGGAAATTCTCAAATGTCGAAAAAAAAAATAATAATAATAAATTCAAAAAAATTAAGTGAGGAGTTTTATGAGATAAAGATATCATGTACAGTTCTATAACGCGATTATGACTTTGTTTTTTTCAATTTCTTTACTATTATTTTGAAATTTTAAACCCTATCTTACATAAACTTTGGAATTGAATTGTGCAATCACAAATGTAGACAAAACATGCAAGGTATCAAGTCATTATCTTACACGAACTGCCTAAGATAAATTACCACATCACCTTCAATATTTATTTGACACAATTAGAGGTCTAAAAACATCAATAGCATATATAAAAGACCAATATTGAAGATATGGTCGTGATCATTTATTGCAATAAGAAAGATTGAGGAAAACGTGGGGCTCAACAATGTCATTATGATACACAAGGAAAAAGAATTATGGGGTAGTCGACATTGTTGACATCTGATGCATGTTTGCAAATGGACAAAGCTTGCCTACATTGTTTCATAAATATATGTCAAATTTAAAGGGGTTCACTACGTAGGTGTCCTAAAATGGCTCAATTGTCGGCGTGAACGTGTCTTTCAAAGGTGAACCTGCAGGGAAAAATTTGTACACTTGGCCCAGAATTATTCTCCATGTTTGCTGCACAAATTGTGGCCCTCTAGACAGCATCCATCAATGGTGCCCAAGGCCTTGATATGGTTTCACTTGGTTTTGATGGCAACTTCTCAACTCCCATTGGAAATGTAAATGGCACAGCATGATTTGAGTGCTTTTAAGGGGTGGATCTCTTTTTGTATCTTTTTTTAGATTCTTGATTGATACATTGTCAATTTGCAAAACATCTAGATCATGTTTTGTAAAGTGAGAACGTTATTGATCATCCCACCACCACTTCACCAACTTAGATCAAAACAGTCTGGGCAAAAAAATTTGTTGCAATTGTTAAGTAAAATTGATAGTGTATAAGAAATCAAAGCACTATGTAGGTAAAAACTAAAGCCTAATTGTTGTTTAGTATTTCTTTATTCGAAGTGGCTTCTTAGTTGATTTCTCTATTCTTTCTAGATTCAATAATAACAAAGAAAATAAATTTATGAGTTTCATATCTTGTATAGAACTCAAGCGTGAAAGAAATATTCGATTGCATAGAGTCAACAGATACATTGCTTGAGTTTAACAACACGAACTGTCTAAATTATGAATTATACAATGTTGTCAAATTATCATGGGGATAATAGCACCAGTTGAGGTTGATTGGATTATTAATTCACTCTTACTTTAATTTTTCAAGTCTATAAGTCTTTATATTAGACGTTAGTTTGTAAAACTTACGCACGAGATTTTTGGGTTAATATAGAAATGTTTTTAGAGTTAACCTCCAAATTTATTTCCATTGAATGTATCTATTGCATCATTATTTTTAATGTAGCAAGTCAATCACATAATTTCTTTTATTTTTTGCTCCCTACTATATATATGAGCTGGCCCTCCTAATTTATAGAGTGCCCCCTGTAATTATATCAATTGCACAATTCTACATGGTGTAGCAAATATATGGAATATTTTCTTTTTACTTAGGCCTCGTTTAGTTGGCAGGAAATCTGACTTTGGAAAGTATTCTGTTCCCTCATTTTTAAATTCCTATGTTTGATTAATTTAGGAAAGTAATTTTTGTGTTTGTTTCACTTTTAATTTTTTTTGAAAAATAATTAGATTCCTGAAAATAAAGAAAATAAATATAAGTTGTGTAACATTCCAAAATTCTGATTTATTACTAAAAGTTGTTTACTTTTCTTAGAATTTTAGTCTAGATAACATATTTTCAACTTTCAATCTTATTCATCTATTCTTTCTCTTTTACTCTCATATATTTTTTATTTTATTATTCATATGATCTTCTATTTCAATTGTTATTAGCCTCAAAAAAGTATTCATTTTATCCAAAATTAAATTTTTAGAAATTATATTCCCATATAACTTTACTTTCCTGCCAACCAAACTAGACCTTAATGAAAAGATTTTTGTATTCTGCTAGCACACACATATGTATGTACGTGTAATTGTTTATTACTAATCTATAATAAAGTAAGGCCAAAATTTCCTCGAGCAGTACCTATTAGCACTTTATATGAACTATTTTTTTGTTGCATTGATACATATAAGTGTTGATTAATTTGACTAACATTAAACTTGATCAAATGAAATAGTTAAATAATTAAAAAATAAAATTATTCAAAAATATACATTAAATGCTAAAATTATACATTAAATAAAATCAAGTACTTAATTGATCAAAGGCTACTATGGCATAAGCTTGTTTACTTTTATATATAAAAAAAACTCTGCATCTAGAAAAGTTGTTTGCAAAACTAAAATTATGTTTGTCTTTAACTCGGTTGAATCCGTTGGAATAAATACTCTTTTAAGAGACTTTATGTACTATTTAATGCTTTTATAATTAATAAACATTTGGTTTTTTAAGTTGGCAAACTTTTATAATAAATAAAAAAAATTAGTTTTCTCAAAGTGGAATTCGGGAGTTCAAATTCTATGACTCACTTATTGGGTACCAATTGTGTTTCATGAATTAAATGATATCATTTTATTAATAAATACTAGATGTTAACATGAAATGAATAAACTCTAATGGGCCTAGTGTTAGAGTTAAAATCCTCTATCTCACTTATTGTATATCAACAGTGTGTTATTAATGAAATCACGCAGTTTTATTAAAATGATGTCCACTAGAGTTTATACATTTCATGTTATGATCTATTATTTGTTAATGAAACACTGTTGTTTTATTAATGGGACATGGTTAGTACATAATAAGTGGGATAGAAATTTGAACTCACTTTGACTTGTTACAACTTTTTTTTAATTATAAGGTACAATACAAATATACAATTAAATGTATAATTTTATATTTTTATTTTTACTTTTTATTTGGATTTATACATTATCATTATTAGTAAGGGTAATATAAAATGTAACAAATTTTGATAGCAAAATGTCGATAGCAAATTTTGTCATTTGCTACTTTAATAGCCATCAATTATACCAAATTTATCAAAATATGAAAGTTTGAGGACTAAATGTATTAGATTTAAAATATTAGGGATAAAAGTGATACTGGATAAAATATTGGGGATTAAAAGTGTGATTCTCCCTAACAAAAAAATATATTTCCTCTTTTTAGAACAATCCTATTCAAGAGCAATAATTTCACGAATTACATAAAAGGAAAAAATAACCCCCAAAATGATCCTTCACATATTGACAACTAATCTTTTTAGTCCCTCACTTTTAAACCATGAACAAATGGTCCCTTACATTTCATGAATGTACTATTTTTGTCATTCGTCACTATTCCATTTGTTTTTCAGTCAGAATAGTGAAGGAATAGTGTCGAAATAGTGACAGAATAGTGACGAAATAATGACAGAATAATAATGAAACACCAAAAGAGTACATTCATGAAATGTGAGGGACTATTTATTCCTATTTTAAAAGTGAGGAATTAAAAAGATCATTCGTCAATATACGAGGGACAATTTTGGGAGTTATCTCTAAAAGGAAAAGGATTCAAACTCTTTTCAAATATATTACCATTAAATCTTTAAAATTTTTCAAAAAATCAATCATTAGATGACTAATCAAATAAAAGATCACATAGGCATGCCTAGTTTTTCAAGATGGTACTATTAATTAAATAGTAATTCAACTCTCAATACCTTTTAAATTTAAAGCAAAGAATTTTGTAACATAAATTGAAAAAGAAAAATTAATTATATAAACTAATTCTTACTAGAAATTAAAATTGTAAAAGTTGTTGATACAACTTGTAACAAGACTCACATAACCTTAGTTTTGCAAACATATCATTCTTTCGTCTGAAAAAAAAGAGTCCAATTTGAAAATTTTCTTTGTCTTAAAAAAAGAGTGTACTTTTTGGGTGAAATTTTTATATTATCTTTACTAATGATAAAAATATATAACTCAATTTAAAAAATAAAGATAAAAATGTAAAATTATATATTTAATTGTGCATTAAATGTATTGTATCTTGTAAGTGAAAAAAAGTCATACCAAATTTAAAGTGAATCCTTTTTTGATCGGAGAGAGTATATATTTTCTTAATGGAGATCTAGTTTTCCAACACTTTTAATTAAACAAGCAGATAGCAGATTCTTTGATCATTTAACTTAAGAGTTTATTTTGCAAATACAAAAATCTCAAAATTTTTAAATAAAGTATTGGTGGCCCTGTTCAAGTAATCTTTGCACATTAGATCTCTTAATATACCTTTTATGTGACATGTCATATTACACACTCTAATTAATATAAAACTTATAATTTATAGTAATGTTCTATTAGTATTCACTTTCATTTTAGTTAATTTTAATATTAAAATTTATATTTTTTTTATCAACAAATATTTTAATAAAATATTTTATAGTTTTTTCTATACTAAAAATTTTAAATAAATAAAACTTAATAAAAAAATTAAACTTTTATCATTAAAATTTATTATAATGAAAATTAATGTTAGTGATATAAATAGTAACACAAATTATAAAATTTATATCAATTTATTAAAATATAAAAGATAAAGTGGCACATAAAATGTGTAATGAAGATCCTTTGTGTAATCTTTGGCTTTATCCCAATGGCATATGTGAGTTGGTAAGTTTGAGGCGACGGGGAGAAATCCTCCAACAACGCAGGTTTGAACCTTGTGTAGAGCCGATTTTTTGCTGAAATATTGTGGAGGTCTGTTATGGGGTTTGGTCTGTTGGTTTTCTCCTTCTGCCAACTTGTGTACATTCGTTAATTTATATCCCGCTTGGCTAAGGGACCTCTGGTATAGGTAAGGGAGTTTCGCCTTCGCAACGGGGATTTTTTCCTAATAAAATAAAATGATGTATTCTGTAATACTAATCTAAAATTAGTCTTACCGTGACAAATCGGCAATGTCCTAATTCTTCTTCCTGCGTCAATCACTCTTATCCCCATAATTATCTTTTTAATTTTTAATTCACTTTTGATCTTTTAGTTTTCAATTCTTATTTTTTAAAAACAAAATTTAAAATAAGATTTTATTTCAAAATATTTGCTTACATTATTTTAAGTATAATTCCTTTTTTTTGGTACATTTTAAAATAAGATTTTATTAAATTTTCTAAGTTAAAATTTTTTTCATATTTCAATCACAAATTTTATATAAAATAGTAAAATAATTAAAAATTTTCATTAAAAAAGTAATGATATTTTTAGTAACCTTTCATATTAATAAATCATAGTAATTGATGTGGCAAGTATGAAAAGACAAAATCTAGTCATCACACTCCTTAAAAAAATATAAAATAACAAAGGATGATTTTGTATTTTCATACTTATTACACTAGTCACTATAACTTTTCACTATAAAAAATCATTATAAATATTATTACTCTTAAAAGAATTATACTATGCTAACTATTTTTGTTTTTTGTTTTTGTGACTAATGTTCGAATAGAAAGAATTTACTCAAGGATCAAAATATTAAATTTAAAGTTGACCAAGAATCCAATTAGCTTCAATTGTTGTTACTAGTATTTTTTTAATGGAAAATAACCGCCAATGTGCATATATATCAACTTTTGTAATTAAAAAAAAAATCCTGAAGCAAAATAATAATGAAACTTGTCAATTAGAATTTAGAAGCAACAAAAAAAAACATGTCCATTAACTCAATTTTGGTTAATACCATATGCAATAACTTTTGACAAGATTGTATGTAACAATTAAGACATCACCTGAGTAAACGATTAAAAATGGTGATGAAAATATTGTTGAGGTACATATAATTACAATTTTTCACAAACTAATCCAAAATGCATTTGCCCGACATTTTGTGCCTAATTTGCTAGCTGCCATAGCATATACATATTATTTCTCATTATTCATAAGATCAGTAATTACTATTTTTTCCCACCGAAGGATAATTTCTAAGGATTCCAAAACTATTTGCAAGCATTAGTCCAAACATTCCCCGTTAGCCTCCAAGAAATGGGAATTATGGAAGAGTTTTTTATGCATGAAATACACTACAAAGTTTGGCAGTAATTCCACCCTACTATAGTAATATTCAATGAAAGCCCAGTTCACATATATGCAGGTCCAAAAAATAGAATGGCTATGGATTTGGGCTTTGTGCCCCCAAACCCCACCCATTCCCCACATATTCTATTCAATGGATACAACTTTTCATGCGTAGGGATGCCGACGGGATGGGTTTGGGTCTGGGAAAACCTCCCCCGCCACACGCCCGTCTGTTGCCGCCTTCCCCTGCCCCTCGCTTCTCCTCCATCCGTCATCTGCCCCGGCCCACTCCCTTTCAGGTATTTAACGGGTATCCGTTTTAACTAAAAATTTAGGGGGTGTTTGGTTGGTAGGTTTGGGAGGAATAGAATGGAAATTGTTATTCATTTATTAGATTTGGATTTAAGAAAAACCGTAAAGGTGGGTTTTGGTGAAACCTACCCTCCCCTGAGTTTTGCTGGGAAAGGACTCAAAAAAACTTAAAATGACGTCATTTTAAGTCCTTTAAAAAAAAAATTTTGTAACTGAAATTTTAAAAATGGGCGCATGCCACATGTCTGATGGTTGCAAACGGGTTTGCAATCACTATTTCACCTATTTTTTTTAAAAAATAAATTTCTCTAATTTATAAAAAATATCACCTATTTTTTTTTAAAAAATAAATTTATCTAATTTATAAAAAATATTTTTCTTTACAAATTAACATGCACTTTGACTATTTTTGGAACAAGATATGATTTTCTTAAATATAATGTAATGTAAAATAATAATATTTTATTATAATATTAATATTAAATATTAATATAAAATTTATTAATAAATTTATTAAATTTTAATTTTAATCTAAAATCTATTCAATTCCATTACAAAATAATAATAAACAATATAATTACTATCATTCTATTTCATTTCATTACAAACCTTTCTTTCTATCAAATCCATTTCATTCCTAAACTCACCGTTTATACCAAGCACTCCTTAAATTAGGGATCAGCCAACCCATCCAAATCAAAAATTTATCATCCAAATTAAACAAAAATTATCCATCCAAATGAAAAAAAAAACACATCATCCAATGCAAACAAAAAATTAAAAAAATTAACCAAAATCCGTGTGCAAATTAAACCCACCAAAAATCAGTGTCTAAAATCTCCATATCATCCCTATATTCACTCCCTTACTAGCAGTTTTAGGTCTGCAAAGAATAGGATTTGAGTGTGACAGAGAGAGGAGGGACGATGAGTGAGGGGCAATTGGCAAAACACAATGTTTTTTGCAAATTGTAAATTTGCAATTGGTATTTATATTATGTAAATTTTGATAATTATTCTTTAGCCAATAATTATACTTAATATTAGGTACATCCCACAAGTTTTTCTTTTTTGCGATTTCATCCAAAAATTTACAACTTCTTTTAATTGCATCCCTAAATTAAAAGTGCTATAAAATCACAATTATATATATATATATATTTGAAAACTAAATTAATATTTTTTATGATAAATTTGGTTTGAGATTGTATAATTTTATTATGTTTAAGTGATTTTTATACATTTTAATATACTTACACTCTAATATGCTTAAAAGATTTTAATATGCTTAAAAGATTTTTATATGTTTTAATTTATGTATAGTTGTATAACTTTGTTGATAATATAGTTAAAATTTGAAAAGTTAAAAGAAAAGTACTATATTTTACAAAAATTTCTCATGTTTTGAATCTTTTAAAAAAAGGATATTATTAATAATTTAATAGACATATATATAGTGTAATGATTCATTTTACACAATCCCATATATTTAATTATTTTAGTATATTTGCGTACTTTACGAGTTAAATTGCTATTCATAATATTTATTTAGAAAAATATTATTATATATTTCAATATAAGTACAAAAAGCTAATATTGCATACGAGCTAAACGAAAACCAAGTTTTGCATTCATAGTAATTTGTTTTCTCTAAATGAGTAATTAAGATAATGAGATCATAATAAATCAAATGCAAAATGATTTTTTGATACAAAATATGTAAAAAATTATGATTATAAATCATAATATGTTTAACATCATATAAAAGTAACTAAGTAATTGTATAACATTACGTTATATGTTAATATTTAGTAATATTATAAGTGATGACATTGTAATTGGTAATAACTAATAAATCTTGAATTCTTAATTATTGTATAACTATTATTAGTTTAATATTAATATTAGTTGTATCTTTATATTAGATTATATATTTTTATAATATAAACATGAAGTAACTAGTACGTTAGATATTTGAAATGAAAATTGGAAAAAAATTAAGATAATTGTTGCTTTATTTATAATATTAATATAAATTTAAGATAAATTTATAATTTTGATATTAGTTATATAAATATTGTTTTCTTTTGGGGCAAAAATCATATTATTAGAGTGTTATAGTATAATTAAAATAATTAAAAGTATTGTTTAGAATTATTAAAGGATCTGATTGAAATATTTTTAAAATTACTAGAGAGCAAATAAAAAATTTTCTTCATCATTTTAATTATTATTATTTTACATAATAAAACTTAAAATATAATATGTATATATATACACACAATATATAATATGTATCAACTTACTATAGTAGATTATTAATAACTAATAATAATGTAAATAATAAAAAAGTTCTTAATTGTAAGTTTGTTTAATTCAAGTGTAGAAGTTATGAAATATAAATTATGACATTTTAGTTCATATTCTCTTATATAATAAAATTAAAAAAATATAAGATACTATATATATACATATATATCAAATTAAATATCGCATATAAATATAAGTATTAAAAAGTAAACTACCAATACTAATAATATGTTATAATGAAAGAGATAAGAATGAATAAATAATAATTCATAATTAATAGGAAATGACTAGTAAAGTAATAGTAATTAGTAACTAATATTGAAATATCATAATTAAAAACTTTATTAATATAATTTTAATATAAATATAGTCTAATGGTAATAAAAAAAATTAATAATAAACTAGTATCCTAACTAATATTAATAACATAATATATAAAATCATATAAATAATATGTTTATTAATATATAAATAATATATTTATTAAAATTAAAATGCATATCACATGTATATAAATAAATATTAGAACTGGTAAATGGGGCGGGAAACCCTGCCCCTGCCCCCTGCGAGGTGAAATAGGCAAAATACCTATTGCCATTCCTATTCATGTGTCATGATTTTTGAGAATTTTCAGCACAAAAGCTAGTTTGTATGGAGAAAAAAGTTAAAAGTTATATTCTCTCAAAATGTATTTTTACACATTTTAATACATTTTAATACTTTTTAATATATTTTCTATCTCATAATTGTTATTTTGAAAAATATAAAAATATATTTTAAAATTTAATTTATACACACTCTTAAACTTTACATAAAAATTTTCATACTTTTTATATGAAAATCAAGTAAATTATTACATAATGACTAGTGGAGTTTTGCCCCCAGGAGGAGTTAGAGCAGTCGGTCATACACAGGGAATCAAAAACAATACTTGCGTCGTAAGTCATGGGTTCGAATTTTTTCGACTATATTATGGGGTGCGTGTAAGTTTCATAACTTTTTCACTGGAGGGGTTCGAATTTCTTTGACTACATTATGGGATATGTACGAGTTACATAAGTTCAATGAATATAGGAATATTTAGTAAAAAAAAAAAAAAAGGACTAGTGGAGCTTTATTTTAAAAGTAGAGCCGGGCAATGCATGGCCCATGCCCACATTAATAGGAGAAATATTGATCTCTTGGCCAAATCAAATAGAAATATGCATTATTAAATGTTATTGTGATTATGGTGTATATACTAAGGACATTCATGACTTACTGAACTCTACTTACAAATAACAATATTATCAAATCAGATCCTTTATTTTCAACCCTCTATTTCACTTATATGCAACTCTTATATAAGTTGGTCTGAAATTGACTCTGAAATTGATTAATTATTTAATTAAAATTGGGTTTAAAATTATATCGTTTTAATTATAACACACAAATGAGATAAAAATTAGGGATAGAGAATCTGATATGCAATATTACTTATTGTCCTAAAAAAGTATGAGTTCAATTTTAAAAATTTTATTTATTCAAAAAAAGTTCATGGTTGGTGTAAAATTTTTATATCACCATTATTAATAATGAAAATGTATAAAAAAAGGATAAAAATGTAAAATTATATATTTAATTGTATATTGAGTGTGCTATACTTTTTAATTTAAGAAAATTATATTAAATCAAATATGTTTTTTTTTGGTATAGAGAGGGAGTATGAAAAAAAAATTCATTTATTTTATTTACATTTTAGGAAAAATTACAAAAATTCCATATAAGTGAAATTTCTTTAAAAAATCCACCCTTTTAAGTTTCATATATTAAAAAGAAAATCACAATAAAGAAGTGTTCACGCCTTATTTTCTACAATCTTTTGCTCCAATATTGACTTCTTTAAAATGCAAGATTTTGATAAATAATGTTTTTATATATATTATATATAATAAATAAGTATTATAAATTATTATTATTTATGATTTACAAATTATTAATGTGTTTGGTTTTCCCCCTCTCACACACACTAAGCCATGCTGCCCATTGCACTCATTTGTGGTGGAAATTTACTTGCCTAACTCAAACATTCCAGAATATGACTTCCATGGATTACAGTACCTGCCACTGCCAATCATAACTGCCCATCAAAGTTCTTTATTCTCATAACCCTTTGGTCTGCTAAATATGGACTGTTGTTGCTGCTATAATCTTGCTAAACCATCATCTTGTTCCCAACAACTTCTCAAATATCATCAGGCATGGAACTTCTATAAAATAACCCCAGAATCTTTTCTCTTTCTTTGTGCTTAGAGCAATCATTTCCTTTTGTTCAAAGCGTGTTTTTCTGTCTGCACTCCGTACCGGCTTCATGTACATCACTGTATGCGTGATCATGTGTACAAGTACTGTGGAAATTATTTACTTCAGGGATGGTGTTTGTTTGTCCATATTGTGAGAATATGATTATGGTTTCGAAATTTTAGCTGTTCTGAATGAATTTTTTTCACTGGCTACTGGGTTTCTTAAAATTCTTAATATAATCCTATTTTTGGGATTATAAAACTGGAAATTTGGTTCTGTTGGTTTGTTTGATTTTTCAATTTTTTTTTACCCAATAGAATTCTCAACGATGATGTTAAATAGAGTGTGGGAGCGTGGTTAATTTTGCATTTCTCTTCTTGTCTAAGTAACATAGGTTCTGATTTGCTTTCATGGCTTGGAGTTTTTGAAGTTGTATGTATTGAATTGAAAGCCTGGCTTCTGGTCTGTTGTTCTTTTATGTAGTAGTAGAAGGATGGAAGAGTTATGAGAAAATAGTTTTAGTAGAACATTGTGGCCTTATAATTCAAACATTACTAAGTGACTCCTGAAAGCATTTAGTGATAGGCTGATAGCTATACTTTGGCTTTCGATTGGTGCTAATTATTGTTAACAGAGGATGCAAATTTAACCTTCTACAGTTGTTTCTTTGTAACATTTTTAATCCTTCTGGAGCTATTACATTACAAAGATTCTTATTAGCCTGAATCTGATACAGTTTGTGGTTTTTGTGTTTCTTCTCATTTGTTGGATTTGAGTGGCCTCGAGTTGTTGAATGACATGTATGTTTGCAAATGCACAAAAATCAGGCAGTGCTTAGTGGTCAAGGGTTTAGATTTGATGATTTAGAACGGCCTCACACATTTCTTCCCTCTTCACCCTTCCCCTTCTGAGGAACTACGACATAATAACAGTATTTTGCATCTGGTTTCTTGCATAATGTGTTATGATGGTGTAAATATGTCTCTCATGGTGATATGGTGAATGCTTTGAGGCCCTCATTGGCAGTGCTATATTATGATGAAAAATACTCTGAATCTTATTTCGTTCTGTGAAGATATAAGTTTAGTCTTCATTTCAACATAATTGGAATATCAATTCTGGATATTTCCAGCTTTTTGTAACCTTGTGCCTGGTATTGCAGAATGTCTCTACAGTGAACAGAGGAACCTCTGGAAAAAATATACATCTGGGAGCCCTTCTGTCTCCTCAATTTTCTAGACCATTTCAACTTGGTGACCAATTTCAGCCCTCTTTCTACCAAAGAAACTCTGTTTTTACCCCTTTGAGAAGATATAGGAGCCACATTTCCTCTCAAGCTGGACGGCAAGGTTGGGACTTTAGCAGATTTGTAAAGACACTATATTTCTTTAACGGACCTCCATCTCCTGCCAAGGTTGGCATACCTTATAGTTTTTATGTTACATTTCTGCTTTGATTTTGTTAAGTTTCATCTAACAAGGTTCATATGTTCATGAAGTTCTTTGAATTTCTCATCGAGAAACTATCCAATCCATCAACTAGCAAAACAGAAAACAAAATGGACTCTACAGGCATTATTCTCGTGGCTGGAGCAACAGGTGGTGTTGGGAGAAGAGTAGTTGACATTTTGCGTAGTAAAGGATTGCCTGTTAAAGTCCTGGTATTTACTATTATGCTGTACATTTTCGACTACCTTATGCTACATTTGGACATGCTAATCCTTGCAAAGCTAGAGAAAAGGAATTTAGGATGTAGTGCAGTTTCTTCATTGAGATATTCAAGGCATATATCCGAGTTGGAATTATAGTTTCCCTGTTTTCTTTTTGGTTTTCTTTATTTGAACAATTTGGTCATGGTAAGAGGATTCTTCCAGGTTAGGAATGAAGAGAAAGCAAGAAGGATGTTAGATCCAGATGTTGACCTGGTGAGTTAGCTTCCATTTCCACACAATAAGTTTTATGGGAAGTGTTAATCATGCATTGATATTTCTGGATTTTGTGCTTTTAAAATTACTCGAAAATAGATATTGCATCAAAGTTGGTCATATTAGTTACAGATTAAATAGATTGCAGAGGCTTCATACTTGGAGTAATTTCCATTTCTAATAAAACCCACAATGGGAAGTTGATTAGACTAAAATGGCAATCATTAGAGCGTATAAATCGTTGGCAATTGATTTGAATTGTTATTTTTCAAAAAGTTGATCAAATCTTAATTAGCCAACGCTGATTGCCTCTTTCTTCTTGTTGTTGAAGATTTATACTTGTCAAAGTTTTATAAAACTTTTAGCATGTGTCGAAAAAATTATTACCCCAGTGGTGAATCCCAGAAAAATGCGGCAGTACTATAATATTATACATAGTTATTGTAGGCATAAATTTGACAACAGAATGGAATGGTTGGTTATCTGGTGAAGACTTTTTGGAAATTTAGTTAAAGAGGGCTGAGAACAACCAAAAATGAAAAATCTCATACAAGAGCAATATTAATTTGATCATTAGCCACTAGAAGATGAAACACTATCAAGAGAACAAAAGTATATGTATTTACTTTGATTTGCTTCATCTTATCCTTGTACATAACATCCTCATAATGCTTAGGAAGGTCTTATTGAGTATTTTACCAGCATGTAAAGTTTACAGCTTAAGATGATAAATATGGTAGAACAATGAGCATGAGGAAGTTTAAGAATGTTGGAGCACTGCCACTGGCAAGCATTTGACTTAGCTCAGGATGGTAGCAGTTATTTCAAATGAACTTTAGAATAGCATTACTGAAAACAATGAGTTCTTAAGTATCTTCTCATTGAGTTCATGACTCTTGTCAGATTTAATATCACTTAAATATACCAACATGTCATTGTTCATTCTTGATTTTTCTGAATCTGAGGAGCTTTTCAGATTGTTGGAGATATCACCAAGTCTAGCACTTTGGTTCCTGAAAATTTTAAAGGAGTTAGAAAGGTTATAAATGCTGTTTCAGTCATTGTGGGTCCAAAGGAAGGAGATACTCCAGATAGGGCGAAGTACAGTCAGGTAAAATTAAGCCCTGATCAGTTTGTAGTTGTTAGTTATTGCCTTGAAATGAAGCTAAGAATAGTATCAGGGAAAGTCATACTCTTGTAGTCATTTACTTTGCCATATTTGCTTGGTTTGAACTTTTATGATTCTTAGATGTATCCTATTCTGCTGTACCTTCTGTTGCTCTTTTCCTTTTCTTAATTCCTGGCAACTTCATGTTCTACAGGGAATCAAGTTTTTCGAACCAGAGGTCGTGAATTCACTTCTTGGAAAATGTCTCTGAAGCATAATTTGTACAATATAAAGGAGCATAAATTTTAGCTACTTACGAAAGTTTCTAAACTATTGGTATGTTTGTTTGCATATGTAACCTTCCCCTATGCAGATTAAAGGGGCTTCACCTGAAATGGTGGAGTACATTGGAATGAAGAACTTGCTTAATGTTGTAAAAGCAAGCATTGGACTTTGTCGTGGAAAGTTAGTGTTTGGATTTGAAGGTATGATTGATCTTTTTCTTTTGAGTAATGATACCCTTAGTGAAAAATTCATGGTGAAAAGTTATAGTGACTGATGTGGCATGTTTGAAAGGACAAAATGATGATTTTGTCTTTTCAAACATGCCACATTAGAACATCAAGTGTTATTACTCTTTTCACTAAAAGTATTATTACTCTTTTCCATTTTTGGTTCACACTGACCAACACTGGAAAGTGAGTCTTCTTTGCGAACAATATCTTCCTTTCCACATTTGTCGGTAAATTAACTTGACTTTTCAATGACCAAGTTGAAGCCTTCAACAAATTTTCAGCCAACCACCCTTCTCCTGTTTTTTCCCTCAAGGTTGAGCTCATTCATTTGAAACTATTGCTTTGCTCTCCTTCCTCTGATTAGAGAAAATGAGAGCGGTAGTAAATCATGGCATAGCTTCCTGCCTAAGCATCTTGAGTAACTGTTTGATTGGATCTACTGTGAATGGATACTTCTCTAACAAACACCTGTTGTGAATAGTTGGTAAATTTTTCCCTTCAATGATTCAGTAAGGAATATATTCTCTAACTACCACAGCCAATTAACCTTGGTCAAGTATGCAAATCAGTAAAAGTTGTATCTCTTTCAGAAGTTTAGTTATTACATTGTAGATGTTGACATGTAGTGAACTCAGTTTGTCTTGTTTTTCGTCTGCATCGGTGACATCTTGTGAGGTACAATAGTTGTTAAGTAACGGATAAGAACTTACTCAGTTGACAATGGATAGGAACTAGTATAGCATGTCAGCTGAAAATAACATTTTGTTTAGCTTGAAAAGGTAGAATATTCACTGGCATCCATTTTATGTTAGTTCTTGACATAAACTTGTGATGCTTACTTTCTACTTCACTTTTTCTCTATAATTTCACTATCAAGTAGATTTTATCTCTTGATACTTCATTTTCTTCTTTTGCTTGAAGCCATCTAGATTTGTTAACTTCTGCAGGAAATTCATCTAGAGAGCTTCCTTGGGGTGCTTTAGATGATGTCGTGATGGGAGGAGTGAGTGAAAGTGCATTTCTGATAGATCGAACTGGTGGTGAAAATGGTGGACCAACAGGACTTTTCAAAGGTTTGTTTTTCTTAAATGGTGGAAGTAATTTAGCAGCACATGGAACTTTGAACAGACACAATAGTATTAAATTTACTCTGGTATTGTGCTAGGTGTTGTTTCCACTGCAAACAATGGGGGTTTTACAAGTATCAGGACAAGGGTAAGTTCGTCCCTTTACTCTATACTTGTAGCCTCATGTGCCTTAGGTGAAGTATTCTGTCTCTTTTAAATAAATTCTTTCATGGCCTTGTCGTGATTTTTGACTCAACAACTTATTTGATGATGTCTTTGTAGGAAAGAATCATTCTTCACACTCTTGCTGTTATGCTAAAAAATCAGACTCATCAATGATGTGAATTTTGGTTTGGCATTTAAATATAAAGTGGTAAATATTGAAAAATTCTTCTCTCTGGTGGGGTATAAGTTTGAGTTACAATGTTGTTGTTGCTGGTTGTGTGTTTTTTTTTTTTTTGCCTTTTTCATTTAACTTTAAGAGAAGAATGAAGAGGGAAGGAGAATTGGGTGGGTGAAATTGAACTCTCATTCTATGTTGAGGAACAAAAACCCTGAAACACTATGCTATATTCAATACTTATGAAATTTTTACATTCTGGTTTATTCAATGGAAGTTAAAAAATTACTAAGGAAAACTGAAAAACATGCAGGACCCATATCTGCAATGGCTCTGATGTTTATGCCAAAGTGTTTTTTATCTCAAACGTTGAGGGGTTTTCAGGTTCTCTTGAGTGACCCAGGGATATAATCTTCACAAATATTGAGTGACGAGGCATAAAATGTGGTTTTTCAGGAATAGAAAAGTTGAAGGTCCATTATTGGCATTATTTATGGTTTTTTCTCAGGAGCTTGGTTGATTCCACATAAGTTGGTTGATGTGACTGTTGGTTCAAGACTATTGACTGGAGCCTTCAAGCTGTTTTCTAGTTTACTTTGTTTTATTACAAAGACAAGTGGACCAAGAGATGATGTAATAAGAGTAGGAGACATAAAAAGGATGAAACTATTATTCATTTGATTTAGTAAGGATAAGACCAAAAGACATGGTAGTCTCTGGTAAAGTCAGACACTGAGTCGGCTGTCAGTGATTAATGAGATTTATCAAGAGATGTGATTAAGATACATTTCTTGGCTGATTCCTCCATATGGTTTGATTCTCTCCTAATTAGTTGGGCTCAAGATGCACGTGTGATGATTTAGTTCACAAGCCAGGCCTCTGGTTCAAATGGTGAAAAGAATCTCCATCGGAAAGTTTAATAGATAAGGACTAAATCAGCTACTAACTTCATTAAAGCATTGTACTATGGTGAACAAAATTTCAGTAATAATCTTTTTTACTGCACTAGTTTCAAAGCAGACAAAAATTGTACGATGGACATCCTGACTGTTTAACTGAATATTTCTTGAAGTTTTGGAATTCCTTTATTGGAGTTCTGACTGATGTTCAATTTTGGTTGGTGCATATCAGTTTTCAAAAATGTTTTTACCATTTTTATTCATCAATATCTACTTTAGCTCAACTCAGTAATTTGGGTTCTTATCACACTCATATTCTTAGACATTCATTATAGTTTATTGGAAGGCATTTTGGGGCTTTGGCATCAGTTGTAGCTTGGCTAAAGTTGTAAAGACACACTGATGCTTGGAAACTCTTAATGTGACTTTGCCATCAGTTGTAGCTTCGCTAAAGTTGTAAAGACACACTGATGCTTGGAAACTCTTAATGTGACTTTGCCATCAAAACTTTTCTGTTACTTAATCATACATGCTTTGAATTGTTATCTTCATAATAAGATAATCCTTGTTATTTCTAGCTCAAGAGCCATCTGGTTTCTCATGACGATAAATCTAGCAGATCTTTGTGCAAAAGTGTGAGTGATTTATAAATTGGGAACAAATTGTGTGGTGGTTATTGACAGAACTTTCCAGTGCCAGAAGATCTTTCTGCATACGATGGCCTAGAGCTGCGACTAAAAGGTGATGGACGGCGTTATAAACTCATTCTTCGTACTAGTCGTGATTGGGACACTGTCGGTTATACATTGAGTTTTGATACATCTGAGGGCCAATGGCAATCGGTTAGTTGCAATATTTGAAAGATGAATAAGATTCAGTATGAATACTCCATCTAAATTGTGTATGCATTTCAGATACAACTGCACTTCTCCTCTTTGAGGCCAGTTTTTCGAGCGCGAACAGTATCAGATGCACCACCTTTTGATGCCAGCCAAATTGTTTCATTGCAGGCAAGCTATGAGAATTTCTTGTAATAGTTGTTGGTGAACTTTAACTTTTATCCCTGTGGCTCACCACAATCAAAATTTGCAGCTGATGTTTAGTAAGTTTGAGTATGATGGTAAATTAAATTCCACTTTCAAGGAAGGTCCTTTTCAACTCCCCGTATCAAGCATAAAGGCATTTATAAAAGATCCAGTTACTCCCAGGCCAGTTACATGTTTCTTTTCACAGCTGATGATCATTTATTTTTATCAGTCATGATCATTGATGGTTGATAAGGCAAATGATGATTTAGGTGATTAATATGTATTGACCTCCTGTTCTTATTTTAATTTGTTTATGTTAAGTAGGTTTGTGCATGTTAGTTCTGCTGGAGTTACAAGACCTGAAAGACCTGGACTTGATTTAAGCAAACAGCCTCCTGCTGTCCGCTTAAACAAGGAATTGGGCTTCATTCTCACATACAAGTTGAAGGTTTTACTCTCTTTACATAGTCATTTTCACTATTAAATAGGGAAGTTTCAAGTGATTCAAATCAGCTTTTGCATATGGACATCCCTATCAAGCCTTAGCGGCATTATAGGATTCATGCCTTCAAACTATATCATGCTCTCTGTTTTCTTTTCATGAAAGGGCAGTATGTAGGAATGCGGGAGGAAGTGGTTGCTCTCTTCTTGTAAACTTTCAGCCTTACAGAATACATCTGATCACTTCTAAAAGCTGATTATCTCCACACATCTGCTGTGATAATATTTTGTTTACATGGAATATCGAAATCTGAAATTTCTTGAATTACCAAAAAATGGGTTGATAGACAAACCAAATTATATTTTGGAGCGTAAGGAAAAATGAACTACAGAAGTGCTGGAAAATAGCTTTGAAAATTTGTTTGATATCATTCTTTCTAAAATTGAAGTGAAGACCACATTATTTCTGCACTCTAAAACTTAATATTTGTTTGCTCAATATCTTCTTAATATTAAGATTTTGCATAAAAGATCCTCCTTAGTCAGTTTTTCACTTAAATCAGTGATATATGCAAAGCAAAATGAGTGACAGTTGATATATAACTTAGTTTTGATAAAGAGTCAAAGGTGGATTTAACACTGGAAAAAATGAGGTATGAAGGGATGGACGAGAATTCCAGAAACTATCTTTGCAAGATTAGCAAGATGCAAATGTATGATTCGCTTTTCTTTAAATTAGACTAGTGGAATTCCTCTTTGCACTATTCTTAGTGACTTGGTTTTATACTCTTCAGTGATCAATTGCTTTGTGAAAGATACACCTTAAACTGGTCCTAACTGCAAGATATTTTTGTAGGGCGAGGATTTGATACGGGAAAGTGGAATTCCATATGCAATTGTGAGGCCTTGTGCTTTAACTGAAGAACCTGCTGGAGCTGATCTTATATTTGACCAAGGAGACAATATTACGGTATTAGCCTATCGGTATAAAGTAATTTTTCACTATTTTCAAAAAATTGAACTGCTGGATATTGACGAGAATCCATGACATCTCTTGGATCCAGGGGAAGATATCCAGGGAAGAGATTGCTCGAATATGTGTTGCTGCCCTAGATAGCCCTTATGCATGTAACAAGACATTTGAGGTTGGTATTTCTATTTACTGTTTGAAAATCTTGCATTAATAGTCATGTCTTATTTTGTCTTCCTTTTCTCGCTGAAATGTACATTCTGTGGTTACTAGTTTCAGTGTCAAAGGGAAATGGAAACTTTCAAGTGTTTTTCTCTGTTGTCCCGTCTGAGATTGTAAATGCCTTGTGAAAGAATCTAAGGTACCTAATACCTTGACATATAGTATGTTCAAGATGTGTGCATTGCATTGGCTGAAATTGGAAATGTTTTTCCGGCCATTGGGTAGCACTAGCACCAAGGAGCAAATCACATACAAAGTAGTCTGTTATAGATTAATTCCTACAAGTATGTGTTTTTACTGTTCTTTTGCATCCATCTAGATTGTCTTGATTAAGAGGAGATGGTTATCTTAAACTGGTAAGATATTATCAGAATATTGTCAAAACATATTTAAGATGGCTAGAACATTATGAAGTTTAGAATGTCTCCATATTATGTGGTAGAAACTTCATTCTGCCATGCTTATATTGATATGACTCGCAAACTCATGCTCTTGTTCACTAGCTTGCTATTATGTCATAACTCTCTTCATGTGTATGTTCCATTCTAAAGTTTACGGTCTAACGTTGGACTTTAATAATTCATGTGATACATCTCCTAGTATGAAAGATAGTTTTACCTTGGGCATAGTTAGCAAGTAACTTTAGAAATGAAAAGATGAGCTGTTGATTTACCATGGAAACCTTCTTTCTCGACATTGGCAGGTTAAAAGTGTTATTCCCTTTAGTGAACCATATACAGTGGATCCTGCAAACCCTCCTCCTCAGAAAGATTACAATGTTTATTTCAAGACACTGAAAGATGGCATTACGGGAAAAGAAAGCTTAGAGAAGACGTCTGTTTCAGTCTGAACCTCATGCCTGCTATACTGCTCTACATATTGCTGAACACATGTATCAAGACTGGCTAATGTCGTTCTCATTTTATTGGAAGCTTCACAACATGGAAATTAGTATCCTACCCTGAACGTGGAACAACTTTGTTGTTGCGTGTGTGCACTACACATTGGGTGCAATGTACTACGAAACCTACGTATTGTTAATATGTATGTCCTAGGAGCATGAGGGAGTGTGTACATTTGTAGAGGGACACAGGGAAAGACATGTCTGTAATGGTAGAGAACTGGTGTAAATAAAATTACATATACCACTCTTTACATCAGTATGTGGATTCTCATATTTCTGTCATATCTGCATATGCAAGAAAGTTTCTGTTCTTCCATCTTATCTAAGTTTGCCTCTTTCACCAGCCACCCCCGCGCGGACATTTAATACCATGGCAATGTCGCAAACCACAACCTTGCCTCAAGTTTTCACTGGCCCTTTGTTTCCATTTTTGGGGGAAGGATGGGAGAGGCCGGAATGACAGTCCATTTGACAAATTTCTATTGATTAAAACGCATATTTTTGTAGCTATGTTTTGAGGGGCACATTTCTGTTTGGACTGCACCAGAACACTGACAATGAAACAGGAGAATCTTTTAACTAGTGGTCTGACCTCATGCTATTGCAAATGGTAGGCAAATAACTCTGGTGAATTGTCTGCAATAGTCTGTAACTCTGCAGTTGCAAGTTGCACAGGACCTGGTTAAAATGATACTCATTTTACTTGGAAAAACATATGTTTCGTTTTTTTTTTTTTTTGAGAATTATTTTTACTGTGAAGTGAGAAAATTTTGATGAGAATTTTTTGTTAGAATGTTTTTAGAATAATTTGGGGTAAATTTTAGTTGGAATTTTAAAATTTAAGCAATTTTTGATAGAAAATAAAATATTGTTTAGATGATTTTTTTCCCTGAAAAAAGTTTAAATTTTCTCCAAAAAATTGAAAACAAACATGAAAAAATTTTCTTTGAAATTCAGAACCCAAAATAGCCTACTAGTTGTCTCTATCAACTGCTAAAATATAGAGATCTGAAGCCGGTAATTGCTAGGAAAAAGTAAAGATCAATTTACAAATATTGAATTTTACGTTGGACAGATTTTACTATGATTCAGTAAATGTAGACAGATGATCATTGTCGGTGTGGACAACCCTCAACGCAAACTGAGATGATGGTGACCAGATGCAGATTGGATTGCAGCAAGAAATCTCAGCCAAGGTCTCCCTGCAGGTATAAAAAGACAAAAATGTAGTAAATTGACAGTGATGTGTTCAGTTTCATTAAGACCACAAAGGGTTTGCGAGAGAAACGATGAAACTGTGACGTCTGCTTCTGGCCTGTCCTGCTGCAATCTTGAAATTTAAGAAAAACGCAGGTAAACTTGGACTTTTGAGCACGCATCTGTTTGGCATCTACATGTACTGATGTACCACAAAGGGTTTTTGGCCTTTTGGCCAGTTTTTTCAAACTTGACTGAAAATTTCTGCATGAAGCAGCATCCTGGAAAGGCCAAATGCAATCATTAGGCTGTTATTCTCGTCTTTAGCTTGTTGCTTGTTGCATGTGAACTTGCATTATATTCCTTACAGACTGCTAGAAATTTGAATGATTCTAATAGTACTATAGGATTAGTATTGAGCAGAATGAGCACGACCACACAGATTAAGTATTGAAATAATGTCAAATATTTTGAAGGTGAAGACATGTTCCTTACTAAATCCTCTGGAAAGACAGCATTACATGGAAAAAGAGAAGGCAAACAAAAATTTTCTTGAAATAAGGAAATGCTGTATACAGATCTGGCTTCAACAACTTTGCGGTAACATTATCCCATGGTAGTATTTAGAGTTGCGAGAACAAATGGTGAGTTAGAGTTATTTTTTACGAAATTTTAAAAATTCAAATCTCAGAGTGTATCAATATAAGATTTTCAAAAAAATTTATGGATCCTATGAAAGCAAGGAATCCTAGTTAGATAGTAGTACTCAGTCCTTTGCTCTTATTTTTCAGTCCATACAAATTGCAAACTTTAACAAAATGTTAATTAATTTTTAAAAATGTTGCATGCAACTTATAACTACTATGTCAATCAAAAATAAAGTTCAATTACCATAAAATTTATATGTGCATCGGTAAAGTTAATGATCATTCAACCTTCCGATGAAGGAGATTTATATATGACAAAGTAAATGCAATCGAAAGTACAAGATGGCCATCCTCTTTGTTGCCACACCATTTCTTCATCCCCTCTTGGCCTTTACTACTTTATAATCAAAGGAAAGTAGAAAATTTACAATTTTTTTTTAATTGCCGCAAACTAGTTTTTTTTTTCTTTGAGGGGTGGAATACTTTTATTGTTACTCTCTAGCCTCATCACAAGTCAATTCAGTATCGTATTTCCATCAAAACGCATCCAGTCGATGTGACATTACATCTCAACACTACACGAAAAACGGAAAAGGTCAATTTTTCACATTAGCTTGTATGTGAGATGTGAACTATGGAGCATCAAAGAGCCGCATTAGCTGTCAAATAAACGCACAAAATATTACTATTCATAACCAAAATGTCTATCTTTTTATGCCTTGTTGAGAATCTCCTTTGTCATTTCCAACTTTATATTGCAACATATTACTGAACTATACATGTTTCAACAGCATTCTAGACTACGTATATGATACATAGTAGTCAATGATTAAATACAAACAAGAATTAATTAATAAATAGATCTTTCCTATACTTTTCTTCAATTATGGAATCTGCCTACAAATTTGAGGAAGAAGATAAAGAAGGAGGACTTATATAAAGCCATAAATTTCAAGCTGACAATTTGAGGAGACGGGAGGAGAGGAGAGTAAGGGATTGCTGCTTTAACGTGAGATTCAATGATACATACATTTGAAGAAGGTCGTATGCTCGAACTACTTGGCTATTTGTTAGGCATCCAATTTAGCTTCTCTTCGGAGAACATAAACATGCCTGCAAAATTACCAGTAAAGAAAAAAAAGAAAAATATCACTCTATCACATCATATCATCAATGAAATCCAAATTTTCTTTGAAAAATCATATCCCTTTTATTCAAAATCAAAAGGGTAGTGAGGACTAATGTTAACATTACATTCAAAGACAGCATGTATCGGCTTCTACGCTTTCTTCTTGCTTCCGAGACTTGCCTCAGCTTTGCCAGCATTTCATGTTGAGAAAGTATCCTCCCTGGTGAGCTAATGAACACACTTCTTTGAATAGGAGGAGACCATATGCCACTTTGTGAATAATCAAAGTCGAACTCTGAAACATCAGAGAACTTTGCGAGCAATTTTTCTGACACTGATTTAGATACCAGCTGAATTCTCAGAGGGGAAGAACTGATACTAACAGGACTATCATTATTATTGTCATGAAATGAAAAATCTGGAGAAGAAGATATGACTTCAGAGATGGACATTATAGCTTTGATACAACATGTGAAAAGAATCTTAAAAAGCGCACTACAATTGGCCTGAGAAATTAAGATAATATAGGTCTTGTAGTGTGAGGCTTGGAATTGGTGCGCAGAGAAGAAAACAATTACTTGTTTTCTTTTACCAAAGTCGGGGGCCTTTTTGTCGTTATTTTTGTTATAGTTGAATAGAAAGCGGGAATGCTTATATATCCCGATGTGATAAAGACGTGCATAAATGGATGGATTGAAAGCACCTAAGCAATCATGGAGTAGACGTGGGTAGCATGATTAGAGGTCCAAATTTGGTGTTTTGGTTATTCTGTTGTAAGATAAAGTTGCATGTGCTTTTTCAGCTAAGTGTTTTGGGTGTTTGTTTTGTTTTTTCCTTACAACATTGGAGTTCTCTTATATAGGGGACATTATAATTGTGAGTTATCATATTATTCCCTAACCAAAGCCCTACGTACAAAAATTTTATTTTTTACTTTTTGTATTTCCATTAATATTTTAACAAGAGTCCCCATTTACAGGTTAAGCGTAACAGCCTGAAAATGCATTAGAAAAAAAAAAATCTCATTATTGCTTGTAGTAATATAACATATATTCTTTTCGTTTAAAATTTTAAAAAGTACATTTTTAAATGAAAATTTTAAAGTACTTTTATTAATAATATGTATGATTCATCATGAAAAGATAAAAAAAAAATACACATTTAATTATATCATTTCATATATTATATTTTATAATTAATAAAAAGTTATACCAATTAAAAGTAATTTTTTAAAAAAACAGGGAGTAAATTACAATGGAATGAATTGGGTTAAAAGTAAATTAGAGATTATTCTTAACGTGAAAAAAAAACAATATACCAGAGAATTGTGAACAAGAAACAAGGTCATCCCATTAATTGACATTTTTACATTTTAGCCTAGGAAAAAGTGCATCTTGGTAAAGAAAAGGCCAATGGGCCATCATTCGATCGCAATGGAAAATGATGACCTTTCCAAAATCGATAAAAGCTATCAGTTGCCCAAAATCAATTGAACCACAAGCACATACATGCATGGTAAGAAGCCCCCTTTTTACTTTGCTGCATGTTATGATAGTATCCTATTTGGAGATCATGTACTTATCGTGTTTTACCTTTATAAAATGTCCTTATCCTATTTAACTTTTTAAAAAAAATGATATCAATGTTACACAATAAATCGATAATAAGGAATCAGAGAATCTCATGTGACATGGCCTATATGTTTTTTAGCTAAGAACGATGCAATTGATGTGAAATAGAAAGGAAACTCGATCAGGGAAAGTAAGGATACATTAACGCCACCAATAATACATATCCACCACGCAATTATTTTTCTCTAATTACTTTCCTTGATTGAGATTGGCTAGCCAGCAAATGTCACTCCATTTTTGTATGTTCACAAATCTGATCAGCCAGCCATATCTTTGCTTTCTCTGGCTAGGATCATACAGCGAAAACAAGGCATTATTCTTCAGCACATGACAAAAGAAAATATGTTCATTTTCTGTCGACAACTGCCACTTATATATGTATTTCACTCAATGATTAGCCTCAAACTTGCTCATTGATTGTCTTCACTTTTCTGTTTTCAGTTAGGTATGCAAATGAGATTAAAATATTAGGCATGCTGCTCAATTATTTAAGTAGTTGGAAGTCAAGGAATCGTGCAAATCCCAACTTTGTGTTTTGTACAAAATAAAGGGCTTAGAAATATATTTACATTAATATTGAACATGCATACCATGCATGTGCCAAGTAAAAACAAGAATGTTGTTACCCCCCTTATCCAAGAAAAAGATGCACCAAAAATTGTTCCTAAAAGAAATTTCTGAGACAGACCACAAAAAGTTATGGACACTTTTAAGGCATTGCTAGAAGGAGCAGGGTCTACATAATTTTGCTAATGAGAGAGAGAGAGGCCAAAATACTGCTTTTCTTTTAATCAATGAATGGCACTCTTGGTCTTATTGGTTTAAATAATTCAATACGTATGAGATATTTAAGGCTTGTTTGAGAAAATTAAATGTTGAAATTTGAAATTTGAATGTTAAAATTTAAATGTTAAAAAAAATTAAAAATATAAATGAAAGGAACCAATTGAATAACAATATTTAGTTAATATATTTATAAATACAAATAAACATTTCTATATTTATAAATTAAAAAATATTTATTTCATATAAAATATATTCAATATGCTTCCTTTTGGTATCAATTTTTTATTTTATTTTATTTTATTTTATTTATCAAAGATATTTTTGTTTTACTGGATTCAGGAATTGAAATAAAATATCTTTTCCCATCACATTAGTATGAACTCCCTTATGATCTATCCAAAAAAGATATATTTGAGTTAAAAATGGAGTTCCAAAAGTCATGTCTTGACTCATATCACTTACCACCATAAAAGTATTTTGTAAACAGTAATTAGTATTAGAGACAGAAGTTTCTGATAATTTATATCTTACTTGTAATGGTTTACCATTTGCTATCAATAATTGTTCAAGAGTACACTTACAATATTTTATTGACACTAATCCTTTTTAATACAATTTTGGTCTACACCACTATCTAATAGTGTAATATAGGTTTCTTTAAAATCTTTTACAGAAATAGTTGCCAGAACATACCACTGTTGAAAATTTATTTTATTTATCATTTGTAAGAATTGTGTTTCTGATGGTTTGACATTTGATATTTGAATTATAGAAGGTTGAGGAGTTGAAGGAGCCAAAGAGGTGGCTGGAGAAGATGATGAAGGAGAAGACAAGGATGTGGAAGAGAGGACTAATGAGGCTATTCTAGCTTCTAATTCTAAATCTTTTGTTTTTAATAAATGTATCTTATTTTGTAATTACTTAACTTGTGAGTTAAGAGTATTAATTTCTGTTCCAAATCTTTAGTTGAATTAGGTCTTAGAAAGGAATTAGAAGAAGTAGAAGGATGTTTTCTAAAAGTTTTGAAATGCTAAAAGGTTCTGCTATTTCTAATGATTCTTTTTCTTTTAATACTAATTCTTTTAATTTATGTAAGTATATATATTTTTTTCATACTTCAGGGTCTACTATCTAATCAATAATATCAAAAAAGAAATTCTTTATCTTTCTTTTGAGTAATAACATTCATATAAGGTCCTGAACAGTAAAAAAATAATTATCTGATAACGAATTTTTTGGAATACTTTTAAATTGTTACCGTTTGAATAGTTTAAATTTAATATGAATCAATCAATACTTTTTAATAAACACGTCAATCTAAATGTTGAATTATTTTGAAATTGTACTATTTATTCTTTTATTGATTCTTTTGTAAATATATATAATGTTAATTTTTATAACTAAGTATAAAATATCGTTCATAAAAATATATAAAAATATAGCTAACCAAAATTAGTACTAATATAAAAAATAAAATAATTAAAATTTATTAACCCCTTACAAAGAAAAAAAAAGCACTTTTGAAGAGATGTGTTACGAGACAAAAGAAGAATGTTATAAAAGGAAGTGTAACAATAGGATTATTTGTCATTAAGAAAAAAGGCAAATTAGTTTGTTGAAAACAGGGTAATTTTAGTATTGGGAAAAAATGATTACAATATATGTATCGAATACATTAAGTACTAAATATTAAGTTAAGTTTTATTTTTTAGATTTCCCTATATGTTTTAAATAGTATTTAAGCATACCTCAATTTTGTTTTAAAACTTTTTAATTCATTAATTTTAATAATAGCTTTCTATTATAAAATAGGCTCTAAAAATGGGCTCTAATTTAGGGATAATAGCATGGGAAATTTACAAATATAACACCTTTGACTATTGACTTTACAAAAATAGCACATTCCTTTTTTTCTTTTGTGTTATAGCACTTCTATCAAAACAAAGACTATAATGCCCTTTATGATATTATAGAATGCATGAAACTTCACTCCATCTTCTTCTTCTTTTTTCTCAAAACCCATTTGATCGATTCAATAAAATTTATTCTCACACCCATTGTTTGCACACTTCACTGTTCGTACACCCTATTGGACTATCATTTTCAAGCAAGAATGCCGCAATCATAGAGAAGAAATCATATAAATTTGATGTTAGTTGAAATTTGTAGTAGTTGAATTGGGTTTGTGAATTTGAAGAAGAGAATAGTCGAGCTCTAGGTCAAGTTTTAGGTCGAACACAATGTTAATCAATGGTGCTAGTTCAAGTTTTAGGTCGAGCACTAAATTTGGTCAAATTTTAGGTCGAGCACAAGGTTAATCAATGGTGCTAGGTCAAATTTAGATCAAGCTCGACCTAATGCTTGACCATAAACTCGACCTAGTACTAGGTCGCGTGAATTTTTTTTATAAATTTTTTTTAATTGACCTAGCACCATTGATTAACCTTGTGCTCGACCTAAAACTTGACCAAATTTAGTGTTCGACCTAAAATTTGATTTAGCACTATTGATTAACCTTGTGTTGACCTAATGCTTGACCAAATTTAGTAAAAAAAAAAATTAAATTAATTGACCTAGCACCATTGATTAACCTTGTGCTCGACCTAAAACTCGACCAAATTTAGTGCTCGACCTAAAACTTGACCTAGCACCATTGAATAACGCTGTACTCGACCTAAAACTTGACCCAAAGCTTAACTATTCTCTCCTTCAAATTCATAAACCCAGTTCAACTACTGCAAACTTCACCTAACATCAAATTTATGCGATTTCTTCTCTACTATTGTGGCAGTCTTGCTTAAAGATGATAGTCCAATATGGTGTACGAATAGTGAAGTGTGCAAACAATGGGGTGTGAGAACAAATTTGTTGAATCGATCAAATAGGTTTTGAGAAAAAAGAAGAAGAAGATGGAGTGAAGTTTTTTGCGTTCTATAATATCAGAAAGGGCATTGTAGTCTTTGTTTTGATAGAAGTGCTACAACATAAAAGAAAAAAAAGGAAGGTGCTATTTTTGTAAAGTCAATAGTCAAAGGTGCTATATTTGTAAATTTCCTAGCATTGATAGTATCTTCTCATGAACCTATAGACTTTTTCTTATGTGGTTAGCTAGGAGTTAGTTTAGAACTACAATACTTGTGTATAAACGTATTTTGTTGTGTAATTTTTAGGTAGGCTATATTTTGGTAATGAAATAGATTTCTCTCAAACTTTTATTCTCTTACCTTCTCCTAATTGTCTATCCTTTCTCCTTTGTTCTCTATATCCTTTCTTGCCCTTTCTTCCTCTCTTTTATTGTTTTCTTTTAATTTTACAATTGAATTCATACCATCAAGTTATAAACCTAACAAATAGTATCAGTGAAGTCTATCTTTTCTCAGATTAATTCTTTTCCTTCCCTATCAATCTAAATCTATTCATCCTAGTCTATTATTTCCTTTCTTGGTTCTTTCATTTCTAAAATTTATTCTCACTTCTTGTGATTTATTTCTTGTTCTTTTTCTTGAATATATATATATTGCTTAATTTTCATTGCACCATTCTCATGAATTCCCTTCTATTTTCAAGTTCCTATGAAAAAATATGGGTAAAGAATCATGTCTTATCACTATGAAAGAACTGAAAAAATTGCTCCAGAGCCATGAACTTGCAAGGAAAAATGAATCTTTTAAAACCAGTCAAGAGAAGATGGAGGCTTTCGTGAAGAGGGTGGATGAAAAATTTAATGCTCTTCTTAAGTAGGTGGCCATCAATAAAATGATCTAGGAAGCTCTGGCTAAAGAACTTGATAGTATCGTTTCATTGTTAGCATTTCTAGTCAAGAACCAAGAGTATCTATCTTGAGGTTGATTACTTTTCCTATTGTCCTTCTAGGAATGAGGAAGATGAACTACTAATATTTGTCAAAAATCCTCAAAAAGATAGAGAAATCACTAAAAAGGTGGTATGCAAATGGACTCTTGGAAAATGCCCTTATCTAGAAGTTGAGATGGAAGACCAAACCTATTTTGTTGATTCTTTTGATCTTGATAGGAATGAATTGAAAATAGATAATACCCTAAAATTTTGAAAGCTTTTATTTTGATGATATTGAACTCATGTTTGGAAATGATGGGTTGAAAGATTTATCTAGCAACCTCATCGTTCTAGAGAATAATTTACATGAAAATGTGTTGGTTAATATTAATTTAGAGGAGGTAATTGGCTTTGATGAAATGCTAGGGTAAACAATTTATGGTTGTTGGAAAGCTAGTACCAGTTTTTCTGAGGTGTGATATCTTCAATTTTGAAAAACATGAGCTAATTTAAGAATTGGTTGAAACTACCATCTAGAAAGTCAAAAAGTTCACAAATCTTGAGCGAAAATTGTGACTATTTTCAGAGGAGGCACTAGTTGGGTTGGAAATGAAGCCTTGGAGTTTTTTTTTTTTGAATAAAACTATCATTTCATTAACGACATTTTACAACCGATAGGTTACATCTAAAGTAGCTTTGCTAAGCAATGAGCAGGATTAACCTCTCAGACCTAGGAGTTTTGACTATTACACAAAATTCCAACCCCCTAATCATATCTATGATATCCTTCACCAAAGCTTTTAATTAGATTCCTGCTTGTCTTGGCCGTGTGAGTGCTTGGATTGCAATGACACAATCAGTTGCCAATATTAGCCTGTACCACCCCCGTTTCATTGCTTCCTGAATAGCATCGAAAATGGCTGCTAACTCCACTTGTTCCGGGGAAATTGCATGCATCTTACTTGACTTCGAAATTAACTGTAGCCCTATATTATCCCATGCACACCATGCAGAAGCCGCTGCTTCCTGACCCTCTTTAAAAGCTCCATCAGTGCAGACCCTAGTTGTCTTGTTTTTTTGCATCACTTCCATTGCTTTCTGCCAATCACAAATGACCTTGAGATTTCCAATCATTTCCCCAGATCGTGGAGTTCTCCATTGCTATCCTGTATCCATTGGAGTTTTCATACAATTTTCCTTTACTTCTCTGAAACTCTCCCAAGCTAATGACCAAATCATTTCTAGAGACACCTTCCTATTCTCCCACACCATTGCGCACCGTGCTTTCCAAATATTCCAAATGATGCAACCTGACATGATTATGTCCTCAGAGAATTGAGCTTCCAAACACCACATCTTGAACCATTCCCCAAAAGGTATCGGGGTTTCATACTCAAAGTTAAACCCTAGTGGTGAGCTCCTCCAAGTACGTTTTGCCACTTCACATTCTATTAGAAGATGGGATATAGTTTCAACCTCTGTGTTACACCAACAGCACCTTGGAGAAATGAGGATTCCTCTCTTCCAAAGCTGATTGAAAGTGGGGCAAATATTGTGACAAGCTTTTCACAGGAAGAACGTTATCCTCAACGACAACTGTAACCTCAACAACTTTTTCCAAAAAACAACATCCTCTGGTCCAGGAACCAGACTTCCTCCACTTGAAGTCGACAGTTGAGCTTGCATTTTGACGTTCTGTGCCATATGATAACCCGTTTTAACAGTGTACTGTCCATGTTTTTCTAGGCTCCAGTATACCTTATCTTCCACTTCATTGCCTATTTTTGACAAATGGATTGATAAGATTTTTGGAACACAAGCCTGAAGAAAGATCGTTTTTATCAATGGCATTCTCTAGTTTCTCATTTCATCTATTAGGTCTGCTACTTTTAATGTTATATATTCAGTTCTGAACAAGCTACTCGTTTCCAAAGAATTGTGATAATCCGGGATCCAATTTTGAGTGATCTCCACTTTTTCCCCATTGCCTATTTTCCACTCTAAACCTTTCACAGGCAGCTCTTTCCCCTACATGATGCTCTTCCAGCCCTATGTCCAATTACTTCCTTTCTCCAACCTTAGGAAATCCTTTTGCCTATGATACTTTGCTCTGAAAAATCTTGAAAAAAAAGATTCTTCGTCAGAACATAATCTCCATGCCATTTTACTAACAAGGCCTGATTCATCTCTTGGGTTGATCTCGTGCCCAAACCCCCTCTCAATTTTGACATGCAAATTGACCTCCAAGCTAACCAGTGTATGCCCCTTCCTTCCCCATCTCCTTTCCATATAAATTTTGCCAAATAGCTATCAATAGCCTTTGCAACAGCCACAGGGATTCTAAACACCCCCATTACATACACTGGTAAAGACTGCAAAACATGTTTTGCTAAGGTAATCCTTCCCATTACCGACAACTGTTCCATTTTCCATTTCTGCACTTTGGCCTTAACCTTTTTCAATATTTCCCCAAACATCTTAGTTTCCGGTTGGGAGAAATTTAGATTCAATCCCAGATATCTCCCCTTAAAATCCACTTGAGGGATTCTCCACATGGCGGACAGTAACAACCTCCATTCCGCACTTGTGTTCGGACTAACTACTATAGATGACTTGCCAAAATTTATCCTTTGTCCCAATTGTGCTACAAACAAGTTAAGCACCCTTTACAAACCAAAAACAGCATTCATTGAGATCTCAAAAAAGATTAAACAGTCATCTGCAAACATCAAATGAGATACCCTTGGCTCTCACTTGTATTCCAGGACAAACAGACTACGCCATTTTGGCCAATATTTTAGACAATGCATGTTGGCATAGGATAAATAAAAAAGGAGACAAAGGACAACCTTGTCTCAAACCATTTTTTGGAATGAAAGCTCTAGATAACCACCCATTCAACTTCACATTCATAGAAATCGTGGTTACACATTGCATAATATAAGTGATCCATGCTTCTGGAAAGCCGAACTTACTCAGTACTTTCTCCAGAAAAGACCATGACAACTTGTCATACACCTTGCTCATATCAATTGTCAATGCTGCTACGTACTTAGCTCATTTCTTGTTCTTTCTGATATACTCTAAAATCTCATGAGCTATAAGCACATTTTCATTAATACACTGACCAGGAACAAAAGCAGCTTGATTCTGGGCTATCAAGCTGTTAATCACCATTTTAGCCTATTTGCTAACATCTTTGCTATAGTCTTGTAGATGACATTGCATAGGCTAATTGGTGTAAAGTCTTGAGGTTCCACTGGATTCGGACATTTGGGTATGAGAATGATAGTGGTTTCATTCCATGCCTTTTTCATCGTCCTAGTTCTGAAAAACTCCAAGACAGCCCGAGTCATTCCTGGTCCGACTACTCCCCAGAACTCTTGATAAAACCCAGTTGGCAGCCCATCAGGTCCAGGAGACTTCCACTTTCCCGTCTGGAAGACAGCTTCTTATACTTCATCCTCACTAAAATCCATGTTTAACCATTCCTTCTGTTCCATACTCAGCTCCTCATCTACATATTGTAGAATATCTTCTTGTTCAACCTCCCTTCCCTTACTATCATCCCTCGGAAAGCATGATTCATCCCTTCATATCTTTTTTAAGTGGTTCGTGACTAGATTCATCAGCTCCTCTTGATCCCACGTCCATTCCCCATTTTCTTTCCTTAGCTGGGTTATGAAATTCCTACACCTTCTCTTCATTGCCCAGTCATAGAAGAACCTAGTGTTTTCATCCCCTTGTTTAGCCACTGAAACTTTGCTCTTTGTTGCTAGTACTCTCTCTGCACCTCCAGTAGATTTTCCAATTCTTTCCTCTTCTCATCTTCCAGTATGCCTCCTTCATTTTCAGCTGCCTTCTTCTGGATAGCCTCTAGTTCGCTTTGTAGTTTCCTTATTTTCCCTTCTATACCTCCAAATCTCTCCTTGTTCCATTTATTGAGCTACTCACTGGTTTCCATTATTCTTGTCCAGGCTTCCTCCATCTTCGACTGGGCTGGACAATGTGTGCCTTTCTGTTCATCCCATATTTTAGATATAATCTCCTTTGCCTCTTCTTGATTGACCTAAAACGTTTCAAAAGATTTTACTTGTCTTGGCCCCTTCACTTTTTTCATTACTTGTGTGACAAACAGCAGTGGGCCATGGTTCGATCTGTAAATTGGCAAATTCCTTACAAGCTCCTTTGAAAAAAGGCTCATCCACTGCACATTTGCCACCACTCTATCTAACCGTTCGTAGATTCTTTCAACACCCTTTCTACCATTCGTCCATGTGAACCATAGCCCCATGTTGTGAATCTCAGTGAGACCTAATATCTCCAACATGCTTTTCACATGTTGTATTTGTCACTTATCTACTGGTCTGTCTCCCTTCTTATCTCTAATATCCCACACTTGGTTAAAGTCACCTACAACCGCTATGGGCATTTCAACCCCATTAAATTCCTCCATTACTTCCTTCCAAACCTCCCCTCTTTTCTCAATCTGTGGTTGCCCGTAGAGTAGCATTAAAACCCACTATATGTTCCCAAACTCCTTGATTTTTAGCAGTACAAAATTCAGAGATTTTCTTAACATATGTACCCCAACTTTCTCAGTCCAAGCTACACACAAACCACCACCCAATCCTTCAGGTTCTACCAACTCCCATTTCCTGAAAATCAATGCCGACAACCACTTCTTTAACTGCGCTTCCCTGGTTTTTGTCTCCATCAAGAAAATGGTGTTTGGATTTTGGGACCGGATCAGTTTATTCAACACATGAACTGTAGAGGCCTGACCCATTCCCCTACAGTTCCAGCTTAGCAGCCTCATATTGATCTGGGTGGTTGATCTAGTTCAACCACCTGCAAAACCTTAGCATTTTTGTTCATACTCTCCATTATCATATTCAGTAGCTCTGTAAATAGCATAGCCATAGATACTACTTCCAAGATCCGTCCCACACTACCCGATAGATCTCCAAGCTCATACTTAATCACCACCTGCTTCATATCCTCTTCAGCTTCTACGCAGTTCATTTTTCTCTTTTGAAAACCAATCACTTGTAGTTCGTTAATTAGTTCTCTTTTCCTTTTTGCAGATTGCGGTTTATGTCGCGAGGCATGCTCAAGCAGACTCCACTCCAACGCCTTCCGTTGCAGATCCTCTTGATATTCCTCCCCCAGATTCCATCTACTCAGGTTTAGTTCCCTCTCATAATTATTTAGATCAGCACTATCTTGCACTTGCAGAACTGGTCCCCCTCTTCCTTGCTTATTTATTCCTCCTACTGTATTCTCTGGACCGTCTGCTAGTTCATGAGGATTGATAGACAATGCTAGGCTTGTATTTAATAAATGTTGGGCCTCTTCCTTTGCTTGCTTAATTTTTATTCCCGAACTATCCCCTTGGGCTGGGCCTATTTTTCTTTTACCTTTCTTAATCTCCTTTCTCCTTCGTCTCTCCTCCCTTATTAAATTAGATTCACCTTGATCTTCTAGGTCTCACTCACTGGAAGATTCCTTACCATGCCCCAGCCCACTTTGTCTATCTACACTCTCTACCTCAATTGGGTCAAAAAATTTTAAGTTCGTCCTGTTTTGTGGCTCACCCAAAATTAGTCTTTCACCACCACTATTGGCCCAATTCTCCTCAGCCCACTTCAAGTATTGCACCATTTCAGCCTCTTTCATCTGGTTCTTCTCCGATAGAGTAAGGATTTTAATGGATTTGACATCCACTCTAGACATAGCCGGAACTTGTCTTGTCTGAATTTGCATCTCTGTTGTGAATTTAAATTCACAACTACTCTCATCAATCAATTTCCCTGATCTTCCTCATTAATTATGAGTTTTCCATTTGTGAATAATGGATGAAACCACCATGGCGTGGTCTCTCCACGTTGACCGGCACCATTAACTGAATTTGATTCTCAATAATCTGAAATCTCTTCTTCATAATTTCTCTTTCCACTGATTCTATTACTCTTGTTTGTATGTGATTTTGTAGCTCTGGTTCTATTCCTACCGGGCCAACGACTTGGAAATCTTCAGGTAATATCAGTCCCGATGTATGCTTTTCATTCTCTGTTAGTTGTACAGGCAATGTCATTCTGTGTACCCCCTCTACAAGATCTCCCACCACATTTAGAGGCACTGTTTCTTCCCCCTTCTCCTCTGCCTCCATTGGTTTTTCCCTGAATTCCCTTTGTTCCCTACTCCCACCCTCGCCAACCCTCACCCCCTGTTCCCGATCATTCTCATCCGAATCCCCACTCTCATCCACACCATCGTCCTTTTCTAATCCCACAGTTTTGTGTTGCTAGTGAGGTTGTGGATAATGTTCCAGAACCATTATGTACCCAAAACCATCCACAAATTATTCTACATGTGTGATCTAAAAAAATAGGCTTAATTCTTGTATGTATCCGTCTAGAATTCTTGTGGACCTTTTTTGTGGCATATGTCTGAACGCTCTAATACTTCCTGGATACAATTCTTGCTGGTTATCCGAGTGTATCGGCAAACCTAATCTCTCTCCCATCCTTTCAAACCGATCATCCAGGAAAATTTCCAATAACTCATCATCTTGTAATCTACATCGGTTGAATGTATGACCTATCGACCCGCATCTTCTGCACATCTTGAACAATCACTCGTATGCACAAGACACCTAGGCTATATTGCCACTATCCAATCGTAGGTAAAAACTAGGAACTAGAAGCAGACTGACATCAACCCATACTCTGGCCCTTAGAAATCTTATATTCATAGCATTGATCACTCCCCCCTTGACTTCTTGCATCTCTCCTACCATACTTGCCAACCTTTTCGCCGCTCTCGGACTGAAACCTTCCAAGGGAATTCCTGATAGCCTCACCCACATTAAGACATGGGTTATTTTTATCTTGCTCAATATTAGCTCAGGCTCTCATTTACGTAGCGCTAACAAGTCTCCCGCCATTGTGTACGGTCCATTGTGCAAGACTGCCTGTAGCAGGCTAAAAGTTGGAAACTTAAACACAAAAAAATTCTTCTCCCTTCCAACAACCATAATTTCTTCCCCCCAAAACTGCCTAATGTATGCTTGCATTTTGTTAAAGCTGAAATGTCTATAGTCTAACAAACATCCCACTAAGCAGTTGCTATAATACATTAGACTTTCTTCCATCTCCAATGTTGATAATTGAAGTATTGGCCCCTTCGAAAAGATCTGTACATGTTTGTGTTCAGGTAGTTGTGCTCTAGTGTTTTATTTGGTTATTCAAAGTAAGTGAAGAAATGCTTCACTAGAGTGAAACCACCATTTATGATGGCCAATTATTCTACATACATAGCTAATGTTAAGAAATGGTTGACTGCTGATAATGCCTATATATGACTCATGGGAGGAAGTTTTAGAACAATTTTACTTTCTCTTGAGATGATCATATGTTTTCATTCAAATCCCATATTTTACTGCAATAAGGCCAATTGTTAAAAATATTTGGATTCAAACAAGGATTGAGAGCTATGGAGTTTGCAAGATGGGTAATAGAATTGAATTTTTTTAAAAATAATACAAAGACTAATGACTACTCTTATTACAATAATTAAAAAGATTCCAACTCTCTGATTTCTTAATGAAGTGCAAGGATCAATTTTTCTAACTTGAATTTGAGGCATTTGAATTTGATAGTTAGAGATGGAAAATGGTTTAAACTTCCTGAAAAAGGAATTGAGCTATCAAGGGTCTTTTATGAAGTAGTATAATATTGTAGTTTCATACTTTAGTTTCAATAATTGCCAAGTGCCTTTCTTAAGCATATCAAATTGTCAAGTTTATTGTGAATAAATATTTTTTTGTAAGACATAAAGAGAAGATTAAAAGTATACTCTTTTTGAAACGAGAGAGTGTGTTTTCAATTACGAAAAACTTCGAATATTGTGAAGTATGGTGGCTAACTAATAATTAAATAAGTAATAATTGATTCATTTTTCTGGTGATTCTGGCTAGTCTTTTCTTTTATCAAACCTTCCATCTGTTTTCTTTTTTATATGCTGTTTTAATTTTGTTTTTGTCGTTTCAAATCATTTATTTTCAGCCACCAGTGTTCAAATCAATCAAACCACATTGATATAGAATGTTGTTTTCATACTCGTGTTTTGTTAGGGAAACTATGTGCGGAAACAAACATATTTATTAATTATTTAATAAGACAATAATTTTTAAAAAATGAATTATACACGAAACATGAGTGATATAAGAATTTAATGTGATTTGATTTAAATTTTAAATTTACATCAACAAAGAGAACTAATTCTTTATTATGAAAGAAAAATTTATATAAGAATATCCCTTTTATTGACGAAATTAGATTAGGAATCTTTCTAAAAGAAGTGGCCAAAAAAGAGGGATTCGCCTTCAGCGAGTTCAAGGGAACAGGCGTATAATACAAAAAGGAAAGAAGCATTGGTGACCCTTCAATTGCTAGATCAACTATGGAGTCAGAGTTTAACTCTAGCACTGACTGGTTAAAGAATTTCTTAACTGGAATTCCTATAACCAAGGGATTAGTGCCCCCAGTTTATATGCATTGTGATTGCTAAGCAGCAATTGCAATAGCTAAAAACAAATCGTATAATTGCAAAAAATGACACATGAAATTGAGACATGATGTCATAAAGCAGCTGCTAAGAGATGGAATAATTTCCATTAATTATGTGAAGTCAGAAGTGAATTTGGCCAATGACTAAATCTTTGGGAAGAAAATCAATTCTTCAAACATTGAGGGAATTGGAACTTAAACCAATAAGTTGTCAATAGAGATGGTAACCCAACCTATGTGATTGGAGATCCCATGAAGTAGGTTCATATGGGTAATAACAAATCAATATTGGCACTGAAACACTTAAATTTATGTCCCTTCTATGGTTAGTGTTTTTACTGCTACTAATTGTGAGGTTAAGTTTCAAACTCTTCATGAATTCATATTCCTTATGGATGGTGTATTTAAAAGCAATATACACTTGATGAATTCACCTATATGAGAGTGGGGTGATGCCGCTCCTATAAGATTTTGGCTTAAATCTTTAGAGTTCTCATGAAAATACCAGACACTCACATGGCTTATTAGCGCAAAAACGTGTCGAACAACAAAATTATGAGGGTTGCATTGTGATTGATAAGATCTCTATCTTATATCAATGATTTTTTGGTTCATAGAAATTTTAGTTATATTTTATCAATCTAAATTTGGTTCATAGTCCAAAAGACACCAAATTGAATGCATTTGCAACCAAAAAACTCCAGCAGAAAGAATAATTTTTCCATTTTAATATTTAGAAATATGTGGGGGATTGTTGTATATTTTAAAATAATTGAAGACTCCACAAAGAACTAGAAATTTCATGAAGTCTTCAAAGTTGAACACTCCAAGTTGAACTCACAAAACTAGAAATTTCATGAGTCATCTAAGTTCTCTAACAAACCATGAAGAAGTAAAGTTCAAATTGAACTCTCCAACTATGAAGAAGCAAAACCCAAATTGAAGAAGTAATGGAAGAAGCAAAATCTATTTTGAACACATACTTTGACCAAGTTGTCTTAAGCTTGAATTAAACCATCTCAATATTCTCTATAAAGGGACACATGCAACCCTTCAAAGAGAAATAAGAAAAAAAAATAGGTGGAAACTTGAGTCATGCAAAGCACTGTTCTAAAGAAACTATTTTAGTGTATATGAAATGTTTCCCAGGATAAAACAAGCTTTCATCGTAAGAAGGTAGCAGGAACAACAAAATAAAATTAATCCAGCAGAATGAAAAAATTTAGAAGGAAGAAAAGAGAATATGAAGAATTAGAGAAATAAAATGAAGGAAGATGGTTTTGTATTCTTATTTCTCTTTGAAGGGCTGCATGTTTCCCTTTATATAGAAAATTGAGATGGTTTACTTCAAGGACAATTTGGTCAAAGTATGTGTTCAAATTAGATTTTGCTTCTTCCATTACTTTTTCAATTTGGGTTTTGCTTCTTTATAGTTGGAGAGTTCGATTTGAACTTTACTTCTTCATGGTTTGTTGTAGAACTTAGAAGACTCATGAAATTTCTAATTTTGTGAGTTCAACTTGGAGTGTTCAACTTTGAAGACTTCATGAAATTTCTAATTCTTTGTGGAGTCTTATCCTTGGTTGCATCTTCAGCAGTGAATCTTTTGATTAAGGCTTCCCATATAGCCTTTGCTTCTTTGTAAGGACAGAAAACGTCAACCAATTCATTAGATATTGTTTGTAAAATCGTATGACGACAAACCTTGTTGGCATGTTGCCAAAATTGTTGAATTTTGTCATTAGCTGTTGGGGCAGGTCTAGGCTCTAGCAGAGCATGTGCTACACCACGAACATCAAGTAAGGAGAATATTCTTTTGCCAACGTTTGAAATTTTCATTGGCAAAAATCTCAATGTTTGAAACATCTGTAAAAGGTTTTGCATAGGGCAATTGAACAAGCACGATTTGTGTGGGTGGAATATCGACTTGGGTAGTTTGATTGTCGCTAGTGAGGTTAACATTTGTAGTAGGATTGGCAATCAAATAATAATTCTAATAAGATACAATTTACTTTTACTCCAAATTAATATCAAATTTGAAAACTATCACAAAACATAAAATTATACACAAAAAAGTAGTTTTCTTTTTTCAAAAAAAAAAATCAATTAAGTAACAGTTTTCTATACATTATAGCATCCAAAACTCAACACACACACACACACACACACACACACACACACACACATATATATATATATATATATATATATATATATATATATATATTTCTAAGTCTTAAAACTTCCAAGATATTTTCTGATAATTGATTTTTTTTTTAAATATTCAAAGCCAAAATCAAATTGTAACTATCGAAACTAGAACCAGACTAGAACATTCACACTGCTTGCAAGCTTACATATTTATCACATACCCTTCTTTTACCCTCATATAGGATATGACAATCCGGTCCAAAGGAAAGGAGACTATAAACAAAACTAATAGCACGTCTAAACAACTTTTCATTTCATTTCAAAATCTAAATTTAAAATTCAAAATTTCTTCCAAATTTTTCACACATAATTTTTTAAAAAAATTCCTTCAATATACTTTTTATTTTCTCTTCAAAATACTTTTTCTTACAAAAAATTCCTATCAAAACTTTACACATTCCAATATAAAAAAATTTAAACAAGCCATAATCCAATATTCCCCTTCCTTTCCAGTACAAACATATTGACATGTAGCCTTAGTTAATGCAGAATACTAATATATATATATATATGATTGACACTTGTCATGGATATATAAGAGATAATTGACACATAAATCACATAATCTCACACAAAAACTAGTAATTAAATTACTCACAATTGAAACTTAAAAAACTTAATTTAGCAAATTGTACTCACATCTTATTTATTAATCACTTTATATTATCATCCAAAAACAAATATGATGAGAGTAATGATGTTCACCCATAAACCTAAATAAGTCGGAATGGACATCCCAGCAAAGCAACGAAATGGTGCATTCGCACCATTTTTGATCGCCGTCGACTTTTAAGGAGGAATGGACCACAGAAAGCGAATTTTGTAAATTCAAATACATTCAACCCCATTTTACACAATTAATCAGGGTGAGGAAATAAAACAGCATTTGAGAAAAAAAAAAAGAAAAGAAAAGTGTCATTGTTTTACTAATGGACTTGAATACTCTTTTATTCATATTTAAAAATAAAATACAAACAGCATTAAAATTCATTTATGCATTCATGGACTATTAATTAGAAACATTCAGAGAGACTTTTAAAGGCTATGTTTGGGGTAATAATCATTAATTTTTTTTACAAAACAAATAAAACATTTAAACACTTTTTATTTCAAAATTTAAAATTTAAAATTCAAATTTCCTTCACAAATTCTCTTCACATAATTTTAAAATTTTTTCCCACCAATACATTTTTTATTTTCCCTCTACAATACTTTCTCATACAAAAAATTCCCACAAAAAATTTCACATTTTTTAATACAAAATTTTTTAAATAAACCACAATCCAATTTTCACCATTGCTAATCAAAATTTCCAACTCCATTTCCTATCTTTCTTGTTGGGTTGCAAAAAGCAATAATAACAAGGAAAAATCAAACAAAGAAAATACTACTTGTGTTGGAAGGCAAGACTTAAGAAGTCGATGGTACAACACTTCTATCACTGATGTAATGTCTTCTTCTTCTTTGTGAACAAGAGGACGAGAGGACGAGATGAGACCAACAACATACCAAGGTTTTGGAAATGGCAAAATATCTTCAAGATTAGACAATGACAGTTATGTTTAAAAAATTAAAAAAACAGTTTGTAACTTTCAGGAGTCCAAAAAATGTCTTCATTTAAAATTAAAAAGATCAAGATCTAATCACTCCGCATAATAATTTCGATACTTATACAAGTCGCAAGCAGCTTTAGGAAGACCAATTCATTCTGGTCATTTCTAAAAACGTAGATGAACATCAAATAAATCATTTTTTCTTCATTACAACTTTGATTTGGATCTAAGTATTTTTGCATGTTTTATCATATTTTTACAATTGATTTATGTTGGTTTTCACATTTTGCTTGAGGGCAATATATTATGAAAAGTAACAGAATAAGATATTAAAGTGGCATTCGAAGAGATATTAGAAGACTGAAATATTTAACTCTTTTGATTATTACATTAGAAATTAAAAAATGATTAATATCAATACGTAGAACAATCATGACTAAAACAATTTTAGGTAAACCTCATTTAACTTGCAAGTGAAATTTATTGATTTAAAACAATTAAGAGGCCACCAGCAAGCAGTTAAATAGTTGCCGAACCGCCCTCTTTTCTATATGTGCTATGGTTTTTCAAAACTCATATATAGTTTGAAAATAACTCAATTGTATTTTCTTACTCTCTCATTAAATAAATTAGACATTTGTTGCCAAATCATTCTCTAATGCTCCATACTCCGGTTTAGAGTTTTTTCAATTTTGTTAATTTTTCTTTTGTGGATATTTTGAAAACTGTAAAAATCGAATTGTAACTTGAAATTCTGGCATGGATCCCAAGTTTTTCTTTTGGACGGTTGCGAAAGACTTCCGCAATGGTGGAACCAAGGACATGGAGAGAGATGTTGATTGCAGGAATATTGAAAAGGTGCAAAATTTATGGACAAAGGGATTTGAAACGAAATTTATCAATCTACAAACTTGATGTATGTATGTATTAAAATTTCAAAATATAATTTTATAGTTTTTAAAACATTTTTTTTTAATATACGAAGATAAACAACATCAATCAACAGAAGAAACAAGATAAAGAATTGAGCTGATGATGGTTAGTATTAAAGAAAGATTTAGGCGTAATTTAACGTAGAAGGCTTTTAATAATTTGAAGAGATTTACTTCATTTGAAAGTTATTAGTAAGTTACTGATTCTCAAAAAGGAAGCAGCAGAGCAGACATGGACTAGCTGTGCGGACCAAAAGTTTATAGGTGATAACTCGCTCCTTCATTTTCTGCTGCTTCAAGCATGGGTTCCCACAAATCTTTCATTACTGTTTAAGCAAATTTTTGCAAGTCCATTTCCCCTTCTTATCTTTGATTTAGAATATTCTTTCACATCAATAATCGATGCCCCCCAGTGACCCGTCCAAACGAAAGAAAACTAGAAAAGAAGAAACCTGTACTGCATGGCAAAGACTTCGAAAGTCCATTATGTCTAATAATGTTGAGAAACTGGTATGTGGGAATGCACATTTCTGTTGGTTTAATAGTTGGGAAACAGAAGAATGTTCCATGTCTTCTACCATTGAATTTCCCAAAACTTCGTCGTGCAACACGTTTTTCTTTTTAAATTTATTTCGGGATTTTCTATTCCAATCTGTACCAAGGCATCAACTCTAACCTTTAAGATAAAGCACCTTTTCTATTCCAATACATATATGCATGTTTTCAGGATTATTTTTCTATGCTCAAAAAGAATCTCACACAAACATTGTTTTCCCAATCGGATATTTCTTTCTTATTCTCTTGCCAACTTGCCTTGGCAAGACCACTGCCAAAAATATCACTACAGACTCTTCTGGCCTTCAAAAATCATATTACTTCCGATACTTACCAAATTCTATCAACAAACTGGTCTGTTTCAACTTCAGTTTGTGAATGGATTGGAGTCACTTGTGGTTCTCGTCATCACAGAGTCATTGCTTTGAATGTTTCTTATATGGGTCTTTCCGGCACCAAACCTCCACAGCTTGGGAAGCTCTCATTTCTTGTTTCTCTTGATATCACTGGAAATAATTTTCATGGAGAGTTGCCAAATGAATTATCTTATCTGCGACGATTGAAAGCCCTTAATTTCAGCCTCAACAGTCTCAGTGGTGCAATTCCATCATGGCTTGGTTCCTTGCATAAACTTCAGTTCTTGTATCTGTGGAATAATACCTTTACTGGTTCTATCCCAGCTTCTATCTCCAAACTATCAAACCTTGAGAAATTATGGCTGTCATTCAATTATCTTCAAGGAAGTATCCCCGATGGTATTGGGAGCCTGCACAATTTGAAGGCATTATTAGTCAATCAAAATCAAATTTCAGGAACTCTTCCTTATGAAATATTCAATATTTCATCACTGGAGACTATTTCTTTGAAGAATAATAACGTGTTTGGGAGTTTGCCAATGTCTATGTGCAATCGTCTCAAGAAACTCAAAGGGCTCAACCTGTTGTACAAGAAGTTAAATGGTCAACCATTTAGTTTATGTTAATGTTCAGAACTTCAAATGTTGACCTTGTCTTTCAGTGAATTTGGCTGATTCATACCCAAAGAAATTGGAAGCTTGAAGCTACTTGAGGAACTCTATCTTGGCTGTAACAATCTAGAAGGTAGGATCCTTAATGATCTTTTAATTACTTCTTGACACTAGTTAAATTAAATAACATAACAATGAAAAAGTAGTGCAGTAGAAAAAATGCCAAAAAAGAAAAAAGAAATTTTCTTATTAACCATGGTTTAAAAACACTTTAACAAATTATACTTTTGCTTAATTGACACCCCCTCTTTATACCTTATTTTCATACAATTTGCTCCTTGCATTGATATGTCTTCATTTACTTACTTTCACAAATACCCCTATTAGCACTTTCTCTCATAAGCATTATATATATTTTTATATTTAATTCAATTTATGGACTTCGAAATAAAACAGATTTTATACATTTTGGATATTGCATTTTTCTACAAGAACCAAAAGGTCATGTATAAAAAATGAAAATTTTGGACTTTTCCTTTTGATAATAATTTGTTCATTCTGATGTTTATTTTTAAGTTAAGACAAAAATCATATTAAGATCTTAGATATATAACTTTTAAACATGGCATGCATTTTTTTCCAAAAAAAAAATTTAAAAAGTACATCGTTCACAGAAAACGGAGTTATCTCTCTCTCTTTTTAAAATTTTTTTTTTCAATGATCTCTTCATTTAGATTGTCACTATTGAATTAGAATTTTTTTTTTTTAAAAAAAAAGTAGCTAGTAAAAGCACAAAACTTTCACAAAAATGAAGATATTTTAAAATTTCCTATTTTATATGTTAGTTCAGATATTTCTTATTAAATTTGAAATGAAATAGAAATCATTAAAGGCACGAATAAATTGTTTTTAGAAATTGCTCCTTTGTTTTTTTTTTAAAAAATAAAGTCTATATCTTATATACAAAATGGAGACTGTTTACGAATAGACTTTTTACAAATATCTACTTGCATTGAGAAATTGAATTAATGAAAATTAAACACACACATATATCTAAGGTGGGAAAGTTCTAGTTATGATATTTTAAAATCACATACATAATTTTATTTTTACTAATTACATAATATTAATAAAGGAGCAAGTACACAAAAATAAAACAAAGCGACAAATATGCTTGATCGAATACGTATTAATCAATATTTGATTGATTCATTGCACACTAAGGGAAATATATTTCATCCTATTATAGACATTTCATACTAGAATCATAAATGTATATACTTTAAAAAAAAAGAAAAAAAAAAGCCTAAACTCACCAAGGATTTATTTCTCAAATTCCCGAAAAGTAAAAAATTGGAATCTCAAAAAGTCATTAACGTCGTTGCTTGACAATTACAATACCTGACAAGTTGCTTCCGCATAAGTATAAATTTCTTAGCATAGTCAAGTTTCCAATTTCTCGTGGAATTTCACCTATAAAATATGCAATTGAATGGTGAGATTCAAATTTAGAATATCAAACAAATGATATGGATTTTGGGTGGCAATAAAATATGATGCTAACTCGAGGTAAGGGCGTGTTGTAAGCCTTGGATTGTAGCCTCAAGGTCTCGTGGTCTAATTTCCTCACGCACCTACTCTTGGGGACATCTGTATTTTACATTTCTCACTAACTGTGGGACCGACGGATGAGGGCTTCTTCAGGGTTGGGGTTTAACCTTTTTAAAATATGATGCTAACTCCATGGACAAAAGATAGACAAAAGTATAATCAAGTACAGTTAATTGAGCCCATTGTGGAGCATAATAATACTTTAGTTTCGAGGAAACAAAATAAGTAATTAAAAGATAATTAAGGATCCTACCTTCTAGATTGTTATAACTAAGATGGAGTTCCTCAAGTAGCTTCAAGTTTCCAATTTCTTTGGGTATGAATCCGCCAAATTCATTGTAAGACAAGGACAGTATTTGAAGTTCTAAACATTGAGAAAAACCAAATGGTATTTGATCATTTAACTTGTTGTATGATAGGTTGAGCCATTTGAGTTTCCTGAGGCGGCCACACATAGACGCAGGCAGACTGACTGAGAGGCTATTATTCTTGAAAGAAATAGTTTCCAGTGATGAAATATTGAATATTTCATAAGAGTTCTCGAAATTTGATTTTGATCAATTAATAATGTTTTCAAAATATGAAGGATCCCAATGCCATTTGGAATATTTGATTGAAGATTTCTTGACAGATCATTGCCGGAAAGGTTTATCAAAATTATGGTTGAGAAGTTAAAAATCTCCAATGGAATGGAACCCCTTAAGCTATTATTTTGTAAGTAAAGTTCTTCAAGATTGTAGAGACTGCCAAATTCCTTTGGGACTCCACCTGTCAAAATTTTATTCATCAACAAAAATTATATAAAACATTACTAAGAAAATTGTACTTCACACACACACACACACAAAAGTTGTGCATGTATATTAACATACCTGCCAAGTTACTATAACATAGGGATAATTCCCTAAGTATAGACAAATTACCAATTTCTCTTGGGATTTCACCTGTGATCATTAAAGATTTTAAATATTTGATTAAAAATGAATGGAATAGAATTTTTGGATGCAATGTATCCAACCACAAAAGATGAAATTGAGTTCAATCAAGTACAAAAAGGAAGTGCAGTAGTAAAAATGCAAATAATAATAATAATAATAATACTCTCTCCCTCCCAAAAAATAAAAAATAAAAAGATTTCACTTTGGTATAGGTACAAGTTTTTATTAGTTATTATATACGATACATTTAATGCACCACTAAATACATAATTTTATATTTTTATTCTTACTTTTTAATTTTGAATATACATAATTATTATTTGTAAGGATATTTTAGGAATTTGGTTTAAAAATGAACTCATTTGTTGGAACAAGAAAAAATTCTAAAATTGAACTTTTTTAGGACGGAGTAATAAATTTCTTATTAATGAAGGGTTAAAAACACTTTGACAAATTATGCTTTTGGATAACTAACACTTCATCACTTTATACCTTATTTTCACATAATGTGCTCCTTTCGTTGATATGTTTTATTTACTAAGTTCCAAAAATACCCCTATTAGCACTTTATGTCATTAGCATTATATATTTTTCGATATTTACTTAATTAATTTCTTGAGTTCAAAATAAAACATGTCCATATTATAAATATATCTTGCACATTACATTTTCCTAATAGAACCAAAAGGTTATGTGTAAAAATGAAGAATTTGAGCTTTTCATTTTTAAAATAATTTATTCATTCTCATGTTTAGTTTTAAGTTAGGAACCCCAAAGAAACGCCATTAAAACTTAGGTAGATAAATTTTTAGACATGGTATTTTTCCCACAAAAAAAAAAACGTAAAAATAGTCCATTGTCCACAAAAAAGGGAGTTATTTTTAAGAAAACTGTCTAACCTCAAATTTTATCCAATAACATCATCATATAGTTCTATTAAATTAGAAATAAAGAATTTGCTGCCAAAAGGACAAATAGATTATTTCCCATAAATCTTATATTTGTAATAAAATTATAACCGACAAAAATGAGAAATTTTAAAATTTTCCATTTTAAAAGTTATAGTGTTAAGATGTTAGTTCAGATATTTCTTGTCAAAATTGAAAGAAAATATAAATTGATAAAAGTACAAATAATTTTAGAAATTGTATAGGAACCGATTTTATACAAATATCTACGCTCTTTGAGCATTTGAATTAATCAAATTAATTTATGTACGTGTACATATATATAATGAGGAAATGTGCAAGTAAGGATATTTTTATATTACACAATAAATAATTTTATTTTCTCTGGTGGGCATGGTGTTTGGCCAAGTTGGAGACAGTATATTTAATTATATATTAGGTGATGGGTGTCAAAACCACAAAAAAAAATAATCCTTTTCTGAACTAAGTTCTATATATATAGATAGCAATGAGAAGGTCGAATATATAGAGATTGGTTAGATGTACTCCTTAAATAAAATAAAATAAAAGAGAGGGTTTTTTGTTTTATGAAACTAAGCAAAACTAATTGAAACAAACAAAACAAATTAAATAGCTAACTAAAAATAAGAGAAAAAAATCAATATGGGAAAGCTTCCAACTAAGAATTAATTTCGGTATTGATTCATTGAATTGATCATTGATTCAAAAGATAGGTTCTTTTATCTTGAATAAATTGGTTATAGTTGTTGAAGATTGGTCCTCTAACAACCAATCCTTTCTTACTTTTTCGATAACATTCGATCCATCGTATGAGTTATTTCTCTAATTAACAAATGCAACATTCGGATTAGTCCTATGAGTTATTTCTCTAATTAACAAATGCAACATTCGGCTTAGTCCTATGAGTTATGTATATTAATTACATTAAGATTCAAAAAAACCTAATTACTAACCAGTAAATCTAGAACACCTTGTTTATTTAAGTTAGACTATATATTTTCATAACATACGATGTAAGATGTTGATTACCTTTCGATATTGTTATTTGTCACTTGAATTAGAATAATCAATCAATGGTTAATTATTCTAAATAATTATCTATTGAATTCAACCATCAAATAATAGGCTTCCTGTCCAATAATTCAATCCAATAATATAATGAAATATAGAAAATATACAAATACTCAAGAATAAAAAAAAATAGAATTACTGAAATTTCACAATTGTGGGAATCAAACCTCAATTAATCTTGATTGGAAAATAAAAGAGTTTAGCCAGACATGATAGAAGAAAGCATAAAGAAAATCAAAGGGGCAGCTGTCTCTCTGTCCATCTCGTGCAGCCCTCTTTCTTATTCCAAGGATGGCTGCCCTTTTTTTATATTTTTGTGGCTGTATTTTTTTAAGTCTTTTCTCGTGTGGCTACTAGAGTTGTCTTGTTTCTTTTGTGGCTTCTTTTTGTTTCCTTGTTCAGCTTAGCTTATTGTCATTGTGCGGCTGGTCTTTTTTCTCTTTTTGTGCAGCTGATCTCTAGGAAATTAAAAAAGCGGCCCTTCTCCAAGACAATCAAAGGGCGGCTAATCTCAAGGCAAAACAAAAGGAAACCCTAAAAAAAAATTCCAAGAGATAAATTTTGATATAACCACCAAAATGGTCCCTCATATATTGGCCAATGAGTTTTTTAGTTCCTTACTTTTAAAACGGGAAAAAATTGTCCCTCACATTTCATAAATGTACTTTTTTGGTCTTCCGTCACTATTTCGTCTATTTTTTCATCATTATTCCATCTATTTTTCATAAATGCACGTGGGCTTATTTGATGGAAATATAGACGGAATAGTGACGAGTGACCAAAAGAGTACATTTATGAAATATGAGGGACTACTGTTTCCCGTTTTAAAAGTGAAAGACTAAAAAACTCATTGGTTAATATGTGAGGGACTATTTTGGTGATTATCTCACAAATTTTCTCTTTATTTGTTTACTTTTTCCTAAAAATGTTCCAGCCTAGCCATCAATCATAAAAACAATTAATATCTATATAAATAAGTATTTTAATCAACTAAAACACAATAGAATTGACCCAATAAATATGCAATTATACATTCTATCATTAGGTCAAAGGAGGTTGACTTTGGTGGCCGTTAGATCAAGGGAGATGTTGGTTATTTTTTAAAATTATAGGGATCGCTTGGTAATAAAATAAAAATATAGGGAAAGGGAATGTAATTGACCTTATATAGACCTTTCTCATCACAAACTATATTCATACATGTGCATACGTTTTTTTTCAGAAGCTTAAACACTAAGGATTTATTATTCTAATATACCACATGAAACAATGGGAATCATTTCTCAAAAAATATTTTTGTTGTTTGAAAATTATAGTACCTGATAAGTTGGTGTCACTTAAGTTTAAGATTTATAATGTAGACAAATTACTAATCTTATGTGAAATTTCATCTGTAAAATGTGCAACTGAATGGTGAGATTTTGTTTTCATAATATTAAACAAATGGCATGGATTTTGAACCCATTCTTGAACATAAAAATACTAGAGCTTCAAAGTTGTAAACCCGAAAAAAAACCATATTAAAGCTTAGATAAATAACTTTTTAGACATAGCAATTTTTTTACCAAAAAGAAAAAAAAGAATAGGCCTTAGTTCACAAAGGTGATGAAGAGCAAAATGGTACTCATACTTTTAACTACTCTAATTGGTTTGGGTGTAGTCATTAGTGCTATTGTATTTATTTCCATTCGTTTGTAAGAAAGGTGGTGTTTGAGTTCCAACTATAATAGATTCATCATCAGCTGTGCTCCAAGAAAGATTTTCTTGTTACAATCTTGAATATGCAACTGATGGATTCAATGAGAGCAATTTATTAAGGAAAGGGAGTTTTGGATATGTTTATAAAGGTACTATTGGAGGGAGAATTTTTGCCATAAAATTGTTTAATGTAGACATACAAAGAGCATTCAACAGTTTCGATAGAGAGTGTGAAGTGTTACGCAACCTTCGCCATAGAAACCTCACTAAAGTCATTAGCAATTGCTCTACCCCAGATTTTAAAGCCCTAAAACTTGAGTTCATGCCTAATGGTAGTCTACAGAAGTGGTTGTATTCACACAACTATTGCTTAGATATCATAGAGAGATTGGACATAATGGTTGATGTGGCCTGTGCACTAGAATATCTCCACTGTGGATACTTGGTACCTGTGGTTCACTGCGATTTGAAACCGAGTAACATCTTGTTGGATCAAGAAATGGTTGCACATGTTAGTGATTTTGGTATTTCAAAGTTTCTAAGCAAAGATGATAGCTTCACATACAACAAAACTATTGCTACATTTGGCTATGTTGCACCAAGTAAAACTTACAGCCTATAGTTACAAATTGTGCATTCTTTTTTAAATGAAGTTATTGGTATCATTCTAGAGATTGTACAATTTCTCATTTAATTTCTTTTCTACAGCATATGCTAATGTGGACTACTATTTTGTAGAGTATGGATTGCAAGGATTAGTATCTCCAAAGTGTGATGTATATAGCTATGGAATTATGATGATGGAAGTATTTACAAGAACAAAGCCGAGTGATGAGATGTTCAATGGAGACTTGAACCTAAGGAGTTGGGTGAGCGATTCAATGCCCAATGGATTAGCTCAAGTAATAGACACTAATGTTCTAAACACAAATGAAATTTCCTTCAATCAAAAGATGGAGAGTTTGAATTCCATAATTGAAGTAGTTCTAAATTGTACAAAGGAGTCCTCAAGAGAAAGAAGCAACATAAAAGTTGTTCTTGCAGTTCTGAAAAAAAAAATCAAACTTCAACTATCAACGTATATTGGCAGATAGGGAAAGAGGGTACAAACACAAAATGAAAAACACAACATATATCAACATATATTAAAAATATCTTTGTCCTCAAGGATGAAAAACAAACACAAAATGAAAGAAATTAGAGACTAATTCTTTTTATCTATAGTTGCAAATTTCATTTTGATGTAGGCATACAACAAAGCCTCGAAGATTCCTAAGAGTTTCAGGACTACCCCTTGCATGGATAAGGGTGGAAAACCTTACCATGACTGGTATCTAAACAACAAGAGCATGGAGAAAATCAGTGCAAGTAAGGTAAGATATATCAAGTGTGACCTTAGAAAACCCTTTCAGCATTAGCTTTCCTGGCATGAACAACACATTTTGGTATCCTCTCTCTATCAAAATTAGTAATTTTCTCCAACCTGTGGTAATCTTTATAAAGAATTGGACTTCTTGATCCCATGGTCAAAGAATTGTCATTGTTCCAAACAAGAGCCCCTATAATTGTAGTTCAGTATGGTGTGTCATGTGCACTTGATGTTATGAACAATTTTAAGTTCCATAAATCTATTTTTTGTTGGTTTTATGTCTAAAGCCAATTAATTTTGAGATTATAATTCATATTTATTGCCAACATGATTAAGAACCTAATGGTTCACACACAAATAAGGATAATTTCTTGGGTTAAAATGATATTATAATAATAAGATAATTGTGGGATTAATTTATGAGATAAATTAAACTTACGACTTATTCATAAATAGGCCATTTAATTTTTTGGTAATTAGTCTAAACCCACCTAGTTTATAAATAAGTCTCAACCGTGGGTCTTAAGTAAGGTATTGAGGTTTGTTATGTATTGTATGTATAGGATTTTTCAAAATTCTAGTTCTTCCAATACTTAAGGGAACTAGCCGTTAGCAACTCATAGTTAGTTAATCCCTTAAGTATCCCAACAAATTATTCATCTGAATACCGTTAGAGGCCGGGCAATTAAGCGGCTTGTGGTCAATCTCACTTATTATTAGTGAATCTGTTGTTGGCATAACGAACTAATGCTATACATGAATTGTAAAGAGATCATAATATGTAATCAATCCTTTTATTATTCCGTTATGTATATGGGTTGATTTCCTAACATTTTTAACCAAATTTTTCCCATGAATGAGATTGCAGCTATAACCTTGATATATCTTGAATGTCTCTTAGAGAGAATAAGCATTTGATGGAATTATTTCCTTCCAAAAAATTGTGCTCTCATTTGAACATAGTAATTTTTACAATCCAAGATATACTAGTATTCCTAATTGTTGGATCTTGAGTTACAACAACTTGAGATGCCTCCAAAGATGAACTGAAAGTCCATTGCTCTAGAAAATATTTAATTTCCACTTGCAATCCACCAATAAATTTAGTAAAGGAGTATTGTTTGTTCATTTTTGGAGTCTTGGATAATATTGAAAAATACAATTCTTTAATCTCATCTTTATATAGAGGATTTCCCAGTAGTTCATTTTGTTTTAGTTACTTGAATACTAATTCATTTGATAATTCTTGTCCTCCAAATCCTTTACCTATACATGAAAGTTCACAAATTTCATCTTTACAAATAGAGTTTTTAATTTTTGATTTTCAATATAAGATTTTGGCCCTTCCACATTAAACTCAAAATTATCAACTTTAAAATATCTAAAGTTAACTTTTTCCATGTCTTCTTGAGAGTTTGATCTTTTAGAGCAAAACTCAAGATAATCAATGAAAGAATTCTGCAGTGAACATTTTTCAAACACTTTAAATTCTATTTTCTCAATGAAAAAATAGTTTGAAAATGTATCTTAGCCTTCATCAAAATACAAAATTTTGGAACCCAAAAAACTCCTTACTTCTTTCCAATGGAGACTTGAGAAGAATTTCTACTTTTACCTTTTGGATTATTTCATTGATGCCCATCCGTTGAAAGATAACATTAAAATTTCCATTCATTCTAACCATGAAAGTCTCCATCTTTTCTTCACTAGTTTGAAAAGATTCATTTTTTCTTTCAAACTCACGCCTTTTGAGTAATTTTTCAACTTCTAAAGTGATTATGAGTAGGGGTGTTCAAAATTAACCCGCGGATAGAATCAAACAAAGTCATATTTTTTAATTAATCAGATCAGATCGCCGGAGCGATCCAATCTGATCCGAAATGAACCTAACCTTATCTTTATGCATTTTGCTGCCAACCATTTTCAAACCTCTCTCCTTTCCAGCCGATTTTCAGACCATATTTAGATTTCTAATCGCTGTCCCTCTCGCTGTTGCCTACTATCCCTCTACCCTTAGTAAACTTCACCTATACGACTGATCCAACCTCGTATACCTCGTACTTGTCTCCTTTTTGTGATTTTCTCTGCTTGTTTCCACTTGGAGTCGGGTTGGTTTTGGGTGGGGATTACAAATTTGAAATTTTCCATTTCGCCTGTGTGTTTGTTTGTTGGTACTAGTTGGTTGTGTTGGGTTCTTGGTAGGCAAATCTTGACTGCAGCCTCAACTTCGGGAATTTCAGGTAATTTAACTTAATTTTTCATTGACTAATTGTATTGGATTTAATTTCTAAAAAAATTAAACTTCCTTCTAGCCTATTTTGTGTGTCAATTCTAATAAAGTTTGAGAGCACTAGATACTATTTATCATACACTTTTTCGTGCATTCCTGTTGTGTTCCTACATAAAATGATATGACACGTGATTTAGCCACTACCAGGGTACTGCCATTGGTCTGGTCCTTCGTTGATTATTAGTGGATCGTGAATTCGTATGGATTGCACTGTTGTATAATGCTGTATTGTTTTCATTTCTCAAAAATGTGAATTTCTGTGTAATAAAGGTGAATCCCTTTAATGTATCTTCTTGAGGGCTCTTACATACAATTTTGGAACTTTGTTGAATGGGATTACAAAAAGTAGCAACGTTGAAATAAATTCTTTGGTTTATTGGAAAAGGGAAATATTTGGTGTGGCTGATACTTTTGGGATATTTGGATTTAGACCCAAATCATTTCTCAAAAAAATCATTGATTTGAACACGGCCTTAGTTTTTATGACTTCTGCAATCTGGACAAACTTCATTTTTTAATGCTGCCCTACTACTCATATGAAGCTATATTTGTTGAATTCTAAGCTTGTTTTTTGCTTGCACAATTTAGAAAACAATACCTTAGAACTTGCGACTGTGCTGTCATGTCCGCATTGACTTTGAGATACTTGGCATTAAATAGTTTGAAATTTTTATGCTTAGGGAGATACATGTTTAACTGCACAACGATGTCTCGGGTTGTGTTTGTGTTCATTTTAAATGTGTCTATGCATATTTATAGATGTATGCCTGATTGTACAAAAAGTTGAATGGATAATGTCTTTTTTGTGAGTTTTCAAACCTTTGAGACTAATTTTTGATGAGCTGTTGAGGGATGAAAGTTTAATAGTTTGTAACTTTGTATGGCTAATCAATGTTGTTAAACTCTCAATTTTACTCGTACAGTTTTACGATTTTTCGATCCAAAACCAAATTTCCGATTCAGTTTGTAGGTAAAATCGAAAATGGGGTAAAATCGCCTTCCAAAACGTAGAATCGGTGAAAACATGGTGCATTCCATTTCTACAAAAACGCAAGAAATTTTGTGTTTTGACTCTTGTGGACTTTTCTATACTTCTATTCTATCCTAGGGTTTTTTAGATCAGAGATGGTTTTGCGTTTTCTTTCAGATTTGTCTCTGCCGCCAACTCTGTCTCTCCACAGCCTGCAGCTCTTTTTCTCTACCCACCGGCCGAAGTTTCTCCTCTTTCTCCTTCTTCACCTTTCCTTCCTTCCTTCTTTCCTTCATTGCCCTCGTTTTCTCCAGCTATTTTCTTTTCTCCACTGGTTCATTACTATTTGTTCATTTATTTTCATCCCCGCCAAAAGCATTATCAACTTCCTCCTCACTCCACCTTTCACCGATCTTCTTCTTCAAACAATCATTTTCTAATTCGTTTAATTGCTATTAGCTCAAACTTTGATGATGAAGAATGCTTTGTTTCCCTTTTTTTTTCGTTGCTCTTTCTCCCTTAATTTTTTTTTAAAAAAATTGTTTTTGTTTTGCAGGTTCAATTTCCGATTTCGGAGCTGTTGATTTTGGGGCTACCTACCCAGTTTACGGTCAGGGTTTTAATCTTTGGCTTCTGGATTCTTGAATTTTAAATACTTTTATAGTTTTCTTGAATTTATTTTTTTTAGGAAGTAATGTGAATTATTTGAACTGGTGTTTGATTGGTAGATATGGTTGTGGTATTCAAAATTTTTCTAATTTGAATTCTTCTTAATTCAGAAGAATTTTGAATTCAGTTTGAATTCTGAATTTAGAATTCAGTTTGATTTCTGATTTCATATTTCAGACTGAATTCTTAATTCTGAATTCATATTTCAAACAGAATTCAGAATTCTAATTTTTGAATTTCTATTTATGATTTGATAAACATGTGGAATTTGATTAAATTCTGTTTTTTATACTGGTGCTGGATGTCTAAACTGTTTTTAAAGTTTTATCTAACTAGTTGGAACTTGATTACTTGAAACTTCAAACTTCAAGTGATTATGTCGGCTTCGAGTTCTAAGCCTCCAAGGAAAAATCAGACAAGGAGTAGGCTTGACATAGGATGAAAATATGGCATTAATGTGGACAAATTCACAAAAAAAGTGCAATGCAAATTTTGCAATAAAGTTATTGGAGGAGAGATTTATCGTTTCAAGAATCGTTTGGCTAGTACTAGAAAAAGATGCAAAGCCATGTATAAGTGTGCCTGATGATGTCAAAAAGGAAATCCTAAAGGTAGTGGTGGAAAATGCAGTAATTTCAGTAAAAAAAAGAATGGCTGAATCACTTGATGATGAGTGTGAAAGTGATGAAGTTGAACAACCATCATCACATAGTGTGACAACAAAAGGAAAATGTCCTATAGATGCTTTTGTAGGTAAAAGAACACAAGCAACTGTTAATCACTTTTTGAAAAAGGAGTTAAGGGAGGATGTGTGTCAACAAATAGCAAGATGGTTTTATGTGTGTGCTATTCCATTCAACTGTGTGAACAATCCGGAGTTTCCAAAAATAGTTAAATTGATTGGTAGATATGGTTGTGGACTTCATCCTCCATCTTATTACAAGATCCAGGAAAAATACTTGAATAAAGAAGTGAAATGCACTAGGGAATTGCTAGAGAAGCATAAAGCTGAATGGAAAAAAACTGGTTGTACTATTATGTCAGATAGATGGACAGACAGAAAAAGGTGATCAATTTGCAATTTCATGGTGAATAGTCCAAGAGGCATTGTTTTCTTGTGTTCAATTAATACTTCTGATGTCTCTAAAACTGCACAAAAAGTTCATGAGATGTTAGATGAAATTGTTGAGCAAGTAGGAGAGGAAAATATGGTGCAGATCATTACTGACAATGGTGTAAATTATAAAGCAGCTGGAGAGTTATTGATGAAGACAAAAAAAATTATGTATTGGACTCCATGCACTGCTCACTATATAGATCTAATGTTAGAGGATTTTGAGAAGAAATTGAACATTCATCAAACCACCATTACAAAAACAAGAAAGATTTCAACTTACGTTTATTCAAAAACAAATGTAATATCTATGCTAAGGCATTTTACCAAAAGGAAGGATTTGATTAAGCCAAGTGTCACTCGGTTTGCTACATCCTACTTGACTTTAGGTAGCCTTAATGATCTCAAAGGTGTCTTGATGACCATTTTTACTTCTCCAACTTGGAAGTCCAGTAGGTTTGCCTCCACAGTTGATGGAAAGAAAGCTCAACAATTTGTGTTAGATAGTAGATTTTGGAGGAACATAGTGTTATGTCTCAAAACTGCATTTCCTCTCATCAAAGTACTTCGAATGGTGGATTCGGATGAGACACCGGCTATGGGATTCCTCTATGAAGAGATGAATCGTGCTAAAGAGAAGATAAAGATCAATTTCGACAATGTGAAAAAATAGTAAGTTGCTACTTGCTAATTATTTATTAATTATTATTGTTTTGTTTAAAATGATATTTTTGCTAATGATAATATTATTACTTTTATAGCTATGAGCCTATATTGCAAATCATTGATACTAGATGGGAACTTCAACTTCATAAGCCATTGCATTATACAGCTTATTATTTGAATCCACATTATCATTATAGTCTAGATTTTAAAGTGACTACCTAAATAAAAATTGGATTATATAATGCTTGGGGAGAATAGTAGTGGATTCAAATGAAAGGTGTAAGATAGTTATGCAATTGGACAAGTTCAGTGATGCAGCTGGATTATTTGGGATTCAAGTTGCTAAGACTGCAAGGAATAAGAAATCCCCAGCAAAATGGTGGAATTCTTATGGAGATAAGTGTCCTGAACTACAAAAATTTGCAATTCGAGTGCTAAGTTTGACATGCAGTTCATCAGGATGTAAGTGCAATTGGAGTGCCTTTAAGATGGTAAGTAAAAGTAAACTAAAACAAGCACAACTTATATTTGCTTTTTTATTTTCTTATACTACTGGTTATGCTTATACTTCTAAATCTTTGATCTTTAATATCTTTTTCTTCAGGTGCACACAAAAATAAGAAATCGTTTGCTCCAAGAGAAGATGAATGACTTGGTTTTTGTGATGTACAATTTGAAGTTGAAGGATAGAAAATTTGAAAGTTTTGAAGAAAGCTTTGATGATCTAGCATCTGATGATGAGTGGATAATTGAGAACCTTAATGATAATGATGATCCAATTGAAATTAATCATTTGCATGTTCTTAATAGGGCAGGTGATCATACTAAAGACAATTTGAAAGAAAATTTGGCTTTAGATGCTAGCGGTAATGGTGCAACACTTAATGAACCTTTAAGTCTTACAAAAGAATTGGAGGAAGGTAGCAATGATTTATTTGGTGAAGAAAATGAAGATGAAGACAATGAGGATGATTTGAACTTAAATAAGAATATAAATCTTTCTTTTGATGATCTTTATTGATTATTGCAATATTGAACTTGGAATATTGATGTTTTAATTTTTGTAACTTTTATGTGTAACTTATAAGTGTGATGAGGACATGAATGATGGAACTATTTTTTTGTGGTATTGTTTAAGTACGTGTGACTTGAATGTTTCGGTGATCATTTGAAAATTAATTTTTATTATACATGGTTGTTAATGAATTATGATTGTTATTAATTTTTAAGTGTGATTGATAATATTCTTTAAATGAAATTTGTGTACTTTTTAAGTTTAAACAGGTCTATAAGTTATAAATTTAACATATATTATATTATATTATATTATATATATAATATTTGTTAAATTATTTTTCATAATTGGTAGAATCTTATAATTTTACGATCCGATTTTTGGGACCCTCCTTCCACCGATTTTACGTAAAAACCCGATTTTAACAACCTTGTGGCTAATAATTGAAATTTAACCATGTAAACCATTAAACTTTTGACTTTGATAGAGCATCACCAAAGGATAGCATCATGACCATGTGCATGATTTTGTTGTCTCCAGGGTCATGTCGTTTCTAAGGGCACTTGGATGAGTTAAATATTGTTTTTGTTAAGTAATCTTTGCTGCAATGCTGGTCATGCGATTTAGTGAATCTTTGTTGAACCTTCTGCTATAGCTTGTAAATTTTAATGTTGTGGTTGTTTTTGCCAAGGTGAAATGTCATCTACCTTAGTTGTTGCAAATTCCATGGGAAACATTAAGTTGTTGGAGTTGGTTTGAGCTTATCGATACCCTGCTATCCTCATCATATTCCATCATGGCAATGGAACTGAAATAAACAATAAACATAGGATCAGATGTTGACACAAAGATTGCTGCAACAAGTGCATTGGGAAGAAAAAAATTTATACATTTTTGGTTTCTTGAAATGCTTCATTGTTTGGCTAATTTAGATGTACTGCACTGATTGGCAGATGGCTTTAGGAATATATATTGAATATGTGGAGGTGTATATACCTTATTAGATAGGCTTTTACCTAAAAAAATATTATTTGCATTGATAGAATGGGATGTATTTTGAAAGGCTAATTTTTTTATTTATTTTTCCCTTCACAATGGTGCTTTACTGTTAGGTGGAGGTGTATATACCTTATTAGATAAGTTTTTCCTAGCTACAATGGCAATGTAGGCAATCCAGGTGAACCTGCAAGGTGTTTTATTTGTTTGCTGATAAAAAAGGCAAAAAAAAAAATATGAAGCGATTAGATTGATTTGATACGAAATTTATTTCGATCAGATCCTAGCCTATCCGAAATATTCGAATTGGATTGGCTAGTTTGAACAGCCCTAATTACAAGACTTGATTTTCTGTCCATATTTCTTGAATAGAGACCTAAACATAAAAATAGGAGAGATAGGCTAGACAATTTGAGGGAGATAAAAAATTTAAGAGAAAGAATAAGAAAAAAAAGAATAAAATCTAGAGAAGAAAGAATAGATTAGGAAGAACAAATTAAAATTGATATGGAAAGAAAAGAATTTGAGAAAGGATCAACTTTTTTGATATCAATTGTTAGATTCTTAGTCTGACAGTAATACGCAAAGAAGGAAATTTAGAATAAAAGAGAAGTCTCTTTACAACAATTCTGAATTGATTGTCTCTTTTATTATTTTTGTACTTAATTTCTTATTGCTAAACTAACCAAGCAAAGCCATGATTTTTAACTTTTGGGTTCATGACAATATCCAAACCCAATTGGCCCAACCCAAGAAGAGAAAATCATATATGAGGTTGGGTTGAATTTGCCAGTTCCAATTTGACTATTTTGGCCCTCCAATCATCCATTCTATTATTTGTTAATTACAAAATTATTCCCAGTTTCTTTAGAATTTGTGTAGAATGACATTTCCCTTTTCTTTTCTTTTTTTTGTCTTGTTTTTCTCCTTTCACGTGATTATGGGTGGCAATTGGATGAGAAAGTATGTGAATTTAATGAATAAGAAATTAATAGAAATTGATAATTAAATACTTATTAATTTTAAATATTAGGTGGGATTGGTAGATAAGGAGACTGAGTTATCCTATTACCTATTGGGATCTTATTAGGATACTATTATTGGGTCTCAATGGAATCCCACGTAATTGTCCGATAAAATCTTAATAAAGAATTAGTAAATATTTTCAATTAAATCTCATTAAATTATTATTTTTTTAAAATTATAACTAATAATTAATTATTCAATATTATTTAATAATTACCTATTTAGCAATTCATATTACTATTAAGATTCATGAGTATACTATAACCCATCTAATAAATTCCCATCAAATAACATGGGAAATTTGCAAAAATAGCACTTTTTCAAGCGAAAAGACGACAAAGCCCCTATATTTGAATTCATACATAGCACTTTCGGTTTCAACCCTTCGTTTCATCACAGATACTAAAGACCCAAATCATTTTCTTGAATTATTCGTCGATTCAATACTTAGTTCACACAATCATTCCCAAACTTCAAGCATAAACAGCATCAATGGTGGAAATGGGAGGTGGAGCGTCATTATCTGGCATCAATTAGTGTAGATATTTATGTTGACAACAACATTTTTACAAAGTGCTAAAACATAAATTGATTTTTATTTTGAGAACTGCATTTTTACAAAGTGCAAATATGTTGAGAACTGCATTTTTACAAAGTGCTAAACTCCTTCTTGTTAAATTTAACTTTCTTATCCGCAAAATGTATGCTTATGTTTAAGAGCAATTTCTGCAAGACGACTCTCCGTTCAGAGGATTTGTTTTTGTATTTCCGTTAATGTTGACTTGATCCTCTTCATGTTGGCTTCGTAGTAGCAGTACTGTGAAACTTGGGCAGAGAAAAACTCCCCCTCAACCACCAATTAATCCTTGAGATGGTCCTACACGAAATAAATCAAATCAGTAACAAACTGGTCAAGTTCTCTACATTGTCAACATATTGATTAATTGTCGACATTTTCTCTACATTTATGTCGACATATTTACCGACATTTTTGTCGACATTTATATCCACATATTTATTCACATTTATATTCACATATTTATCCACATTTATATCCACATATTTATCCACATTTAGGTCGACATATATATCAACATATATGTCAACATATATATCGACATATATGTCGACATATTGCTCAACATATTTTGAAGACATTAAACATGGTTTTCAACATATCGAGCCATGTTTCAACAGTTTTTTGGATAGTATGGGCCATACCCAATTCAAATTTAGCCAAAAACACTATATACATGCATGGTTTTACGGTTTTCAACATATTTGGTCTTGTCTATCTGCTCGTGAGATGTCTGCTCTTCCATCTTCTTCTTGCCACCTCACATTTTCACCACTGATGCTTGAAGTCTTGGAATGATTGTGTGAACTGGGTGTAAAACAGTGTTTGTGATTGAAGTGAAGCGAGGAAACTGTGTTGGTGATTGAATTGAAACGATGAAACTGACTATGTCGTATGAATTAAAGCGATTGAACAGAAGAGATTGGAAACTGATTGTTTGTATGTATGAATTCGTTCAGGCGCGAAATAACAATAGAGGGGCATTGTCGTCTTTTCGTTAGAAAAAGTGCTATTTTTGCAAGGATTATATTCTTGGTGCGATATTTGCAAATGTGTTTGGAAAAAGTGTTATTTTTGCAAATTTCCCAAATAACATTCCTCTCATTTATTTTTAATTTAATAGGTATAGAAAATTTAATAACTCTTATTACATTAAATTTTTATTAGAATTATAAAAATATTGTAAACTCCACACGTGATTACCACGTGACGGTGAAAAATCTCTTCCTTAATAGCAAAATCCAGCCTGGCAAAAGGCGGGCAGACAGCGGTCTCTTCCTTTTCCCACTCAACCGACTCAAATTTAATTGGAAGGGTCGAATTGTCGAAAACAAAAAAATGGAAAAAATTTGAAAGGAGAAAGAGAAAATTCCAGATTTCCCATTCAATTCAACCCGAAAAGGTAATTTAAAAAAAAAAAACAGAAAAAGATTTTGGAGAGAGAAACGGAACACAATACGATTCATTCATTACACTCCTCCTCTCTAATCAGAGCAACAAAAGATATATGCTTCATTAATTCTAATAGTAAAAACAGGTTTTATAATTCGTTTTACAAAATCCCATTTCATTAATAATACCAGTGGAGAAAGTTGTACAGTTGTACTGCTTGGTTGAGGAGTAATGGCTGGGTACAGAGCTGAAGATGACTATGACTACCTTTTTAAGGTGGTTCTGATTGGGGATTCAGGGGTTGGTAAGTCCAACTTGCTTTCGAGATTCACAAGAAATGAGTTCAGCCTTGAGTCCAAGTCCACAATTGGTGTTGAGTTCGCTACTCGAAGCTTGAATGTGGATAATAAAGTCATCAAAGCTCAGATTTGGGACACTGCTGGCCAAGAAAGGTGAGAGTTTTTATTGAAGTTGGTAAGTTTTTTGTGATCCGGGCTGTTCTTGGATTGCTGAATTTTGTTTAGTTTTCTGTAGTTTTTCATACTTTTTTTTTTTTTTCGGATGGAGGGGAGATTTTTGGGTTTTGAGTTTTGCAATTGTTCTGGGAGCTGGGTCCGTGAGATTTGGGACAATGGCTGTTAAGGGAGGTGATCGTTTGTTCAGAAGTTGCTATATTCTGGTCGGTTTTTCCCTTTGTTCACAAGTTTGCGTGTGGCATGATTTTGGCCTTTTGCTGATTTTGGAGAATTCTTTCTCTGTTAAAGTTTTGTAGATGAAGAATAGCTTGCAATAAGCTTTGATTTATTCGCATTTTAGAGATCTGAAGAGAATGGCACACGTCTGTATGATCTGTGGATGATGTGATCTACAACGGTGTGCTGGTACAATCTTTCTAGGATTCACTCTGCTAGTGAATTTTAATGTTGTTCTTGACAGTAACATTCACTGAAAGTAGATCTTGCTTAAATTTGATCTATGGTTCCTAGATCTTAGCATCGTACTTGTTCTTTACGGTAATTTGGTCAATTTAAGGGGCAGGATGATGGATACTTACTGAGGTGTAGAATTCATTGTTCAATTGCAGTAGCGTGATGGAGTTGCTGGAGTTGGATAATTTTAGCATGAAAAGATGCTATTATTTTTCTTTTCTATATATCAGACCTTCTGCTGTAATAATCTTACCGCAGACAAAAGTTTACTCAATAACTTGTGATTTTGTAAATAGAATGACATCATAAAGAAAAAGAGGAACTAAGGGACAAAATTCATATGCTACAAAAATTAGAGTTACTTGTCATGCTCTTTGATGTGCCTTTGCTTTGCTGGCAGCGGTGGTGGAATAATGCTCAGTTGAAGTGTTGTGGATATTCTCTCCATGTATCTTATAATAGTTCAATGAGGAAACTTTTTGGCGTGTTATCTGATAATTTCACAACATATTTTGTCTCATCTGTGCAATTTGTCTACAAATAATAGCCTTCTGTGTAGGGGCTAAAATCATTGTGATATCAAAGATGCAAATGATATGTCTTTGTGCATCCGTGTTTTACTTTAAAATTTGTCATGTGTGTATATCTGAGTGAATTTGTCTGAGGAAACTTTTTGGCTTGTTATCTGATAATTTCACAACATATTTTGTCTTATCTGTGCAATATGTCTACAAATAATAGCCTTCTGTGTAGGGGCTAAAATAATTGTGATACCAAAAATGCAAATGATACATCTTTGTGCATCCTTTTTTTACTTTAAAATTTGTCATGTGTGTACATCTGAGCGAATTTATATTCTTGTCTCAAGTGGTCTGCATATAATTGCCACTAAGATGTGGAATAGATGATTGGTGCAACTTTCTTTAGCTTTAGTTTCCTGTGAAAAGTTGAGGAAGGGTATTTGTAAAAAGTCATGTAGGTAATTTTGACCTGGGATGCACTATGGAATTAAAAAAAATTTCCCCCAAATTATTTTATGAAAGCCTCCTATTCTGCAAGCAGTTAATTTATGGGTATTAGATTGAGAGCAGAGAAAGTTCAATAGATTACTCTTACATATTCATGTTGTTGGAGGAAAGTCTGAGTTGCCTAAGCAATGCTATGCTTCAACTCTGTTCATATAACAGAAATCTGTTTCTGTTAGAGTACAAATCTAATTGGACGCTTGTCTTGCTTTAAATAGGGAGTTTGTATCACTTCAATTCATTTGCTGTTTCACACATACTTTACCAGCTCCATTGTCTTACAATTTAAATTTATTACTATTTCTTGTTCTAGTTGGTGATGGGACAAGTAATAATGCGTAAAAGCTGGCATGCTCTATTGAAGTTGTGATTTTCAAGTGACAATCACAAACTTTAGGTAAAGCCCTTTTTGGTTTCCCTAGTTAATTTATCCCCTCTAATGAACCATAGTCCTTTTTAGCGCATGTTTAGGTAGATCTTTATTTCTTGAGGATTTGATAGTATCCGCTTCAAAGTCATTGGAGAGAGAGCAGGGAAATATATCGTTGAAGGGGAAAAAGCAAAAGAGCAAGTATTTTTCTTTAGTTTTTGCGGGAAAACTACCATTGAAATCACACAAAAACTAACCTAAACAGTAAGATATGTAGAAAGATGTTAAACAAAAGAAGTAAAACTAGAGTGAATTAAATTAGTCTCAAAATGAGAGAAGAATGAAACTAGATGAGTAAAAAGAAATTATTGGGAAAATGTCAGAGAAGCCAAATGAAATGAAAGCCAGTAGTGATTTTGGCGATAATATGCATGGCAGAACTTTGGAAAAGACTTGCTCCTAGGGTCATCATATGGAAAGCACTTATGAGAAATTCATAGTTCAGTAACAAAAGTAGCTGTAATATTTGGGGCATGTAATTACAGTACCTAGCTTAGCAGAAACTTCTAGTGGAACTCATTTATTTTTTCTTCTCTAGTAGAACTCTCAATCTCCTTTTACAAGATGCTCTCAGAATCTATCATGAAAGGGATGAAAATTTATGGAGGCACAATCTGAACTTTAAAAATCTAAAATCCTTTGGTTGACCTGTAACAGAAAAACAGGACTATTTCTAGTTAAGGTTAGCAATATGAAATAAAATGTAAGATGAGTAAATGGAAATGAAATGGAATGATGCTTTGTCTAAATATAAGAGGTATAAAGAGTGATATTTGAGATTGATGCTATGGAATATGGTTTAATACACAAAATAAACTGAAAGATTGCATCTAAAACACTGACATTTTCCTAGAACATATGTTCAAGGAGGATAGGTTGAATTGTTAATGTTGTCTTCACCAGACTGAATGTATATCTTCAAAAAGCAGAATGCTAGGTTTTTTGCCTGGAAATTTTTGGGTCATAGGTCTATATGGTAATATAAGCATTTAGTTGGCTTTTTTCCCTTCTTCTTCTTTTTTTTTTTTTTTTTTTTGTGGGTTATATTAGAGGCTTTCTGTTTTTATGTCGTGAGGACCTAATAATTTTTGGCTCATAAGATGAATTCTCTAATTTGTGTGTGTTCTTAAGTCTACTGCAGCTGTCCTTATTTTGGCCTCAAATTTATTTGTCACGTGGCTGATTATTTTCTTCCCATCTTCTATTCTTGCTGCAACCATGTATATAATCTGACTTCTTGAAATCCTCTTGACTGTTTCAAGATTTAGTGGCTGTGTCAGGGATTCTTGTGTACTTAGTGCACACATTATCAGGATAAAAGTGCTTAAAATATTTGATTGGTGGTGAGAAAGAACATCATTTGCCTCAATTTTTTTCTTTTTTGGTTTTTTTTTTTTTATATAATTCATACAGCTGACACCACGTAGAAGGATAAAGGATTAGTTGTTCATGATATAAAGAACCTTCTATATTCTTTGTTCTTGGAAAATGACTGATTCTCGTGTATCTTTTTGTGGCTAAAAAAAATCATAATACCATCTTGTTCAATGCTCATCATTTTCAGTGGATAAAACAACTTGTGGTGGGGAATATTGGTCTTCAATATGTTTCCTATAAGTTTGACGGCTAATTATCACTTTCTCTAGGTATCGGGCCATCACCAGTGCCTATTACCGTGGTGCTGTTGGTGCGTTGCTCGTGTATGATGTGACCCGGCATTCCACATTTGAGAGTGTTGAAAGGTGGTTGGGAGAGTTGAGGGATCATACAGACCCCAATATTGTTGTCATGCTTGTTGGCAACAAGTCTGATCTTCGACACCTTGTGGCAGTCTCGACTGAGGATGGGAAGTCTTTCGCTGAAAGGGAATCTCTCTACTTCATGGAAACATCTGCACTTGAAGCTACCAATGTGGATAATGCATTTGCTGAGGTTCTGACCCAGATTTATCGAATAGTGAGCAAGAAGGCCATGGAGGCTGGTGAGAATGGGACTCATTCAACTATCCCATCAAAGGGAGAGAAAATTGATGTCGGTAAGGATGTTTCTGCCGTGAAGAAAGTTGGATGCTGTTCATCATAGGGTTTTTTTAACCGAGTTTAAAGACCAGATTTCTGTGACTCATTTGACTTTCTCAACCTATTACTATTGTAGTGAGGTTTTCTGAATTTTTACCGTACATAGAGATGTGGAAATTGCTTTTGTCTTGTTTTTGAATTTTCAGTATTACTAGTAGGCAAGCAGACTTACTGGAAAAAGAAATGTTGGTTGGCTTGGTCCTGTGGTTTTCATGTATCGTTGATGGAATCCTGGTATGAGGGCGTGGTTAACTTACATGTCTATTTGTAACCCGGGAATGATCTTCCTAGAACAAGCTTCAATTATTCTTTTCTTTTCCATGCTTCTATTCTTGGTGGGAAATGTGTTTTCATGTTCATTCAACTCAAAATACCATCTCTTGGTCCCCTGTCAGCTTGTAACTAGGGGTGTTTAAAATGGACTATCCGAATTCGATCCAAACTTATTTGCAGTTGAGCGGATTGTGAACTGATTGTGAACTGATCCGATTCGGATCGGATCTGATCCGTTTTTTAATTTGCTTTGATTTTTTTTTTTTTTGTTATTGTTCTTTCTTTTTATATATGACGTGATTTAACTTAATTTTAAAATTAATAATTTTATATTAAAAAATTATATTTTTTATATAAAAATAATAAATAAATTTTATTTAAATATTTTAATTTATTTTGTTACAAATTAATTAATTTTAATTAAAAAATTATTAAAGAATATTAATTTATATTTTATAACTAATGTTAGTTATTTTTAAAAAAAGTTATAATTTTTTTTTATTTAGATAAAAATGGATCGAATTGATATTTTGATCTGATCCAAAAAATATATTAATCTGATTTGATCCGTTTTTTATTTTCGGATCAAATGAGATCGACAGATCAATCCGATTCGCGAATTAAACTGAACACTCTTACTTTCGGATGAAAAACGTGAGTTTGCCTGGATGAAATTCACACCAAGATTCACAAGCTATGATTAACCTCACATACGCTGAAATCTGGGTTTTTGTTAGTATTTTTTGGGGCTTTGGCAGAGGAAAGTATAACATGGAGAGTAACCTTTTCTTTATGTATCAAATTTATTTTTGATTGCTTTAAGATCAAATTTATGTCATTTCACTCCCTCTCATTCTTTTACTCCTTCTGTCTAATAAAATGAATTAACGTTTAAAATTTGTTTTATCCCTTAAAAAAAGTATATTTTTAATTTTTTTTATATAATTCTTATTAATAATAATAGTATATGAATTAAAATTAAAGAATAAGAATAAAGTTAAAAATGATATAGTTAATGATGCGTTAAGTGTTTTGAACATTTTAATTAAAAAAATTACACCCAATCAAAAAAAAAATTTTGAATAAAAAACTTCTCCCTCTGTTCTAAAAAAGAAATATATTTTTGATTTAATATAACTTTTTGTGTTTTATGAGATACAACACATTTAATATAAAATTAAATGTATAATTTTTTTATTTTTTTAATTTCAATTATACATTATCATTATTAGTAAATAATTCAAAATTTCACATTAAAATAGATTTTTTTTTAATTTTTATTTTTTGTGGATGTAGTTAATAAGTTATTAAATAGTCAGTAGAAAATATTTTTCTTTATAAATTGACATGCATTTTGCCTATTTTTTTTGTGCAAAATCTAATATTCTTATCTTCCAAACTCTCTCAAAATTTCTCTCTAAAGAATGGATCCCTTAAGAAATGCTTGATAAATAAAAAATAGATAATATTTTAAAAATTATTAATTTAAATAAGAAGTATTAAATATATTAAATAAATAGTGAAAAAATAGATAGAGGAGAGAGACATTGGTGATGTGAATGAAAATGCCTGGCCATTAGCGTGGGTAATTTTTTTATGATGGCTGTATAAATAGTGAAGACCAGACCTTAAGTTGATGTGGCGTGGCCTAGGCCAGGGCTGCTGTGAGTTTTTTAAATAAACCAAAAGGACTTTTATCTAGCTAATAATTTAGTATTTGGAATGTTGTTGAAGAATGACGATGGAAAAGAAGAGTAGGTGATAGGGCAAGATATGAAAAATAAAGAAAATGAGTTGAGGCAAGAGTGTTCAAAGAATTGGAAATGTTAAAATAAAAAGAAAGAAAAGCAAATGCCTTAAAAAGATTTTACTATCATCAAATGCCTTTAAAAGAATGTAAAATGGCATCTTTTACCAAATGTCCTTAAAAAAATATCCTAATAGCCATAATTTCTAGAAGTGTAGTATAATGTTAATAGTTTGAAGGTACAATGTGAATAACTGAAAAGTATATTTTTAATTAATGATGGTACATATGCATAGATGGAAAGTATTATTTGACGATAAAATGTGAATAGATAGAAAGTACAGTTTTAATTAATGATAGTAAAATGCATTTTTCATCACTTTCAAATATAGTTACCAATTAGAATTTAGTGTCATTTATGGTAATATATGTTCAACAGACATAACTATTGAATACATTATTTTAAAAATGGGATTCGGGATTTTTCTCCGTCACCATTGTACTATTTTTTTTTTCTATTGGTACAATTTTAATTATTTGACAGTATAATGTGAATGATTAGAAATTACATTCTTATTTAGTGATGGTATAATACATTTTTTCATCATACTTTGAAGTCCAATCACTAATCATAATTTTGTTCTATTTGTATTTGTACAAGTATAATTGTATTTTCAAAATCCAAGTTACGAATTAATTTTCAAATTATTGTGCTGGTACCAGTGGTACAATAAAATATTTTTTTGCAAGTACATTATTTACGGAGGTACAATCTCCATTGATGGCGAAACAAAAATGTGTTATGTAATATACAACTGTCATATGTAATATTTATCTTGTAAAGTTAAACAAAAATGTGTTATGTAATATACAACTGTCATATGTAATATTTATCTTGTAAAGTTAATCGTTAGTCATCGTATTATGTTTTAACAGGCTTAACTATCAACTACACCATTTTTAAAATCGGATTCGGGATTAATTTCTCCTCCCCTCAGTTATTTGTTGTACTATATTTGTGTATGATATAATTTTAATTATCTGATGGTACAATGTAAATGACTACAAAATACATTTTTAATCAGTGATGGTATAATGAATTTTTCTAACAATTTCGTATAGGTATAATGAATTTTTCTAACAATTTCGTATACTTTGTATTATTTAATTTAATAATTTTCATAATGGGGCAATGTTTTTTTTTTTGTGTAGCAATTCTAATAATTACAAATATTTTTTTGTACAGTTTCAATTAAAATTTTAATTTCTTTAATATTATAAATCTATTATTTGTGCCATAAGAGTTATTTAACGTATGATTCTTGAATTTTATTTGTGATAAACTATATTTAGTAGATAACTACTTAAATTTTGGGTAATTTAATCCAAAAAGTTAATAGGTAGTAAAAATAATTGATTTAATAAATATTCTAATTAAATTGGTTTTAACAAATACTGGTAACCTATAATAGCATGTTAACAATCATGAAAGATTTGTTAGGATATTACTATATCTATTTAAATATTTTACATGTCACTTCCTAATTAGTTAAAAATTGACGAAACCATCCTGTCAAAAACTAAGTGGGATCATAGAATTCTCCAAAAACATAACCATATGCAATCATAAACTTGACAAATAACCAAAAATGGAAATGTGGGTTATGTCAACAGTTAATTTAAATTTGCTTATATTATATTTAATCCAGGAGACAAGTACAATTTAGTAAAACCAAACTTCAACATGTCATTTAGTCTTGTGAATTGAGTATATACTCATATTCATTCATCATATTCTAGAAATAGTGCAATTATGAAAGAGTAATGAATATGGTAACCTAACACAATTAATTTAAATTTTACTTATATTTTGTATATATTTGATTTCATTTGAAGGTAATAACTAACAAATTCATATAATGGCCATGGTCTGATATAAAAACTATTATCTTATTAGTTTGTTGTTATTATTTGCTGCTCTCTTTTAAAGTTAGAACGTAAAGATTCGGTTGTCAGAGATAAAGAGCAAGTGGTCATATTTCTTACCATTTGGTGGTCGCATATGAATAGTGTTTCAAAAATGTATTTCTAAAAATGTATTTTAAAATACTGTTTAAAATGTTTTATGAATTGATAGTTTGAAATGTATTTTAAACTAAAATGCTGTATAAATTGCAAATTTAAAAACTTATTTTAAATTTAAATGTTATATAAATTACAAATTTGAAAATGTATTGTTAGGATGTGTTGTTAGGGTTCAATTTCACTCTTTAGAACACATTTTGGGTATCAAAAAATATGTTTGAAATTGACTTTAAAATGTGTTTTGGAAAATGTTAGACATACAATATTTAATACGTTAGAAAAAGTGTATAACATAAAAATGAGTTTGAAAAGCTCATCCATATAGAGCTTTGTTATATAATAACAACAGAAAAATTAATTAGGCAAAATGTCCTTTATATTTTAGCAAACAATCTTCGACTAAAGTAACATGAAGAACTTGGTCAGTTTTAATGAAAAATTAAACGAATTATTAACGGGAAACCAAAAAATTCATGATACAAAATCAGATAACTAAAAATGTGCATTTTTCATCAGAATGAAAAAATCATTCACTAAAAGATAAGATAAGAAGCATTTTACCTAATTAACCCTGAAAAAAAATCATCCCATGAAGCATTTTACCTAATTAACTCTTGCAGATATAGAATCAGGAAAATTCCACGTCTCAACTTCTAGTTATGCTCAGATCTTGGGGCTGTCCTCCCACTTGCTACACTCCTACACAACTCATGAATTTGATTTGGGATTTGGCCAAGTACGATTTGAGCTTATGCTTCCTTCATCTTACAACTTTTATGCATTAAATGGTGTCTTTGGGTCTTTGACTCGAAGAACATATATAATTAATGAGTGATTTTCAATTTTCCCTTTGTCTTTACTTGAAAAGTTAGTAGATTGATAGGTTGGATGTGTTCTTAACATTGCATGTTAAAATTACCTATATAAATAAAAATTGTATAGAATAATCAAGAGAAGTCTGATGAAATACTGGGAAAAAAAAAAAAAGGTTAGGATTGTCTTTGAAATGCTCAGGTTTTTAAATATCCCATCTCTTGTTATAAATTAATTTCAGCATTACCAAGACTCAACGGGAAGTTCGATGAGAAAAAATTTTATTTTGATTTTTTTTTTATTTGAAACTCAGTATTGCTACATCTTTATTGGATGATCACAGTGCATCTTTTATACCTTAAGCAAAAAATCCCATCAGATCTGCTTAAATATTAATATAATCCATTCTTAGTTTACCCAAAAATCCATTTTCCTATAATTTTATTCATCCGACGCCTACAACGGATAAGGATGATGATGATCACCAAGAATTGCTGCAACAAATTAATGCAACGAATGACGTGAATATAGATTCAGATGTGACGCTAAGGAAATGCACGTGTAACATGTGGGGACAGCAAACGCATCATGCAAAACTTTCCAAGAAAATAATTCCAATGTCATGCATCAATCATTTAGTATTAACTAATGTTGTGTCATTGTCAAATAGTTGCCATTTCTTCACCTACTCAATAGAATAAAATGGAGGGAGTTTACTGCTTGATTTTATAATTGTGAAAATAAAGCCTTAATCAAGCCCCGTTTAGCCAGTAAACTGTGGCAAATTGATACAAATCATGTGCAACTACCATCATTCAACGTGTTGCTTATGTAATAATGAACAAAATAATTGGAGAGATTACCACCTTCATTAGATGAATCTAGCCCATCATTGCTTCATAGTCAAATGTACAGAAAATTTGACTTTGGGGTTTCAGTCAGCCAATGGGATGAGAGTCGCATCCTTTTGTTTAAAGTGGTCCTTAAAAGTAGTTTGCCAACTTGCAAGTTTTTAGTCGAGTTGAGTGAGGGCTGAGGCTAACTTTGATGGGGATTGGTAATGGGATATGTAAACATAGATTGGAAAAGGGGAAAAGAAACAATTTTATTTTGGTCTTGGATCTGATTTGTCTCTATGTTCTCTTCCAATGGAGATTAGTTGAGGATCAGTCTCTTCTGCCCCACTTTTCATGACTATCCCAAGATGGGGAAACTAAGGTAAAGACAGGGAAATAAAGAATTGGAGAAAATTTTTAAATTAAATTATATATGGAATGTCTAAATTTATGCTTTTAAATGAAAATTTTAAAAAGTTTTTATAACAAATTTTGATTCTTCATATACCTCTTAAATAATTTTCGTTAAAAATGATAAGAGTTGATCTCCTAATACGAAGATGAAGAATAAACATGTTCAAGTCATATCCAGTTCTCAATTAGTGAGTTATTGTATTTAATTTTTGACAAAGGAACAAAAATTATTTTCCTATTTTGGTTAAAGGGAAAAAAAAAAATTGAGATGCTTTTGGTATCACTTTGCAAGTAATGTTATGCTCTAGGAGACATGTTTCTGTTTTTCTCCACCAGCGATTGTAGTCATGGATTGACAATTGAAAATTCTCATATGAACATCAACAAATTCGTGTGAATTCACAAACATATGAATTTCATTCTGGGATTCGCTTAGCTAGCTACACTCCAAATCCATGATTTCAAAGTTGATTATCTTATATTTTATATTGGTTAATGGATGCAATTTTCCTTGTTACTAGTAGTCTATGAATAAAGTAGGCCAAATAATAAATTTGCATGGGACCATATATTTCACCCAAAGTATGCATAGCTCTAAACAAGGAAAGTCAAGTAATTCCAAAAATTTGGCAAATTTTGACAATTGTAATGTGTTGTGTACGGTGCACGAAATCAATTACAAAAGATTAATGTTGAAATTTTTATGTTACTTTTGATTCCTAATTTTCGGTATCACGCCTAAAAGATTTAAAAACTTTCTCTAAACTAGTTAAATTGTACAATCCTAAATAACTCGTTAAATATTTACTCACATTTGTCTATTGTTGGAATCTGGCGCATCCATCCCAATCCGACCAAAACTTGGAGGCATTTTAGGTTTAAATGAACTTCACATAAATTTGCATTATGGGTTGGAAAGCGAGATTATTGTTAACAAAACTATATAGTTTTGAGTGAATGATTATCAAAAGTGCAACTACAGAGAATTAATATTTTAATTTTTTTATATAAAAGATACTATTCATGTACAAGAATATACACGAGAAATTAATCTTTTCTGCCTTTAATAATAATAGTGATAATTTAAAACTGTACATCTTTAATCTTAGTATTGCCTCGAAATAAACCCTTTAATGCAAATTTTCCCTTTATATTATCGACTTGAATACGATTTTTTTCCCTTCATTTTTATTTTTAGTTTTATGTTAATTGGGAAATATTATGTTATCTTTTTGTTAGAGGCCTTTCTAATAGTTTAGAGGATCAGAATCCTACACAAAATTGATTTAGCGTAGAAATTATGCCTATTAGTACATTTTTTTTTTAAGGACACTTGGTAAAAAAATGCCATTTTATATTTTTTTAAAGGCATTTGATAATAGTAGAATGTTTTAAAGGTATTTGCTTTTCTTTCTTTTTATTTTAACGTTCCCAATTCTTTGAACAATCTTCTTAAAGGGCATTTGATGATGGTAAAAACCTTTTAAAGCATTTGCTTTTTTTTTTAAAAAATATCCAATACTCTAAATGCTTGCCTCAATTCATTTTCTTTATTTTTCATATCTTGCCATATCACCTACTCTTCTTTTCCTCTATCATTTTTCACCAACATTACAAATACTAAATTATTAGATAGAGAAAAATCCTTTTGGCCTTATTTAAATCCTAGAAGCTACTTTAAAAATAGATTCTTAGGGTTTGAATGATTAAATGAGTGAGGTGGGTCTTGCAGCTCTCGATTATTTATTTGTGTTTAAGATTGAATTTCAGTCTAGTTGTAGCCATCTGCAATTGTAGATAGCCAAGATTGGAGGTTTACAGTCATAAGAGAATAGTCTTATTCGTTTCCTCACATAGGTAATATAGCATATGCAATTCTTCAACTTTTCATAAATTCAATTGTCTATGGAGATTTCATTAATTCTTAATCTATCTTCAAAATTTTTTGGCATTACATTGGATTTGCATACCATGTTTAGAGGTTTGGAAAAGTTTTGGGCAAGAATTCATCCAGTTTATGAATATATATATGTCTAAATTTAAATTGCCCACAAAATGTTTGAAGAAATGCCTAAATGAAGCTTTATTACATTTATTGTTGTTTTTTAATTGTTTTTTCAAAGTACAAACTATATATAAATAGAGCCTTGACTATTTGTTATCCCTTCTAGATGGTATTATATTTCTTGCTAGTTTTGTTACAGGGATTTGTTACCCTTTTTTTTTTTCACTGAAATTGATAAGAAGATACTACTCAAGTACATTTATTTTCATTTCTTTCTCAATTATGTTTTCTTTCTTTTTTTCTTTCCAAAAGATAAGTTTGAAATATGTAACCAGCTTGTGTATCCTATGTAGATGACGAACTATGGTCAAAGCAATCAAATCAATGGACAACATCAAGTATTGAAGACTGAAAGCAAGAGAAAAAACTTGAATGATAAAGATTGTCTTGATGTAAATATGTAATGTGATACTAGAGTTTATTTTTAATGATATGTTTTTGTATAATGAAAATCATAGGTACTTTATTATAAAACTATTTTCTTTGTGGGGTTTAATAGTATATTAAGAATTTTTTTTTTTGTAAAAAATTTAGTGTATAAAGGCAATTGCTAATGTTCTTGTAATATATCTGTTAAGGCATTTCTTAATGTTATAATAGTTAAATAACTATTATATAAGTGTGGTAAAAAATATAATATTTAGACATTTCAAAATGCCTTAATAGGTCATAAACAATACTTATATTAGTATAGAAGGCATTTTGAGAAAATGCCTCCATTGGCAAATTATAAAGACATTTTTTAATGTCCTACAAAGCATTTTTTTCAGTAGTTGGGATCGTAACATCATGAGATCCTAGGAAAAATGAAAAAAAAATTTAGAAGTTATGAATTACTTTAAAGGAATAGATATGCAAATAATTTATATATAGTTCATAATTAAAATTTTTTACTCCAAATTTTATTGATAATAATATTTTATAGGATTTTTTCAATATTTAAGTTTTTGTCGCAGTTGAAGAGTAATTATGTCTAATTTATTTATTTATTATTAAAAGTTAATGAAAATATAATTAAATTATTTATATAATAATAAATGTTAATTTCATTTAGACATGAAAATTTTTTTTTGAGTAAATTTGGATAGTAAAAAGAAGGATAGCGTTCATAAATTTGGATTGTAAAATTGTTAAATTAATGAGATCAGGATTGGCATTCTGATAACTTAGGGCTTATATAAACAGTGTTTCAAAATGTGTTTTTGTAATTTTTGAGATAATGATTTTGAAATAAGAGATATATTAAAAATTTAAAAAGTATTCTAGAAAGTGTTATAAAAATCTGTCTAAACAAGCCCTAGCTTTCCATTGAAGAAATTTTTAAGCGAAAGTCCGAGATTCCATGGCACGAGGGATGACTATTTGTGTCCAGATAGACACTTACTGGCAAAGGAAGATATTCGGAGCGGACGTATTGAATCCGTTTTTCGCTACAAAGAATCAAGATTATACGATGATATTCAAAGAGTCAAGTAAGACAAACTCCAGAATCAAAATTAATGTTACTTCTAGAAACTAATTAACAAATATTGTTCAATAGTTCTGATGGTGGTCTTCTTCGAAATATGTACATTTTACAATTTGTACTCTTAATTTTACCAAACATGCCAAACCATTTTACTAGTCAAGGCTTTTTTTTTATATTATTCTTTGTTAGAATTAAAATTTGGTTAAAATTAAATATATTGTCTATAGGTTTGAATTTAAATTTTATAGTTTATTTACATAATTTAAATATATTATAAAATACATATTATAAATGAATTAGAATAAAAAATTATAAAATTCAATTAAATATAATAAAAAATATATATAATTCTAAGATAATTCTAATTCTAACAAAAAAACAGCCTTAACCAATCCTTACTGTGTTTAGGTTAGTTGTGATAGGGTCTGTTCAATGAAAGCTATGTCTTCTCATATCGCTACTTGTCCTGTTTTAATTTGAAAATTCCCACGTTAATATAATCAGTTTCTTTTGTATAAAAAAAATCTAACAAAAAAACTAAACAACTGCTAAAAAAAAAAAGTTTACGTTCTAGCTCATATCAAGAGGACTAACTGAAAGTGCATGTCATGAGGGTACCATTTATCTCTGAAAATGTTAAAGAAAAAAAAGAAAAAGGAAAAAGAAATAGATATAGATATATATATATATATCAAAAGCGTGAGTAAAGTACTAATTAATTGTGTAAATGGAAATATAAATTAATTAATAACAAGATTTTTTTTTAAAATTTTACAGTTATAAAGCACGAGTAAAAACGAAGCCAAAGAAAGGTAGCCGTTGGAGAAGGATAAAGATAAAACCATGATGCGTGACGCTAATTACAATGAAAAATCAAAGTAAAATCTCCAAGTTGACAATTTTATTCACTAAATTCCTGCACTTAAACCTAGAGGAAAGTGAAATACAATATTTTTAACAGACTAAAAAAAAAAGAAAAGAAAATATACATTAACCTCTTTTTCTCCCTCATGGCATCTTATGGCGCACGATGCGCAAATTTTTCTAATGAAATGTGGTCGCTAAAATAATGTCGCTGATTGGAGTGAAGACAAGTGTTGGTGGGGGTGTTTGTCACAACTCTCAAGTCTCTATTAATCAAATTGGTCTAAAATAATCATCTTTTTCTTCATCACCGTCATCGTCAAGTGGTCCCGTACAAAGGTGTCAAACTAAGACGCCGGCGTTCCTCGTCCCTCTCCATCATTCCCCGGCCAAACACCGTCGAACATTCCGGCAACTCGCCAAGATCGGCGAAAAACGATTCGTCGTCATCCCGCATTGTGAAGGACATTGCCATGTCAAAATCAGTGACTCTTTCCTCCGTTAAAATTGGACTTTCTAGCATGATAGGAGAAGTTGTACACTCAAATTCGGAAAACCAAACATGGTCATTTGCACTAGGCATTAGCGACGACCCTTCACAGATATTAGCGACAAATTTTTCACCGTTGTCGCAATTGTTGATCAACTCTGCTTGGCTAACGAACTTTTTGGGCTTCTTCTCTTCTTCCTCCTCTTCATCCTCTTCCTCAGAATTGGTAGAAGGTGTGCTAACATCCCTTGTTGTAATTTTAGCCGCCTTCGTTGAATTATGGTGATTTTGATTTCTTGGTGCCGGCCCCGGATGGTTATGCTCACAAGAATAGGTGACCACTAGCGTGTTAGGATGTAGTCGGCTCCTCTCCACTTGTTTTCTTGCTGGGCATCCCTTTGAACTACTACATCTATAGTATCCTCTGCAAGCCAAAAAGAAACACCAAACAAAAAAACGAAAAATTGAATTTTGTTCATGAAATTTATCATAGCATCATTGATGTGATATTAAGGTAATTGATGGGATTCATTAATCTTGGAAATTTATCTAAGATTTGGGTGGTACCTAGGATAAGGGGAGCCTTTGATGGGCTTCTGGCCGTACTTTCTCCACGCCCAAGAATCGGACGGTGGAGCTCCCATTTCACCTTTGAGACGTGAGCCATCAACGTCCTTGATTGGCACTGATACCACTCGTTTCTCAATAGATCGCTTACTACTGTAACAAATCCCAACAACGTAGTAAAATTATTATTATGCAGGCACATGAAATTAATCGAATCCAAAAGTTAAATAGTTTCATCCTCAACCCAAAACAAAACCCCACCAACCCCACCCCCATCCCCCTCCCCACGGAAAAAAAAAACAAACAAAAAAAATTTGTTCTCCAAGAAATTTGTAAAAATTAGTACAAATTTATGATGCAGACCTTTTCCTGGGTGAGGAAGTACAAGCCATCTTGGTATCATTGAGCATGCTAGAACGTGGTGAATCTCCACTATTCTCGGGTGAATTTTCAGAATCTTCTTGCTCATGACAAATAAAACTTCGATTCATGAATCTTCCATTCATCCCTCTACTCATTTAGTACTTTTACGATATGGAATTTTGCCACTAATATCAGCTTGAAATGAAGATGGTTTGATCTCCTAGACTATCACTGGTTGTACACACAGTACACACAGTGAAAGGAAGAAGGCGAGGGAGGAGGGGACTGAGAAAGAGATGTTGATGAGAACTAGGAATGGGGGGAAGATAATATTGGAAGAGGGGTATTATTATGGGGCCTAATGCTGACAGATGGGACGAGATGATGGTTTGTTTATAAAGGACGTGCAAGCAAATGTGAAAATAATACAAGCTTAGGATTATTAAATTTAGTGTGTGAAAGGCTGAAAGCAACCCCCTATGCTCATTTGTTTATATTTGTGTGATATTCTTCTATATCATCTCTTTGATTAATGGACGCCTTGTTTTGGATTATTTGTGGGACATCTTTTGTAGTCGGCTATTTGGTAAATGTTATTCGTTGCACCTTTGATCTCATATATCCTTTATTTTTTTTATATATTTTTAAAATTTTGTTGTTGTTTTACTTTGTGATTTAGTTTGTAATGTTTCCTTAATGCTTTCATGTGATAAGGTAGTATATCAAATTACATAAATTAGAGACGGCTTATAATAATGGTAGTTTTTTTTTTTTTTCAATTCAACACTTCTAGTTTGTTAATAAAAATATAAAATTTTGTCGTGAATTTTATTATCCGTGATAAAAGAAGAATGTCAAGAATAAAAAGTGAAATAATAATATCATCAGCATTAAAGTATATTTATTCTTTATTAATAATAATTCTCTTGATGCAAGAAATCTTTGAACACTCTTCGTAATATTGAGATAATTGTATATTTTTAATAAAAGTATCATTACTCTCTCTTATTTTATATGTCTGAATGGAGAATATATTTTAAGTCTCTTGAATGATTAGCCATTTTGTGTAGATTTGTTGCGTCCTGTAACACTGAGGCAGCAAATAATAATTGTAGATTTATAGATTTTTTTCCCCCAAAATTGTTAGTTATATAGTTTTCCTAATAATTTAGGTGCGAATAAAAAATTAAATATCCAATAATTGGCCTGTTGCTTGGACATGAATAGAGGAGTAATTCTAAAAAGACAAAAAGTTCAAGTTAATTTGTCCAAACAATGCGTAAGAACTCGTTTACTTTTTGTTTAGAATCTTCAGATATAAATGAATAACCCTCAATACAACTTAGGAAAAAATAAAAAATAAAAATAAAACGGAATTCAAAATTTATTTTATAGCTTATATATCTAAAACGTCATTAAAAATATATATATAACAATCTTTTTTCATTTGATTTTAAATTTTAGACTTTGCATAAACTTGATGATTACTTTCATATATCTTGAACGGCATTTTTTTTCATATGAACTAATTTTTGTATGTGATTTTCAGTAACTCATCAAGATGAATCTAATTTATACTCCAACTTTTTCTTTTCTTAATTTTTCGAATAAGTTACCAATAATTAGGGGTAAAAAAATACAATCAAAATTTCAATGCACTACTACTTAATAATTACGAGTTACGATCCTTAATTATATAGGTTGTAGAGTTTTAAGTACTGTGGACCCATAATTTGTTACGCATAATTATGCATTAGCTGGGGCATGTTGATAATAATTTCCGTAAGATTCTCTTACCATTTGATTTCAATTAATTAATTACTTCCAAAACCAGCCCATCTTTTTAATTACAAGACAGCATTTGGATAAGGACTCAAATTAAAAATTATTATTTGGTTTTCATTTCACAAACACACATACATAGATATATATTATTTTCTTTTTGGTTCTCAAGGATTAATTATGATTCTCTTCCGGTGGACGAAATATCGGTGGTTCAATGAATGAACGTGATTTAAATTCAGGTATTAATCTCTATATTCATTAGTATATTGACAAGTGATTAGTTTACTCATGAGTATTAGGTGAAGCAATTGCACATAATTTTGTACTATTCCCTCCGTTTCCAAAAAAGAAAAGTCTACTTTGGATTATATATAAATTTATATTTTTATCATTATTTTTTAATTATGAACATACATAATTATTATTCGCAAGAATAATTAAAAATTAGATTCAAAAGAGAATATCTTTTTTGATACAAAGAATTTTTTTTAAAATAATTTTTTTTAAGGTGGAGGGAGTATATACTTTGGGAATCCAAATTTGGGTACTTACTTGAAAATTAAAAACTTTTCTCAAAAAATAATGAACTCAATTCTAATGTAATAAAATCGTTACGCTTAATATTCACTCCTACTTAAAATATGCTAGTCTTTTGCCTTGGGTTCAGTTAATGTAAAATTGCTGGGGAAATTGTTGCAAAATATATTATAACTTTATCCATTTCTATTTATAAATATATGTAGTGTCATTTGTTCCACGGTGGGCGTTGAATCTTCCCATTCATTGCAGTCATCCACAGGTACTTTGCTTTTGTGTCTCCCCTTTCAATTCATTTGTTTAATTAGTAATGTCAAATAAATGTTGCCTACCCAACCACTGCACTGATTTGTTATTATAGTTTAGTACAAGGACTGCGGTTGTGTTGTCCATATCTAGGATGACACCACCGTTATGTAATTTATTAATCATAAGGATTAATAATTGGTTAACTTAATTGCTTTTTCCAAGAAAACCTCATGATTCCAGTCCAACATATGTATGTGCTTTTTATTAATCATAAGGCCTCTTGATATGTATGTGTGTGGTTGCTATTTTTATTACGTTATTTTTTGTGTTTGGTTGAGTATTTGTAAACGCAAGTTCTAATTCTTCTTGAAAATTCAACTATATAATTTAAATTTTCAAACCTAATTAAAGTAAGAGTAATAATACTCTTAGTGACTAATCATAGTGACCGATGTAATAACTATAAAAAGATAAAATTTACTCATCATTCTCTTTAAAAATGTAAAATAATAAGAGATGATTTTGTTTTTTCATACTTGCCACATCAGTTACTATGCAAAGTTGTTATAAAAAGTCACTATAAATATAATTACTTTTAAAGTAATTAATCCCATAATTTTTTTCCTTGCTATAGGTACTTGTAATTTAGTAGTGTTTTTTTGTTTTTAAATGTTTTTCCCCCAAATTTGATGATGATTTTTTTTATTCGGGTGGTAACTACAATATATTCCTTAAGAAGAATCCACTTTTTTAGTGAAATTATTATAATATATTTGATAAATAAGATAACTAATATCACTCATAATTAAAAATAATGGCATAAGTAAAAAAAATTATTGATTAATTATACATAGAGTGTATTGTACATTATAAACTATTGAAATTTATAGTTTTTCACAAAGTAAACTCTTTTCAAATACCTAAAAAGTTTTAAAAAGTTGATAAAGAATTTAGTTTTAATGTAAATAACACAATTCGTCCATCAATTTGGGATCTTAGCTTAAAAAGTTTCAATTTAGTTTTTTAATTTACAATTTTAATTTTAATTGATGAGTCTAGTAGAATCAAGCCATACAAGATTTAATGCATTCAATTATATTAGACATACATGCCTAAGGTAGTGGAAGAAACCAGAAAAAACAAATTACAGACAACCATTCTAAACTATTCCTCATGTCCAAAATGCTCGCTAAAAGTTTTGTTTCACATTTTACCATCTCTAACTTTAAAATTTTCACAATATGTACCAATTTTTATTAGTTGTTAAAAATATATTATAAATGGGTAAAATTACTTTTTTACTATCTAAATTACAAAATGTCAAATTTGAAAGTGATTTAAGCAATTAGAAATATAACTGAAATAAAAATATTTAAAAATTGCGCAAATCTGTGATTCAATGCATTAAGGTTTTATTTGACTTGATTATATTACAAAAATCAATTAGAATTTAATTTGAAAGTTAAGAGATCAAATTAAAACTTTTTAAACATGAATAACAAAATTAAACCATCATATTAATTAAGTTAAGGGACAAATGAATCTATTTATCCTTTTATAAAAAGGCGTTTAGAAATTTCTCCAATGCTATAGCACAAGTGAATTTTGTTTCTTGAACTTTTAAAATAAGTGAGTAAGATATAAACGCCAAGTGAAAAAGGTGAATCCATTCTGGGTAAAATTAGAATTTAGACATTGTGCGACAACGCTAAGTGCATTAAATCCCTCAACTTCTACCTCGGTTGTGCTTGCCCCCACATGAATTAAATTAGCACGTTGCCATTTTAGGCATTGATGGAGGGGGAGGAAAAAAAATCAATTCATCATTTCTTTTGTCTTTTTAACTTGTCGTTGCATGGTTTATATATCTAGAGAATTTGTCTTTTTCATTGATACATTAATGTCGCTTCACAAAATATAATGTGAGACTCCCATAAATACAATCTATTAAAGTTGAATGATGTACATATAGAACTCTTTTGCAAAGTAAAAGTGCATGAATTTTGTGGTAGGAAACAAAAGAGGGATTTGGAGAAACAAATAGAGGATCTCCTATATTACATATTTTGTATATCACTCTATATTATATATTTTAATAAATTGACATAAATCTTGTAATTTGTATTAATATTTATACCACTAATATTCATTTTTATTATAATAAATTTTAATATTGAGGGGTTCACTTCTTTGTTTTTAAATTATATTTATTCAAATTTTTAGTGTAGAAAATATCAAAAAAATACTATAAAATTTTATTAAAATATTAGGTTGATATAAAAAATATGCAAGTTAATATTAAAATTAACAGAAAATAAAATAAATATAATAGTATATAAATTTATACTAGTTTATTAAAATGTGTAACATAAAATGACACATAAAAACTATAACAATATATTCAACATGAAAAAAAAAATATGATAGAGGTTTTTTGCATAGAATTCCGCGATGAAGTACTCCATAGTATTAGGCAGTAGCACATGGTTTACTGCGGCACATATCGTCAAAATTGAATGCATAATCACGCAAAATTAATCCAGGATCTTTCTTGATTTAATAACATTAATTGAAATTGTTCATTGCTGCAATTTTAAATTGAGGTTTAGGGTCTTTCTTGCCACTTACTTAGGTCAATCATTTTAAACCATTATTCAATATGGAGACATGTTAAACTAATTTCTTCAATCTTGAACCAACAACCTTGCAATAAAAAAATAAAATGCATTAATTTAAATGATGCTTCAATTTCAATTGTCTACGCTGTTTATTATTTTAAGCACAAGAGTTTAATTAGTCTGTTGGGGTTATGTTAAACTAATCTATTACTCTATTTTTTTTTTCCTTTTGTCAGTAGGTAATAAACATTTTACTTATATTAGGAGAGAAGAAAATAAAATTATGTAAAATATTAGAAGGACAGAATCTAATTCTAAATTAACTGAATAATCTGACAGAGTTTTTCAAGCATTTAGCAAAGACTTTAAGGTTGATGACCATTTGCCGAACTCCAATATTTTAATCTATTTCTCCGCATATGTAAGTCCACAATTAAGCAAAAAGACTCCTTAGTTAGTAGGGATAGTAAGGGCGGCTGCCCATTTTTCTCCCTTTTTACTGTTGCTAAGGGTGATACACAGTGTGAAAAAAGTGAGAGCGTTGCACCATAGCTACTACAGTGTAACATTCAAAAATTTGAATTTTTTTTTATTTTGTTTGGGTACTGCAGTCTCTCCATACGGTAGTAACAGAACTATCTGGTTATGCAACGCTTGCGGTAGTAGTTGGGTGGCGGCACTATTCAACGTATACAGGTTGGCTTCCACGCAAAGACATGAGGTGATAGTTAGATATTTAGTTCTAATTTCTTTCACTAAAGGCTATTCGTAGTGGGCCAATTGAGATGTGTAGCATCACTTTTGTATAGTATTAGTGACCTGATATAATTGAGCTTTTGTACTTTCAGTTGATCCTAGATCGTCTAGGTTTTTAACTTTTGTATCGCTAGTCGACCTTTTTCCTGCTAGTTGGGTCTTCTTTGCCCTTTTGTGAGTCTTTGTCTTTGTGGGTTATAGCACTGTATTCAGTTGTGACACTAGGAATCTCTCTTAGCCCTTGTGGCTATGTAATTTGGCCATTGTGCCACCTCATTAATAGACTATCATTTTAAGAAAAAAAAAAGTCAGTGGGATAGTATTCTAATTTAAATAGATAGGTAATGAGTTTTATTCCTGAAAAAATTTTAAAAGAAAAATCTGGATTATACGTAGGATTTAGTTCATTAGATTAAAAAAACATAACTAATAACAAGAAGCCTTACCTGTGGTGGAGAATTAATTTTTAACGAGGCACAGAAAAAAGTAAAAATTTAATTTAATTTTGTAAAAGCAGTTAAATTAAATACATAAGAACTACTTATAATGCGCGAGTGCACACACATATATATATTAACAGTACAACACAAAGTACACATAAACCAATAAAATATTTTTTTCGTCCCAAAAAAAATTTATTTTGGTTAAAATATAATTTTTTATTAGTTATTAGGTATAACTTATTTAATGCACTACTAAATGTATAATTTTATATTTTTATCTTTACCTTTTAATTTTAAGTATACATAATTATTATTAGTAAGATTTTTTTTATGAATTTAGTTTAAAAATGGACACTTTTTTTGAGATAAGAAATTTTTTTGAAATGGATTTTTTTTTTTAGAACGGAGGAAGTAGAACTAGACTTAATAGTAATTATCACAGTAGCTTTGTGACGAGTCAAAACTTATTATAAATTAGTGAGGTTAAACGTTAATTTATTTAAAAATACACAATTAGTAATGTTTTTGACAAAGGAACGGAACAAAGACTAAATATTAGTAGAGGTAAGAGTAAAAACTTTTCAAAATGCATGGGCAGTAATATAATTTATTAATTTTACTTAGGATTTTACAAGTATTTTGCAAACTAGTGGGGGCAAAAGTTGGGACAAAAATTGAATATTGTTATTAAATTATTGTTTTTATTTGGGATACAAGATTATACTAATTAATTAAGGGTTAGGCACGGGCTGTCGTAATTAAAAAAATAGCAAACAGAATACTAGAATCCGAGTGACAACGTTATCTACACCTGCCCATGAAAACTCTTGATTAAAGAACGTTATCTATACCTTTGTTGTGTTATTTTTTGATATATTAAACCAATCAAGATAACTATAGAATTTAAACCGTCTCATATTATACAAATTTTGAGGGAAATAATTACTTTTTCTATTAAAAAATCACTTTCAAATTTTTTTTCCATTCTAAAAATAAGTCCATTTATGAATTTTTTTTATATAATTTTTACTTATAGTAATTATATATGGATCACATTTTAAAAATCATGACAAAAAAAAAAGAAAATTGTACATTTAATGGTGTGTTAGGTGTGTTGTAATCTATAATTAAAAAAGATTATAAATTTTTTTTAGTCCAAACCACATACTCTCTCTATTCTAAAAAAAAAAATTAGTTATATAAAATTTCTCTGTTCCAAAAAAAAAAAGGTCTATTTTTATTGTAAAACTATTGTATTACTCTTACTAATAATAACAATGCATAATTTAAATTAAAAAATAAGAATAAAAATATAAAAATATATATTTAATTATACATTAAATATATTACACCTTATAATTTTAAAAAAATTCTACTAAATCAAAAGTAAATTTTTTAAAAAATTAAGTTGGATTTTGTCTCCAACATTACCCCAATTATATTTTTACCATGAAATTACACAGATTATACCATCATAAATAATTTATGGCCGCCGGCAATAATATATTATGAATGTACTTGTAATGATAAAATATGAAAAATTCTTTCCAGCTGACCACATCCTTTCGTGAAGGTGATTGGGTATCAATTTCAAGTTTCTGGGAAGTTGTTTAACTTAGCTTGGTTATTGCGTAAGCGTGTATTGCGGGTGGACAGTTTCTCCATTTTGCATTGGTCAGCGTTATTAAATTCTTAATTTGTTTGCTGCTCCGCCTTCCGCTTCAACGCCTCCCCCTTCTTCTTGTTCAACAAAGAAACTTCCTAGTCCCTTCTCTCAATGATCAACATTTATTATACATTTATATATCATACATTTATTATATTCTCTCTTGGTCCATCTGTCTTTAAAACAAATATACTTTTAATTTAGTATATTTCTTTTAAATGATAAGATATAATAAAATTAGTGTATAATTTTATATTTTTGAATTTATTACCTTTGTCATAAAAAAAAATTCTAATTTCAAAAATTTTCTTTATCTTAAAAAAAAGTTCACTTTTAATGTAAAAATTTTGTATTGCCCTTACTAATAATAATTGTGTATAACCCAAATTAAAAAGTCAAAAGTAAAAATATATAATTATACATTTTATAACTTGAAAAGAATTTTATTAAACAATATTGTCAAAATCGGACCAAACTACAAACCGATGAAGTTAAGAGGTTAGGGGTTAACCGGTTAAATCGGTCGACCGGTAATAAAAAATCAGATGATGTCATTATAATATAATAAATATAAATTAATTATATAAATATTAATACTAATATACAAATGTATTAGAGATAAATTATTTAGTATTTTTAATGTAGTTAAATTTAAATTTAGTATAAATCATATGAAATTTTAAGTGTATAATTAAATAAATTTGTGAAAAACTAATATAAAAAATATTTTAAGTTAAAAATATGTAAAAAATTGTAAGAATTCTCTTATATAAACATTTAAGAGATTCAATTTTAAAGAATCAAAATTTTTATAACTAAAAATTTGGTGTCAAATCATAATTCTAAAAAAAAAAAATTACTTTCTACAAAAATGGAAATTTTGACTCGGTCAAACTCGGGTTAATATTGGTTTTGATCGGTCAAATCGGTTTTGATCGATTTGTTGCATAGCCAGTTTTTAAAACAAAAACTGGACTAGATCCATGACCGGTTCTTGGTCGAATTAGTTGAACCTGCCGGTCCAGTTCAATTTTTACAACATAGGTATTAGATCAAAAGTGAACATTTTTCTTTCCAGGATGGAGGGAGTAGAATTTATTTTTAATAAAGCATATTAATTATATAAATTTTTATTTTGACCTGTACATAGATAAACTATTTTTTCTAAATTATAAATTATCCCCTTAATTATGTCGAAGTACACCATTTTATATAGCGTAATGATTGTATAGAATATTTACTTGTGAAGTATTATCACATAAAATGTTTTTCACTTCATTAATTTTTTCAAGTAATTGGCTGCAGTACAGATCATTAGGTAATTATACCTCGTATTACGGATCACTGGGGAATCTATATATGTACTTCATATTGGTTGGATTAGAAGTTTGAAAATGAAATAGTTTATACGTTTGCCCAATAAATAAGGCTTTGTTGATGCTAGAAAAATTTGGTATATTTTATGCCTTAATTTGTATATCAACTCATGTTGGACGAAATTCCAGCTAATATTTAAATGTATTCATTTCCTTATCAAGAAGGAGAAAAAAATTTGTAGTTTAAGGGGTTGGGGTCCAAAAAAACTAAAAGGTATTTGTAAATTTTGTTTCAGAGTACTAATTTTAAAACATTTTGGGATACTGGTAGGGAAACTTTTACTTGATAAGAGGGAAGTTGAAAAATCTAATACTGTGAAGGGTCAAAAATTGAAATTTCCAAAAATTGGGTGGCGGTTTTAGTTTTCTTTTCCCCAATTAATAGTTATATTACCAAGTTGAATGACAAAATATACATAGTCAAGAAGGTTAAATGAGCTTTATGGTGATGGATGAAACTAACCCCATGAATATATATACTTTCGTTAAGGAAGAGTACGTCTGACTAAATCGGGAAAAGTAACAATACTACCTAAGATAAAAGAAACACCACCAAAAAGGAACAAAAGAAAATACCTCCAAAGGACCAAAGGAGTACAAAAGAAAATAAAACACCCCACGAAATCTGACGAAATTGGGAAATTGCACCCTACCAAAGGCGGTTTTAGTTAACTATACGTTAACCTCCAATTAGATTTCATATTGAATTACAAGGACAAAATTGACAAAGAAGTAAATTTAGAAAGTTTTAAACGGCCGGCACAGGCGGTAGGGGTTTTGGGTGTTTGGATGGGGCGCTATTGTGCTTGCCCCTTCCACGAGGATATACCCCACTGTGTATACAAAATACATTATTAATAATTACAATATTCAAAAGTTACTGCTTATAAAAAAAATGAGAATATTATAGATTTGTATTTAAAATTTATAAATATTATTCAAAAGTCAAGTGTTATGTAGTTTTTTTAAAAAAAAGTGTATGATTTTGTTTTAAAATAATTTTAGAACTTTTAGTCACCACTTTTATGAAATATTTTATATAAAATTCTTGTAATATTCTGACAACTAATAATTAATAGTATGGCTCATAATTAAAACGTAAATATATTGATGCAAAATTGTATAGTTAATTTTGCATTAAATGTGTTGTATTTCATAAGTTTTAATAAATTATAAACTTTTGAAATTGATTTCTTTTAGTTTTATATACATATGGCTTAACCTCCTATTCAGTTTTACCTTTAATTGCCAAATGCAGTTAAAGTGTCGTTTGGTTTTAACATTCCTTATAAAATAATGATTTGCATATTGATTTTGGTTCTATGTTTTTATTTAGTGATTCATGTGATTTACGTTTACAATTTTAATATCTACCACAAAATTATTATTATTATTACATTACAAAAATGACAAACGAAAACTACTTTAATTACTAAAACTACTTTAGTTACCACAAAACTACTTTATTTTCTTTTCTTTGGTGGATGGGTAACAAGAAATAGGCAAAAATAAATGGTCATGAGTATCAACACACTCAATTGTTTAGCTACGTTTGATTCCATGACACTCAACTTTCATACGTTTGATCTATATGCAAATTTGGGAAAATTTATTTAAATGAAAATAAGAATATTTTTGCATGGATAAAGACTTAATGTTCAAAACCCATAATCACAATAAATTTTCATTAATTGTTTAATCTTTTAAATTCCTTATAGTCACTCAATTTTAATTGATTTTCTTTTTATAGAGCCAAGCCCCTTGCAACATTCAGTTTGGAATTTACAATAAAATTCAAGAATCTCAATCATTATCTCAACCATTTTCACCATAAAAACAAGCAATTTGAAAATAAAATGGTTCAACAATTTAATCATATTTTAGATTGATCCCCCATTCAAAAAAAAACATTGAACTTTTCTCATTGAAACTGAGGTGTTAAAAGATCAGAAAAGAATAAGTAAAAGACTTCTGAGTAGTGTAGTATGTGGTAGAGCATATAATAATTGGAGGAAAAATTAAAAAATTCTACGTGTCATTATGTGATTTATCTTAAATGGCCTAAAATCAAGATTATTAAAATATACTTATAACTTGTAGGTCCAAAGAAGATTTTAACATTCAATTGATATAAAAAATCTCTATATATATACATTTGAGGGTAGAAATAAAAGATAACGAGGTAGATGAATATAATTTTTCTCACATTTATATATTTCAAAAATTTAGAATATTTGAATCATATCTTATGCTTGTTTAAAACGTGGTTTGCAATCAGATTGGGCCCTAGTTAATGCTCCATTTGGATTGGCTTTATAAAAATTGTTATAATTGTAACATTGTGGTAGCTACTTAGGTGAAAGCTTCTGGGCCCGATTCTCATATTTCACGACCATCAAACGTTCCCTGGCTGGCCCATTCAAGCAATTGGTTATAACCGATGAAAAATTTTCTTTTTCATTTTTCTGTCCTCCTTTATGATTGTGTCACGGAAAAAAGGAAAATAAAGCCCAGTAAGGAGATTAAGTAAGAGAAGGCGTGGAAGCTTAGCAGTAGTTATAAATTAGTTAGGATTGGACAGATAGGATTATGAGATCAATGACTGTAATTCAAGCAGTAAAAATATGAAATGTATAAAAAGGGTTGGGAGAAACACAGCGGGACAAGTTTTTCGTTCTTTCGGTTCTGGATCCCAACCCAATTCTTAAAATTTCAGTCTCATTCTTGACAAAATTGGTTTAGTGTTTCTTTTTGTCTAACTGCAGCTTAGATGGATCAAGCTAAAGTCCAGGATATACTCAATTGGGCCAGTCCCTAAAGATGTAAAAGCATTGAGAGGATTCTTGGGGCTTACTGAATATTATAGGAGATTTGTCAAAGGTTATGGTCAAGTGGCTAAACCTTGATTGAATTGCTCAAGAAGGAAGGCTTTCACTAGAACACTTAAGCTGAAGTAGCTTTTGAACAACTAAAAACAGATGAGTACTTGTCCAGTCTTGAGACTTCCAGATTTCTCTAAGACTTTCATTGTGGAGATAGATGCAAGTGGTGTTCTCATTAGGGTAGTCCTTATGCAAGAAGGCCAACCCATTGCTTATTTAAAGCAAGGCCCTTAGATCGAACAACCTGGGATGGTTTGTGTATGAAAAAGAGTTATTGGAAGTTGTAATGGCTGTAACTAAGTGGAAACACTTCTTGATGGGCTACCATTTTGTTATAAGGATAGATTTTCAAAGTTTGAGGTTTTTGTTAGACCAGAAACTGTCAGATACCTTGTAGCATAAGTGTTTTGCTAAGTTGTTAGGAATGGACTATGAAATTCAATACCGCAAAGGCGCTGAAAATTTTGTGGTAGATGCACTATCTAGGAAAGAATGGCAGGAAAATGTTGAAAGGGAGAAGGGGAAGTTGGTAGCTATATCAGTAGCTCAACCACAGTGTCTGCAAGAGGTAATCTCTAGCTATGAAGAAGATTAGGTTTGTAACGATTTGATTGCTTATTTGGCCTTGCAACCTGGAAGCATTCCAGATTATAAGCACATTGGGGGAATCACTAGGTATAAAGAGAAAATTTATATAGGGAGCAGTAACAACATCAGGGATCAAATCATGACAAACTTGCATGCTTCAGTTATGGGAGGACATTCAGGTCAAGTTGGAAGTGTGCAAAGGATCAGTTTTGTTTCTTACTGGCCTCAAACAAGGCAAGACATAGTTAAATTTGTGCAACAGTGTGATGCTTAGCAAAGGAACAAGCATGAGAACCTGCCATATCCTGGATTATTACAACCTCTTCCTGTACCTGATAAGGTTTGGACTCATATCAACATGGACTTTGTGGAAGGATTGCCTATTTCAGAAGGTTGCAATGCTATTTTAGTAGTAGTTGATAGATTGACCAAGATGGGGCATTTCTTAGCACTCAGACATCCATTTTCAGCTAAGGAGTTGCCTCAACAATTTGTAAATCACATCTTCAAGCTGCATGGATTACCTTTCATTATTACCTCAAATAGGGACAAGCTGTTCACTAGTGCATTCTTGAAAGAGTTTTTCAAATTGTTGGGAACAACATTGCAGTATAGCACGGCCTATCATCCCCAAATAGATGGCCAAAGTGAGAGGCTTATACAGTGTTTAGAGACCTATCTGAGGCTTTTGTGTTCAAACAGACCTACAACCAGGAAGAGATGGTTAGCTTTGGTTGAGTGGTGGTATAACACTAATTACCACACAAGCCTCAAAGTGACTCCTTTTGAAATATGCTATGGGTACAAGCAAATTCCACTACCTTTAGGCACTCTATGTGATTCTATTTTGCCTTCAGCTAGTCAAATGGTAAAGGACAGTCAAGCCATAATTTAGTTACAAAGGAAGCATTTGCAGCAGACTCAGAATTGCAAGAAAATCAATGCTGATAAAAATAAGATTGAAAGGGAATTCAATGTTGGAGATTTAGTTTATGTAAAACAGCAACCACGCAGGCGAAGTTCAGTAGAGTTGAAGAAGAAATTGAAACTAGCTTCTAAATTTTTTGGACCATTTCTAGTAGTTGAAAAGGTTGGAGCTGTGGCCTACAAACTTCAACTATCAACAGGATCAAGAATTCATCCTATATTTCTTGTTTCAAAGTTGAAGAAGTGACTTGGACCTGATCAACCAGTAATGCCAACACTTCCAATGATGGACGAAGCCATGAAGGAGATGAAGTTGTTTGTAGCCAGAAGCAATTCTTCAGTAAGAATTACTTTGTGGGATGGGAAACCAGTCCATCAAATATTGGTCAGGTGGCTTAATCTTGGAGCTCAGGAGGCTACCTAGGAGGATTGTAACTTTATAGAGCATAAATTTGATGTGGAATGTATTAGAGCCGCGTTTGAGGATCAATTCGATAGGAAGCAGTCCAAGTTGAGGGCAAAACGATAAGGCGACTAGAATCGACGGACCGAGTCGACGACGCCGTTTTAAGCTCAAATTTAGCCGTCTAAAGAAACATGGCGTGGGGATCAATACTCATAGTTTTGCTATGATCTGCGATGGATTTTCGGGGATCTGGGATCGTTTATTTGAAATTTTCTGATTTTTTAGTATTTTCTTATTTTTTTTGAATTTTATTATATTTTAGGATTTTTATTTGGAGTGTCCTAAACCTAGTAGAACTGTGTTTAGGCATTTATAAGGTTGTTTAGGGTTTCTTTGATGATCATTAACCATTATTATTATTATTTTTTTCGAAATTGATTTTTCCAAATAATTCTTTATTTTGAATGATGCGTTACAATTTCCTGAATTTTTCATGGTAACTCAGAAGCAAAAAAACAACCCTTTGCCTTGAGGACAAGGCTGAACTAAACAAGGGGGAATGTCATGGAAAAAAAGGAGAAAAGCCCAGGAAGGAGAGTAAGTAAGATGACGTCATGGAGGCACAACAACAGTTATAAATTAGTTAGGATTGGACGGATAGGATGGAATGTTGAATTATGAGATCCATGGCTGTAATTAAAGCAATAAAAATAGGAAATGTATAAAAAAGGGCTGGGAGCAACATAATGGGATAGCTTGGTGTGATTGTTAGCTTCTTCCTCTCAAGCTCAATCTAATTTCCCAGCCCAATTCTTAAAATTTCAGTCCCATTCTTAACAGATTGCTATTTTATTTTTTTTGGGATAATGGGCTTATTGGTGTAGTTTTAGGATTGAGAAAATTACATTTACTTCCCTTAAACTTTGGCTTTATTACTGATTGCCTCCTAAAATTTGGTAATATTACGGTCTCTCCCCTTGATCATTTAAAAGTCAATTTTCGTTACATAATTTATGAAATGGCTAAAATCATAGATAAAAATAGAGTCTAATTCATTTTTTTTTTCACATTGGATTTGTATTATAACTCTATTTTTAGTTACGTTGGATTTGGAATTGAGATTCTACATATAATCAATTTAGGGTAGGATCGAATTGATGGAATTGTAAGATCTTAAAAAAATTGAGAAAATATAATTTATAAATTATTTTTAAAGGAATTATTAATAATATATGAATAGATATGTAGAAAATTTATGTATAATTTATAATTAAATGATCTTATTTTAATTTTAATTTTTTATAATTTTTTATATAATTTTCTCAATATTTTAGTTGCTGTTGCAATCGAAGGGTCCAATTTATTTATTTATTGTTAAAAGCTAATAAAAGTATGGTTAAACTAATTAAGTTATTTATATAATGATAAATCTTAATTTCACTTAGATAAAAAAGTTTTGTTGGAGTAAATTTAACTGTATTTTATTCACATAATAGAGATAAGATCGTAATTAGAATCAAGATCGTTTTAATAAATTTGATTGTAGAATCATAGGATCGATGGGATCAAATCGGGATTCTGAAAATTATAACATTGAATGCATATATTTTTCAAGTAAATGTTTTTAATTAATTTATTATTGATTTTGAAAACACTCTTTACTCACATTTTTGCCTATTATTTTAGTCATTTCATGAATTATATAATGAAAGATTGATTTTTAAATGATCAAAGGGGAAGACCGTAATATTTCTAAACTTCAGCGGGCAATTTGTAATAAAACCAAACTTCAGGAGAGGTAAATGTAATTTATCCTTTAGGATTGGACTTTCAATGAAGTCTCTATATTCTTTTTTTTATTTTATTTTAAACAGTAAAATAATCACAAAAGGAAAAAAAATGAAATTTATTTTATTTTGGCCCCAATTTTTTCTCACTTATGCATAAATTGAAATGGTATACGTAAAGTTTTAAAGGAGAAAAATAAAGTCCACGTAGAGCAATTCACCGTCCTATTTTCAAGCCAAAAGAAAAATTACCTAGGAAATTTCTTTGCGACATTATTCTTTCATTTTTTTTTTTTTGGGTCTTAGAGATGCTAACTCAATTATTATTACTCAATCTTAATTCATCTAAAGAAAACGTTCAAGAATTAGAAACAAATTGAAAGAATTTATAGAATATTTTCTCCGGAAATGTCGTCGCCAAGAACATTTTCTCCAATTCATTAATTTTTTGATTAATTGGCTGCATTACCGATTATTAGGTAATTATTCCTGGCATTACTGATCAAGGGGAATCTACATAACGTCTGAAAATAAAATAGTTCAAATGTTTGCCCAATAGGTAAGGCTTGTTGATGGTAGGAAAAAAAAGTTTGGTATAATTTCATGCCTTAATTTGCATATGAACTTTGTTGCACGAAATTCTAACTCATATTTAATGTGCTTGTCTCTTTTATCAAAAAGAAAAGAAATTTAGTTTAAGGGATTGGGGAAAAACAAAACTGATAGTTATTAGTAAATTTTGCTTTAGAGTACAAATTCTACATCATTTTGGGATATTGGCACGAGAACTTTTACTTTATAAGAGGGAAGTTGAAAACTCTATTATTGTGAAGGGTCAAAATAAAAATTTCCAAATATTATGTGGTGGTTTCAATTAATTATAACTTAGAGAAAGACTACAGTCTCCTCTATTATTTTGACGGGATAGTACTGTCAACAATTTCATACCATTAGATTTTATTAGATGGTAAGATTTGAATAATAATTAGAAAAAAAAAACAAAAAATACAATAATATTGTTTGAATACGGGTTACTTGTTCTAATAATAATTATAATAATATTAAAACATTAATCTCTCTTTAATTATAAAATAGGGTGACCATGTTTGGAATACACAATTATATTTATTTTATAAAAACTACAATTATATTTGGAAAAAAGAAGTGCTTTTTTTTTATTTTTTCGCGTAACTTGGTCATCACCATAATCTACTGTGAAGTGTTCCTAGAAAATTTCCATTAATGAAGTTGGGATTGAAGATAAGTTTTATTGCCTTTATACATATTTTTTTTTGCATATTTTTGTTGCGTTTTGTATGTAGGAATTTTTTAAGAACGAAAGGGGTTCTAAAATTTTAAAGAATAATACTTCAAACAAATTTTAAATTGATCTTTGGGAGTTGTTTTGAAAATAAGGTTAAATAATACACGATATTGTTTTGAAAGTAAGGCAAGAGAATAAATTTTTGGATTGCGATGTCAAATTCACAAGAAAACCAATAGCACATTAGGGTGTTTTCCTGTGTTTGTATAGAATTTCAGATTATGTTTGGTTTGATTCCTCCCTTGTCTCATATTATAGCAGTATAACGACCAGTGATACGGCAAAATAAGATAAATATATAACCGACCATTCAATATCTGTGCATGATTTTGCTTGGTTTTGAGGGACCTATCATTTTCCTTTTGGCTTGGCCGCGGCAAAACAGGTTAAGTATATATATACGTCATGAAGGCAAATTAGGCAACTCATGACTATTGGATGGTGATTTAATAATCTGGCCTAAAAACAAACTTCAAAATTGTACTGCTCTGTTCTATAATCTCTAGTCCTAACCATCTTATAGTACGAACATGCAGCATTGTTAATTTGAATATGAACCATTCAACAAGGCTGATGGCTCCATTCTCAACTTAATTGTATATGAGCCTTGGGGTTGAGGTTCTCAGATTTTATTGTTTGGTTGAGATTCCTATGTACTATGACTGACCGTTTGTCTCTGTTTAATTTTTTCCCTAAGCATTACTTGTTCCTGTCTGGCCACAAGCAAAATTGTTTTCTGATCCGAATGAATTCTACTGCCTGGAATTTGATCCAAAAAACCGTGGCAGCATCAATTGTTTAGACCTTATTCTGAACTCCCCCAATTCCCAGTCCCCTTCATTTCAAAATCTAGAAAATAGAGGTTAAAAATAATAAAACTAAACCTCAAATCTTTTCCCTAATCATTTATCTTCCCCAAGTGCGAACTTCTAGGATTAGCTAATAAGTTCCACAAGACCAATCAGTTAGAATGTTATAAAACACAAGTTTATTCAATTATCAGTAAAAAGGACAAGCGCATCCTTGACATGAACACTGATAAGTTAAAGTAGAGGAGTTTCCAGGCGGTCCAAAATCTAAAGTTGAAGCAATGAGAGAAAAGAAGTCTGCTCTTCATGGTATTATTTAGTTCGGTACAAAAATCATATCATTTGGCTTGCATTTGTTCAATGTTTATGTTAATGATTCACAACTAAGGTTAGCCTTAAAAGATGCAAATTGATGAGTTGTGGCCTTCAGGCAGAAAGGGAACCATCTGTATTTTTTAATGTTCTTTTGCCGCACACATATTTTTTTTGTTAAAAAAAACTGATTATATTAACGTGAAAATTTCTAAATTAATACAGTACAAATATTATGATGAAGATAAGGGGATCGCCAACGGCCATAATGGAGAGAATGACGTACAAGCTGTGCATGATCAAGTGCCTATACCCACAAGTCGCTCTCACGACCTTTTACGTGACATAAGTGGTCCAATGACGAGGTCACGTACAAGGAAAATGCAAGGAGTTTTGGCTCAACTCATATGTGAAGTACATGCCAAGGAGGAGAAGCTCCTTCAACATGACCGAGTCGTTAATGTACTAAGTGTTGTGGACAATCTATAATTTCGGTCATGTAATCATTTATTTTATTTTATTTTATTTTGGTCTAGTAGTTATTTCTTTTTACGTGTTGGAATAGGATTTATTTATTAAGTCAGTCCTAGTTGGGTTAGGATTTAATTATTTATTTAGTGAGAGGGCTGAATTTGTCAATTAAAGGCAAGCAATCCAAACCCTAGTGGTTTTTGAATTAGTTTGGCCACACTTGTATCTTATTTAAAGGCTATTCAGCCACCACTATCAAGACAACTTAAGAAAATTACAAACCTGAGAGCCTTACGTGCTTTTTTCTTCCAGTTCTAAGAAAGAACTTGTTTGGGTCTATTCGGGAGAGTCGATTAGATTCAATTCAAAAGCTGAATCCTTGAGTTTCTTTCTCTCAAGGTTTTGTGCGTACTTCTTGGTTCCGTTGGGTAGCTTCAAATCGTTGGGGTTTTGGGGTGTTGCTCGCGGGGTTATAGAGGGCTATAGGCAGGGTTCAACCCACAGGTTAGGGTTGGGTGTTGCCTCAAAGAAAGCAGTCCAACAAGAAGGACGGTTCGGGAACCTACAACTCTGGTAAGATTTGGGTTTTACTCCTATTGGGGTAAGGTTCGCATCAATTTGGTATCAGAGCTTGCCTTTGGGTTGCTCTTCTTTGTTGTTCATATCCCTTGTTCTATATTTTTCGAGTGTTCTTGTTATTCTTTGTCCTACCTGTGCATAAACCTTCTTTTCTTCAATCGTGTTCATACGTTTTGTTGTTATTCTTACTCGACCTGTGCTCCAAAAAAAAAAAAAAATTGAATCTTGTGACTGCTGTTATTGTTATTCTGTTGGGATAAAAAAAAAACGCAGAGAAAAAAAAAAAAGAACAGCATTATTGGAAATTTGTCTCAGCTAAGAATTCCCAAAATCTCATTGCCTGGTAAACTTGCAAGAATTGTTTCTTCCTATTGGATTGGAGATTTGAGTTGAGTTTTTACAGGGAATCAAAACACATTCTGAAGAATATTTGAGAATTTTTCTGGAATTTTTGGAATTTTTCTCGATTTTTTTGAGCCTTGATTTCCGTGATTACTGAGAATTCCCGAAATCTCACTGCCTGGTAAACTTGCAAGAATTGTTTCTGCCTATTGGATTGGAGATTTGAGCTGAAATTTTGCAGAGTATCAAAACACATGCTGAAGAATATTTGAGAATTTTTATGGAATTTTTGAGGATTTCTTTTTGAAATTTTTCGTTCATCCTATTTCTGCAATTTGTGCAAAATCAGTGTTCTTGTTTTCTTCCGAATCTTATTGTTTCTTTTTGTGTGCCTATCATTCTTTGACCTCTAAATTTCTTGTTTGCTTTGAATTGAGTTTAATTGCTTAACTTGGGGGGACTTTTGAGCTTGTCTTGATTAGAACTTCAGGAAAAGTGCGGAGTGAAGTGAACTACTCATCAACCCTACTACTAAAATTTGAGTGTAGCCTTTATTGGTGTGTGAATTACTCGGGTTATTGGTTAGGGGAAGTGAGGTAGGCTGTTTTTGGAACTAATAACTGTGCAGGTTTTAAGTTCTTTCAAATGGCGACAAATCCGGGCCAAAAGAGACAAGAGGAGATTACAGTTGATGACACCTTGAAGGCGCATTCTGTCGATCCGACAAATCAACACCCGATTGGATCATCTTGAGTTATCTGTGGCGTCCTATCAAGCGTCCCTCAATAAAGATATTGGTTCTACAGCCAAGACCAGTAATCAGGACGGTGCTGACCGAGTTGTTACCAAGGGAAAGAAGAAGAAAACTAGAAAAATGGAGTCTTCAAGTTCAGAAAATACTAGTGAGGAGGAAACGGACCCTTCGAATTCAGATCCTTCAAGTTCAAGTGAAGATGATGATCACAATACTAGAAGAAAAAAAAGGGGGCAAAGACGGTTTCAAGACAACAATCTTGCCGGTATAAAACTGAAGATACCTGAATTCCATAGCAAGAATGATCCGGAAGCATACATGGACTGGGAGGAGAAAGTTGACAGAATATTTGACATCCATGAATATTCCGAGAAGAAGAAGGTTAAACTAGCAGTGGTAGAGTTTTCTGGACATGCCTCAACATGGTGGAGAAAAATGCGTGCAAGGCAAGAGGAGATGAAGAGACCAGTGTCTTCTTGGGTTTCTCTCAAGAAACTCATGAGAAAGAGATATGTCCCACCTCATCACAAGAGAGATCGCTTCAAAAGCTCCAAAGCTAATCTCAAGGTAGCAAATCGGTAGATGAATATTACAATGAGATGGAGCAAGCCATGATGAGAGCAAATGTGGAAGAAGACGAAGAGACCATTATGGCCAGATTCATGAATGGGCTTAACCGAAGTATAGCTCATCTAGTGGAGTTGCATCACTACAACGACCTTAATGAATTGCTGCAAATGGCGTTGAAGGTAGAAAAGCAACTCAGGAAAACCCCTCAAACTATGAGGAATACACCACCACTACCTCCATGGCAACGCAACACCAACAATAATCGGCGATTTGGCAGTTCCAATTCAGCAAATCCGACTAGTGGTCCATGGAAAGGAGCCTCGAGTTTCAATGGTGGAGATGGGAAGAAGTTTACACCACAAACTTCTTCAAAGGTAACTAGCTCCAACACTTCATCTAGTTCAGCTTCTAATAAGTCTAGTGCTTTTGTTCAATGTTTTAGGTGCCTTGGCCGAGGACATGTAGCTTCTCAATGCCCTAATTCTTGAGCTATGGTGGCATTGGATGATGGAACGTACAAGAGTGAAAGTGAAGGAGATGATGAATCGTATGCTGACATGCCACTTCTTATTGAAGAAGATGACGAAGAATGTGAACCACAACCTCAAGAAACTGAATGTTTGGTCACATTGAGAGCATTGAGTGCTCAACCCATTGAGGGAGATTCTGAAATCCAACGCAATAATATTTTTCATTCTAAGTGTTACATTAAGGATACGTGTTGTATGCTTATTATTGATGGTGGATCTTGCACTAATTTAGCTTCTACTTATCTTGTAGATAAGTTAAAGTTGAGGACTACTCTTCATCCCCGGCCTTACAAGCTGCAATGGATGAACGATGGTGGCGAGACCCGTGTCACTAGGCAGGTAATGGTAACTTTTAGAATTGGCAATTTATCTGATCAAGTGCTTTGTGATGTGGTTCCAATGCAGGCTAGTCATATACTTTTGGGACGTCCGTGGGAGTATGACTGTCATGCCAATCATGATGGGAGGTCCAACAAGTATCACTTAACCAAAAATGGTAAGAGTTACACCCTAGCGCCTTTACCTCCAACCGACATTGGTGAATTCCAAAGACAACATCGGGTCAAGCATTCGGAGTGGGTACAAAAGGTGAAAAAAGTTGAAGGCATCAAGACTAACACTCAATCCGAAGATATCAAGGAGGCCGAACCTCACAAAACTAGCTCGGATAGGTCTACTTCAACTACAAGTGGTAAGGCTGTTGTGAAATGTGAAATAGGAAAGCCTTCCAAAGAAAGGGTAAAAGGTAGTTTTTATGCCTCAATGCAAGATGTAGATAGAGCTTTAAATGCACATTGTGACTTTGTTTTGATTATGTTTCAAGAAGCTTTATTTACTACTGATGAACTACCTAGCGACTTGCCTTTGCAAGTCAAATATGTTTTGCAGGAATTTGAGGACGTGTTTCCGGACAATCTTCCTAAAGGGTTACCGCCTTTAAGGGGGATTGAACACCAGATTGACCTCATTCCTGGAGTTGTGATTCCCAACCGGCCAGCTTATAGAGCAAATCCCAAGGAAACGAAGGAGCTACAAAGGCAGGTTGAGGAGTTGCTTGAGAAAGGTCATGTGCGAGAGAGCTTGAGCCCGTGTGCAGTTCCGGTTATTCTTGTTCCCAAAAAGGAAGGTACGTGGAGAATGTGTATTGATTGTAGGGCAGTTAATAAAATTACAATCAAGTATAGACATCCCATTCCACGCCTAGATGATATGCTTGAGGAATTGCATGGGTCGAAAATTTACACTAAAATTGACCTTAAGAGTGGATATCATCAGATTAGGATTAACGAAGGTGACGAATGGAAGACTGCCTTTAAGACTAAGTTTGGCTTCTATGAATGGTTGGTCATGCCCTTTGGATTAACTAATGCACCTAGCACATTCATGCGTTTGATGAATCATGTACTTAGGCACTTTATAGGCAAATTCGTTGTTGTATACTTTGATGATATTCTGATTTATAGCAAGAACTTGGATGAACATGTTGTGCACATTAAATCTGTTCTAAGTGTCTTGCGTGCTAATCATTTGTATGCCAACCTGAAAAAGTGTACCTTTTGTGTGGAAAGTGTTGTTTTTCTTGGTTTTGTGGTTAGTTCAAAAGGTATACAGGTTGACAAAGCAAAAGTTGAGGCAATCACCTCCTGGCCGAGACCAACAACTGTGCATGAGGTGAGATCTTTTCATGGTCTTGCTTCTTTCTATAGGAGGTTTGTTAAAGATTTTTCTTCAAAAGCTGCTCCACTTAATGAACTTGTTAAGAAAAATGTTAAATTCGAGTGGGGTAATGAGCAAGAAAAAGCGTTTAATCAATTGAAAAGAGATCTTACTACTGCTCCGGTTTTAGCTCTACCTGATTTTAACACTACTTTTGAGCTTGAATGTGATGCTTCAGGTACAGGTATAGGTGCAGTTTTGAAGCAAGGGGGGCGCCCACTAGCTTACTTTTCTGAAAAATTGAGTGGTGCTGCTCTTAACTATGCAACTTACGATAAAGAACTCTATGCAGTTATTCGGGCTTTGGAGACATGGCAACACTACTTGATGCCCAAGGAGTTTGTCATACATTCAGATCATGAATCTTTGAAGTACCTGCATGGACAAGGTAAGTTGAACAAGAGGCATGCTAAGTGGAGTTCATTCCTGGAGACATTCCCGTACGTAATTAAATACAAGCGAGGTAAGGAGAATGTTGTGGCCGATGCACTCTCGCGAAGGTCTGTTCTCTTAAGTTCTTTAAACACTAAACTTTTAGGATTTGAGTACATGAAAGATTTATATGCTAATGTCTTGATTTCTCTAGTGTTTATGCAGCTATTGAACAAGGAGCCTTTAATAAGTTTTATAGGCACAATGGGTTCTTGTTCCGTGAAAATAAATTGTGTGTACCTAGTTGTTCACTTAGGGAGTTGCTTGTTCGAGAGTCTCATTCTGGAGGTCTCATGGGTCACTTTGGCGTTTTGAAAACGTATGATATTTTAATTGAACATTTTTACTGGCCCAACATGAAAAGAGATGTAGAAAAGCTATGTAGTTCGTGCATTGAGTGTCGTATGGCTAAGAGTACATCTAAACCTCATGGTTTATCTACTCCCTTACACATTCCTTATGCCCTGGGTGACCTTTCGATGGACTTTGTGCTAGGATTGCCGAGGTCACAAAAGGGTAAGGATTGATTTTGTAGTTGTGGACCGTTTTCTAAAATGGCTCATTTTATTCCTTGCAGAAATCCGACGATGCAAAGCATGTTGTCGACTTATTCTTTCGAAGTGGTTCGGTTGCATGGAGTGCCACGAACCATCGTGTCGGATCGCGATGTCAAGTTCCTGAGCTACTTTTGGAAGACGCTTTGGGGTAAGTTGGGTACCAAGTTGCTGTTCTCCACAACGGGTCATCCTCAAACGGATGGTCAGACTGAGGTAACGAATCGAACTCTTGGTACTTTATTGCGTGCATTGATCAAGAAGAATCTTAAAGGGTGGGAAGACTGCATTCCAATAGCTGAATTTGCATATAATCGTACTGTTCATTCTACTACAGGTTATTCACCTTTTGAGATTACTTATGGTTTTAATCCACTAACTCCTCTTGATCTAGTGCCATTGCCTAGCAATGAGCAAGTTAATTTAGATGGTGCAGCAAAAGCAAAATATGTTCGTGACTTGCATGAGAAGGTGCATCTTCAGATTGTCAAGCGTAATGAACATTATGCTCGTATAGCCAATCGCGGGAGGAGGCAAGTTACGTTCGAACCCGGTGATTGGGTTTGGGTGCACATGCGCAAGGAACGGTTTCCAGCTCAACGAAAGACAAAGTTGCATCCTCGTGGAGATGGACCATTCCAAGTGGTGGCACGCATAGGCGACAATGCCTATAAGCTAGACTTACCCGGAGATTATGGCGTTAGCGCAACTTTCAACGTGGCTGATCTGTCCCCTTTCACGATTGATTTAGACTCGAGGACGAGTCCTCTTCAGGAGGGAGGGACTGATGAAGATAAGGGGATCGCCAACGGCCATAATGGAGAGAATGACGTACAAGCTGTGCATGATCAAGTGCCTATACCCACAAGTCGCTCTCACGACCTTTTACGTGACATGAGTGGTCCAATGACGAGGTCACGTACAAGGAAAATGCAAGGAGCTTTGGCTCAACTCATATGTGAAGTACATGCCAAGGAGGAGAAGCTTCTTCAACATGACCGAGTCGTTAATGTACTAAGTGTTGTGGACAATCTATAATTTCGGTCATGTAATCATTTATTTTATTTTATTTTATTTTGGTCTAGTAGTTATTTCTTTTTACGTGTTGGAATAGGATTTATTTATTAAGTCAGTCCTAGTTGGGTTAGGATTTAATTATTTATTTAGTGAGAGGGCTGAATTTGTCAATTAAAGGCAAGCAATCCAAACCCTAGTGGTCTTTGAATTAGCTTGGCCACACTTGTATCTTATTTAAAGGCTATTCAGCCGCCACTATCAAGACAACTTAAGAAAATTACAAACCTGAGAGCCTTACGTGCTTTTTTCTTCCAGTTCTAAGAAAGAACTTGTTTGGGTCTATTCGGGAGAGTCGATTAGATTCAATTCAAAAGCTGAATCCTTGAGTTTCTTTCTCTCAAGGTTTTGTGCGTACTTCTTGGTTCCGTTGGGTAGCTTCAAATCGTTGGGGTTTTGGGGTGTTGCTCGCGGGGTTATAGAGGGCTATAGGCAGGGTTCAACCCACAGGTTAGGGTTGGGTGTTGCCTCAAAGAAAGCAGTCCAACAAGAAGGACGGTTCGGGAACCTACAACTCTGGTAAGATTTGGGTTTTACTCCTATTGGGGTAAGGTTCGAATCATATTATGCCGCACACATATCACCAAAATCAAAGATTGTGCTTTATTTTAGGGAAAAAAAATTAAACAGAGATAAATGGTCAGCCGTAGTACATTGGAATCTCAACCAAACAATAAAATCTGAGAAAAACTCAATTGTTTGATCCAATAAATTAGTTCTGGCAGCATCATATATTAATCTAATTGCTGCCCATCGTTGAGTGTAATCATTTTTGTGGCATATCCTATTTGATGTCCAAATTTATTTTCTCAAATTTGATTGTCGTAGCCGAACCTGTTGTCCTTTTTGAATTGTATTTCGGCTGAAATTTCATAATCTTGTCCAATTTTATTTCTGCCAAACTTGTTATTGCCCTTATCAAATTTTGTGTCCCATCCGTGCCTTAGTGTAAAATAAACATTATTGTAGTCCCCTAAAAATAAAATCTTGCTCCAGCCAATAGTGGCATTGACCTAACTTCATCTATTCCCTGCAGGCTATTCTTGTCTTAATTTGAGCCTCCAAATTTTTTTAATGGAAAAAAATACAGTGAAATTTTTTCAGGTTGCTCATGCTATGAGTCCTCCCATTATTTTATTTTTTCAAACTTATCATTTTCTTGAAGTAATCCAAAGAATATTGAAACATCATCTTTTACACTCGCAAATGGGGATTTCTTTTGCTTCTAAGAGCACCATAGCAATAGAGGATGCCTGAGTTTAACCGTTTATTTGTAAGTTGTGATTTCTCTCTCTCTCTCTCCCTTTTTTTTGCGAGGCAATTACCAATGATCATCTCCCAAAATTAAGATTGAAAATTTGTAGCCATTCTATCCCCTATATCTTAATTGAATCCTCACTAACTTTCGGGGAAACAAAAGTCACCCATGGTTAATGTCCAATGATGATTGAACAATAAAAGCAAATAAGACTAGAGCCTCTAAATATTGCGTGTGCCAACTTTAAATAAGAATCTTGATTCTATCCTTTTTTTTTTCCTTTGAGGACATGCTACATTACAAGTTAAATCACGCTTCACACTTTCTTTATTAAGTATTTGAATAAGAAGATTGGTATATGAACCTAATTACAATTGTCTAAAACTAAGTAGTAGGAGTGTGTTTGGAGAGTATTGGGCAGTAAAATAACATGAATTACTTTATGTTTGTTTTTTAAAACTATTTTTTTAAGGTAATTGAAACAATTTAATATCAAAGATATAGTTTACTAAAGCAAATGGCGAGGAATAGAAAATGTGCCATTATGAAACTGACAAGAAAAGCCTACTATTTGAAAGAATACGCATAATATCCAAATTTATTATCTTCAGTATTTCGTCTTTTTTTTTTTCCATACTTAGCATGCTTCATTTTTCAATATAGAATAGTGTATGGTTCTAATTTTGCTAGTGGTCGTAAAATAATGAGAATGGAGAATGAGACGGCAGTTGGAGAACCAAATGTGAGAAATTATGCTATTTGTATTCATTTTTTTTCTATTAAAGGTACTTAACAATCTTTTAAGTTTGAGATTTTGTTTATTTGGATAGTTAATTATTTATAATTTTATCCATGTATATAGTTAATTATTTATAATTTTATTTGGACAATTAATTTTTAGTTTTTTCTATTAAAAAACTAATTACTACACTTGATTCATAATTTTTTTAATTGCAATTAAGAATATAATCACGAAGAGATTATGGACAGAAACAAGAAGATATACAAAACAAAAACGCAGAAGAACAAAGAAAAATAGAGACACGAAACAGAAACAAAAAAGATATGAAAGGCAGAAAAACTGGGCAAAATTTTTACAATCGGGTGGAACTTTTTCTTTTGGTTTTTAAGCATCGAATTTAAGAAGAATTTGAACAAGTATTCACAGGAACAACATAATACTTACGGCACACAAAAGCAGTAAGTTGGAAAGAAAACAAATATATACAAAAAGATATGAACAACTTCAAAGAGCAACCCAAAGGCAGCTCTGATACCTAATTGATACGAATCTTAAACCAAAAAATGAGAATTCGAACCTATACTAGAGTGTTGGTCCTAGTATCCTCCTTTAGGTTGAACTAGTCTTCCTTTGGTAAGACACCCAACGGAATTATTAAAGACCCAAGATGTGAACTTTGACTATCCTTGGAACCTTACTTTTGTCCACTTAACACCCAATGAAATTATCAAAGACTCAAGATGTGAACTTTGACTATCATTGGAACCAACCGGTACACTCAGATTATTGAGGGAAAGAAACTCAATAAAATAGCTTAAACATGAACCTAAGAGGCTATCATCAAAGACTCAAACTCAGATTATTGAGGGAAAGAAACTCAATAAAATAGCTTAAACATGAACCTAAGAGGCTATCCTCAAAGACTCAAAACAAGTTCAAAACTAGAACTCAAAGAAAAGCTAAAAGCTCTCAAGTTTGTATTGGTTAAAGTTTGTATTTTCTTGGGGCTGAATAGCTTCTATTTATAGATTACAATGTATAAGAATTAAGAAAGCCATTCCCTAGTTGGATTAGCTTTTTAAGAAACAAACTAAAGAAACAATTACTTAAAAGAAAGACTCCTAATCTAAGAAAAGGAAATAACAAATAAAGTTGCCTAAAACTAATTCAAAGCTGAATTGAATTGAGTTGGCCCAACTTGTGTTGTATTTGGCCAAGTTTGATTTCGTCTAGGCTTGCATTGGATTTGGAAGCTTCTTTAAATATCATGGCTATGAATTGGGAAGTTTCTAATGTAGCTCATGATCAAGTAGTGGCAATACTTGATCTATCACTTACAACACTAAGTAGAATGACAGTTGATAACTCATAACCGGAAGTCCTTGCTGTCTTAGTGTCTTGAGCTTCAAATACTTCGGCTATAAGTGTTGCTAAAACATCATTCATTCTCTTAGTTCTTGATCTAGTCATAGGCCCTCTCATGCCTTTCAAAGGATCAAACTTTGAACGCCTCATTGATGAAGGTTTAGTTTCATCTTTGGCTTCATGTTCACATTTGGCTACTTGAGGAGTTGTAGTTGTCTTGGATCTTGGATTTTCATCACATAGCCACCAGGGCTAATTGTGCTTCGTGGTGTTGGTATTTGACTGAACCCACAAAGACAAAAGGACCACAAAGGTCCAAAAAGCCCACAAAGGGGCAAAAGGCCCACAAGGGGCAAAAAGTCCGACTAGCAAAAAAAGGCCGCATAAGACGACAATGTTGAAACTTAGACAACCTAGGATCGACATGCAACAGACTACTAAACTAAGGTGTTGTCTTCAAAAGAAGCCGCAAATGGCACAAGGTGAATGAAACTGAACTCAAGCGTCTCTAACTTTCGCCCTATACCTTATGTGAATCTTTTAGAAAATTGCATTTGTTGAATAGCGTGAAACCAAAACTACTACCGCTGTAAGGCATTGCATAACTAGATCCAAACTACTACTGCCTGTTAGGAAGAAGACAAGCCACCGAAGTAGTAATATACACCTAAAAAAAAATAGCTCCTCTGCCCGAACACCACTGTGACTTGTCCGAACACCCCTCTAGCTAAAGACATCTTCTCTGTTGTAGCGTGCTGATGTCGTCTAGAGTAATGGAAGTCTTGGACATTAAAAGAAATCTTGTAGATCTATATTTTGCATTAAAGGGCTCAACTTTCGGATTGGAAATTGTAGAGGCAAAACTTGAAATAAAATTTTGCAATTCTGACGGTTGATCAATGGCCATCCAGAGGCAGATTGAAGACTACTATATGAAGCGCTACCGCTGAAATTTGTAGCCAAAGAGCTTCTAATCCACATCATCTTCTTCATCTGTATTAGCAAAAATGCTGCCATAGCCATGGTAGATCTAAAGATGCACAGCCAAAACCACAACCACAACCCAGCACCAAAGCAGCGAGAAAACAACACAGAAACTTAAAATTAACTAAAAACAGTTAGAAAAGAGGACCTCCCCCATTCTCCAATCGGAGAATGGGGGAGAAAAGAAGAATAACTAGTTGGGTTGTTGCTGTCGGTAGAAGTTTCAAGGGTTGTTGTAGAGAGTATATCAAAGTTAGAGAATTAAATTGCGCAAGTTTAATTGTTCACCTACATATGTCCAAAATTGAATTGACAGATTAATTTAGTAATTGTTGTGGTCATACAATAAATTTTCTCCAATGGTACAATGTTAAGTTTTCGAAAATACGATGCAAATATTTGGAAACTACAATCTTTATTAATGTCAGTACAATGCATTTTTCGGTCACTTAAGAGCGCAATCACTGGTCAAAATTTTTTATATTCGCATTTGTGCAAGTTTAATTATTCATTTACATGTGTGTAAAACTTAATTTATAAATTAATTGAACTCTTGTTGTGGTAATACGATATATTTTTCTCAAGTGATATAATTTTAGTTATTTGACGATAAAACGTGAATATTTAGAAATGATATTTTTACTTAAAGATGGTAAAATGCAATTTTTTCCAACACTTTGAAATGTAGTCACCGATTAGGACTTTTTAGCTTTTGCATTTGCACAAGTCTAATTATTTATATGTGTGTGTGTGTGTATAAAATTGAATTTAGAAATTAACTTATTAATTTTCTTGGTGATACGACAAATTTTTTTCTAGTGGTACAATGTTAATTATTTGCCAGACAAATATGAATCCATCCAAAGTACAATTTTAATTAACAACAGTACAATGCATTTTTCGGTCACTTTGTAGTGCAGCCATCGATCAGAATTTATTGGTGTTTGCATTTGCGCAAGTAAAATTGTTCACTTACATACGTCCAAAATTGAATTTATGTATTAATTTATTAATTGTTGTGGAGGTATGATTAATTTTTCTAGAGTGCAGTTATCAATGAAATTTTTCTACCATTTGCATTTGTACAAGTGTAATTGTTCACCTGCCTATGTCCAACATTTAATTCATGTATTAATTAATTAATTGTCGTGGAGGTATGATTAATTTTTCTAGAGTGTTACAATGTTAAATATTTGAAGGTACAATGTGAATATTTAAAACATATATTTTAACTAATGATGGTACAATGCATTTTCCGACCACTTTAGAGTGCGGTCAACGATCGGAATTTATTGGCATTTAGTGTAATTGTTCATTTACATATGTCCAAAACAAAAAATTCAGATTAATTTATTAATTGTTGTGGTGGTATGATATTTTTTTCTTAGGTAGTACAATGTGAATATTCAGATAATACAATATTAATTAATGACGGTACAATGTATTTTTCAATTACTTTAGAGCGTAGTCACCGATGAAAATTTTTTGGCGTTTGCATTTGCGCAAGTGTAATTATTCACCTGTATACGTCCAAAATTGAATTTATGTACTAATTTATTAACTGTCATGGTGGTACAATTCATTTTTTTCTCGTGGTACAATGTTAAATATTTGAAAGTACAACATGAATACTTAAAATGTACAATCTTAATTAATGACAGTACAATGTATTTTCTGATCACTTTGGATTGCGGTCACCGATAGGAATTTATTTACGTTTAGTGTAATTGTTCATTTACATATGTTGAAAACTAAATTTATGTATTATTTCATTAATTGTCATGGTGGTACGATGCATTTTGTCAGGAGGTATAATGTTAAGTATTTGAAGGTACAATGGAAAGCTTTAGAAAGTACATTTTTCTTTAACGATTGTACAATGTTTTTTCCAATCACTTTTGAGTGTAGTCACCGATAAACTTTTTCTGGCATTTGCATTTGCACAAGTGTAATTGTTCACATACATACGTCCAAAATTAAATTTATATATTAATTTATTAATTGTCGTGGAGGTACCATTAATTTTTCTGATTGGTACAATGTTAAATATTTGAAACTTCAATGTGAATACTGAAAAAGTACAATTTTAATTAATGGCGGTACAATGTATTTTTCAGTCACTTTGGGATGTAGTCACTGATGGGAATTTATTGGCATTTAGTATAATTGTTCTTTTACACATGTCCAAAATGAAATTTAATAAATTATTTTATTAATTGTCGTGATGGTATGATGACTTCTTTCAAGAGGTACAATGTTAAGTATTTGAAAGTACAATGTGAAGTTTTAAAAAGTACATTCTTCATTAATTTTTTTTTGGAGTGATACAATGTTAAATATTTAAAAGTACAATGTGAATACTTAAAAATTACAATATTAATTAATGATAGTACAATGTATTTTCTGATCACTTTGAAATGCCGTCACTGATCAAAATTTAATAGTTTTTAGTATAATTGTTCATTTACATATGCCCAAAATGAAATTTACAAATTATTTTATTGATTATTGTGGTGGTATGATGCGTTCTTTCCAGAGGTACAATGTTAAATATTTGAAGATACAATGTGAAGTTTTAAAAGTGCGTTCTTCATTATCGAAGGTATAATGCAGTTTTCAATCACTTTGAAGTACAGTCACAAATGAAATATTCCAAAAGTAGATTGTAAAAAGTATGTCTCGATCAGTGACGATTATAGCTGGTAATCCATGGAGTTTAGGAATCTGATCCAGGAAGATCTTAGCCACTTCTTGGGCTGAAATCGGGAGAGAAAGAGCTATGAAGTGTGCAAACTTCGTCAGTTGGTCCACAACTACCGTGATTATATCCTTTCCATTTGAAAGGGGCAGCTTCTCAATAAAGTCCATAGAGATATGACTCCATGAATGTTGGGGAATAACTTGCGGGTGGAGTAGACTAGGGTAATGAATTTGCTCAGCTTTATTTCTTTGGCAAACATCACAGCTGTTGACTAAGGTTGTAACTTCTTGTTTCATGCCTGGCTAGTAGAAAAGGCCTTTTATTCTGTATAGGCAGGCTTGCTGTCATGAATGGCCCCCCAAGGGTGAGTTGTGTAGATTCTATATAAGTTGAGTTTTGAGAGAAGTAGAACTGACAATATAATTTTTTCCTTTGAGTCTAAGAACTCCTCCATCATATTGGTATATAGAACTTGTAGTTGGTTCCATAAGACACTTAGCAATTATCTCCTGACACATAAAATCTCCTTCATAAGATGCTTCAACTTAAGCCATCCATTTTGGTTTTTTGGTAGAAAATGTAAGTACATTCAGGTGAGATTCCTCATTATCTTGAAGCTGGCGTGATAGTGCATAAGCTACAACATTTTTTGCCCCTTTTTTGTATTGGATTTCATAATTCAGTCCAAGCAACTAAATTAACCACTTATGTAGCAATGGTATGGTAAGTTTTTGTTCTAGCAGAAATTTTAGGGGTTGTTGATAAGTTTGAATGATGAAGTGATGTCCCACAAGATAATGCCAACATTTTGCAACTGCCATGACTAGTGCCAAAAGCTCTTTCTCATAGATAGATAAGCCCTTGTTTCGAGGGCTGAATGACCTACTGAAAATGGCTATAGGTTGCTTATCTTGCATAAGGACTGCTCCAGTGCCTTTGCTGGATGCATTCGTCTTTATGACAAAGGGCTTAGAGAAATTTGGAAGTCTTAGTACTAAAGCACTGCACATAGCTCTTTTCAGCTTTTCAAAAGCTGCTTTTACCTCCACATTCCATGAGAAGCTGTCTTTCATACGCATGAGTGTTAAGGGTCTCTAATGACTCCATAATCTTTGATGAAGTGTCTATAGTAGCCTGTTAATCCCAAAAAGAGCTTTAAGGGTCTTAGGCAGTGGCCAATTCATCATGCATTCTACCTTGACTGAATCCATGTGTACACCATCTCGATCAGTGATATGGCCAAGATACTCTATTCTTGTTTGAGCAAAAGAGCACTTGGATTGTTTGGCAAACAACTTATGTTTTTTTAAGAGCCATTAGTAAAATTCTCAAATGATGTATATGCATTTCTAAAGTAGGACCATCTATCAAAATATCATTGAAAAACACAAATACAAATTTCCTAAGGTAAGGTTGGAATATTTGGTTCATATGTGCTTGTAAAGTTGTTGGAGCATTTGTGAGGCCAAAGGGCATTACAAGAAATTCGTAATGTCTTTGGTGAGTTTGGAATGCGGTTTTGGGTATGTCTTGAAGGCGTACTTATATTTGGTGGTATCCCGATCGTAGGCTGATTTTTGAATAAAATTTTGGTCCATACAACTCATTTGAAGTGCATCTATATTAGGTATTGGAAATTTATCCTTAATGGTGAGGTTATTTAGGTGGTAGTAATCTACACAAAATTTTTAGGTGTTGTCATTTTTCTTGACTAGTAAAACTGGTGAAGCAAAAAGACTATTACTAGGTTAGATTATGCCTTGTTGCAACATATCGGGTACCGGTATGGCTTAAGTTTGAAGGGTTTAGCTTCAAGTTTTAGGCGCATTTGATGGTCTAATGTTCTTTGTGGGGGCAGCGTTTTTGGAATTGCAAACACAAAAGAGAATTCTACTAATAATTGAGAAACAGCATAAGGAAGGTTTACCTCACTTCATGGTTCGGCTGTAGTCAATGAGTTTACTAAAATGGTGGAATTAAAGGACCATTTGTTTGTCTTTCAGATACTCCAATTCATCAGCTCCTCTGACCAACAGCACAATTAGATCCTTAACTAAGCCCTGCAATATCATCTCCTTCCCTTCATGTGTCATGTGTATCTTGAATGTTTTGAAGTCGAATGTGATGGGACTATAATATTTCATCCAGTCTACTCCCAAACTATTCATGACCCTTAGGTTGAAGTCAAGCTTATAATTCTGAATTGTCCACTCCACTTTAGGGCATTTAGCTTCACTGGAGACCTTCCTTCCATATGTCATTGTAGTCATTAATGGTTCGGTTGGTTGATGTTCAATTTGTAATTGTTCAACCAAGGTGCCGTGGATGTAACTGTGAGTGCTTGTGGTGTCAATCAGCAATTGTACGAGAGTGTTCTTGATGACCCCAAAAGGGATATGATATTTCTCTGCAGCTTATCCAAAAGTGCGTTTAGATATACATTGAAGCTTGTGCCTAGTCCTCTCGAATCTTTATCTGATTCTTTCATGGCATCTTTACTCTCATTCATCTTCTTCATCCATTATCATGAATGTGAAGCCTTTAAGTGCACACTGATAGCCCAATCTGAATTTCTCACCACATTTAAAGCACAATCCCAAATTCTCCTTCTCTGGGTTTCTTGTGCTAATATTTTTCTAGTTTCATATTGACTCTTCTTACTGGTTTTGATGTTGCTTTTTTCACTGTCTAGTTATACCGAGCTTCCTGTTGTCTCATTATACCATTTGGCATGTGGTTTAAACTTCTTGGAATTCAATTCAATGGACTGTTCTTGCAACATAGCAATTTCCACAGCTTCCATCAATGTGACTGGTTTCATCATTCTTATTGTAGGCTTTAACTATTTTTCAAATTGCTAATGAAGCTTGAAAGGAAGTACCCTTCTGATAGCCTAGGGTCTCCGATCAGCATTAAAATTCTCAAATTATTCTTGGTACTCTTTCGTTGTTCCCTTTTGTTGGAGTTTGTTAAACTTCTCCACCTTGTCTGAAATCCCTTTTTCACTAAACTTTTTGATAATCAATTCACACAATTCAGACCAAGACAGCCTTCCCCCCCCGCCAGCTTAATACTTTGATACCATGTGTCAACCTTTCTCTCAAATACATCTCCCCAACATCAATCTTTTGGCTCTCATCAAACTTCTCACATTTTCTTATTCATTCTTGCAGGCTATTCCCTTCAAAAGAAAGGAACTCTATCTTTGGATGATAAGTAAAATAGTAAGGAGAATTTACCAATGATTTGGCCCATTTGCCTCAATGCATAGAAGTATCTCCATACAATCGTAAACTAGAATTTGATGCGGGTAGAATGGATGTTTTGTCCATAGAAATCACTCCTTTTTCCGCTACCTATTTTTCCTTCTTGAGTAGAGGGCATCAAATTTGGTCTCCAAGCTCACCACACTTCTATTCACCTATCCATCTTCTTGCTATTCATCAACAGTTGCGGCTGGAAATCTAAATTCTTGGTTTGCACCTCTGAAATTTGTTTTTACAACAACTCACCAATTTTTTATATTCTAACACCTTGCTTCTTGAGCTGCTCCTCCAAAGATTTCAGCTGCGTTCCTGCCGCCATGCCTATTTCTCCCCATCTGATCGAATAAGCTCTGATACCAAAATGTCAGGGTTTGAGTTAGAAACCCTCATTGAAGAACTTAATTAGCAACAAAGAAATAGAAGAACAGAATCAAGAGAGGGAAAGGAAATTCAGAAAAGAAGGCGTGGGAGATTTTATTAGAATATTCCAGAAGAGATTACAGTTATCATCCGACTTAGGGTTTGTTTGGCACCATGGAATGGGGACCTTAGAATTGGAATTGGAGGCCCCAAGTCCAATTCTCATGTTTGTTTTCACAAAATATGAGAAACTTAGAATTGTATTCTAATTCTAAACCCTCTCAATTCTACACCCTGAATTCTTTATCAAAACTTAAAATTTGCAAATCTAATTTCAAGGCATTCGAGTCTTAAAGTTAGGTCATTGAAAATATTCCGGATCAAAAGAGAAATAGTGTAAATTCACAACTTTTAACTTCATCTCCTTTGCTTCTTCCTTATTTGCTTTACCTCTTTTCTTCATCTCATTCGTCTTTGCCCTCCATTTACTTAGGTGAGTTTTCTCCATCTTTTTATTTTTCTGGGGGTGGATTTTCTATCTCTATTTTGTTGGCTAATCTCGCAAAGAAAAAGATTTTTTTCTTTTCTGAAGTTTTTTAATTTTTATGCTAAAATTGCAAAATATAAAAAAATTAGATGATTTCTGAAGGGGGGGGGGGAATAAAATCCCCTAATATTCGTCCAATTTTGTTTCTTCCAATGAGAACAGACTAGAGGATTTCCAATTTCAGCAGGAGCAAAGTCGACATAGAAGAACCCAAGAAGTGTAATTGATTTATTTAAGAGTTGTGGCTGTGGAGGAGGATCGACATAGTGGGAAACTAACGAGAAGAGAAAAGTCTGATCTGGGCTCTTCGGATTTTTGAACAAGTGAGGAACCTAATGCTCATTTTCGTTTTACATTTTAATTGTTTATGGTTTAACTCTTTGAAACTGGACGATTCCCTATTCTAAATTTGAAGCGATAAAGCTACTTTCACTTTCTTGGGTTTTCTATGTCTATTTTGTTGTGTAATCTCCAAGAGATGATGGGTTTATCTTCACTCTATAGGCAACTTTTCAATCGCTTATATTGCTTCTACATTACTTTTGTGTTTAGAAAAGCTGAGAAAGATTGTGAGTGTTGGCCAAGACTTGCTTTTGGGATTGATTTCACGTGATCCATTGTTTAGGAATTCTTCAAACTCATTATTGCCTATAAACTGTTTGCAAAAAGTCCCCAGAGAAAAATCATCTATTCTTGGTAAAAAAGAGAGACCATGTTGGTTCTTAAGGTTTGTTGTTGTAAAGCTACCATCTAATGTAGACTTCATATCAAAACTATATCATTGTAGTATGCAGTGTAAGAAACTTGTTGAACTTGGCTTGCATGCCTATACAGGAAACTTATCGTTACGGTTTCTGTATGATATGTCATAGAATTCTTCTTTCCTATCTTTGTGGAAGATTCTAGTGTTTTAGTTACGGCATCTTCAATTTTCAGTAATTGTTTTCAGGGTTCATGCTTTTGTAGAAAAGGGAAATAGTACTCCATATGCCCACTCTTAGTTTTTTTTTTTAATGAGAATGATTAGGTTTTGCTAAATTCTATCTAACCTTCCAGTTTGTGTTCAGATCACTTAGAATTTTAGGTTTTAATGAGGGCTATCTTATGGAACTCTCTCAATAAGAACATCATTTTGTCTTTCTTCAATCTTTTATTAATCTTGTGCTCTCTATTGCTTTGGGTGATAGTGTTGAGATATGCCTTTAATAACTATTTATGAATGGCTTACTTGACAATGACTTGGCCTGCTTGGGAAACTTTTTGGAGTTGAATTATTTTTGAATCAGCATTTGATATTGAAGCTACTACTTTGGCCAAAACTCCTTCCATTCAAATCGTGTATATGCTCATGGTTATTCAGCCTTGAGTGTTTAAGATTTTTTCTTATGTATGTTTAATTAAGATTTTTTCTTATATATTTTTAATTATAGTGAGGGACAAAACAACATGGGTTTCTATTGAATTGATTTGTCTCTTACCTGTGCCTAGGGATGATAAGGTGGTTTCTCAAGCTATTGAGCTTAATGATCAGCTTGAGAGAGTACTCAAAAGGCATGATGCACTTATTTCTAGAAGGCCTACATCCACATCAAATCATGCTTACCTGGAAGATATAGCGGAAGAAGAGGAGGTCGAGCAACTCTTCAGAAAGTATTATGGCGTGTTATGTTCTACATAGAAAATCCACAATTCACGCGAAATTCATCAAACCCTCATTATGAACCTCTTGTCATTTGCCTATTCCAGATTCCCATTCATTGATAGGATAAGAAAAGGAAAGGCCTGTCTTCGACTTGGAGATAAAAGCCCCCAAACTAATAGGTCAAACCTACTAGTTTGCTTGGAGCTTCTGGAAAAGCAGGGATGCTTAATCGTCCTCTTATCCAGGTTCTGATTATGGAACCAAAACATGATTCTAATGGGAGCAAACCTACTGTTTCAATTCCACCATCACCTGCAAAATATGTTGAGAGGGAGAAATTTTTCTAGGACCACAAGGTTGAGGGCTATCTTGTCTTGCGATTTGGGTTTTGTTGAATGGATAATATGATATGTAGTAGATTTTATTCTATTATTTATTATAAATACATAATTAGTAAATTTTAGTTATATTTAAAATTTTAATTTACATGCCATTAGCAAATTTTAATTGTATTTGAAATTTCAATTTACATGTAATTTTTTAATATCAAAACAAAGAATTTGGAATTATAAATGAATTTCATGTTGATTCAAATGATTTACCAAACAGAAGAATTTAAATAATTTGGAATTCTAATATAATAAATTCAATTCTACATAATTACAATTCTAATTCTAAGGCACTAAACGGAGCTTCAGAGTTTTTAGAATTCCAATTCGATTTTATCAATTCTACGATTTTACGATTCAAATTTATTAAAACAATCATAATTTTAACTATAATCTTATATTTATTATATGAATAAAATATAATTAAATTTACTAAAAAAATTTCATATCTAAGTAAAATTAAGATTTATCATTGTATAAATAATTTAATTAGTTTAATCATACTTTTATTATCTTTTAACAATAAATAAATAAATTAGACATAAATATCATTGGATCGAGACGACAACTGAAATATTGAGAAAATCATATAAAATATTATAAGAAATAAAAATTAAAATAAGATATTTAATTGTAAACTATATTTGAATTTTCTACATACTATTTATATATTAGTTAATAACTGTTTTTAAAATAATTTATAAAATAATTTTTTTAATTTTAAAAAAATCTTACGATCATACGATTTGATTCCACATATCCGATCCTATTATCATAAATCGATTTAATGTAAAATTTCGATCCTATAAACTATGATCCTAGTTAGCTTGCAAATTATGCATTAAGCCATCTTCTTATAGTTGAGCATCTCAATTTGTAACTAACTGAAAACAGTTAACCTAACTAACTAACAGTTACAGCAGTCAATTAGGTTAAAATCTCCCATTTAACTTCTAATTGTTTTTCTGCCTTCAAGTCTTCAACACAGTTGCACTAAACTTCTTTTAAGCTTCAAGCGACATCGTTCTGGTCCAAGCTATTTCCTTCTAACAGTAGCATTGTGGCTGCTACCGAGGGGAAAGCTTCTGGGCCCAATTCTCATTTTTCACGACCATCAAGTCGCTGTCGTTAGTCCACGAATTCCGTCGGTGCCCCATTCAAGCAAGTGAATAATAAACGATGAAATTTAGCGCTGTAAAACGACCAACCCTCTCTTTCATTTTTCTCTCTTTGTTTATGGTTGCTATTTTATTTTTTGGATAATGGGCTTTTGGTGTGGTTTTAGGATTAGACTTTCAATGAAGTCGCCATATTCTATTTTTTTCAGGACACTAAAATAATCACAAAAGTGAAAAAAAAAAAGAAATTTCATTTTATTTTGGCCCCAATTTTTTCTCACTTATACATAAATTGAAATGGTATCCGTGAAGTTTGAAAGGTGAATAATCAAGTCCACCTAAAGCAATTCACTGTCCTACTTTTAAGCCAAAAAAGAAAAAACCTAAGGAATTTCTTTGCAACATTATTCTTTCATATGTTTTTTTTGGTTGGGGGTGTCTAAGAGTAGCCAAATTATTACTACTAAATCTTAAATTATCTAAAGAAAACTTTCAAGAATTAGAAACAAATTGAAAGAATTTAATTTACTACATGAATTTAGAATAAAAAAGTATCTTAATGAAGTATTAGACATCTCATATTATGATATGAAATAACTAAGAATCAAAGTAATCTTAAATTTTCTTTAGTTTAATTGAAATTTTTTTTTTTAATTAAGAGCGAATATAAAGTTCATATATTAATTTTTTTGGATAATATTAACTAATAATTTACTAATCTAGGTAAATAAAGACACATTCTTATACTATGCCAGATTAAGTGATTCAAACGTGAAATGGACAACAAACGCATCCGGACATTGTTTCTTACCTATTGCTTGCCAAAGTGATGGTGATTGGATTGTTTTTTAGGCAGCAGATAATATAGAATGTAAGATTACTTTATGGAAGTGCATTTTCAAGATTCAAGTGGGAACATTACTCATTACATACTCATATTGGCCTAAACTAGGCATAAGCTACATCTGAATGGCCATAAACACAGCACGGGTAACATCTTTGACATCCAAGACTTGATGTTCATCTTCAACAATTGCTTCCATGAAGAAGAAATGTTTGCATGTAGCTGTGGCTTGCAAGACATTCAGATTCAATTTTTCAAAGGCTTCAACAATTGAAACTAGCAAATCTTTTCCATTCTTGCAAGTCACCCTTACCAAGTACCTTGTTCCAAACTTCTCCACTTTCACCTCCTGTTGCATATAACAAGAAAATATAATAAGTAACCAAAAAAGAAAAAAAAAACCCCATAATCCATTCATTATAAAATGAGATTTTCAATACTTGAAGATCAATTTTGGCCTACTTGGATATGGTTTGTCAGGTTTTGATATTCTCTAATGATGGCTTCCAGTTGGAGCTTCAGCTTCAAGATGTAAAGGAAAGCATCCATGATGATTGAGCTCTTTTTCACCTTCACAAACATGAAGAAAAATTATACCAAAGGAAATTAACTCCACGAATTGAAGTGTTTGTGAAAGAAATGAAAAGCTCAAAATGGAAAATGTAGCAAAAGTGATTTGATATTACTGATTTGGAGTTGGTAATAGTTCGAAGGGTGCGAAGCTTTCTCTTCATGGCCAGTCTTCTTTGCTCCTTCGATATCCTTGATGATGCCATCTCTCACTCTTTCTCTATATATGTTGCCTGTGAGCTTGTGTTTATTTCCTGTTTTGAGGGATGAACTTAATAGTATTTATAGATGATAAGAAGGAATGGTGATGTGTGTGGTGATCACGGAATGTCAAAGTAAGGACTGATGACTTCCTATTATCTTGTGTTTTGTGATCATGACTGCCATAGTATGATTCACACTAATTGTAGGAAGACACCATAATGTACTAAATATTTAATGCAGTGGCAGTACTATCTTAGGTTGGAGTCAATTATCTAAAATTAAGGACCTTAAATTTAAATACATGAAAATTTCCTCCCTCTATCTCTCTATCATTTTTCTTTGGTATTTTTAATTGATTTACTAACATTAAACAGTAAATATAACGGCCACATAATATATATGTGTGTGTGTGTTTTTAATTTTTTTTTAAATAACTAGAAGGATTATATGATTGTAACTATCATCACATGAAAAAAGTGGTCCTTAATTAATTATCATTATGGCTGCTTTCATGTCGCTACCAAACCAAGTAAAATAGAAGATAAACATGGACTCCATACCTACTAACAAATCAATCAACAAGAAAATCAACAAAAGAGAACACAAACAGGATAACAGGACAAACGGCAGGAATCCTGTTCCTAGGCCTATGCCTTATACATGACAAAATATTTGGAATAAAAGAAAAAGTTGGAGAGAGGGGAAACGTCATAGGCAACAGCACTTTTTTATTATGCTATAATTGAAGATTGAAAGATTGATTTGTAGTTCATTTGATGTATTTCAAGACTAAATTATACAAAACAATATTAAGTTGGGTTAAATCTTTAAGTTTTTAATCACGTCTTGACTAATTTGATTTAAAACATTAACCACTAGTTCCCCCAAGCTAATTAGTGTAATATGTGGTTAATTCAACTGATCGGTCTAATCCGAGTTTAACAAATATAGAAACAATTGAGATATAAAGTTAGTTTTGATCGAAATGTATTATTTAGAGAGCTAAGAATTTATAATCCAAAAAAAAAAAAAATTTCAAAGTGTGTTAATTTATTAACTTATATTAAAAACTGAAAAATAAATGTCCTACGTTAATTTTTTTTCAAAGATGTGCTTTGAAATTCCTAATTTTTTTCCAAGAACGTTTGCACTGATTGGACAAGCATGCCCCAATTATAGTCCAACCACAACAGTGGCATTAGCTATTATAGGATCAGCAGAAAAGGACCCTCACCGATGACATACATATTTGCAGTCATTGATACACCAATCTGATGCAGGTTAATTAGTCTAGGGACATATGAAGGGTGCAGGGTAGTGGTCTAAAGCAATGAGGCTTTGGAGTTTTCTATGCATGCATGGAATTGGATGCTTACAATCTCAAATTGGAGTGGCAATCGGAATGGAGTTGTCAGTGATGGATGATGTCTGCCCCTCCTGACCAGGACTCAGTCATTCATTGATCAGGGCATTTCCCACAGTTATCACGAGAACCTGGTTCAGTTTGATCACTTTTTGCCTGCAAAAAAACTCAATATATTTACCAATGAGGAGGGTCACATGCTCTGACGCATTACTCTTGTCTGTTTTATTCCGTGTTGTGGTATACTTCGATGCTATACAGAAGTTTCATCAAAGGGTCTTTGTCCGGAATGTTTCCCTTTGTGTTAAGATGAAGCCAGCTTGGAGTCTTGGACTACTCTCCTGGGGAAACTGAAAAGTAGGGAAAATGTTAATTTACTGTTTAATTTATTTTATTTTTTCATTCATTTCATATATTTTGCCAATTCTGGGTTGAAATTTGCAACGTCATTAGTAAAATTTTAATGTACATATATTGATTGGAATGATGCAAGCACTATTGATTACATTAGGTAAAATTTCTAGCATGGTGTTAGTACCATATTTTTGACAATGGTGCTTGGTAAATATTGAATGTAAACACTATGAAACACACACTAACCATGGCATTAACATTATAACTTTAATGCATATGCATTATAATGCATATATAATACACCCTTCCAGTCAAGGTTGGTTTTCCTTAATTTTTGTCTACATTTCATCGTTGAGGCTCTAAATAATTTGTATAGTTCTAGGTACATAATTATTTATTCAAATTTAGTTTAAGGAAAAACCTAACTAAATCATGATGGAAAGGAGAGAATTCCAACCTTCAAATTAGACTATATATTACGACGACACTCTTGTTCTTTGATTAACATAGGCTTAGGAGTAAATGCACATTTCAATTTACTTCTTTTTATATGTTTTCTTGTTAATTATGCATTTGTTTATTGTGAAAAGGAATGTACTTGTCAAACAAATTGGTTTGGTTTGAAAAAGCATTTTATTGTCATCACAACCAACCAAAAAATTTCGAATGGGATATCATCATATTCTTATTGATTACATTTAATGTTGTGCTAGCTGTTTCAGTCCAGCAGTGTGACAAAATCCCAAATGTGCATTAGCCATTGTAGTTACAAAACAGAATGGAATAAGATGATTAGAGTGACTTTTATTCAATGACTATTGTCACATAAATACTATGTCAATTATTGGATTGTTTTACCAAAAATTTTCACTATATATATTATTATTTATAAATTACAAAGCCGATTTATTGTGATTTCAGCAATACTTAACACTAAGTGCAACAATGCACGTTCACCAAACTAATTAACATTTAATAGGAGAATAAAGATGAAAAATATGATTTTTTAAAAAAAATTTTGGAGTTTGAATTTGGGTTAACTAACCCAAAAATGAAATATTTTCAAAACTAGTCAAGTTGAATAATCAAATGGCATATAACCGTTGCACTTAATATTTATTCCTACGTGATAGATATGCCAAATAATGAAAGCGGTTGGACATGAAGGGTAATGGAATAAGTGTTTCCAACAATTTCATTCCTTCCTCAGGGAAAAGGCCAAATATACACAGCACCCTGCTTGTTCTCATGCCAATGACAAGACCTGTCTGATTCTTTTCATTTTTCACAGGCATGCGATGCGAAAGTCCTGATGAACTTCTCATCAAATTTGAAACAGCCAAAAAAAAAAAAAAATTCTTAGAAAGAATTGCAAATTCAGAAAGGCAGATTGGAACTTTGTAATTACCCACCCCCCTCAAATCAATTGATTCTAGCTTTGTTTTTACTACATGTTACAATCCCTGTCGAGGGGCTTTTGGGATTCCCTTTAATGTCTGTTCAGTTTTTGATATTTCAATGTTCTAAGCTCACATTCCGATCTGCTTTTTTTGTCTATATCCTCCTGACATGCATTTTTTTTTCCCATCTCTCTCTGTCTCTCCTTCTCATATATTCATGCTACTTTGTCACACAGTAAACCGAGTTGTTTTCTGAGTTGAATGTTTCAAAATATTTTTCTTCGTCTATGGAATCTAAGACTCAGAAGGGACAATCTATTAATGTTCAATATCCAACACTTGGCAGAAAAATATACTTTTTCCGTACGTAATACTGTAAACTAGTAATTTCAATAGTCTTTTTCGTGCTCCAGATTGAGTATTGTCCGACGTCGTTTAGTTCTCTGCTCTCGAGAGTTCTGTACTTGGCTTCTGAAAAAGTTTCGTTTATCCTTGACGTGTTTACATTTTGGCATCTCCTGATTCATGTTTAGGGAAAAAGGCCAATTACCTCCAGGTCTTGGTAAAACTTGTCTCGGCAATTACAATTGGTTGCAAACTGGTGGTCAAATTCAAGGAAAATTCTGCTGTCTAAATTATAGTTGTGGCAAATTGTCCTATGCATAAACATAAAAATAAAACATAAATAAATATTTGAAAAACAATATCACACTAATTGAAATAATTACCATCATGTACTATCTTTTCTAGTTATGGAAAAAACAGAAAAAGATAACAATAATGATAAATTAATGGTATATATTTGTTGATCAAAGAATTTATAATGCATTAATTCCTAAAAACTACTTTTTAAGATTACTCACTAAAAACTTATCAAAACATAAAAATAAGAAGAACAGTAGGGTAATTGAGATCTTGAAATTGTAGAGAAACTGGAGAAAATAGAAAAAGAACAGTAAGAACTTAAAAATACAAGATAGGGTGAATACTCTTGTAAATTTTACAGATGGAATGCTTATGTATTTAAAATATATTATGAGTTAAATTTTAGATATATTACCAGGAATTAACTGGTTATATTAGATGTAATAGGTCTAGATATATAACTCTTAATGAAATAATGTTGCGTGATAAATTAGAAAAAAATATATACACATTTAAAGAAATCACTTCAATGTAGGTTAAAAGTATATTGGATTAGAGTCAAACATGTGGTCATGGTACACAACTTTTTATGTGGAGCACTTTTACAATTAATTGGCGATGCCTATTTTGCATAGTTATCAGACTCGGATGGTCATTGACTCGGTCGACGCTTCGGGTAAATAGGTTAATGGTTCAACTGGTGGGTTAATTGTAAAATTAATAAAAAATAAAAATAATATCAAAATATAGAGAAAATATAAAATATTAACTTACAAACAACCAAACAATTGATATTGTCATAATAACATAATAAAATCGAAAATCCACACTCATAATAATTCATATAAAAACATCATCTAAGTAAAATAATAAGAAAAATAGTGGTATATTTTCAAAGGCTCATCTTCTAATATCCCCATGGCATTAGAAATAAATTCTTCAAAATCAATGGGATCATAATTTCGACATTTGAAAAAGTTACTGCATAAATTCTCATTCAAGTTACCAATGGTATATTTTCAAAGAAGAAAAAAGCTATATATATATATATAAAAAACTAGGACCGGTCAAAAAGAAAACTAGCAAAGCACTTGCTCATCTCTGTCGCCCAGCGTCACATTGGCCGTGAAGTTGACGGCGATTTTTTGGACTAATTTTACATATAAAGTATTCAAAATCTTAACAAAAAGAAAAAACCATATTCTGATAGAGTCAGCTAGGAATATAGTTAGACAATAAGCTTAAAAAAAAAAAATGAAGACCGGTCTAATGATTGACTAGACCGGACTAGGGGCTGGTTCACCAGTTCACCGATTGGACCGATCGGGCTTGTCCAAGTCTGATAACAGTGCTATTTTGCTTACGTTTGTACTTAGGTTTTTGATTTCAGTACTAATTAATGTTACTTGTGGTATATTGAAATTCGATTCTAGTACATAATGCTTTGTTTAAGGTATTTTGACCTTCAAATGTATTGTATAAATCATTGACTTTAATATTTAGATGTATGATTATAGTGCTAGTCCATGTAGTTAATGTACATTAGAGTTGACAATAGTACATTGAAATCTAACAATGATATTTGGACTTTCAACTACAATGCAAACATACTTGGTTATAGTATTTTGGTCTTTGATAATAGTACTAGTCAATATAGCTATGGATATTGAAATTTGGTCTTAGTAAATAAGGTTTTGTTTGTAGTATTTTGACCTTTAATTATGGTGGGTAGGTCAATGATGGTAGTACTTAAATATTTAATTGTACTATTACTCAATGTAGTTATGGTACACTAGTGATGGATCATAGTACATAGCACTTTGATTATAGTACTTTATCCTTTAATTATGGTGCACATATACTTGACTGTAATACTTAGATTGTTTATTGTACTATTAGTTAATGTTATGATACAAAAGTTTTTGGTCATGGTATATAATGCTTCACTTTTAGGTATGATACACATATTATTTACTGCAGTAATTTAATTTGATATTTCAATCCCAATCAAATGCACATAATGCTTATGGTAGGTAAATCTATAATACAAAAATCAACAAAGTTATTATTAATAGATATTATGATTGACAATTATAATATGACAGGCTATGTTTGGATTGCGTTTTATTTACAAAAAAAATTAACTTTTCTCAAATCAAAATAAAACATCCAAAATATCTTTTTATTTTAAAATTAAAAATTAAAAATTTTCCTCCCAAATCTCCTTACAAAATTAAAAAAAAATTTCCCTTTTATTTTCCCTCCAAGATACATTTTTTACTAAAAAATTCCAACCAAAATTTTTACACATTTCAATATAAAATTTCTCAACTAAATCATAATCCAAACGTAGCCATGTGATTTCAGTCATAATGCTATTCACGTCGTAGGCAAATCCATAATACAAAAATCAATAAAATTATTATATATATATATATATATATATATATATATATATATATCTATATATATTTTATGATTGATTGATATATGTATTTTGGTCATGTAGTTATTTAGCTATCATTTGTAGTTATTATGTGCCAAATATAAGATGCTAAGTACACAATATATACCACTATGTAGTACCTATGACCAAAAGACCAAACACCATTAAATAACTGTCAAATATTAGATACTTAGTGACTAATATCATTATAAGGAATTTTAGTACCACTAATAAACGGCCAAGTTCTAATGACTAATTGCCAAATAAATACTAAGTATTTAGTATACAGTACGAATATATAGTATCCAAATACTACCAATGAGTATATCTTGAAGTATTAAGTACCTCTATATAGTACCTTTTGTACCACTAATAATTGTCAAGTACTAATGAGTAATTGACTAGTACTAAATATTTAGGATCCGATACAATTATGTACCTCCCTAATACCACTAATAAAGGGTTAAGTACCAATAAGTAATTATATATTACCAGATTTTGAGCGTTTAATATCATTATATTTAGGATGGCCTATATAGCAAGCTTCATATATTTAGGCTGTTCTAGAGAGATTCTATATTGCAAAAATTTGCCTCTTTTCATATGTTTTTTTATACATTTATAATCATGGTCAATGTTTAAGATTGTTTGGAATAACTCCAACAATTGTGTTGTCCGTCTATACACTAGTGACTACTCTTGCGGCAGATTGTACATGATCTATTTATTGAATTTTAGTGGAGGTGAGAAACTAAATTTGATAGAACGAATTAATTAGTTTCATTTTTCTTGGGCAAGTCATTTGAATTTTTAATGAACAGATTTAACTCCCTACTCCTTATCTACTTCGAATAAGCCAGTTGGTATATGGGACATAGTTTCCAAAGTATAGCAATATCTCATCCTCGGGTGAATTGCATCTACTACCCATGTGGTTTATGAACACTATTAATCGAAATTCGAGATTTAGAGAACTATCAATACTTCTTTAAATTTGATAAATTGATAATATTTAAATCCTTACCATTAGTTGAATAATGTTGACTATTGACTTTTAACCAAGTAAATGGTTAATTTGTTTGAAATTTCTGAATTGCCCTTTAATATCTGAATTATATTTAACCCTTTGAGCTTTGTTTTAATTACAAAAAAGACTTTGAGGTTTTACAAAATATATCCCTACTTACTTTTTTCTTTTTTAAGTAGTGTTACAAAAATGTTAATAACAATTATTGATAATCAAAATTTAGGCATAATATTAACAATTCTCCATACAATTTAACTAACATCTTACCAAAGTATATGTAAAGTTCAGATGCTACAATATTTTATTATGTCTTATTTTTTTGTTTCCATTCAAACAATTTAAACTCAATCTAATAAATATAATTTTTAGTTTTACGACCAATATATCAAATTCTAATAACCAAAATAATTCTAAATTTTTATGACTACTATATCAAATTCTTCTAATAACTAAAGTAAAACTGTAAGAGATTTAAATAAATAATTATTTCTTAAAAGTTTATAAAGATTCAAAAATTATAAATCAATCATTTAATCATTTAAAGGTATAGTAGTAGTAAATTAATATTGAAGGTATAATAAGAAATTTAGAAAATAAGTTTTTTTCAAATTTGGAGATGATGAAATAGTATATGGTAAATTTTTTTTTATTAATTTTATTATTTAGTTTTCACAAATTCTAAAGGTATATATTGATATTATATTCTTATTACTTTTTCAATTTATTGGTTTATGATATAAACTATGATTATAAAATTATTCCTCATGAAAAGGAAATAAAAATATAAAATAAAGAAGTAAAAGTTATTAAATTTATTGAATAAAATTTTAAAACTTGCAGGGAACTTCAGGGGGATGTTTATTATTTTTCTAGGCTGGTTCTTTCTTAATTTTATTTATTCCGTTACTTGGCTTTAATAGTTATTAGGTCAAAGTAGATATTGGTAGTTTCCCTAAATCTCAGGATTCAATTGGCAGTTTCTACATACCATAGGGGTAATAGATGTAATTCACCCCTCATCCTCAATTCCACATTTTTAAAATCCAATTGGATAACAACTTATGAATTTTAAGTCATCGCAATTTAAGAAGATCGGCCAACATGAGTCTATTGATGGCACGCGTATTTTTTTTTAATGAACTTGTTTATTTCTTCTAATTCCCTTTTGCTCTCCCCATAAACAAATAGGTTCACCTCCACAAGAATTGGTTAGAGGTCTATTTTATTGTGTATTAGTTTGTGTTGAGTATTTAGTCATTTCTTGTGATATTTTTCCTAGATATTGTTATGCTATGCTCATTGCTTTTTGTTATTTAATTTCTTAATGAATAAATTGGTTATTATTTTTTCCCTCTTTTTAGGAACATCTCTGCTACACATATTGCTTATATTCATTCAAAACAGGGGTGACTCATTAGAGTGTAGCCAAATGTTAAGTGATTTATATTTTATAGTTGATTTTTGTCAAGTGTTCTTTTCACTTGTAGCTTTTTCATTTGATTTGTTTGTTCCCTTGGTTTGCAATATCCAAGGATTTTCTCATATTATCATCATATTATTTCACAAATATTTGGGACATCGTTTCCATGTGAACATAAATCCTGCAAAATCACTACATTCTGTATTGCTAACACAACAAAATACTTGGGAACAATAGCAACACTAATTGTCTAGAAGCCATAAGAAGAAAAACCAACAAAAAGATAACTGAAAAAGAAAAATTAAACCACTAATTGTGACTCATAACTTCTTATTCTGTTGATTGGGTTCATGGTTGCCATTGTTGCCTATTGCCTCCCCTATGAATCCAACTCATGACCCATGCTCCTCATATTGGGTAGTACAATATCAAAATTTTGACAATAATTGATGAGTTGATTAGATCTATGTTCATGGTTTCCATAAATTTTTATCAAACACTTTATGTGCATGTGCATGTGCAATCTTCATGTCTAATGCCTTCCCTACATAAGTGGCAAAAGCAAACAAAACTTCATGTTTGGGTCATTTATTAGTTGGTTGTACAAAGAAATATTTTTACTACTTTTCATATTTGTATTGCCATTCACTACATCATCTTTTGTTTTATGCTTACGTTTGTGCTTTGTATTTGTACACCTTACTACTCTTTTCTCGGTAGTTAAATTATTTCCAAGCATTATTGATTGCCTTGTCATAGTGCCTAGGATTATAGTCTAAGTTGAGACTTGAACCCCACTCTCCATCCCCCTTTACAATATCCATACTTTTTAAAAGCCCTTCATTATATTAATTGGCACACAATTTGTCCATTTTCGACATACTATCAAGTCTGACTTTATAATGTTTGAGAATCTTGGTGTTCAAAATACCATACCACAAACTTCTCTTGCTCCCTTTACTTGCTAATTCTACATATGTCAACATAATGTATCCAAAGTCAAGAGATTGGTCTTTTCTCATTCAGTCAAGAACAAAAAGCACTATAGTATTGGACTAATCTATACCTATTTGTGGGAAAATGGTGGCAACAGCCATTGAGGTAGTTGAAAATGGAAGAGAGCGTCTATAAAGGTGACAAAAAATATGTAGGTATTTGTGTGATTCACATATGAGTTGGGACATCTCCTTTTAAATTATAAACCATTACAATTTGGGCCGCCATATTCATTTTGAACTGCTAATTTCTAGGTCATCCCAATTCCTTTTTGATAATTTTTTGTGTGTAATGGCTTTGTATTAATACACATGTTAGATGTATGAATTTTTATACATAGTATTTGGCTAGACATGATACATTATCTTGTGTTAGTAGTATAGTAGTACATGGTATCTACTAAATAGTATTTGATAATGAATCATTAGTACTCATCCTCTATAACTGGTGATAGATACAATGCAATTAATACATGTTTTGTGTTAGTGGTACATGGTATCTACTGAATGGTATTTGACAATGATATAATGCAATTGGTATATTGTCATTAGGAGTGGCAAAAATCAACCCAATCAACTTACTATTTTAACCCATTAGATTAGGTCAAATGGGTCATGTAATTCAATGGGCTGGATTAGGTCGAATTCAATGGTTTGGTCAAAAAGTGCTACAGTATAAAGCACTCTTTAGTACATTGCGCTTGCCAAAGATCCAATCTTTCGCTGCCACGTGTCTTTCGTGGGCTCCAAGGAATCTTTCTACTACACATGAGAAAAGGTGCTCCTTCCAAGCGTACAATGGAAAATTCTGACGTAGCACTCCCTATGCTTACGTGGCCACTAAGTCCCTCCGCACTACAGTGAAGTCCCTACGTACTGTGCTGGCATTGCGGCACCAAATGCGGTGTGTTGTCGGGGTTGAAACGCAATTTCAACCTTACATGTGGCATGGGGCCTACATTTTAAGGGTGGGATGGAACGGCCATGTAATATTATAATGGGGCTGTTCTATCTTGTATATATAGCCCTAGTTCCTCTCCATTAAAATTTCAGTTTTGAGCTCTCTCTGTTGACGTGGAAGCAAACAGTGCAGAGGGATTCTATATCAGATAGTTCACCCAGATAAAACATATCCAGTTATCTTCATATGGATTCAACATCTCCATCTTCTTCCGATCCTAAACGACTTAAACCATCCATTATCTCAAAACTATTTCCTAAACCAGCAACCACATGGGATGATTTATCGATAGATATATAGTGCAGGGTCAAACAAGAATACTGGCCAAATTTTATCCAAAGTAGTTTCAATCAAAAACTGGACAACATTAAGCTAGAACTGGATATATACAGTCAAGGAACTTTGCATCGGAACTCTATATGGGTAGCCAATCGAAGACGTTTCTATGCAAACGTTCCCCCGCTCAAAAAGATGTACAACTTAATCCAACAACTGTTTGCCGACAACATAATCGACTACGTTCATGTCGACAGGTGGCTTCATCCTCGGTTTTCTATCATAAGAGCAATATACCTCGAAGGGCATAATCACAATAGGGACGATCGAGTTGGCAGATGCGATGCCCAGTGTCTCAACTCTTTAAAGGGAAATTTACCAGTTTTTATTACCCCTATGTGTGCTTCCTCCAGAATCGGGCCAACAATGTTTTAACATAGATCAAAATTTGAAGCTTTCCATTGTAAATGTTATGAGCATGAATTCCTTCGGAAATGATATAAGATTAACTTAAGTTGTTTGGATTACCGTGATCAACACACATTAAATTTCACTTCCTTCACTAACATTGTCTTAAGCGAATAATTCATTTAAACGATGTCGCTGCGCTAACCACTCATTACTAAGAGCAAAGTTATGCAATTTTTCCAGAAGCTTCTATTTATTAATTAGCTTGAAGTTCGTATTTCAAATCCGAGGACTATGGGTACATGATGTATACTTGGTATTTATGTAATTATCAGAATGTTCCACCACTTGACGTCGCACATGACATAAAGCTATTACTGAAGCATACCCACATCATCCCATTAGGGTATTATATAAACGTCACCATAGAAAAAGCTCTGGTTATCATATTTGACACTGCAAATCTACAATGGCTCTCAACAGGCAAACCGACACCACAGATTACCAATCCAACCTATATGCTATGGCATCTTCGTCCGAAATTTCAAAAATAGAGATTTACCTTCCATCTCTTATCCACTTCAGAACATTCGGTAGGACATCGATCATAATAGACAGAGTTGTAATTGAGTACAGATCAATCGCGCCATTTAACGCAACAGGCGTCGTCAAGGTAAACGTGTTCGGCAAAAGACTTATGGAAGGAGACAGTCTGCAAGTGTCATACAGCTTTTCAATAGGGTGCAATAACAACATGTAATTCTACGGAAACACTTTCACCTCGACGAAGAACAATATACCATGGGTATCCACGTACGAGTTAACAAACACCGATTTGAACGAGGAGGTGAATTTCTGCACCGTCAAAGCACACGAAAAGTTGCAAGCAAGAAAGATGTCTACTGAATAACAATTTAGAACGCCATATATAGACATTAAATCCAAGAAATATGTTTCTAATGACGTGGACATTTGGCATTGCCCATACGCACCTAAACCCCGTATGCAAGTCCATTCAACCAACTGGGTCGATCTATATCGTCGAAGCCTATGATATGCTCTGCCAAACTAGGCCAAGCACATTCAAAGTTGAATTGGGCCAGACATTCCATGGATAGATATAGCCCAAACATCACCAAACGACTACAGTCTACAGGGCATTCAATAGACTTGACCTCAAATGCCGACGTCAATATTAAAGAATTGGGTCCGTCTGCATCGGAAGTGGGATCATCAACTGAAGTTAGACGGGACACAACTTTGCATATACCAGTAGAGGATCTGGCCTAGTTCACAGCAAAATTCACAAACGATTTAATATTTAGCAAGGAAAAAATTTAAGATATCATAAATCACGCAACCAAGATTGCCCATGTACAGAGCGCGATGTATACGAAATAATTGTACCACAATTATTACTCTTTATATTTAAACAACTGTCTACAAACATGTGTAGAATTAGACAACTCTGTACAAACATGCTTTTAATTAGATAACTACTCCCAGCAAACAGCACAATCCGTTAAATGCATACAATATGGTCAAATTCCCGTAAAGTACCCATTGTAAAGTACACAAATGGGCATCACAATGGGTATAACATATCAATATTGTACAATTACACCATAATACGCATTAATATACATTGCGGGTAAATAGCACACACCGACAAATACGTAGCGTAGACAATTAACTGGAACATAACCAAATACAAAAATACTAATTAATATGCAAACGAATTTCGATAACTTGAAATTTCAAGAATACTTTGAATAATACACACAGCGGGTGGGAAAACCCCCCCTAACATTTTAACAATTCAAATTTGAATGCATATACTGTGCGGTAAAAAAGTCTAAAATGTATGTAAAAAGATGTCTCGTCGAGACACTAATTTCAAAGGGCCAAAATTTGATTCCATGTACGGTATGATCAAAATGATGTACAGTATCTGTCGCTTCAACGTCAGCTGCGCTTGCCAAAGATCTAATCTTTAGTTGCCACGTGTATTTTGTGGATTCCAAGTATGTCTCGTCGACTCACAAATTTTGAAGGGGCAATATATTGTTTGGTCAAAAAGTGCTACTGTATAAAGCATTCTTTAGTACGCTACGCTTGCCAAAGTTCCAATCTTTGGCTGTCACGTGTCTTTCGTGAGCTCCAAGAAATCTTTCTACTACACATGAGAAAAGGTGCTCCCTCCAAGCTTACAATGGAAGATTCTGACGTGGCACTCCCTATGCTGACGTGGTCATTAAGTCCCTCCGCGCTACAGTGAAGTCTCTACATACTGTGCCGACATTGCGGCACCAAACGCGTCATGTTGTCGGGGCTGAAATGCAATCCCACCCTTAAAATGTGGACCCCACACCACGTGTAAGGTTGAGATTGCGTTTCAGCTCCGACAACACTTCGCGTTTGGTGCTGCAATGTCGGCACAATACGTAGAGGCTTCATTGTAGCGCGGAGGGACTTAGTGGCCACGTCAGTATAGGGAGTGCCACGTCAGAATCTTCCATTGTACACTTGGAGGGAGCACCTTTCTCATGTGTAGTAGAAAGATTCTTTGGAGCCCACGAAAGATACGTGGCAGCCAAAGATTGGATCTTTTAGCAAGCGTAGCTTTTGAGGATGTGCTTTATACTGTAGCACTTTTTGGCCACATAGTACATCCATTCACATGTTGGCCCTTCGTAATTTGTGTCTCGATAAGACATCTCTTTACACTTTATACTTTTTGCCTCTACTTTTTGACTGCACAGTATATGCATTCAAAATTTGAAATTTCAAAATGTTTAGGCAGTATTTTTCCCGTTTGTACGCACAGTATCGTAAATGCGTACTTTATAAAACGGGTATGGGTAATGATTGTTACCTAGTCAGTGTTGAGGTAATGGATTTCGTCATTGAGTCAGACATTTTTGTTAGATTTGAATTTTCTCGTCGTGAGGAATTCCTTCAGCTAATTACTGTTATGTGCCTAATGTCAGATGATGCACAAAAGTTGATCGATTGGTTGAACGCTGTCGATGGTGAAGCCAAGAGGATTTTCAAGTCCCTCCACGCTTGCTCAGAAGTAATCGCTTTGGGTGTACAAGAGGAGGAAGACCCGCGCACCAATTCATATGAGACTGTACAAACGTTCTACTCCAGTTTATGTTTCTCGTGTTGTTTTGCGATCAGTTAGATCAGTTTTACATAGTCAGTTTAATGTAGTTGTATTAGCACAACATTTCTGCAGGCTGGTGCGGGGTTATTTTTAAATTAATTATCTTTAGGTACTGGAGACCATGAGAGGCATATTAATTGTGTTATACTTATTTCAATAACGTTTAATGGTTGGATCGGTTTGCTGGATAGTTTGCGATCAATTTTTATGGAGACGTGGATGTTTTTGTGGATGGTTTATGACAAAACATCTCGGGAAGCGATTCCGAGTATTTCAGATGTGTTTGCCAGTGGCGTTAATGATCCCGAAACATGGAGAAAGAATGAGTTTTCTAACAAGTGTTTCCAAGTTGTTGGAAGATGGCATCATAAGTTTTGGGGTAGATTCCCGCAAAGAGATTATTTCGATTACGTAGCTCATGCGTCACAGCCGTTTAAGTTCTGTAAAATTTTTAAAGGTTTATTGGTTAAGTACCTAGATAATTTTGAATATACAATCACTGCGATTGATAAAGGAGCATTATATTTGTATGGCGCCAGCTTTAGAGATGAAATGCCAGTTCAGATACATGGCTATTATAAACTGAAATTTTTGTTAATGTAATGTACTTGATATATTAATGAAAATTTAATTCACAAATCAAACTTGCATTTAAAATTAAATTGCTCTATTTGGTTCGCTATGAAACCTGTATCAAATATTTTTGGAATTACATATGATGCAAACATATGTGGACTAATTACGCCTACGTTTGTTACATGATAATTCATACGTCTCTGAATAAGCCGTATGAATGTTTCCTTTTGCCTTTGAGTGAAGAAACTAGGGCTGATGTCATCCAGACCCTCACTTCGCAGAAGAACGCTTTCGATTGAAGCATCTTCCTCAGGTTGTAGTTCCCTTAGAACTGAACTTTGATGCAATTTGAGTAAGTCTAGTTTTTCACTGCAACATGGAGTGGATTCTTTAGTGCATCTGAATAAACCCCTTTGTACCAGGTTAGGTGGTATTCTATGGTCGTTGATACAGCCATTAGTGTGATACAAGGTGCATCCGCAGGGAAACGTAATAGCTTTATGTTTCTTCCTCTTAGCTTTAAGTAAAACCGGTGTCTGTGGTTGTGAAGAAGAGGGGACTGTTGATTTCGACGAACACTGTATTTTCTAGTGTTCAATTATACAGACTTCTGCGTGATGGGTTACACAAATACTCCTTATATGAAGAGTCTGGGCCATCGTTACACAGTACAATCGATGGGACACCACCTTTAATTTTTTTGGGTCACCATTTGATTTTTAGAAATGATAATTTAACCCGTTGGGTTACAACTTCATTTTTTTAAACAATTACATTTTTAACCTATTAGGTCAAATGGGTTTAGTCTAACCAAGTTTAGGGTTCAGAGACCCACCCAAATATGACCCATAATTATATTGATTGGGTTGGCATGACCCATAAAATCCCAATCCTTGGTGACCCAATTCATGTGTGACTCAATCCACCTATTTGTCACCCCTAACTGTCATGTGTTAGTACTACATTGTATCAACTCGATGGTATTTGACTACAAGTCAATAGTACTCATTTTTTATGGCAGCTGATGGGTATAATGCAGTCGGTATAGTGTTTTGTGTAATGGTACATAGAATCTATTAAATGGTGTTTGACAATGAGTATAATACAATTAGCATACTGTCTTATGTTAGTGGTATATGGTATCTACTAGATAATATTTGACAATAGGTCAAGGGTACTAATCCTTTATGGCTAGTGATGGGTACTATGTAATTAATAGAGTATCTTGTGTTAATAGTCTTGTGTTAATAGTTTATGGTATTTATTAAATGGTATTTAGTAATAAGTACAATGTGTTTGGTATACTATCTAATATAAGTGGTATATGATATTTACTATATGGTAATTGACAATGGGTATAATGCAATTGGTACACTATCTTATATTAATTCTATATAGTATCTACTAAATGGTATTTGACAATTGGTACAATGCAATTAATATACTATCTTATATTAGTGGTACATAATATCTACTAGATGTTATTTGACAATGGGTTAATGATACTGATCCTTTATGGCTGGTGATGGGTACAATACAATTGGTACATTGTCTTATATTAGTGGTATATGGTATTTACTAAATGATATTTGATAATGGATACAATGTAAATAGTACAATTTAGTATCTATTAGATAGTAATTGACAATGAGTACAATGCAATTGATATACTGTTTTGTGCTGGTGTTGTGTGGTATCTACTAAATAATATTTGACAGTGGATACAATGCAAGTGGTACACTATCTTGCATTAATGGTACATGGAATCTATTAGATGGTATTTGATAATGGGTCAATGATGCTGATCCTTCATCGCTGGTGATTGGGTACAATAGAATTGGTACACTGTCTTGTGTTAGTGATATATAGTATCTATTAAATGGTGTTTGACAATAAGTATAATGCAATTGGTATACTCTCTTGTATTAGTGATCGACTAAATGGTATTTGACAATGGGTATAATGTAATTGGTATATTATCTTATGTTAGTTGTACATGGTTTCAACTAAATAGTATTTAATAATGGGAATAATGCAATTAGTACACTGTCTTAGGTTAGAAGTACATAATATCTACTAGATGGCATTTGATAATTGATATAATGCAATTAATACACTATCTTTTGTTAGTGGTACCCTATCTTTTTTAATAAGTTAACTTTGACATTTTATTGAATATGAGTCATGCGACTTTTTTTTTTTAATTTTTTTTTTGCCGTGCTAGCGATTTCTATTTTGATCTCTATTCAAGTATTTAACTACTACTTTGACATATAAATAAATTACTCAAAAAAAAAAACACAATAAATTAGCAATCTAGAGAACAAATAATTTAAATGTTCATTTACAAAATATAGAGCTATGTCTATGTTAATATATTCATCATGCTACACATTTTCGGACCATTCTAATCAAAAGATGAAATCCTTTTTTTTTTTCCTTATTCATTCTTGTAGAAGCGTTACTTTTTCCCAAAATATATTTCAAATTACTCCAAAATCATTTCAAATAAACTCAGAGTCTACTTTGGAAAAAAAAATGATATTTTGAAATTGATATTCATAAAGTATACTTTTAAGCAGGAAAATGAAAGATGACTGGATGGAATGGTTGAAGGTCAAAAAGGTGGTATGCACTTTTTTTCTCAAAACCATATTACAAAAAAATAAAAATATGATATTTATTCTATTGGTCATAAGCTTATACACATCAGTGATGTACCTACATTGCTATGCCAACAATGTACTGCCTAATCTTTCCAAGTTCAAGCTGAGATAAAAATGACAACAAATTCTTGATTTGGTAAACAATTAGTTTCTAAGAACCACACCATGAGCGTGAGTGCCCAAGTTTTTTTTTATATTTAAATGTATATTAATTTTTAAAATTTTTAAATAAAATTTGATGTGTGTTTTTTCAAATATATAATTAGAATTTATTTTAAATATGTTCACATTGTTATCTAACCTATATCAATATTTTTTAAATTAATTGAAAAGTAACATAAATTTTACAATAATCATATTGATTCAAATGGTGATTTTTTTTTTACTATTGAAAAAAAGCAAATTATATATAATGAACATTGTTCAAAGAAATGACTTCTATATAAACAGATAAGTTTAATGTAATAGCTTAAAATTTTTTAACAATCTAATATTCATATTGGTTATTATTTTGTATGTAAGTTTAAATTAATTTCGATAGTACACATTTAATTATCTATTACAGTTTATCCATAAAAATTTGTATCGTTGCTACCAATTTACCTCTAACAAAACCTTTTTAACTTTTTTTTAAAACAATGTTTTTGTGTATAGGTTTCAAATATGTTCTTAGTATTTTTAAACTATATATTTTTTCAAAAAAATGATTTTAAAGCACAATAAATTATATAATAATTTTTTTCAATTAAAATATTATTATTTTTATTTGTGTAAATTATACTAAATGGTTTCTTTTAAATTGATATCACTATTACAAGAAAACGATCGCTTTATTTTAATTATAATTAATTAAGTTCATTACAATAGTATTATATGTTTTAAACCCTCGCTATATGCTCTGACTTGTGGATTATTGCTTTCATGAGTTGGACCCCAAGAAGAGGGGAAAAAAGATGAATAATGTGAAAAACAAGTTGTTAAGACTATTTTGATGAGTACTCTAGAATCAAAATTTTCTCTAATTCTAGTCAACATTTGGAGTTTTCAACAGGTGGTAGTGTTAATCTTTCTACAGATCCAGCTGAGGTGGTAACGGTACTTGTATGAATTGATTGTTTGTATCATTATTATTAATTAATACATTAATGTCTAATTTTTATACTTGGATTTGTAGGGTTTTGATTCATATAAGTCTCAATATGGGAGTACTACAGGTAAATCTGAGTCGGAGTTATACCTTGAGGAGTGCTAGTAAATTACAAGTAACATCCAGATTTAGATATTCTTAGTCATTGGAAGGATAGTATAGTTAGATATCCTAAATTTTCACTTATGGCTAGGGATGTATCAAATATTCCAATTAATTATGATTGTAGCATTTGAATCTACTTTTAGCCATGTTGGAAGGAGGAACATATTGTACGTACTTCTATCTTATCTGGCAATGTGGAAGCAATTATATGTTCACGGGATTAGTTAAATGAGAATATTGATAAGATTTTTGTATTTGAATTTCAAGTTATATTCGATTGATAGTAAATTTAATTTTAAGTATTAAATATTTCGTAGTTGTTGAATGTAGTTCATTTCATTTTTTTCCTATGGTGATTGCATCAGATGATGTTAATCAAGGTGCTATAGTTGAAAATGAAAAAGAGAAAGAAGATGCACTTGGAGTTGATATAAATAATTCATTCGCGGACAAGATGCTTCTTCGAATCTTGATTGAAGATATGTAGAAGTGACTTGTTTGAATGTTAATCAAGGTGCTCTGGGTGTAGCTATTTGCGTAGCTAGTCATGTACAGTTCATGAACTTGACTTATCTAGAAAATAAATAAGTTTTCAACTGTCTAGAGGACCTACAACAAAATTTGGCATTCATAAAGGACCTTGAATAAGAGGATGTGGAAGAAGATAAATTGGAAATAAAACCATTTGAAAAGTGATTTTTTTTTGGAGATGATAAATGCAGCTTTGTTTTTAATTTGGCGTTGTTTTATAGTTAGGCGTGGAAGTTTTTTATCCCTACTTTCTTTGTTAACTAGTGTTTTACTTGTGCATTTGCATGGGATCATTCTGTTGAAATAATTACATAATAATTCAAAATTCAAAATAATAAATTATTATTTTTCATTAAAATTTATTATTATTTCATGTCAACATTCAAATATTTAGATATTTAATTAAGATGTGGATAATTTTAAAATGTCTCATTGATTAATTACTTGTCAAATTATTGGGTGCTTGATCTAGTAATCATTTTCTTCATACGAATTAGCTATGCTATAATCTAATTGGTAGATGTAGTAATAATTTTGCCTACAAATTAGCTATGCTATAATCCAATTGGTAGTGACAATTAGAGTTTTGCTCCAATAAAAATATTGGGAACATGCTTTTCGAATTTGAAAACCGAAAAATTCTAATCATTCCAACCCTTTTAAAAGATGAGAGATATTCATTCTCTTTGCACATTATTCATATATTTATCATTATTTTATATTAATGAAGTAAATTATTTTTATTTACTCCCAATAATGAAAGTTTTGTAAGGGGACTGGAGCAAATTATCATGACAAAAAAAAAAAAATTCTGTTTGAAGAGATTCAATTTGGAATTTATTGTTAATTTGCTATATATTTGGAAGATAATCAACTTTTTGCAAGAAAATTAGTGGGGGCGATCCTTGGTGTGACTCTGTTTTTTTTAATTTTTAGGTTGAGTAGTCCCTATTTATTAGGGAGTTTGTCCCTATTTATTGCGGGTTTATCCTAATTTGAGAGGTGAAACTGGAAAGCATAAAAAAATACATAGGTGGAGATACAGGCAAGGATCCAATGGCTTTTATGGCAGTTTGCAGTTTCAAGATGTTGACAACGGGAACTTTGAAGCTAGGTTTTTTGTTTTTGTTGTTTTGTTTTGGTTTGTGATGTTGTCTTAATTGATACATTGAGTTAAGGAGGGTCCACTTTTGGATCATTGTTGTAATGAGTACCTTTGTTTGAAAAGGTTTTAATATAAATATTATCTTTTGGCCAAAAAAAAAAGAAAAAAAAAAGGGAAGAAGGTAATCAACTTTTGACCACCCCTCATCAAGCTATCATCAAGTAAAGTAATAAGATAATTCCATTAAGGGAATATAATAAAATTTAAAATTACAAAAGAAAGCATATTTTTATTTAATTTGTTATTAACAAATAAAAATATAAAAAATTGTAAAAGTACAATCTTATCCTTCTTCAACCTTCTTCCCTCCCTTTCTAAGATTATGTGGATCAATACACATATGGGTAAACTTCAATTTTATCCTTTAATCTAGAAATTTGATTTTAATTGATACTTTCAACTTTGCACATGCATTTACATGTAAATTTTTATGCTAAACTAAATAATGAAAATAATAATTAAATTTTGTAGAGAGTTTTTAAAAAATAATGTATATTGAAAATCTAATTTTTATTTAAATAAAATATTGAAATTTTGAATAGAGAAGAGTGTTAAATTCCAAAGTTTATAAAAAATAAAATAAAATATGGAATTCAAATTTAATGAAAGCATAACTTAAAAATTCTAAACAACCTAAATTCAAAGGTAATGATATAAATGTTGATTGTCATAAATATCATTGATAATTTATCAAGGAAATTAGTTGAAACTGCTAACAAATAATAATTACAAAAAGTTTGATGTTAAATGAAACTTAGTATAATTTCTTGCTTTAACTTCAAATTAATGATTACAAAAAATTTCATTGTAAACAAAAGTCAATGGATTTCTTAAAAGTAAGCATTACATCCTCCCTTGATTTGATAAGGAACTTGTTCCTATATGAACTAGAAACAACAATGGAATAATCAAATGGAAAATTGGAACTAGATATAAATAAAGAAAATAAAAAATAAGAGAAAAATTCTGAAATTCAATATCATAAAAACCAATTTTAATTCATATCCAAATATATTTATAGTTATTATCTCTAATTAAAATGAATAGTTATCTATTAACATATAATCCTTATATAGCTCTAATATTTTGTGATTATCAAATATTAATTATTTTATCAAAATTGACTCTAAATTCTAGAATTAATTGGTAAATTTGATTGTTAGGAATATTAATTGTGCAAATTTTTTTAATAAGTGTAGCGAACAAAATCAACTTTTGGTTTGAGGAAAGAATCCAAAGTACAATCTTACCATAATTTTTGATGAGTTTTCTTATTTTTTTATATTTAAAATAGACTATAATTATGTTGTACTTATATCTTTTTTGGAATAAAATTTTGATGTTGCTCCTATTTGGTCTTGTGAATATTTTGAATAGATTCGAATTTTTTTAATCTCTTTTATCTTAGAAAATAAATTGAGGACAAATTTAGATTTAGACTAAAAATTTAATAATTTTTTAAATATAGTTCTTCATTCTTTCTTTTTTGATTTCTACAATTTCAATATAGTTCTTACTTTTTCATTTTGTTATCTTACTCCCACTTATTTGCGTAAATTTTTATTTATTAATTTTTTACTTTTAACTTGTTGATGGAAATGAAGGTAATTATCAAAATTTATTGCAACAGTAAAAAAATAATAATTTTATGGCTTCAATAGCAACTTTAATTACTATTTTTAGAGTTGTAGTTGTATATTTAACAGTGTATTTTAAATTCTATTAAATCATAATTTAAATTTTGAAAAGGATGAAACTTATTATTTTAGTGATTTAAATATTTTTTTCTTTATTTATATGTAACATTTTAAATAATAAAATAATACATTATATTTTATATATACTACGGCACCTACACTTCCCGTGGATCACTAAAAACTAGTATATAATTGATCTTGTGATGCCAAGATGCAAACTTGATTTTCTATTTTGTTGTTTGTGATGATTTTATATGTGGGTAAAGAAAGAGATCAAGATATTGCAAGATATCTAATATTGTCAAGCTCCTAGATATTGTTAGAGATCAGCTATCAAAAAATCCTAGTTTGATTTTTTGAGTTCATAAACAGTGTATATTTCAAAGTTTTGTTTTCTCTCTTGTACAAATTTCCAACAAGATTATATAAATTTGCCTTGTCAGGGGTTGATGGGGATTTTTTTTTTTTTTTAAAAATTATGAAGTCATTTGGTGATAAAAGAAAACCTTTTGTATATAAAATTTCTAGTCAATAATATGAACCCATTGACTAGGAGATGTTGGGTTCGTAAGTGGATTAACCGGACTTAGTTGCGCCGGACGCAAAGCATTACATGTTAAGAAGCATCACATTTAACCTTGAAGGCCTTATCATAATTTTGACCAGAATTCAAAGTGAAAATTTGTTTATCCTCTTTTCTCTACCCCCTTTCTAGTCCCAAACACAGACTTCAGATATGGAAGGAATCTAAAAAATGTTTCTTTTCATAAATAATTGATGATGCTTGAAAAAGCTATTGTTCCATTCGCCACTTTGTTGACTAGGATGTTTTCAAGTTTTCTTTTCGCTAACTTTTTGCTTTTCTCTAGTTTTGTTTTTCAAGCACAAAGACGCATATGCTGCAGAATGCGGATCTATTAAGGCGTCCCAATTAGAACGCTAAACTAAAACAATATATTATGGTGTCAAAAGCTATGGTAGAAACAGAGAATATGAAAGATTTTTTAACAAGTTTCCCGACATGCAAAAGTTGGAATTGACATTGTTCTTGCCTTTTCTCTTCTAATCAAGTAATCAATCCTCTTGGATAGTGTATGTATGTTACCGCTTTTCATGTCGAGATTTGTACTTTTAATAGCCAAAAAGTACTACTAAATTAACATTCATTAAGAAAATATGCATAGATTTGCATGGCTACTTTTATGAGAATAAAGTCACAAAATTCATTGTCATAACTCAATCCTAATGCAAGAATAGACATCTTCTGTCCCGAGCATTCGGATATTGGCGGGGCTATACCAATATTGGTATTTTGCCCACTAGATCATGCCATTTGCAAGAGGGTATCTCCTTTATTATACGAATCTAATAATTTCAAATTGCCACTCTTGATTTTTTAAAGTCAAACTATCCATTCATATAGCTAATCTATTTCCAAATTTCACTTTCTTGCGCAATATTTCTTTTTTAAATTTTGGTACCATATTAACCACAAAATTAAAGTGCCTAACAAAATTGGGAAATGCTAATGTTTATCTAATTAATCTTAATTTCCCTCCAATTTCTTTAACATTTCTTTTACAATTTCGTGCCAATATTATTTCCTACATCATTGCCATAAATTGGTCTCTTATATATTCCTACAATATTGTGCAATTAGTAGTAACTGGGCCTAATAGAATGAAGGGTATACTATGTTACTTCTCTTGAGATTTAGCTAAATTATCAAATGAATTCCACAGTTTGAAAAAACTACTAATACTCACCTTGACTAGTCCAATCCTTAACGTCTAGCCTCATGATGTCTAGTTCCTTTGATTTGTGCTTGCCTGAGCAATAAGAACTAAGATTTATAGAAACCTTAAAAACAATATGATATACCAAAACTTAGAACTTATGATTGGGACTTAGAGTAATTACCAATTAACCCAATAGCTTATATTATATATTAATAAGTCGCTAAGATTAAATTATCTCATAAATTAATCTCACAATGATCTTATAATTATAATATCATTTTAACCTAATAAATTATTTTTTATGTGTGTACAATTTGTGGTTCCTAATCATGCTAGAAATAAATATAAATTATAATCTCAATATTAATTTGCTTTATAACATAAAACTAATAGCTAGTTACTTGGTTTTTGTTTAAAATTATATTTTCATATGGTTTTTGTTTAAAATTATATTTTTATACATAAGGGAATAGGCGTTGTTTTTCTAACTCGATTCTCTATCTCCTTTTGTTGTTTATTGATAGTTTAATTCATACACTAATAATTACAAGTAATATCATAGCAAGTTGATCCTACGAGGAATTATACCACCCTTGTTTCCACTAAACTCAAGTTAATATGTGTTAACTCAGCTTAAGGAACAAGTAAAAAGAGTGAACTATATGAAAATAAGATAAACTAATCTATGAGGCAACTCAACAAATACTTAGCAATAGCACTGCAACATCCTTCTTTTACGTCATTTGATCTTATTATCCCCTTTAATGAATAGTGTATTGAATGGCTTTTGTCAAAATCCATTAAACTTCTTCAACCTTAAACATATCTGCATATCTATAAGCATTCAAAGTTGAGGAATTTTTAAGATTATCTACTTTGTTAGCCACCTATGTCTTAAGAGTATGTGTCCATCACTCAAAAAACTCTAGGTTATTACACTTAAATTATGGGCGACTCTGTTTAGAGCTAAATTTTATCTCTCTTCATAAGTATAAGGAAATTTCCAAATATAATCAATTGGTGAACATACAATTAATGGAAGTTAGGGCACAATTAGAGTAGACAATGTATATATCAACAACTTATCTCACATATAAAAGGGAATTAGGAGTTAGAGATTAAAATTACATAAAAGAGTTTAATTGTAATCCTAAAACACAATTAGAATAATGAAAACATTGAGGCACGAGGATTATAACCATGGAATAGGGATAAAGAAATAAAAGAAGAAATCTTAGTGTAAAGTTTTCATTTTCCAAGTGCTCTATTTATATTCAATTGGGTTGCGTTCATGGAGTCCAAGGAATCTTTGAAAGATCTTTAAGTTAGCCCCAACCCCAAAGGAGACGAAACTCTTAAAATCATAACTAGATTAAGTGTTTGATGAAAGGCTTTCTCCTTTTCTCTTGAAATCCTTAGAAGCCTTATATATGGAAGTCCAGAGTCAAATAGTCAAAAGAAAAAATAGACAATTTTTTGTCAACTTTGACTTGTTGACCTTTTGACTTGCCAATTAAACTAATTGATCCAAAGTCAAATTTGAAAAGTACAAGTAGTTTGTGACTTTACATTTGAATTTCAAGGATAAGGCATCATTTGGACTAAATTGCAACAAATGTTAGGGGGTCTTTTTCTATCAAAGTAAAGTTGGAGGTGGTTTTCTCAATTAACTTTAAGAATAACTATAACCAAGAAAAATAATTTAAGGGATTAATTAGAATGGTGTAGCGAAGACAGTTAAAAAGATAGGATATTTATATTCTTACATTATAATATAATAATAAAAAAATCCATGGTTTTGAACTAAAAGATAGGGTATTTATAGTCTTACATTTTCATCATTTTAAAAAAACGAAAAATGAACTTTCAATGTTCGGTTCCAATTACGGTCCATGTTGTAAAGCTCATACCGGACTAAGTCAGTCGGTCCGACTGGTCTAATCGAGAACTGGCCTAAGGTCCAATTCGATTTTTATTAAAAATTGGTCTTGGAAAAACCCGGTTTGCACCTGTGCTTTTTTTTTTTGGCCGAAACGATCATTATATATACATTCAAAAGTGACACATATACATCATAGCTCACTGACTATAGGGACCTTAACTCTCATAATGAGATTAAGTGAGACAATATAGAAAATCCAAGACATGGGAATTCCATACCGTGAACCACTTCAGGCACAATAGCCAACCGATGAGGCACAAAAGAATACAATATTAACAATCTTATCCAGTCACAAAAATAGAAAAATCAGCGAGTGAATAATCACAAACCGACACAAACCGAAACAAATAGGCTCTAGTCACTTGCATGCATCAGGACATTGCTGTGCAATACGAACCTCCTTGAACTCAAGCCAGCCCCTCAATGCCCGATCCATGAGCACCTGTGCTTCACCTAGTCAAAACTTGCATTTTACAAAAAAAAAAAAAAAAAAAATTTAACATTATAATTTGATTTCAATTTTTTATAAAACTCATTTTTTTACTTATAAAGTTTTTAATTATTTAAATTGAATATATTAAATGTTTATACTAGACAATTCTTACAAGTTTTAACATATTCTTTATTTAAAATATTTTTTATACTATTTTTTTCACTAAATTATTCAATTACACATTTAAAATTTCATACAATTTATACTAAATTTAAACTTAACTATACTAAAAACATTGAATAATTTATCTTTAGTATATTTGTATATGAGTATTAATATTTTATAATTAATTTATATTTATATCATCATTATGATATTATCTGATTCTTTACTATCGGTCCGACCACCCCTGACCTTGTAATTCTGACGGTTAATAAATAACCAGAGTCAAGCAAATAAAATCTAGTACTTTGAGAGGCCTTCGCGAAATACATAAAAAATAGAAAAAGTACGTTTATGGTAAACAATCTTCTCTTTGCCTCAATTGCTCCAAGCCTTGTAGTTCAGCCCCTTTTGTTAACCCAGTTCCGGATACTTATCTAATGCTACGGAACCCGCTTTCCCAATCAATCAATTAATGTGTGTGATTCTGCCCTCTCGAACTTCAAAGTCATCATCTTGGGCAACGATTCGTATTCTAGTTCGATTCTTACAACACTTATTACGGTTGAAATTATGCCCCAGTATTGGTTATTACACCGGAACCAAACGGCCATTTCCTTCAAGACATAATATTCAAATGCCATTTTTCTAAAGATTGTCATTAAATGCCATTTTTCTATAGATTTATTTGCTCTCTAAATTTGCAATGAGAGTCTGCAAGTTTTTTAAAATACAATGAAACTTTTAATTGCACCTTCGATGGAGAGTTAAAACTAGACAACTATAAATGTGTTCTCAAAATTGAAAGCTCTTAATGTGATAGTATAGAGTTTATTTTCACAATCACGCATAGTGAACTATTTGTAACGACTGGAGACAAAAACAAGATAAAGATATAATAATGATGATCTTATCCTTATCAAAATAATAAATATATCTCCTAATAACGATAAAGATAAAAATTGTAAAAATAATTAATAAAATCTAGATAAGTATAAAACTAATTTAATTTGTTAATAGCCTTCATTTTGAAAAAATGGAACAAAAATTTAGTTTATGACCCAACTAATCTCCATTGAATAAATGCAAAAGTTTTGTCAGTTAATTTTAATATAATTATCAAATATTAAGAATTATATTGTCTTTTATTGTCTTTAGTATATTAGTATTTTTTTTTTGCCGGAAAATATAATTATATTAATATGCACAAAAATACACATTTGCCCACTGGCAAGAGAAAGCGTTAGTTGTCACTATGAGAGAACTAAAAACTAACATTAAAGTATGTTCAACGTACCAGTACCACTCAACTAAACTAGTTAAGTGACTAAACCCGAATCTATTGACTTCCACGGGGGTACCGCAACCGACATGTAGAGCTGCTTGATAAAGAATTGATCGCATCCGCCATCATTCCTTAACTTTTATTCTTGAATACTCCACCGTCAACGCTCGGACCACAATCAGACTATAACCTCCTTATAGGAGGACAAAACCCCAAATAAATAGGGAATACACCATAGGTGGTTATCAAACTATTACCGTATACGTTGACTAGCCCAGAAACTACTATCACACACGTTGAATAGGCCGGAAACTATTACTGTATACGTTGAATAGTCCTAAAACTACTACCGCATACATTGCATGGTTCAATAACCAACCCCAAAAAAAAGAAAAAAAAATTTACAATTGCACTGTCGCTATAGTAAAAGCACTATAGCTACAGTGCAATTTTCGTACATTCGTCGCACTATGGATCGCCTCGTAAGCTGGTTGGTGGTTTGGAGAATTCCGTGAATTTTGATCGAATTTAATAATTAGAAGATGGTTAAATTTTAAATCTTATAAACTCTTAAAATTTATCTATTTACCATCCATGATTTTTTTATAATTTGAAAATGGTTAAAATTCTTCTTACTTTTAATAAAGCCAAGATACATATTTTTTGGTGCTTTGCTTTTATATAGGAAAGTTTTCTTTCCTTTAAATATTTTTCGGAACTAAATTGCATAGCCAATGAAAGATAAATCCATGAATTCAATAGTGCTTTTTGTCCATAAATTTTTTTTTTTGGAGTTTTAATTTGTACTTTTAGCTATATTTATAAAGAAATCTATTTATTGATAAATGTTTAGCTAGGCCACACGTTTTTCTATAACATTCTTAAAATTTTGTCACCTTGGCTTTTTTTCCCTTTTCTTGCCAAAATTGCATGTTTCTTATCTTATATCTTTTTTGTGAGTTTTGATTTTATTTATTTTCAATTGTTGATAAAAATATTTTAATTCTTAACACCAATTCCAACAACATGGGAGGATTAGAAAATTATTTAATTACTTGAGATAATAATTTTTTATATCTCATATAACATAAATATATGTGCTAGAAATTAAATAAAATATATATTTTCTAGAAATAAAGCTCATTTAGGGATGAATAGTGTGCAGCATCATCTATTGAATCTATATACGTACAAATTATAGAACAACCAAATCAATAGTATGTAGAAGAGAACAAAGGCACTTGTTATAAATACAAAAAGGTTTTGTAAAAGTTTTTATTTTGTTTTATTTTCAATTAGTTGACAAAATTGCTTTAATTTTCAAGACCTGTTACAACAAAATTGTTAGATTAGAGACTAATTTAATCACTTTAGATAATAACTTTTATTATCATAGAATTTTTGGAATTTCAAATGTTCACGACTAAATTTTGAACCGTGTTATTTGTACTGTGAAATTATTATTATTATTATTATTTTTGCATTTGTTCCATTTCATTTGTTAATATCTATGTAATGAAAAAATTATTTAATTGATCATAGAAAATGCATTATAATTAGAATGGCAAACTCTACACTATAAAATCTAAAATAATAGTTTCTTACGTACATATTTTTGTCAACTATTAGAAATTAAAAAGACATATGTAAAAATTACTGGTTAGCTTTTGTATCTTTTAATTTTCTAAATTCTCTCTTAATTTACAAGTTTAGTATCTTATGAATTCTCCATTTATTAGCATGTACCATGAAGAAGAAGTATGAGTTTGATTAATTGGTATCCGTTTATGAGTCAGATGAGTCTAGAATTATTGGCCATACCTAATTTAAGATTATTAAAATTGCTATTAAAGAATAGTTAGAATTGATATGTTCATCGTCATATATAATTTGATTCTTTTTTATTCATATATTATGGTGCTTTTTTGCTTACCAAGTTGCTTATTATTGTTCATTTTCATTTGCCAAATTTAAGTTTTTTATACAATCGTAAATTACGATAATTTGAATGGTTCAACAGCAACAATTTACAAGAATATCATGCAGGACATCTTAATAATTTAATTTCATTTTCATAATTGAAAATTAATTGGTTTATTCTTTTTGTTTTAATTCTTCTTTATTTGAAGAACTTTAGTAGTAATATTTATATCCTCAATCAAAATATGATTACTTTTTCTTTCTTTTTTCTAACCTTATTTCTCTTTTTTCCCCCTTAATTTGACACGTGTTTGAGAATCTTAATTGTTTGAGAATTTCTCTTTAATTTTTTTTTTATTTTTTTCCAAACTTCTAGAAATATGTGTCTATAAATTATTAACAAAATTACTCAACATTCCCACGCCTTGCATGAGAATCTGCACTAGTAAAGTTAAAATACATGACCAAAACAATTAGTAGATTTGGAATTCGATCCTTTACTACATGTTTGAAAAAGTTTTGTTTTGTTTTTTTTTTTTTAATAGTTTACTTACTTTTTGCTTAACTTTTTTTTGTTCACTAGTTTGCCTTTCATGTATTCAAAGGCATATGCTGTAGCATATGGATCAATTTATACCTCCAAATTAGTACACTAAAACTATATGTTCTGGTTTGATGTAAACAAATGATAGAAAAAGAGAATAAAACATTCAATTTTACAATTCTCCATGCAAAAGATGGAATTGACTTTGCTGTTGCTTTTCTTCTAATACTGCTTTTCATATTGAGATTTGAATTTTTGATAGCCAAAAGTACTACACATTAACATACATTAAGAAACTATGCACAAAAATGCTATTTGTTTTCCAACTCGGGAGTTTAGTTTAAATTGGTTCCTTACGTTCAAAGATTCTAATTTGATCTGTTCACTTGCAAATTAGGTGCTAATTAGTCCTTCTAACATAATCATGTCAAATGAACCTTAATACATTTAACTACTAATTAACTTGCAAAATTTGTAAATATTTTATGTCAATTACATTTATACTTATTTAAATCACCTCTAATTTTGATATTTTGTAATTTAGATAGTTATGGAGTAATTTTTTTCATTAATAATATATTTTTGGTAACTAATAAAAATTAGTGTGTGTTGTGAAAATTATAAAGTTGAAACTGACAAATTTCAAAATTAAACTTTTAGGGAGTATTTTGTAAACAACTATAAGTTTGGGTGATTATTTGCAACTTACTATTTTTATTTTGGTTTCTCAACTGCCCTTTGCCCTAGAAATATGCAGGTCACGTGATTGCATATATTAAGTTTTTTTTTGATTTATTCCACTAGAAGGACAAATGAAAATCAAAATCGCAAATTAAAGGACTAAATTGAAATTTCTTTAATATGAAGTACCAAATTGAACCAAGATCCCTAAAGGAATTGTGCTATTTATTCTTAGATTTGGCTCCTTTAATGAGAATAAAGTCACAAAATTAATTATCATAGCTCAACCCTATGGCGAAAATTGATGTCTTCGGTCGGTCCCTAGCTCTGGCATATAGGCGGTACAAACCAATTGTATTATGCCCATGAGACAAAAAAGAAAACCAAAAACTTTCAACGTGATTTGAAGATGGAACATTCCATTGGCGAGAAAGTATATCCCTCCTTAGAGTTATTATAAGAATCTAATATTTTGCCAAAGATTGCCACTGTTGATTTTTTCATCAAATTATCTATTCATATAGCTTCATCTATATTTCAAAATTTCACATTTTTGTTGAAATTTTGGTACCATATTAACCACAAAGTTGAAGTTTCTAACAAATTTGGGAAATGTTAATGTTTGCTTAATTTTAATATTCTTGAATTTTTTTACCATTTCTTTTTTTTTTCCTTCCCTACTTTGTGCGAATATATTATCGGGTATAGTCGCCACACATTGCCCTTATATATGTTACTACACTATTTTGCAATTAGTACTAATTGAAGTATCAATCAGAACATGGCAAAGGGCTTTCTTGAAGTCTGAAATGCAAAATTATAATTCGACAGAATAAGAAAATTAACAAACTTAAACATAAGGAACTTTTTGGTGGACATTCTCTTCACAAAATTCATTAGTTCATTTTTACTTAGATTCAATTAACTTTCAGGAAAGAGATGCTAACACCAAATCTTGGGAAATTTGACCACCCACCCTGCTTGCAAGGAATAAAGCTAGAAAATTCCTTCAAGAAATTGAGTACTATATAAATTTCTTGAGTACTCTATAAATGCAGAGAAAAAAAAAAAGAAGAAAAGAAAAGAAAAGAAAGCCATCACAAGCCTTACTGGAGAGTTCAAAAGGTATTTCTCGCTGGATATGCTATACGTAAAAATGGCATATCCTGGCTGCATGGCCTCATAAATATCATGGCACAGTGAAATGCAACCATAAGCTTTGGGCTTCAGCTGCATTACAGGGCAAATACTCCATTGGCAGACAGCCACTTAATATTTCTAGCTTCTTGAGCTATATATGCATTCTTCAGGTGTGCCCTCTGCCAAAGGAGATTTGCCCGGCAATTCTTCTGAAGATAGTTTTTTTCTCCATTACTATGTCGCACCCTAGCTCCCATCATCTTGATGTTTCGTACTTTGTATGGTATATATCTTCTATTTCGTGTTTGAGTTTCTGAATTATACAATGTTTCTTAGTATAATATCCATATGCTGTTTATTAATTAATTAGGCATGTATATATTCGCTGTCTTTGCTTTTGAACATGATATTCATAGATTCACCAGAATGTACTACATTTTTCTGACTTTTGCTTCGTGAGGCAAGATTGGCCTGCTTTTCACGAACAGATTGATAACAAATTAAAAAGGATTCCGCATTTTGATGGTAGTTAATTGATTGCCTCTTTCGCAATCAAGATTTAATCTTAACATTGATGCATGCTGGAAAGGTACTCTACGGCTGAGGGGTGGAGATGGCTTGCTTCGTTACACAAATGGCAAAGTAATGGTGGCATTCTCAGCTTTCCTTGGACATTATTTGATAGTTTGCATAATATGTATATAATTTGTGATATTCCTTTTGTTTTAATTGTTGAGAACGCATAACTGTTAGATTTTGATTGTGTTTTGCGTTTTATGAAGTTGGTTGAAAAATTAGATTTAAAAGTGCTTAGAATTGAATAATTCGCATGAATGGAGTGGAATCACAAATTTTAGAGCGGAAGAGAATCAAAAGACTTTTATGCATACAGGAGTGTGTAGAGTAGAGTTTGGAAAAATAGCTAGGAATGTCTTACCAATTAATAGGGGGAAAATGAGTTTTATTTGGAGAAGAAGAGTGGATGGTGCACGAATAAATTAGGAAAAGAATTTTTACTATGACGATTGAGAAGAATATGATTTTTGTTAATACTACCTCTATTCCAAAAAGAGAGTCCAGTCTCAAAAATTTTGTTTGTCTAAAAAAAAAAGTCCAATTTTGGTGTGAAATTCTTGTACCACCCTTACTAATAATGACATTATATAGTTCAAATTAAAAAATAAGGATTCAAATGTAAAGACATAATTTGAATGGTACATTAAATGTGTTGTACCTTTTAACTTAAATTTTTTTGTACTAAATCAAAAGTTGACTATTTTTTGGGACGGAGGAAGTACTAAGCTTCTTTTTCATATTAGGAGGAGAATTATTCTCTTTCCTAAATAAAATATGGACTCTCTTTTAGGACGGAGGGAGTTCTAAGCTTCTTTTGCATATTAGAAGGAGAATTATTCTTTTTCCTAGCTAATTAAGTAGTATTTTATTTTAGCACATTTCTTTATGATTGGTAGTTAACGTAACCTTTAGGAATTTTACCTATCTTTTAGAAGTAGTTTTCTTTCACATAAATGTCGGAAGCAAAAGGAAGGGGACCTTCTCAGGGTTCGTGGATGGTGCTCTCTCTTCTCTTTTTTCTGTTTTTCTCGTTTCTCTATTTTTCTCCTTGAAGATGAGTAGCTAAATATTTTCCTTCAACCAAAGGATAATTAAAATTTTAATTCTTTAGGAACTATTAGCTCTACTAGTTCTCGTTGTTCTTTAATTCCTCAGTATTTATATATCCACTGAATATCTTGAGATTATTGTTTTGATTGATTGATGCAAAGCACATTTGTTTAGTTATTAAGATAATATATTTCCATTTATAACTTTAAATATGTAATTACTTACATGTTCTACTTATAGTAAAATAATATTGTTTGATATAAGAGAAATATTCAAATTATGTAATGGAAGTATATAATCTGGTCTATGTGGACTGAGCTTGTTTCTTTGTTGGCTAGAATTAGTGGTCTGTCTAGTCCTTAATGCCATTGATAAATTAAACCTAGAGAACATGTTTAGGGTTGTTTATTAATAAGAGAAGTAATAAAAGAGCTTATTTTGGTTATGGAGAAAGTAAGAAAAGCTAGGTTATTTTATTTGATTTATTTAAAAAAAAATTGACGAATTCCTGCGGATATGACTCTACTTATTGCTATATGTAATTCATATTGTTTTAAGAAGAGGAATTATTTTTATTGGATTTGACCTTCATCGTTATTCCAGTATTGCGGCAGAGAGATAAGAGTTTCGAAGCATGAATTGAATTTATGCATCCATAAAGCATTCACATCTATTCTAGTGAAATTGGATCTCACCTTGTTGGTATATGTACTATTTGGAAAATGCAAATAATCTTGGAAAATGAAAAAAACATGTGGAGTATATCTAACATCATCACTCACATAATCTCCTTGTCTCATATTGTTGTCAGTTGAATAAGCCTATAGATTGGCAATGAATTTGAAAAGGTTAACAATTTTGCTTGCCATCCATGCATGGTATATTGAGGTTTATGGGGTAAGTGTAAAAAATCTCGCATCAATTTCATATAATGATAAAGAGCACTTAATAAGTGAGATGTTCTCAAAACTATTGGTTTAAATTTTTAGATTCAAGTTGTGCTTCAATTTGCTTATTAGTGGCTGCTTTGTATTCTCTGTATATTTTTTCTCCCTAAAACAAATTCTAGACAAGTGGTATTAGAGTTGGACTACTCTTTTGGATGGATTAGGATTTAGTGGAGACTCAAAAAAGTAGGTTTTTGACAACAATGACTATTTGCATGGACAATTAATGGGTTCATGGAGAAGAGATGGACTTGCTAGAGTAGGGATTAAAGTTGTGGGGGATTAGGCTTTAATGGAGTAGTATATCTAGCCATGAAGGGAAATATTTGTTGTATTGATTGATATTGTCCCATATTAGAAAAGTTAGAGGAGTTAGAACATTTAATAAGTTAGAATGACCTGAAGCCCAATGGTATAAACTTTTAGATACAAGTTGGGTTCTAATTACTTATTGGACCACTCTAGTTAAGATCCCCATATGATCTAACAAGTGGAAATTTGTTTTAGAGAGAAAATATACAGAGAGCCAATAATTAGCAAGTTAAAACGCAACTCGAACCTAAAAGTTTAAATTATTAGGTTTTGAATACATTTTACTTATTAAATATTGTATATCACTCTCTGAAATTGATATGAAATTCTTTAACCTACCTATGAATCTTAGAAATCTCTATTTTTATGTATTTAAGGTTTAGCAGATATTGTAGGAAGCTGTACTGATAGGATTTAAATTGTTACCATTTAATAGGAGCAAAACTATGATGTTAATGCTTTATTTGGTATGAAATTGACTAATTTAAAGTGTTTTCTGTCCTAGGGAGTAAGTTGATGGACTAAGGCGAAAAGATGGAATCTAACGGAGATTTAGATGATTTTTGGAGAAGCACTTTAGGAGCAAAACAGAAGACTATTTTGGATTGATCATGCCCACACTTTAAAGGATGAAGTTTTGAAGGTGAAACTCAAAGAAATGCACGTGACCACATCTTAAGCTGAGACAAAAGACCGATGGGCTGAAATTTCAAGATTTGAATTTGTCTTTTGATTTAAACTTTTGTAATTCAAGTTACAATGGATTGGATGACATTTGTTAGGATTAGATAGGATTACATAGGATAGGATGGTTGGCTGGATAATTAGTTAGGAATTTGAAGTTTAAAGACTTAGGATTTGTCGGAGAGATTTTAGGAAGTCTTTAGGAAGGCTGTTAGAGAAGAAATGCTATAAATAGGAGGGTTAGTGAACTTGGAAGACATAAGTCTTTCCTTTAATTTTCTGCAGAATTCTTCCTTTCTTTTGTACTTTTCTTTCTTTTTAGAATAAAGTTAGAATAATTTTGCCACCATGAGTGGCTAGATTACTTTCATTCCGTTCCAAGGGGTGTTAATGCCAACATATTTAGTGAGGTTTTGTTCATAGTTTCATAATCTTTTGCATTCAAGTAATCATTAGTTCTTGCATTCTATTTTTATGGATTTTGAATGATAAATAAATTGACAACTTATTTTCATTTTTCTTCCTATAGCTATCTATTTGTTCTTGATCCGTAATTGTCCGGAACAATTAGTCCAAGTAGCACTTAATTCTTTTTGCATGTGTAAAGTGACAGTAATCATGCATTTATGATTTAAAGGGAATTAATGACACAAAGATTTTCAATTGCAGCTATCTCAATTGTTGGTTTTTGTTTTAACTGTTTTCAATGTTCTTAGTGCTACTATCAAATGATATGGAACGCTATCGCCCCCAGTCATTTGTTAGTAAGGTTTGTTGTGAATGCTGGGTTCAAACAAATAGAATAGGAAAACTCAAAATTTTGTCATGGCTATCCTGCGAAATTTTTGGTTAAATGCTTGAATGAAAAAGTGTCTTTAGAATCCTATGATCTAGATATATTCGGTACAACTACACTTCCTTGGATCGGAGCTTGGTAAGACTGAGTAATTTCTTTTACATATTTTTAATAATTTTTTTATAATTTTCTTTTTATTACTATTAGAGTTGATATTAACCTTCTTCTTTTATTTTTCTTTTCATCTCAAGAGCTAAAAACCCCCCCTCAGCACATAGCTTTCTGTGGGATTCGAACTGGTCCATTATTACTACAAATCAATTGTAGTTAGTTGAAGATTTAAATTAATTTTGGGGGTTTCGACAACCCGACCATGTACACATAGATTGATATTCCAATTTCCTTCACTTTAAGATCACTTGAATTGTGATTTAGCACTTGCTGGGATTTTTGGATTTGATTGATTTAAAGTTGTCTTTATTTTATGGACTATAACAGCAAATAAAGACACTTGGTCTTTCCTACCCCGCCATGTGTCTCCTATATTATAAATACTTCTATATCTAAGCTTCTAGGCTATCTATTAAAATATCAGGACTAGATAAAAATATATAAATTTTGCTGCTTAGTTGTAATATACAGTTAGAATCATGTAAGTGCATCCATTTTCATAATTCCTTTTTATATTGGGAATATTGAAGGGTGTGTGGAAGAGAAAGAGTTTTTTTTTTTTTTGTGCTTGTAGAGTAAGGATAGAATTGTTTCAAATTTTAGGAAACAATTAGCTTTATTAACTTGTACTTTATTAATGAGACTATTGTTGTTAGACACAAAAATTTAGGAAACAAGACACACATATGTTTTTCTTTTATTTTTATTGTTACTGCTGAATTTAGTAGTTTTCTTATTGAAAGCTGATTGTCTATGTTTTTATTTTATTCTAGAATCAAATGAAATATGGGAGGTGAATTTATATCATGAAGAAGAGGAGGAATATGACTTTGCTAGTGTTAATAAGGATTTGTACCGTATTCACTCCATTGTACATAAAGAATTAATTTCAAATATCAGTATAGAGTTTCAGACTGAAGAAATGCTTACCAATTTTATTTGGTATATGCCAAACAAGTTTGGTTTGGAATAACAAGGAGCAAACATCACAACAATAAATCTAGTAAATTAATTGCCTAGATTTTTTTGTTATAGTGCCAAAGGTAAAATGGGAAAAGACAAGAGAGATATTTATATGAAAGTAGCTCGTCCAGAAACAAGATTCAGTTATGAGGCTAAAATGAAGGTTAGTAGTCAACAAGTTGGCAAGTATTTTGTGGTTCAATTTGTTGTGGAGCATAACCATTATCTTTCAAGTCTAAGCAAAACATATTTACATAGATGCCATAGAAAGAAATCTTCATCTGTAGCAGTACATACTCAAATGGTGAACGATGTGAGGATTCCACCAGATCTTTTGGTTAGAAAAGTAGGTGCTCAGGAGAATTTCAGATTTATTCTTGATGATTACAAAAACTATTTGCAATCGAAAAGAACAAAAGACATGAAAATATGGGATACAAAAGGTATATTGGAATATTTGCATAAAATGTAATTTTGACAATCTTATTTGTTTTTTATGCTATCCAAGTTGATGAAGACAATTTGATAACCAATATTTTCTTTGGTTTGATGCAAAGATGAGAACAGATGACTCAAATTTGGAGATGCTATTTGCTCTCACACAACTTATAAAAAGAACAATGAAGGTCATCCATTTGGATTATTTGTTAGTGTCAATCATCACAAGTAGACTAAATTTTTTTTTGGTGTTCCATTACTATATGACGAAACCTCTCTCGCACATTTGAGTGCTTGTTCAGTACCTTTTTTAAAGCTATATGTGAGAAAAAACTCACCACTATTCTTATTGACCAAGATGTTGTTGGGAAAAAATGATATCACACTTTTGTGAACGTGTGAGGAAATGACTAAACACGAATAAAACAGCAATTCAAAACACAATAAAATATATCAATAATTGGCAAAAGCAACACAATACAATTTTAACGTGGAAAACTCCCTCAATGTGAAGGATAAAAACTATGGGACCGATCTCAGAGTCTACCCAAATTTTCACTATATAATTTTAGGTACAAAACCTAATTCCAACTCAACATATAAGCACCACAATTCCAGAAATAAAGGAATCAACAATATAATGAAGAACAAGCTATATCACAGCAAACCCAAGAAGAAGATGGCGAAATCTCACCCAAAACACAGCAGTTCTCAAATTAACCTAAAAACCAATCACTGAAAATTCCAAATAGAAAACTGACCATAAAAATTGAAGAGCAAGAAATCAGGATTCTATTGACAAAATTTAAGCTCAATTGGACCACGAATCGACCTCCAATTGTCACTTTGATCAAGACTGGATGAAGAGAAATTTCTCTTTTTTTCTTCTTCGCTCTCGGCGACTATTGGTCACAGACTTCTGCTGCCTTTTGAAAAAACAAAGCCCTACGTGGGCTGGGCTTAAAAAAACCCACATGGGCTGAATCAAAAACACAAAGGTTCAAAGGCCCAACAGATGCAACAATGGTAAAGGCTTTGGTTTCTTGTGGCATAAAACTCATCATCATTTGTGTATATCTTACATTTATCAAAATGTTGCCATCCATTTAAATGGCATTTTTATTTAGTTAAAAAATTTTACTAGAGATTTTCATTCTTGCATGTATGATTTTGAAGAGTAGGAAGATTTTGTTACAGCTTGAAATAAGATGTTAAGCAAGCGCATGATGAAAGTAAAATCTTAAATAAGTGTTACTTTCTTGAAATAATTATTTTCATTTTCAAATTTGAAAATATTTTGTTTGGAACAAGTTTTAATATGTTGGGAAAGTAAAATGTTTCCATGATGAAAGGAAAATAAGTGCTATTTTTTTGAAAAAAAAAATCCTTATTTCTTGTTAGTATTGTAATTCCTTATTTAGGGAATTTAAAGAAGACATGCACCGCCCTTGTTCTTATTTATTTCCAATTTTAACTTTTATTTCATTTCATTCCAATTATATCATGTTGTAGCTGACACCATCTCCAAGTCATGATCATCTTCACCACACGTTCAATTAATTGCTCTCATGAGGCACCATAAACTCTGTTGAATCAAATCTCTATTACTTAATTATTTTGTGGTTCTATTGTTTATGATAAAGATATTTATAAATGTTGGGGGAAACAATGCACGAAAACTAACGCAACTAATAACGATTTAAAAATATAATAATTTAATGAAAAATAAACCCAACACAAAACATGAGTAATACAGAAATTTAACGTTGTTCTGCTTAATTTTAAAACCTACGTCCACCAAAAAAATATCAATTCTTTATTACGAGAGAAAATCCATACAAGAATATCCTTTGTATCTCAGCCTACAAAACCATGAACTAGTTTTCTCACTCCTAAGAACTATATCTCTTCCATATGTGTAAACTCTCTTATATTATCTATACAAGACCAACCCCCCAATTTATAACAATAAACATTACCTAATTTCTAATCAAATAATAGTACCAATAGCAACCAATTTAGTCTCTACTCCAAATCAGTATTAGATTTTGAAACTACCACATAAAATATAATTTTACTAAAAAAGGTAATTTTCTTTTTTCTAAAAGAAAAATATGTCAATTTCCTAATAAATTCCACATTGACAAATTTTTTTGGTCAAACTGCAAACCAACCCCCCTATTTGCTTTTGTCTCACCAAATATCATGATGTATAACTACACACTTGAATCGAACAATCCATTTGATTCAACTTGAAAATAAACATGTGCAATTAATCGAGGCCAATCTCTAATTGATTCACAAAGAAGGGTCTAAACTCCACCTTCTTCCTTTTTACAGGATTTTTCTTCTCACCATTATTTGTAATTAAGAATATTGAATTCATTGATCTTGTGCACTTCTATTCAGAAATCCAAATGGTACACAGTTATCATATTTCTTCCCTTTTTGGACTATCGGCCATGTGTGGTTTTCACAACTCCATCAACAACAAAAACTGGTAGTTTTGAAGTTTAATTGACTTTAAAAAATTAGATTTTATTTTCACATCTTCGGGACATATGCCACACCACTCAAAGAACTACAATCTAAAATTCTATTAGGGACTGAAATATTCATATATTAAAAATTGTAAGAATATCTCCAATATATATGCCAAGAACTTCTCATTCGTAGAATAATTCTTTGTCCACCCCCACGGGGGTGGTTGAACGGTAAGACAAGATGCTTCCACAGGAGCGACCAAGAATCGAATCCCCGGGGTGCCTTGATTCTGCCGCGAGACCTTGCAGTACTTGTGATTTTCGTGCAACTGTGGTGTGGGACTTAGCCACAGAAGCTCCGGAGTTGGTGCCTGACTAGGGGGTCCGAAAGGTCGTTTGGTGCAGAAGTCTCCGGGTTATCGAAAAAAAAAAGAAAAAAAGAAAAAGAAAAATTCTTTGTCCATCCAAATTTACATTGGACATCACCCTTTCCCTTGACTCTTGTATCACCTGCATCTCATTCACCGTAAAGAATTCCCTTTTTCCAATTTTTTTTTTCAAGAAACCAATACATTTTATATCTCATCCTAGTTTTGCATTTTTCATGAGATAACAAAGACGATTTACTATCTCAAAATCTAACGTGTCATATCCATTAACCAGGTCATAACCACACTAACAAAGAATTAGTGACTGAATTAAGAATTAAATTGCCATTTTCTTTCTCAACAAAGAGTAAACCAATACACAATGATTAAATTCTTCCCACTCATCATTCTTTGTGTTCACACCATCCTTCTCCAACATTTTCTTTAATTCTTGCTGGATCAGAATGTGTTCCACTCTTGAAAGAGAAAAAAAAATCTTCAATAAATTGTTGAATTTTATAATAGTATAAAACCGTTATCTTAAATCTAATAGTCACTTCGGAACGAATCTGCTTCTAATACTAGTTGTTGAAAAAAACAAGGCCAAGAAAGTAAGACAACTATTAATGATTGAACACAAAAAATTGAATGAAAAATAAACCAAACACAAAACATGAGTAACACAAGGATTTAATGTGGTTTAGATTAATTTCAAAGCCTATGTCCTCCAAGAAAATCAATTTTTTTATTATGGGAGAAATTCACACAAGAATATCCCTTGTATGTCAACCCAAAAAGCCCTGAACTATCTTTTTCACCCCTAAGAACTATATCTTCCTTGTGTGTGAACTCCTTCAAACTTATTGACCTATTGCAGTGGACTCACTCTTGCAAATTTATAATAGTTGAGATATATGTGCGGTTGACGTGTGTGTGCCAACATAGAGTAATTTCTTTTTTAACAACAATAGATATTTTATTGTAATCACAAAATATTTATAGAAGATGCCCACAGAAGACTAATTGCTTTTCTTAGTATTTGATTCTAAATAGTAACCACGAAGGAAAGTACAATCCTCAACCACCTCCAATAAGGAGGAAACAACCCTAATAAATAGGAAAACACACCCTAACAATTAGGGACTAATGATGAAGAAGCACGAGTCAACATAGAGTAATTTAATGACAAGGAATTTGGTAGGGCCGATCTTTGCTTATATTAAGATTGATACCTACACGTCATGCTTTATATGTTTTATCTTTTTATGTGAAGATATTAAACAAATTAACATGAATAATCAGTCAAAAATTTTCTTTTATTTCTATAGTTCCAAAACATCAACCTAGAATATGAAGAAGTTATTGTTGAGATTCGCATGGAAATACAAAATTTGAATTTTAAAAATATAGTTTGAAAATAATTATTGTAACTTAGACCGTAAATTACATTCTATAATTCACTTTAAGATTGAGAATTTCAATCATTATATCTATGTCATAAAAAATAGAAAAGTTTGGTAGTTAGTTTCATTAATTAAAATAAGGGTAAATTACATTTACTACTCCTGTAGTTTGTAAAAACTACTAATCAAACCCGGAAATATGAGAAATTACCAATACCCTCTTAAATTTGATAAATTCATAACATTTAGCCCATTTAATCTACTAAATTCATAACATTTAGCCCCCTTAAATTTATAACATTTAGCCCCCTTAAGGGGATATTGGTAGTTTACCAAATGTCGGGGTTCGATTGGTAATTTACATAAACCACATGGGTAGTAGATGTAATTTACCCTTAAAAATATTAGTAATGCAAGAGTGGTACGAAAATTAATTGCTGTGGAAATCAATAATATAAAAGTTTTATTAAACATTGGAAAGTTAAATTTCTATCCAATTTTAATTCATATATAAATATATTTATAGTTATTATGTCTATTTAAAATGAATAGTTATCTATTAACATATAATTCTAATATAGCTATAATATTTTGTGACGATAAAGTACTAATTATTTTAATAAATTTTACTCTAAATTCCAAAATTAATTAGTAAATTTGATTGTTAGAAATATTAAATGTTTAACAAACAAAATCAACTTTTGGGTTGAGAAATGAATCCTAATAACATAATATGTTTTTTGATAAATTTTCTTATGTTTTTAAATATTTAAAACATGATATAATTATATTTTACTTTTATTTTTTTTGGATTAAAATTTTGAGGTTGCTTCCATTTGTCTTATAAATATTTTGAATGGTTTGAATTTTTTTATCGCTTTTATTTTAAAAAAATAAATTGAAGACAATTTATTTAAATTTGCACAAAAAAATTAATAATTTTTTTAATATAGTTCTTTATTCCTTCTATTTGATTTCCACAATTTCAATATAATTCCTTTTTTATATTTTTTTTACTGCCACTTAGTTGTGCAAATTTTTATTTATTTTTTTGACTTTTAACTTGTTGATTGAAATTAAGATAATTCTCAAAACTTATTGCAATGATAAAAACATGGTGAGTTTATGGTTTCAATAACAATTTTAATAAATATTTTTAGAGTTGTAGATGTATATTTAATATGTACATTAAATTATATTAAATTAGAATTTAAATTTTTAAAAAGATGAAACTTATTTCTTTAGTGATTTATTTATTTATATATAACATTTTAAATAAGAAAATAATATATATATTTTATATATATATTAGGGCACCCACACAGTTGGGATCAAAATCAATAAATCCCAAAAGACACAAAAAATAGATGAAAATCCCCAAATGACCGTAAGGATTTTGAAGTTGATTTGGCCAATTAATGAATCAATTCTCGGCTACTTAAGTATTCCACACAAGAATACGAAAATTGATTTTGCCCAAATCTAGGACAATCACATACACACACATGGCTTGGAAGGTGAAGCCACAAAGCACAAGTGGACAAAATAAGTATAAGGCACAAATCAAAGAAAGTTTCAGCGAAACAAAACAAGGATGGCAGCTGTTTTTCTTTCTCTCTGTGTTTCTCTAGATAATAATCTTGTGAATAATATGTTCTATTTATAAGATTCAATAAAACCTTATACATATTGGATTTGGTAGCTACTAAATCTAAAATTCAATATGATTAACAATTATGAACCCAATAGAACTACCAAATTACAAAATCACAAATTTAATAAAAAATTTAGTTTAATTCTACCACATTGCCTTCCTTAAACAAAGCTTTCATAACTTGTCATGCCTAACATTTTCTTCAACTTCATAAATGAATCCATCTTCAATGCTTTCGTGAAAATATCAGCCACTTGATATTCGATCTTGCAATAATCGATCACAATCTTCTTTTGTTAAACCAAAGCACGAATAAAGTGAAATTTGATTTCGATGTGCTTGCTTCAACCATGAAATACTCAATTCTTTGTCATCTTTATTGCCGAAATACTATCACACAAGATAGTAGTTGCTCCATCTTGCTTATGTTGAATAAAATTTAGCATCCTTCTAAGCTACAATGCTTGGTAGCACTTTTTAGCCACTGTAATGTATTCTACATTCGTTGTAGACAATGCAATAACTAGTTGCTTCTTTGAACTCTAAGAAAATATACTAGAACTAATAAAGAAAGCATAACCAGAAGTACTCTTTCTCTCCATAGTGTCACCAGCCCAATCACTATTAATGAATCCAAGAAGATCAACAAGATCACATTTTTCATTGAAAATTCCATTACCTTGAGTATCTTTAATGTATCTCAAAATTCTCTTAATTGTTTACATGTGAGACTGATGTAGATTTTCCATAAATCTACTAATTAAGCCGACACTGAAATTGATATCAGGTCTTGTAGCTGTGAAGTATCTCAAACTCCCTACCAAACTTTTAAAATAAGTAGGGTCCACACAAATGTCATTCCCATCTTTGGTCAAATGCAACTGTTCTTCAACTAGAGTCAAGATTGGTTTTGCGCCATCCATCTAAAACTTTTTCAAAATATCTTCAACATATTTTTTTTTGCAAATAAAAATCCCTTGATCAGTTTGGGAAACCTCAATTCCATTGAAGTATGACATAACACCTATGTTTATCATTTCGAATTGTCGAATTATAACCTCCCTAAATTCTGCAATCATTTTGGGATTATTCCTAGTAAATATCAAATCATCAACATATAAGCACACAATGACAATCACACAATGAGTAAATGACTTCACATATGAAGCATGAACAAAAGAACATAGTTTAAAACCACTGTCAACGAAGAAAGAATTAATATGCGTGTACCATGCTCTTGGAGTTTGCTTCAATCCATAAAGAGCTATTTTCAAACGATGCACCTTATTTACTTGACCTTTCTTTACAAATCCTGTAAGTTGTTCAACGTACACTTCTTCCTCAAGAATGCTATTAAAAAATGTAGACTTTACATCCATCTGATATATTTTCCAACTATTTTGGGCAGTTAAGGAAATAATCAAGCGAACAGTATCAAAACAAGTAACAGGCACAAATTCCTCAAAATAGTCGATGCCAGGTTTTTGTTTATAACCTTTAGCAACCAACCGTGTCTTGAATCTGTCTACTTCTCCATCGGGCTTGTATTTAGTGTTGTAAACCCACTTAACACCAAGGGGTTTCTTGCCACTTGGAAGATTTGTGAGCTCTCAAATATTATTCTTTCAATTGCATGAGTTTTTTCAGGCATTGCTTTCTTCTAGTGATCATCACAAACAACATTTTCAAAAGCAACAGGGTCACAATCTGCAAAAAGAGCAAAATTAACAACATTTTCGTTCGATAAATTTTGTAAGTGACCATCAACAATATAATCTTGCAAACGAGCTAGTAAACGCCTTTGTTTTCGTGGTCGACCAAACTACACAGTAATAGGTTGAGTAGAAACTTGTTGCTGTTTGAGTACTTTGAGCTGATTAACATTATCATCATCACTGTCATCAAAATATGAAGGTTGAGGAGGATGACTAACTACCACATCTGACCCATTTTCTAACCATTCCCAAACACATTTCTCATGAAAGTTCACATCTCTACTAAAAGTAGTCTTCTTTGTCACAGGGTTGTATAACTTGTACCCTTTAGTCTCAGAACTGTAGTTAATATAATGTACTTTTCTGCCTTATCATCAAGTTTCTTCCTGAGAGCATTTGGAACATGTGCGTATGCCAAATAACCAAAGACCAAATCTCATATGGGTCTTCCCACCATTAAATCTAGTAGGGCATCTGTTCAACACATATATAGCATATGAAACTATTTTTGCCCAAAAACCCTTGGGCATATACTTGGCAACCATTATTGTTCGTACCATGTCCATCACAGTTCTGTTCTTTCTTTCTACAACACCATTCTGCTGAGGAGTGCACCTTGTTGTCAACTAATGCTTGATCCCATGCTATGTCAAAAAATCATCGTACATTATATACGATGTGCCTCTATCAGTTCTCAGAGTTTTGATGGAATAACTACTTTGCTTCTCAACATATACTTTAAAACTTTTAAATATGTCACAAGCATCAGACTTATTCTTCAAAAAATAAACCCAAGCCTTTTTGCTGAAATCATCAATGAAAGTAATAAAATACTTATTACCTCTATTAGAAGGAACATCCATTGTACATAGATCAGAGTGAATGGGCTGTAAAGGTTCTTTTGCCCTCCAAGCCTCACCTTTAGGAAAAGGGTCTCGATACTTCTTACCCAAAATACAAGGCTCACACTGTCTATGGTGAAAGTTAATAGAAGCCAGCTCAAAAATAATGTCATTTTTAGTCAAAAACTGCAATCCATGAAAGTAAAAGTGCCCAAATCTCATGTGCCATGACCAAGTATCATCAATCTCAACAGAGTTAAAACAATGTGAACCACCACAATTCAAAATAATAGGAAACAATCTGCTATTGGTCATATTTACATTTGCAATTAAACCAAATCTATCATCAGTGATAGCGTAGACACATTTTCGAAAACGCAAATCATAATTCTTCTCTTGAAGTTGACCCAAACTCAAGAGATTTTGATGCAAAGCAGGCACAAAATATATATCAGTAATGTCACTTTTGGTGCCATTTTTCAAAGGAATATCTCCTTTACCACATATAGGCACTTCATAGTTATTACCAAAACGAACAGTGGATTTAAATGACTCATTCACATTTACAAATAGTTCATTCTTTCTAGTCATGAGGTTATTACATCCAGAGTTAATATACCATATGTTATTTTTAGGTTTCTTAGCCACACTAGTAGAAAATAAGATTGTATCATGCTTTTCACCAGAATCTTCAACAATATTAGCATTCACATCTTTATTTTCTGATTTATTATACTAACAATTTTTTTGGTTATGGCCTACTTTACCACAATTAAAACATTTAGGGTTTTTTTTTGTTGATTATTGTTGGAATTATAAAAAGTGCCTTTTTTGTTGGAAGGAACTGTTACCTTTAGTATGACCACGAGAGTTACATTTTTCACGCCCACAGCCTCTGAAATTCTGATCACAACCACCAGAAGCAGCACCATTGGACAAATTTTTACTACTTTTCCCCTTAACAGTTTGAATTTGCAAAGTTTGCAACGCCTTCTCCACAAGCTCCTTTTCATGCGATTCATCTAATTTGCCATTAATTCTTTGTTCATGTAGCAGTAATGACCTTTGCAATTCATCAGCTAACAAGGTTGACATATCTTTTGTCTCTTGCATCACGGCCACAACATGATCAAATTTTAATGGTAGAGTATTCAAAACCTTTTCTATAATGAGTTGATTAGTGAGATCATACCCATTCAATTGCATTTAGTTCTTTATATCATTTAAACGAGAAAAATAAGACTCAATGGTCTCATTCTTTTCTATGATGCACACTCGAATTTTCTTTTAAACGTTAACAAATTACTTTGTTAGACATTGTCAACGCTTCGATACATTTTGGCCAAAATATTCCACTCCTGTTTTGCAGTTTTAGCGATGGATATTTTGCTAAATACAGAAATATCAATTGCTTGGTGAATTTGAGATAACGCCAAACTGTCGTTTTGTTTAGTCTCTTTATTAGCATCTGCTGCTAAATTTTGTTGAATGTGGACTAACAAATCAAACTCATTGAGATGTGTTTTCATTTGGATCTTCCAATAATTGTAATATTATTTACCCTTTAATTTGGGTACGGAATAAATAATATTCCGATTTGTTATAATTACCAAACACAAACTTGGCTTTGATATTAGATGTCGGGATCAAAATCAATAAATCCCAAAAGACACAAAAAATAGATGAAAATCCCCAAACGGCCGTATGGATTTTGAAGCTGATTTGGCCAATTGATGAACCAATTCTTGACTGCTCAAGTTTTCCACACAAGAAGATGAAAATTTATTTTGCCCAAACCCAAGACAATCATGTGCACACACACACGGCTTGCAGTTGGAGCCACAAAGCACAAGTGGACAAAATAAGTATAAGGCACAAATCAAAGAAAGCTTCGGCTAAACAAAACAAGGATGGCGACTGTTTTTCTTTCTCTATGTGTTTTTTTTGTATAATAAAATTGTGAATAATATATTCTATTATAGGATTCAATAAAACTTTATACCTATTAGATTTGATAACTACAAAATCCAAAACTCAATATGATTAACAATTATAAACCCAATAGAATTACCAAATTACACAACCACAAATACAATAAGAAATTAAGTTTAATTCTACCACACACAGAATGTGGGTCACCAAAAACTAGCGTTATATAAAAGAAAGAGTGAGGTGTTACTTTTTGTCACAAGATTTTTCTGAGGTTAAAGGCTTCACTTTGGTACAAGTATAATTTTGTAAATTTTTGAAACTATTTTTGTATATTTTTAGTATATTAATTTACTTTAAAGAATTTTTATTGTATTTTCTTTATTATCAAGTTAAAGAATTATTATTAGTCATTTAAATTTTACTTTCAAGAGTTCATTCAATTGTGAAAAATGTAAAAATAATCAAAGTTTTTGTCATACATTTTCCATTTGTACTACTGTATAAATTTTGTAATTCATATACACTTATATATTTCTTTTTATATATTCTTAAAATTTTTATTTTTCATAGTAAAAAACTTTTCTTACTAATATATACAAAAATTATAGTAATAATTTAAAAATAACTTAACTTGCTCACCATCTATCATTTTAAATATTTTGATAAAAAATATCAATACTAATTTGAATCGCTATTTAGAAGTATCTTATTGAATAATTATATATATTTGTTTAAATTATGAATACTATGATCATAACAGTTGGAATATTTATGCATTAAAGAAAATGTGATACTATTTGGAGAGAAATTTTAACTATTTAAAGAAAATTTTTAATTAGCAACATAATTATAAAATGTATTGCCACATTAAGTAAAAATAACTTTATAATTCATAAAATACAATAGAAACAGTTAAAAATAACAATATTTCAAAATCGTACAAATTTTTTTTTTAAAAAATTAATATTTATTAAATTTTAAAATATCGTTGTGCGCCCTCACCCATTGCTTGGAGCTAGAAAACTACTTACTCTCAAAAAGCAGCACCACGCCAATCAAGAAAGATGCTCTATGGTATGCACTTTGAGATTGGTGCTGGAATCTGATTAGTCACGAAAGGTAGTGTTCTGTTTTTTATTCTATAAACAAAATTTAGCAAAATGTTTACAGGTTCAAGGTCCAAGATACAAAATTCTGGGAAAGGAGAAAATTTCAAGTTATTCGATCTTCTCTAAACTTGTTTTTTACACTTTTTCGTGTCTAGCTTATGCTTTTATTTGATGACAGCTTTCATCTAACCCAAATTTGCAATCTTTTATTAAGCTCTTCGCACAAATTAATGGATATTCTTCAAACATGAATTCATTCCGGTATATGCGATGAAAAATGCCTTAGAAATTTGTCAAAAATTATGCTCTCTTTTAGGAAATTGACTCTTTCTTTTTTGAAAAAGAAAATTATTTTGTGTGTAGAATTATATCTTCTGTGGTAATTTTCAAATTTAATACTAATTTGGAATAGAAATCAAGTTGTTTACTATTGATATTATTATTTGATTAGAAATCATACAATGTTTATTGTTATTAATAGAGGGGTTAGTCTTATACAGAAAATATAAGGGATATTACATAAAAGAAGAGATGTAGTGATTGGAGATGAAAGATGTAGTTTAGGATTTTTTGAGCTGAAATACAAGGATATTCTATATAGTTTTTCTCTTGTTAAAGAACTAATTCTCTTGGTAGGTGTAGGTTTGAAACTAAATCGAACCACATTAAATCTCCGTATTATTCATGTTTTGTGCTTTGTTTTTTTTCATTAAATTATTATGTTTTTAAATCATTAATAGTTGCACTTGTTTCTTCGCATTGTTTTGCCCAACACTCTATAATAAAATCTTTTTTTTTGGTTTAAAAAAAGGTTAAAAAATAATCGTTGATTGCCATATATTGCATACAAATTATCATAAGATATGAGGTCCATTTAGGATCTTGTATGCGCATTAAAATAAACGCAGTACGTCCCTATGTTTAACTAGCATAAACAACTTCTTGTTGCTTTTCAAGAAATTAATGATTGATTAATTCTCCCATTAATAATTTTGAGTTACATTCTTGTGGTTTGTCTGTGCACATGGGAGAAAATATTTCATCCATCTAGTGTACCATATAAGATGATGTAGTTAATATAATTATCTTTTCATGGAAAAAAAAAAAGCTATGAAAAAAAAAGAAGTTATAGACAATCAAAAGGCAGTCAAATGTATGGAATATTTTAGTGCACATGGTCCCCAGCAATATGCATTGGGTTGGCTATCCAATTATGATGTTAGCCAATGACATTCATCCTCCCCGATAAAGATAAATAAATAAAATAGGTCAATTTTTTTGAGAAGGGTCGTGAAAGTTATCGAGATTATAATTTTTTCTTAATTTTTAATAGTAACAAAGTTTCCTAAAAAAAAAAAAAGTAGCAAAGTTGTCCTACTTTGCATATAAAATTTTGACATCTTTGAATGTAATTATATATCAAATTTAAGACAAAACATTCTTAAGAAATTGAATATCTACAATTTTTCTCTTGTTGATTTCAGAAATTCGATATTGTTAAATGTTAGGGAATTTGTATAAAGATCTTTTTGTTACTTTTGTGAATTTCAGTATCTTTTACATTAAAGTTTCCAAAATATTTAAAATAAATTATCAAAACGTTGAGTTATTTTTATTAACTGTTTAATTGTGTAATTGTTTCGTTAATTTTTTAGTAAAATGTAGGTATCCAAAATTTATTTCATTCAAAAAATTTGCTCCCAAGGCAAAATTGCTTTGCTCTTTCATTTTCTTTCGGAATCGAATTAGGCTCTTTCAAGGCCTAATTCTCTAGAGCTTATTAAACAACTTCCACTACCCTTAGGAAATTTTTTCATAAAAAGAAAAATAAAATTTTGTGGCTTTCTTTATTATGCTAAATATTCGTGCATGCATGCACACATATAGTTTAGATGGAAAAGGACGTGCCACAGCTAAGTTATCTTTAATATTTAATGTCTTCTCCTTTCATGATAGTCACAGAAGACATAATAGCAACAAAAATAAACAGTAAAAAAATAAATAAATTTGAGACCAGAGGAAGGAACGAACACTTTCCAATCGAATATGTTGGCGGAGATCTACTTTTGTTGAGCTCTCACTGTCGGCTTTAAGAATCCAAATCTTCCAAACGCCCTCATGAAGTTGATCATGTAATGAACTTTTATGCAGATATTATCCGAAATTGCGTGTTGTTCTTTAATTTTTTTTTTTTAAGGATGATTTAAGTAAATTCAGCTACGCACGTGTTCAAAATTCTCATATATTTCCTTTTAACTAAGAAGTGGTTAATAGCATGAGTCGTAATTTCACATGAGCTGCAATAAAAGTATATTGTACGAACGTGGAAGGACTTTTAATTGTACGAAATTCTCATTGCAATGAAGGGGGAATAAAACCTTCATAATTTTCTCCAGCGAATTATTCCATCTGATACCTGGCCTTTCCGTTTCTCCATAGTCCATTTCTGCAATGTATAAGTACTTAGTGAGTTTTTTCTCCCAAGTTCTTTGCATAGGTTCCATTTCTCTTCTTTCCGTGTCTGCAATGTATAAGTACTTAGTGAATTATTCCATCCGATACCTGGCCTTTCCGTTTCTCCAGAGTCCATTTCTACAATGTATAAGTACTTAGTGAGTTTTTTCTCTCAAGTTCTTTGCATAGGTTCCTCAAAGTGCATGCCTGCAGCTGGTGAGTATTGAGCGATCTCCCCTGGCATACCAACAATTTTATCAATTTGCTTGAGCGCAAAATATGAAGTTGGTGGTATGCCAGAGGAGATTTGCTCAATAATCCCCTTGCAATCATTTGATTTCACCCGCCAAAAATAGAAATGAAATATACTATATTTCTCAATTGGAGAGCCTCAACTCGAATAGTGGAATACCAACTTTAGATTCAGGCAATCTAGGACTGTTCGATCAAATTCTGGTATTTGTTGTCAGCCTGCTACATCATGGTTCCTTAAATTCTTCATCCCCCACTACCCGGCCCCAGTGTGCTGCGGAAAAATGATTATCGTATTCTCCGGATTTGATTATCACTTTGGGATTGAGTCCCTCACAGTCGAAACTTGAAGACCCCTAGTTATGACACGGCGGAAGGCGAAGAAAACGTGGGACACAAGATCAACAGTTAAATAATTTTTATGAAAATTAGAAAAACATCATGAGCGTACTCACAAAAAAGGTAATCTAATTCTAAGTTTTTTATATACAAGATCATGTTAGGCAAAGATATTATTGATAGCTTTTTTAAAAAATCTATTACACCATGTCGTTTATTTAGAAGATCATGTAAACCAAAACTAATTAGGACTTGTTAGCCAAATTTTATGTAAAACCTACTTTTCTAAAGCAATTTGAATTATCTAGTGATTTAATAAATTTTTTAAAAAATTGGTGTTCAAGAAAGACCATTTTTATTATAATTTTTAAAATCTAGTGGATTTAATTTCTTTAGATATTTATTGAAGCTGAAGTTATTTCGATATATCCCACATCATACTTCTACACTTCAATAGAACTTGTCCTCAAGTTCCACAAAAAGGAAGTGAAGAAATAGTTGTCTTGATAAAGTTTTTCCAATCCGAAATATGTTTTCCGCACAATTCATCCTCGAATTTTGTTAAGGACCATATTTTGAGTCAATCATCCGGATATGAGATATAGGAGATTGTTTAGTGAACATGAGAATAAAAGATTGATCATGAGCAACAACATGAAAAAGAGTCCTAACTTAACTTGGATTCTTTTCATCTGAAATTCAACTATTGCAACAAAGCTGTGAATCTCCATCTAAACATTCATATTTGGTTTCGAACAAATAATTTTCTTAGTTTCCTCTTCTTAATAGCTACAATCAACAACTCAAGTTCAGAAGATAAGGCATGGGCATGTAATGATATGTCGATAACTGGACAAGATAAGACACGGGCACATCTTAGCAGACTTATTTCTTTATTAGGTTCACATATTTTTCTTCATCGGATTTACATGTGTATTCTTTATATTCTAGTGTTGGAATCGTATGGTTGTTGAAGTTTGAAAGCTTTAAATAATTTGTATTTCCACCAACAATTGATCTTGAATTTTTATCCTCTGGTTTGTTCTCATAAATGCCTATCAATTTCGCCCTCCTCATATCTATGAGAGTTGCTTTAATGCGATCAACAAGCTCTCTAAGAGACAATCCATCATAGGGGTGGTTGTGATCATCATCCATGATAGCCATTAGACAGGAGAAACCTTCTTTGATACCAATTGACACTTTGGAAGATGACAAAAATGTGAGATACATAATCAACACCTAGCTAGTTTATGAAAAAATTAGAAAAATATGCATCTATGGAAGAGGTAATCCAACTCCAAGAAAAGCCTTTGTTCTTAAATTATTATTGATAGTCTTTCTAAAAATCTATTACATTAAATCTTTTATGTAGAAGATCTTCTTAGCCAAAACTAACTAGGACTCATTAGCCAAATTATATATAAGATCTATTTTTTCTAAAACAATTTGAATATAAGTAAATTTATAATTATCAAGTCCAAAACAAACTTGATGGTTAAGAAGCACTATCTTTATTTCAATTCTAAAATTCTAACGAACTTATGTTGTTAAATCACCACACATAATATGGTGTGAGATTATGAGCTATGCAATATATACATAGGGAACAAGGAGAGGAGGGGGGAGATATGGGTGGGGATTTGATCTCTTCCCCACCATTGGTGGAGCCAAGATTAAAAGTTATTGAGTCGGCGTTTGAATCTAAATTTTTTGTTATGTAGTACTGAAGTGAAATAAATAAATAAAATTTCAATTAGCAACTAATCTAATTAAGATCCAAAGGGTTGAGAAATGGAAATACTTGATTAACCGTTACTCACTTGAAGAGGGGAAAAAAGAAAAAAGATATATTGATTGCTAAATCAGTTAGGAATTTGCATTGTGCCAGAGAAAAAATTTAGAGAGGCTAAAATAGCCACTAATAATTAAATAGCCCAACTGAGGCCCAATTGAGGCTTAAAAAGTTAAGTTGATAGATTTTAAACCCAATTTACTTATTAAATATTTTATAACTCTCTTTATTGCCCAACTGATACAAAAAGGTTAAGTTGATAGGTTTTAAACCCAATTTACTTATTAAGTACTTCATATATTTTTTTAAAATTGATGTGGGATTCTTTATGCTCATCAACAACAGTTCCATATCATCAAATCCAGCGATGAAGCCTGGACTTTAACCAAGGGGGCCAAAGTGAACATAACATCGAAAAACATATTAAACATACTAAACATTAAAAATATATCAAGTATTAAAAGAATTACCAATAATGTTATTCTTTAAGCATTAAAAGAAGCTCAAATAAAAAAAATTAGAACTCGTTCATTGATATCTTGAACATCGTTGGATATCAAAAGATGATTTTAAAAGATGATTTTAATGATCCCGAATTTTTGACTTCTCTTGGGACTTTTCTTGAAAAGTTGAAAACCGACCCTCCACTTCTCTCACCGCCCGGTCACCACCACCGATCCTCCACTTCTCTCACCGCCCGGTCACCACCGACCCTTCACTTCTCTCACCGCCCGGTCATCTTTCACAGACCGATCACAAATCGTTTCAAGGGATTCTTAACCATTTGTGATTGTTTAACTCAACAAACTTTCGCCACTCCCATCCGCCACCACATCTCCTTTACTCTAAAACACCACCACCTCCGACCCTCCACTTGTCAACCCTCCAGATCTACATCAGAAAATGGCTTGTTGGTATGAGTTTCTCCAGATCTGCTTGGCTTTCTTGAGAAGGGATCTGAGATGTGTTTGATCTGATCTTTAGGAAATTTTCAAAATCTGGGTTTTCTAGATTCCAAGCCGTTTTTTTTTTAAAATCCCAGAAACGCAATCCACCTTAACAGCAAAAGCCCAGAAACCTTCATATTCACCACTACCTGGCCTTCGGAAACTATGGTGAGACAATCGCAGAGCAGTTGGTACAGTACACTCTATGATCGCTATGGTCAACCATACCGTAAGAGAGCAAAGTCAGAACGGAAAGAATGGCAACCAAGGAGATCTTCCTTCTTCTCCATCTTTGTTGCCAACCTGAGCAAGAGAGTCCCGAAGGAGGTGCTGCGAGACATTTTTAGTGCTTTTGGTATGGTTAGAGACATCTACATCCAGCAACACTCTAAAGGGCAAAGGACCTATGCCTTCATCAGATTTCAGCTAGCCATGGAGATGAGGAGGGCGATAAGGCTAGGGGATCGAAGAAGGATTGACAGCATCCCTATTGTGGTCAAGGAAGCTTACGGTACACAGTTCAGGGGAAATGCTGTGGGACAAGGAAATACATCACTTAGGATGCCTCGTCTGATAAATGGAGGCTCCCTGAGAGATGATCGACTATACAGGGATGTTGTTCAGCCAAACGGAGCTCAGTGTTCGGATGAGATGAAACGTCGTGGGCACTTAGAGGCAGATTTGTTGTCCAAAGCTATCTCTGAGCATGGGGAAGAAGTGGTACCGGATTCTATGGCGGAGGAGCAAAATATTCTGATGCAGTCCGACGAGCTCAGTTGGTCAATCCCCAATGGTTCTAGAAGCTACCCAACTCAAGAAGGAAACCTGCTTACCTCCTCGGAGCTACATGGGGTAGCTGAAAATGGTAAAAAAATACTAGTGCAGACTGATTTTTTCAGCAGTTTATTGTCTTGCGGTTTTTGCGACAACCCAGTCCAAGAAGGGGAACAAGGGATGGCCCTTTCATTTTTGGAGCAAGCGGGAGTAGAGGTGGCGGCGCAGTTAGAGAAACTGTCACATTTGTCAGTTGAAGGGGACGTGCAAAGAGAGGTTATAGAAAGTAGGCATGCAGATGATAGAGTGCTCAAAGAACCGAGAATTGATTTTACTCAATTGGAGCAGTCTGGGAGTCGAGAGTTGCTGTCCAAGGAAAGTGGTCCAAACGTCCTCACAGAAGGAGAGGTCTCTGGACGACTAGCGCAAGGTGGACTGCTGGGTAGAAATGCTATGAGTAAGGAAGGCTACAAGAAAGATGGGTTGGAAGGGACTAAGGATAATGGGCTTCAAGTTGGTCCTCCACTCCAGCAGGCTACTCTATGTAAGCCTCTCTATTACGGGCCAAGCTTTGAGGGGTGTCTATTGGACATTCCAATCCAACAAGAGAGTATAATTGAGATGCATTTAGAAAATAGGCCAGCTCATGGAATGGAGTTAGAAGAGTCGGGTATGGGCTCTCCTAAAAGGCATATGAATGCGGGCCCTTTGCAGTTGGGTACGGGTTCCTCCAAGCAATTACAGCTGGATCAAGGCTCTTGCCAAAGAGGAGTCAAGCTTGTGCTTCTAGAAGATCTGGACATCTCTGCAAGCAATATAAAAAATGGGACACCACGCAAATTCAACCCACCTTGCTCAATGAGTGCCCAGAGCTCCAGATTGTCGGCAAGTGTGGAACCGAGAGAGCTAGCTGATTTCACTCTTTCGGATGAGGATATAGCCTATCACAACAATATTTTGAGGGAGGCTCTGTCAACATGGGAGGTGAGTTCTCAATTGGGAATTGTCTTCAAGCTCCATCGTGAAGCAATGGTGGACCATTTTGCTACATTGGAAAGGGAAAGGCGGGTCTCAAGGGCCGAATTGTAGTAAGTCTCTACATCTGTTTTAGCTATCCAGTGTGTAGTTTGAGGATTAATGAAGTTGCTTTCTTGGAATGTAAGAGGTTTTGGGGCAAGGGAGAAAAAACGGTGCGTCCGAAAGCTTGTGTTGAGGCAAAAATTTGGGTTGGGTCTATTTCAAGAATCCAAATTAGAACAGGTTGATGCTCGTGTTGTAGGTCTTATATGGAGAGGAAATGGCTTCAATTATGAATGGGTTCCTTCAACTGGGAGTGCGGGTGGTTTAATCTCTGTATGGAACGAAGAATTTTTTCACTGTGCAGAGGTCATCTTGGAGCAGCGCTACATTCTAATTCGTGGATACTTGAAAAGCTCTAATTTTGAATGTGCTTTTGGTAATGTTTATGCTCCAAATTGTGATATTGAAAGAAGAGAGCTTTGGTTTGAGTTGACTAACAAAGTGACGAGCTGGAAATTACCGTGGTGCATTGGTGGTGATTTTAATGTTACACGGTCGTCGGACGAAAGAAGTGGTCATGCAGGTAATCTTTTAGCCATGAATGATTTTAATGATTTCATTGAAAATTTGCAGCTTGTGGACTTACCTATGTTAGGTGGTCAATTCACTTGGGGAAATAACCGTGCGGATCCTATCAGAAGTAGACTAGATAGATTCTTGGTTTCCAGCGAGTTTCTTGCTGAATTACCATCATTGGTCCAGCGAGTGCTCCCTAGATCTCTGTCTGACCACCATCCCATCTTCTTAGATACCGAGGAGATCAACTGGGGCCCTAGACCATTCAAGTTCTTCAACCACTGGCTTGAAAATGAAGGTTTTAATAAATTGGTTCGTAAAGAATGGATTGATAGTGTGGCTGTATCTAGGAATAATGTGGGTATTTGGTCAAAGCTTAAGAGTCTAAAACCTCTCATCAAGCAGTGGAAGATCCAGAATGGTGAGGCAGATCCTAACTTTATCCAGGGATTGGAAGAGGAGATCGACAGGTTGGAAAAGTTGGATTCAACTAATCAGTTGCCTGCTGACAAAAGGTTAGAGCTTGCGAACAAGAGGGCTCAGCTATGGGGGTTGTATCGGGCAGAGGAAAGAGCATGGATGCAAAAGTCCAGAAGTAAATGGCTTCAGGAAGGAGATAGGAATACCAAATATTTTCACCTGTTAGCTTCATCAAGAAGAAGGGTGAATCTCATCAATAGTTTGGTCTTGGATGGTAGGAGAGTGTCGCAACCAAAAGAGTTGAAAGTTGCAGTTGCGAAATATTATGCAAACCTCTACAATAAGGTGTCCGCTGTTGGTGTGTTGGACCTCCAGTGCCAATTTAAAAATATCTCTGATGCTCAAAGGGATAATCTAGAAGTTCCTTTCTTGGAATCTGAAGTTTGGGAGGTTATCAAGCAGTGTGATGGAAACAAGGCTCCGGGGCCAGATGGTTTCAACATGAACTTCTTCAAGCACCACTGGGGATCTGTCAAAGATGATGTGATGGCTTTCCTCGAAGGCTTCTTTGAGTCTGAAACTTTTGACAAGGTAATTAATGCTTCTTTTATCACCTTGGTTCCAAAAATTGACAATCCAGTTCATTTAAAAGATTATAGGCCTATTAGTCTGGTGGGGAGCATTTATAAAATTCTGGCTAAATGCTTAGCGGCTCGGCTGAAAAGTGTGATTGATGAAGTGATCGGTAGCAATCAGTTTGCTTTCCTAAAAAATAGGCAACTGTCCGATTGTTTTTTAATTGCCAACGAAGCTGTGGAATACCTCAGAAAAAATGGTAAAAGTGGTATTTTGTTAAAGGTGGACTTTGAGAAAGCTTTTGACAGTGTGGATTGGGACTTCTTGAATCTTGTTATGTTGAAGATGAATTTTGGAAGAAAGTGGAGGAGTTGGATACGTTTCTGCTTGGCCTCAGTCTCAATGTCAGTATTGATAAACGGGTCTCCTACTAAACAGTTCGGTATCAAAAAAGGTCTTCGTCAGGGCTGCCCTTTATCTCCTTTACTATTTAATATCCTGGCGGAAGCTTTCAGCACTCTTGTGCATAAGGGTGAGTCCGTGGGCCTGTTTGAGGGGATAACTATTGGACAAGGAAACTTCAAGTTAGCACACTTGCAATATGCAGATGATACTCTTATGTTCATCAAACCAGATCTTGAGGGTGTTTTGAATGTAAAAAGAACTCTTAGATGCTTTGAGGTACTGTCTGGATTGAAGATCAACTTCAACAAAAGCAGTTTGATTGGTGTTGGGGTGGATGATAGTGTCTTAAATGAGTGGGCTGCCTACCTCTCCTGCAAGGTTGAAACCTTCCCGGTTAAGTACCTTGGCCTCCCTTTGGGGGCCAATTCTGCGGGCCAAATTATATGGCGCCCTATCTTGGATAAAATGAGAGTTAAGCTGGCTACTTGGCAAACCAGGTACCTTTCTAAGGGTGGTCGAGTGACTCTGATTAATTCTGTTTTATCAAGTTTACCGGTCTTTTTCTTGACTGTTTTTAAGCTTCCCTGTGGAATAAAAAATGACATGGACAAATTGGTACGAAGCTTTCTCTGGGGTAGCTCGGATCATCAGCGTAAACTGCATTATGTGGACTGGCATACAGTTAATGCACCTAAGTGGCTTGGTGGTCTTGGTATGATTGACTTTCATTTAAAAAATTCTGCTTTACTAACAAAATGGCTATGGAGATTTGGTAACGAGGTGAATTCGCTGTGGAGAAACTTCATTGTGGAAAAGTATGGGCTTGACAAGAAGCGTCTTCTCCCTATTCCTGTCAACAACAGATTAGTCTCCAAGTCTTGGAAAGCTATTACGGCTCCCCTTAATCCTTTTGACAAGTTCCACGAGGCTTTTTCATCAGGATCGAGGGCTTTGCTCGGGAAGGGGGAGAATATAGTTTTCTGGCATGATGAGTGGATTGAAGGTATGATTCTAAAAACTTGCTTTCCTCGCATTTTTGCTTTATCTGTTCTCAAGGATGGTTATGTGGTGGAATTTGGCAATTGGATAAATGGTCAATGGGTATGGAAGATTGATCTCCGTAGAAATACTCTTGATTGGGAAATTCGGCAGTGGGAGGATTTGTTGCATATTCTGCAAGAACAATACCCTTGTCGCACCTCAAATGATCGTATCATCTGGCGGGGGGTCCCTAATGGCATTTATTCCACCTCCTCTTTTTACAAATTGTTGTTGCTACCCCATGGGCAAGGGAGTGTTATTTGGAACTCAGTGTGGAAAGGTTTTGCCCCACCTAAAGTGGAAATCTTTGTCTGGCAGCTTATTCACCAAAAGCTTCCTGTCAGAAGTTGTCTGTTGAGAAGGGGTATTATTAGACCTGAGCTCGCTGTCTGTCCGTTTTGCAACTCCGAGCTAGAGTCTGTCCAGCATTTGTTTTTTAATTGCAGGTATAGCTGGTTAGTGTGGACGAGATGTTTGGAAATTTGGGGTATTAAATGGATCTGCCCCGGAGACCCATCCACCTTCCTGAGTAGTTGGCAGCAGTCCTTCCCGGATTTAAAACGACGGCAACCCTGGATTTTGCTATTTTATGCAATTACTTGGTCCATCTGGCTATGCAGGAATCAGATTACCTTCAACAATAAGAGATTTGATTTCTTGCAGCTAATGGATCTGATTCTCATCAGGTTTGCTACTTGGTTCAAAGCCAAATGGCCTTCCTCTGCTTTAACTATCTCAGAGATTTTCCTCCAGCCGACCAACGCCAGGGTTAACCAGGTTCACAGATGCAGGAAGGATAGTACCTCTTGGTCTCGCCCTCAAACAGGTAGCATGAAATTTAATGTGGATGGCTCAGCAATTGGAAAGCCAGGTATGGCCGGTATCGGGGGTATTCTTAGAGATGATTTGGGTAAAACAAAGGCAGTATTCTCCAAAAATGTCGGAATTCTTGATTCAAATCAGGCTGAGTTCTTCGCTATTCGTGAGGCATTTTGGGTGTTTTCTGAATCTAAGTGGAAGAGCTCTCATGTTCTTATAATCGAAAGTGATTCTATTAACGCAATCCACTGGTTATTTAACCCTGACAATGCCCCATGGCATCTTAAGAGTATCTCCAATCATATTGAGATATTAAAGGAAAAAATTAGGCATTGGCATGGCCATCATGTACCAAGGGAGTCCAACAGTGTGGCCGACAGGCTGGCGAAAAGTGGTGTGTCCAGATCTCACAATCTGCTGGCCATCCTTGAGTAGATAATGTTTTGCCTTGGGTTAAGAGTGTCTTTTCTGGTAATATAGGAAAGGTCGACTTAGTTGCTTTCTTTTCCTTTTTTTTTGTTTATTCTATTATTCCTAACCCCTTTATGTACTCTATGCTTTCATTCTTGAATAAAATGCATTGCCTTTTTGGCTTGTCAAAAAAAAAAAAAAAAGCTACATCATTGTAAGACCCAAAACTAGTTTCAAATGGCCTCTTCTTAAAATATGAATCAATTTTCTTGTTTATCAAGGTAAAAAAATAAATGCCTTGAAAAATGTTAATACAATCAACTGTAAGTTTTATAATAATTTTTTGCTTCAACTTTCAACGATATCTGTGTATGGCACATTTGACTAATTATAGGAAAAAGGACAAACGAGAAGTGTGCATGACATGGACTACAAAACAAGAACAAACACATATTTGACTAATTATATGTAAAAGAACACACGAATAAACACATAATCTTAAACAAAGAAGAAGAAGAAGAAGAAAACGCTAGTATAATCTATAAAACAAGAAAAGAATCATTAATCAAGCCAGCAATCTGATTATTTAAGCAATTATATCAATAAAATAAAATTTCCAAACTATAGCATAAATTTTGGAATCTCTTATAAACACATATTTAACTAATTATATGAAAACAAAACACATGTATGCAAAAGGAAATAATGGCAAAAATAGCACCTTTTTTTACACAAATTTGCAAATATAGCACCTGTAGAAAATTCTTTGCAAAACTAGCAGGTCAACGTAGTTTGATCAAGCGAAAAGATTCAAATGACATTCTATTTACAAAAGATGAAAAACACCGCACCTAAAATCACTTAGGTCGAGCACTTGCACTAGGTCGAGCACTAGTGTATAATCGACAAAAGTGACCCATGCAAAATTAAATCAGAATTAAGAAGATTAAAAGATACAAAATTTAACTAGTAATGTTTACATATTTTATTTAAAATTCTCATAATTGACAAAAGGATGTATTTAAAAAACTATTATTCTAGATTTTGTAGTGTATAGATTTCATTTTTACTTTTGATGTATTTTTTATAATGAATTAAATATTTTTTAATTAGATAGATATTATCAAAGAAAATGGAAAAAATTGTAAAAGAAGGAAATAATTTCACAATACAAATAACACAATTCCAATTTAATCGCAAACATTTAAAATTCCAAAAAATTGTTAGATAATAAAAGTTATTATATGCAATGATTAAATTATTCGCTAATCCCACATTTTGTTGCAGCAAGTATTGAAAATTAAAATAATTTTGTCAACTAATTGAAAATAAAATAAACTAAAACTTGTTCTATTGATTTGGTTACCTTACAATTAGTATCCATGTAGATTCAATTGATGATGATGTACATTTTTTATTCCTAAATGAGCTTTATTTCTAATAAATATATATTTTATTTTATTTTTGTTACTTCTATTTAGGTTATGTAAGATAATAAAAATTATTATCTCAACTAATTAAATCATTTCTTAATCCTTCCTTTTCTTTGCAATTGGTCTTAAGAATTGAAATAATTTATCAACCACTTGAAAGTAAAGGAAGTTAAAAAGTTACACAAACTATGCATGCTTAGTCAAAATTAATGTTCAAAATTTTGATGGGTTTGTCGAAGCCTGCAAAATTAATCACTAATCCTTAAGTGATTGTAAAATTAATTTGCAGCAAAAGTAGAATAGGTCGAATCCCAAGGGAACCAAAGTATAATTCCCAAATTTGAACAATAAGATAAAAATAAATAGAACAAGGGGGATTTTTGAATGATTAACTAAATTACTGAAATCTAAAAATTAATCAAAATAAATATCAAAACAGAAAAAATATGAAAATAACGAAAGTTACCAAATTAACCAAATTTCCAATCCAATGGCTGATTTCATTCAATTGCATCACAAATCATAGGTCACGAAAAATAATCTTGTAAATTCAAATATTTAACTTCAAACCTATTAGAATAGTCGTAATAAATTTTCGTTTTTCTAATATAATTGACCGAGTCCAGCACCTTAAATCAAAACTTACTATTAATTGACTGGGCACGGTAGCATTCCATATCAATTAAATGATAGTATTAAGATCTATGAAAACAGTTAAACCAAGATTAAAACACCGAGATAGCTGTAGTAAATTAATCTTGTCCAATTAATTCCCCTTAGCTAAGCATGCATATTGCAAGTCATAAACATAATTAACCTAGTTGCTACTTGGTCCATTCATTCATGACAATTACGGATCACGGAATTCATGGATAGGAATAAAATAAATAATGAAGAATTAATTTGTTAAATTAATTAATCATAAATTATTCATAAGAATTAAATCAAAAATTAACAAGTACTTGAATAAAAACAAGAATATAAATTAAGAACAAAATCTCACAGTGATTGCAATTGAAATCAATTATTCTCTTGAATTAAAAAAGAGAATTTAGCCACTCATGGTAGCATACATGGCTGCTGGAATTGTTTTAATAATTTTGCTAAACTAAAACTAAACTAAAAGAAAGAAAGAAAAGAAAGAAAACAAGATGAAGACGGACGTGCAGACGGCTGTTTAAGCAAAAGAAAGAGATTGTGAAGGACTGATTTTTTTCGGGAAGATGACTGCCTTATTTATAGATGTCCCGATGTCCTTTTCCTGTTTCTAAACTAAGAAAAAGGAACCATAAAGGAAACTTGTGTTGCAAGAAGGAAAATGGCCTTTTCTTGAAATCAATTTTGTCTTCTTTCTTCGGTTGACTTCCTAAAATGGTTGCTTCCAAATTTCCAAATTCCAATTTTCCCATGCACTTCTCGGCTGCTTCCTCCAATTTTGTCTTCTACCCAGTTTACTTTGTGCAATATTGTTTTGTTTGTTTCCTTTTCCCTTCTCACAGCCGGCTGCCTTGTTTCTTTTTCAGTTTTGTTTCCTTTTTGCTGGATGACTTGGCCAACGGATTTCCTTCTCTTCTTTGTGTCCTTTTCCCAATTGAACTTTGACTTGTGTAGCTATTTGGTTCTTTTCTTTGTGCTCAATTTCCTTTCTTTTGTGTCTTGCAACTTTTTAGCTTGCCCGAATGAATGCTTTCTAAAATGGCTGCACTTTCTTGATTTCCTTTGTTTCCTATTGCTTCATGAAGTCTTTTTCTTTCCTACAATTTGCCCAAGTCCAATTCCGAATAGGAAATTTCTGAATTGTCTCCTTTTTGCTTCATTTTTCTTCCTTTATCAACTTTTCCTCCAATTCATCAATTTTCATACCTAAAACAAAAAAATATATTAAAACCAAATAATTCCTCTTAAAATTCAAATTAATATTAAGGAAATATTAACAAGAAAAAGGAACATTTTAAGATCTATCAACATCATCCCACAAATTCGTGGTCCTTATATCTATCAAGAAAAAAAGAAGAAGAATATTTTATATGTCTCTCAAAATATTAAATGAGTTTGAAGCTTTGAAGCTGTGGTGCATGCTTGTATGGATGCACAAGAAGCATATCTATCGTGTTAGAGGTCTACAACTTACAAGGTTTTTGATTGTGTTATATATTTAAATGTATGTTGCTACATAGAATGAATTTCTAGAAACTTTGATTTATTTTTTTTTTAAACGGAGAGTGGAAGATTTTTATTCTAGAATTAATAATTGCAAAAGAATTTTGAGAGTTTTAGCTTAGATTGCCTTCTTGACCATGCTTGACTGCTTTACCTATTAATTGGAAAGCAATATTGCAGCAGTGAAAAGTAATTTTACATATTAGCTAGTTTGAAAACTAAGAAAAAAGATAATTAAAAGGTAATTTTTCCCTTCTCCCTTCCTGACAAAAATAAGAAAAAAATTCAATCCTCTCACCCACATGCAAAGTGCTTGACCTTTATTTTCAATTTGTTAAGCATGGTTCTTGCAACGAGGGGGCAAAATAGATCCCTCTCAATAATATAGAATTTTTTAAGCACCAAGCAGAGAATTCAAATATTTAAAAGGGGGAATAAGGCAAAATTACCTTTGGAAAAGTAGTTATTTTCTGTGTTTAGATAAGCCTGCACACAGACACAAGTTAATTATAAAAATTAAAGAGCAGTTAATCATAATCAATAAATACATTAAACTGTACTAAGAAAGGATTGTAAGCCTTTTGGGATAAAAAATTCATTGAAAACATGAATTAAAGGATCTATTGGAAAGTAATCATACTTTTGAAGCAATGATATAGAATAGATTTGAATACTTTTTTTTTTTTTTAAGAAAAAAGGATGCAAGATGTTTTGAATTACAAATTGGGTTTCTCTTCAATGTCTAAGTTGATTTTGAGAAAAAAAAATAAAAAATTCAATTAATATCACATATTTAAAGGACAAAACGAATTACCAAGTTCAATTGGGCAGCAACGTAGAAAAGGAAAAAAAATTAGGACACTACAGATTGTAAAGATAATTGACTAAAATTGATGGAAATTGAAAAAGAAATTCGTACTAAATATATACTTACAGAGCTGAAAATGATGAATTGTTTGCAATGCTCCGCAGGAAAAAAGGGGTTTTATAGGAATATAGGAGAAGGGCCGTGGATGTCTTAATCCATGGCTTTTGTAACGTATGTTGGCTTTAAGTACAATTGTTGAGCATGTCCTAGCATATCATTTATTATGTTATGACTTTTTAATCATGTGACTATTGTTCTTCTCCATTATGAACAATTAATTAAGTAAGATTCTCACTATTACTTGTTGTCGTATATTTGCTATAGGTTAAGCAAATAAGGCCAAGAATCAAGTATTTCATCATGTGTTTCTCCATTTTTTTTGTTTTTGGCAAAGATAATGAACAAGAATAATTAAAAATGCCCATTGAATCGCCTGGTTATGTTGTTTTTCAGTTAAATTTCACTTTTAATAGAAGACATGGTGAACATTGTTTGCGAAGAAGCTAAGTAGTGATTGATGAAGATTTTCTGTCAATGTACAAACTACAATGCCTTATTTTCTTACCAAATTAAAATCTTAATGTTGACTTAGTTTCTCTTACTGTTACTAATTAAATTGAACATTTTTTTAATATTAGGGACTAAATTCAAATATGTGTTGAAGTTGAGGACTGATGAAATAATTTACCCTAATAAATAATATGCCACGACTCACTGTACACTTGTACTGACATAAGTTACCCCAAAAATAACCATGAATTAGGCTGTCCATGGCCTTTCTCCCAATTTACTCATAAAAACCCTTTCATTACACGCAGCCAATTCATTATTTTCATCTTTGTAAGTATTTATTTTGTATCAATTTCTTTGTTCCCTCATTTGTGACATGTTTTATTCTCTTAAGAAATCTTGTTCTTTCTTATTATTCAAACCATAAAAAAAGCAAAATTTTTCCATAATTGAATGAATTTGGTTCAAAATTTTCAGTTGATTATTATTACTGTGAGTAAATGTATAAATATATATAAGGGAATAAAACTCCTTCTCTTTTCTCCTTTCTATCGAATTGAAGTGTGAAACAAAATTTAGTCCAATTGTTTTTCTTTCTAGTAATGATATTCATAATAACTTTTTACAATGAAAAATATATAATGAATGATGTGGGAAGTATAAAAAAACAAAATAATATCTTATTATTTTGTATTTTTAATGAGTGTGATAAGTGAATTTTGTCTGTTCATACTTCCACATCAGTAACTATGATTTGTCATTATAAAAAGTCACTAAAAATATCATTACTTTTAAATTAAATAAATCACAACTATTGTTAATATCAAATTGGACCTTCAGTGTCAAGCGGAAATGGATCCTCTATTATACTTTCCTTTATCATTTCCTTATACTCTAATTAATAAGTAAGTACACATATTATAATTTGTAATCATTTACACACACACACACTCACATACATACATACATATATATATATATATATATATATATATATATATATATATATATATATATATATATATATATATATATGTATGTATGTATGTATGTATGTATTTTATTAGTATCTACTTTCATCCTAGATAATTTTAATATTAAACTTCGATTTTTTTTCAATCCAATATTTTTTATAATATTTTTTGGTTTTTTTTTCATACCTAAAATTTAAAATAAATATAACCTAGCAAAAAAAAAAAAACCAAATCCTTAGCATTAGAATTTATTATGATAAAAATAAACATCAATGGTATAAAAATTAATACAACTTATAAAATTTGTGCTAACTTATTAGAGTATATAACAAGAAATAACACACACAAAAAAAAAAGAAAAAGAAAAACAAAGTGTCACCGGAGGTTATTTACCGTCTTAAGATAATCAGCCAATATTTAAATTGAGATTTCCCCTTTAATTATCTAGTGCTAAAACTTTTCCTACGTCTTGTGGTACGAATATTTTGTTGAAGACTTTTGGGCAAATCCCAAATGCCCCTAACAAAGACATAAAAAAGGGCCAAGTTTGCACCAAATTTTGTTTTTCAGTGGCCAATAAATAAATGGAACATGTGTGACTTCTTGGTTGGAAAAAAAATTATAAATCAAACTGAACATCCCATTAAAACTCTAAATTGAGCTGAACTGAACATATCCAATTCCTATAAGAATATGTAGATAAGGTTTACGCTCTTTGGTTTAATTATTCCTACTGTATAGTGTGTATCTCAAGGGGGATGTTAATTTTGTCATTTTCAAAAACTAAAAACTTAGGCTGCAAAAACATGCATATAGATTTGAAAATTGTGGTTGGTTGAGAAAATTGCATTTAATTGTATTACCTAGTGTTTTGTAGGTTAGTCTTCGTCAAGTCTCTGCTTATCTGGGAAGTTCACTGGAAAAATACTTTAAGGCTCGATTTCTACAAAACTGGCAGATTTGGAGATTTGGAGATTTGGATATCCAAAACTCAGCACAATGCTGGAAGGCCATATATGTCCATTTCTATGGATAATCCTGCATGCACAGGGCATATGTATCAACTAAAAAAGTTTTATTCCTCACACAACTGCCTTTGTTCCATAAAACAATTGGTTACATTCAAAGAATTTAAACATCCTTGGAGATCTATCCCTTCTTCAATGATCTATCCCTTTGCCACTAATCTCTTTTGCTAATATTGTGTTAAAATAGGAAGTTTTCAAGAGAGAGAATTCCTCCCATCTTTTAGGTTTTTTTTTCTCTCTCATAATTTACTTTTACAAGAGAAGTGTACATATATACAATATCCTCTACAACTTAGACTAACTAACAAACCCTATACAAATACAACTCCACAAATATAACTCACGTTAGCACTCCCCTTCAAGTTGGTGCATAGATGTCACTAATGGCCAACTTGTCAAGTGAGTTATGGAACACTTTACTTGATGCTACCTTCGTTAGTATATCAGCTAATTGATTCTCAAACTTCACAAGAGGAAATTTAACAACCTTTATATCCAGATTCTGTTTGATGAAGTGTCGATCAACCTCGATGTGTTTAGTTCTGTCATGCTGTACCGGATTATGTGATATGTCAATCGCTGCTTTGTTGTCACAAAAGAGTTGGATTTCGGCCCTTGAAAAATACCCCAACTCACACATCAGTTTTTTCAACCATAACAATTTGCAAATACCCTTTGCCATTCCCCTAAATTTGGCCTCAGCACTAGATAATGCAATTATTTTTTGCTTTTTACTCCTCCATGTCACCAAATTTCCCCCCACAAATGTAAAATATCTTGAGGTTGACCTTCTGTTATACAAATTACTAGCCCAATCCGCATCAATATATCCTGTAATTTCCAAATGTGGTCCTTTTCGAAACCAAAGTCCTTGCCCGTGTGCACCTTTTCGATAATGAAGAATCCTCTCAAATGCACTCATATGATCTTCACTAGGTGCGTGCATAAACTGACTAACAATGCTAACTGCGTATGTAAGATCAGGTTGTGTATGCGATAAATAAATTAGCTTTCCCACCACCCTTTAATACCGCTCCTTGTTCGTTGGTATTTAATTAGGATATTCGGCCAACCTGTGATTTTGAACAATAGGAGTATCTGCTAGTCTACAATCCAACATCCCTACTTCAGCAAGCAAGTCCAGAACATACTTTCTTTGGGACAGAAAAATCCCTTTCTTTGATCTTGCAACTTCTATTCTCAAGAAATATTTCAAGTTCCCCAGATTTTTCATCTCAAACGTTATAGACAATTTTTATTGAAGTAAAGCAATCTCCTCTAAATCATTCCCAGTAATAATCATATCATCAGCATAAAAAATTAAGGCTATTACCTTCCCCTCCTGTCGACGAAGGAACAAGGTGTGATCGGACTCGCTTTGCAAATAGCCATACTTCTTCATTGCCGTAATGAATTAGCCAAACCATGCCCTTGGTGATTTTTTTAATCCATAAAGAGAACGCTCAAGTCTGCATACCATATCGAGTTTGGACAGAGAACTGTACCCAGGTGGAACATCCATATATATTTCCTCCTCCAGATCGCCATGTAAGAAGGCATTAATGGCCAACCTAAGTTAGCTGCAAGTGATAAGAGGACACGAACCGTGTTCAGTTTTGCAACTGGGGAGAAGGTCTCCTGGTAGTCTATCCCATATGTCTAGGTATATCCTTTCGCCACCAGCCTCGCCTTGTATCTCTCAACGAATTCATCCGATTTGTATTTGACAGAGAATACCAATTTGCAGCCCACTGTCTTCTTTCTGTCAGGCAATGGCACCAACCTCTATGTTTTATTTTTCTACAAGGCTTTCATCTCTTCCTCCATCGCCTCCACCCACCTAGGATCCTCTATTGCCTCCTGTACTTCATTTGGAATATGATTAGAAGACACATTCATCACAAAGCTCTTCAAGGATTCAGACAACTGCTTGGTACATACATAATTTTGATTTTTTTCCTTCAGCACCAGGGGAATATCTGTTGGGTGGCTTTCCGCGATTAATCCTGTCAGGCAATTTATAGCATGTAGACATATTAGAATCATGTGAGTGACAATTGCTTACCTCAGGAATATCCTCGGACATTGGGTTAAGTACTTGGGAAGAGATGGACTGTATGGTACCAACTGAATCAGGTCCTACATTACCAATTGGAGTCACGACTGGATCATGGCTTGCGGCACCAGCTGAAATCTCGGCATCCTTTCTTCAGCAACATCATACCCATCATGTCCATCATCACCAACATCAGCTGAAATCTCGGCATCCCTTCTTTTTGCAACATCACACCCATCATGTCCATTATCACCAACATCATGCTTATTCATATCTTTTCCACTGTCGAAACCATCACTGCAACTTTTTTCAACATCATGATCATTCGGGGCCGAACCACCTCCACCTCTATCTCCACTCAACAATTGACTGTCATAGCCACTTCCATCAGCACCATTAGCACTAACAGTAACTCTATCCCACCAATTTACACTTTCACTATTCGTCGCCCCTTGAAAGGTACAATTGGTAGATGGGTAGAAGCTTTCTCCCTCGATAAAAGTGACATCTATAGTCACGTAAGTACGCCGGTTGGTAGGATCATAACATCGATAGCCTTTCTGGTGCATGCCATAGCTGATGAACATGCATCGAAGAGCGCATGGGTCTAGTCTAGAACATTGAGTCTTGGGAATATGCACGAATGTGACACATCCAAAGACCCATGGGGAAATAGTCAGTACCGAAAGAATGAAAACAAACCGGGAAAGTGCTTCCAAAGGTGTTGCAAAATCCAAAACTTTGGAAGGAATCCAATTTATGAGGTGAACTGCAGTAACCACCGCTGTATCCCAAAAATGAGAAGGAATATGCCGTTAGAAGAGAAAAGCTCGAGCTGTTTCCAAACTGTGTCGGTTATTCCGCTCGGCGACACCATTCTGCTGGGATGTTTACGTACATGAAAAGTCATGAATAAGACCATGCTGTTACAAATATTCAGAGAGATACTGATTCATATATTCATCATCGTTATCACTGTGGAGAACCTGAAGTTTAGCATTAAATTGAGTCCGAATCATTTTGTGAAATCCCTTGAACACATTAACCACTTCACTCTTGTTTTTCAGCAAATATAACCATGTCATCCTAGTGCAATCATCCACAAAAAGCACAAACCATCGACTTCCAGAAATACCAGTAATTGGTGAAGCACCTCAAACATCAGAGTGAATCAAGGAAAAATGTAAGGCATTTTTATTAAAACTAATAAGAAAAAGCACCCTATGGCTCTTGACCAAGATGCAAGTATTTACAACTAAAATAAGAATCCTTTAATCCAACAAATAAATTCGGAAGTAATTTTCCATAAATACACAAAGGATGGATGTCCAAAACGTCTATGCTAAAGCGAAATTTCCTTTTCTTTATGACTAATAATGCTGTGAACCTGGTGAACTCTGCCCAAAGTGAAATTGTCAAGGTAAGACAGTCCCCTCTTCATAGTACCACGCCCAATTACCATCTTGGTGAGGATATTTTGAAACAAACAAAAATGGGGATACATTAGTGCGACACAATTCAATTCTTCAGCCAATTACCCAACAAAAATCAATTTTGTGAATAGTGAAGAAATAAGAAGTGTATTCAGCAGAGTCAATATTGGTGACACCACGACAATACCAGCCCCAGTCATAGGGGATGACACCCTATTGGCATTAGTGATACTATCCCGTCGCGGTTTAGTGGCACAAATGCTCGGTTGCCCCAGAATCAATCACCCATCTATCGCATGTATTATCCCTCAGAACAGCCAATGCATAACTAGAAGTACCGTGGGGATTACCTGTGCCAGGAGTCTCAGGTTGAATAGAAAGATTACTCTTGGGTATTAAGGATAAAGTAAGGTCGGTGGAATCAGTACTAGCAAGCGTTGTCTTGCCCCGTCCGCCCTCATTACTGTCGCCACTAGCCTTTTTCCATGCTTGGAAGTCCTTTCACCAATTTGGATAACCATGGAGCTTAAAGCATGTCTCTTTGGTGTGCTGAGTATTCCCACAATGTGAACAGCCCCGGAGACTTCCACCCTGTTTTGTTATTTACAAAACGGATTGTGACCCACCTTGTTTATGTCCTTGGGCCATCATCGCACCTGAACCTTGGGAAAGCTCAGATGGACTGAGCATCACAGCTTGCTGGGTGACTTCGCGTCGAATCTGTGCATAGGCTTGTTCCACCGTAGGAAAAGGCTGCTGAAGGAAATAACCCCCATGAAGTCAAAAAGACATCCATGATGCCCACTAACAAATAAATGCAGACCCATGATGCCCACCATGATGCCCACTAACATGGCAGTTAGAAATGCCAAAAGTCTTTGGAGGACTACCAAGAGTCTAAGGACTTTTATAAAACCAAAAGAAAGAAAGTGAGCAACATGAGACTGTGTGGTGCTGCAGAAAAACTATAAGAAAAGTTTTTTCTAAATTCTCTCTACTGCAAAGAAAGCATCTTAATCTATGGATAGTGGATATAGTTCCTAGTGTGATTATATTCCGACCGGTGATACAAGTAAGTCATTCTTGGGCATTTTCCGCATGTATTTTGTATACAATAATAATTTCAAATTGGAATATGTTTCCTACATTGGTATCAGAGAAAGAATTACTTGTTTCCTGGTTATTTATCATGTTTAGAACATGTTTAACATGAAATCTATGAATGGAATGAATGTTCATGTTTTCTTAAATGAATCCATTTTGTTCAAGTATGTTTATCAGCCTTTGTTGTAGAGTTTTTTTCAAGAAATATGGAATGATATAGGCAGTAATGGTTATAGTTTCTGAAACTAGACATTACAGGCTTCAAATCGGTATATAATATGTGCAATTTGGATTAAAAACGAAAGAGATATGAATCAATGAAGATTCAGTTCTCAAAATTCTGAATCTGGAAATTTGCTTTCCAGAATCAGAATTTTCAAGTAGTCATGTTTGACTGCTTGTATCTCTCTTAATTTTTGTTTTCTATTTACATATCCTATACAAATTGAAAATAGATATTACAGGCTTTACAATGATATCTTATATGACCAATTTGAACTTAACATGAAGGAGATTTGAGTCTCCGAAGTTGTGAGTTCATCAAGAATGAATCTGGAAATTTGTTTTTTCCAAAACTGAATGACCATGTTTGACGGCCTATATCTTTCAAATTATTTGAACATGATTTACACCACCCACACATTTGAAAACTACATACTTCAAGGTTTAAAATGATATATGATATGATCAATTTGGACTCAAGATGAAGGAGAAATAAGTCTCCAAAGTAGCATACAAAAAACTGAAGTTTTGTGGCTAAAATGAGTTGATGGTGTACCAAACAGACCAAAGTGGGAATACTGCTCAACATCAAAGAGATAGAGAGGCATTTGTTGCATGGAAAAGAAAGAACTCTCTTGCTCGCATTACATTTCTGAGTAGCATGGACAATGATATTATGCGAGAGTTCAGGCGTTTTGATAATGCTAAAGATATGTGGACTGCTTTAGCAGCAAGGTTTGGTAGTACATCGGTTACCAAACTGAGACAACTCACTGTAAGGTTTGACTCTTATAAGAAACCTCATGGAGATACAATGAAACAACATTTGAGAAAGATGTCAATCATGATTACTGAGTTGAAAGATGCTGGCCACATATTGACCGATGAGCAACAAGTGCAAGCAGTAATTCGTTCCTTGCCTCAAAATTGGGAGTATATGAAAGTCCACTTGACCCACAATGAAAATATTAAAACTTTCGAAGATACGGTGCGTCATCTTGAGCTAGAAGAGGACCACTTGTTAGCGGCCAAACCAGAAACTGATATATATTATGCAGATTCTAGCTCACAAGGAGCTTTGGGCTCCAAACGCAAGTATCAAGGTGGGAAGAAGAAAGGCAAGGGAAAAGCCCCTTCAGGTAAAAAGCAAAAGCTTAACCAACATGGGAAAGGAAAGCGTCATTTCAAGAAAAACATTTCAAAAGTGAAATGTTTCAACTGTGGTAAGAAAGGTCACTTTACTCATGATTGTATCGAGCCAAATAAGGTACAAACCCTTCGTACTTTTGAAAATACAACTTATGTATCAAGTTCTGTTTTTCTTACTGAATCTCATCCTTTGTGGATTATAGACTCAGGCGCCACAGACCATGTAGCGAAGGAAAGAGATGCCTTCGTAGAGTTCCGACGAATTCCACAGGGAACCAAGTGGATATATGTAGCGAACAACTCCAAAGTGGAAGTAAAAGGAATTGACACCTGCCAATTAAATATGCGTGGTGGGCGCACATTGTTCCTACATGATGTCTTATATGCTCCGGACATACGACGGAATTTAGTTTCTGTGTTGGTTTTGGTTAAGTTTGGTTTTAATTTAAACTTTCATATCAATGGTGTTGACTTGTCTTTGGGAACAAGTCATTATGGTTCTGGATATTTTCTGGATGGTTTTATTGTGTTGGATATTTTAAATAATAACATTAATGTATGTTATTCCTTATTCACGTCTTCTAATTCTTATGAAAATGATGTGAACATATGGCATTCTAGACTTGGTCACATTGGCCAACATAGAATGAAAAGGCTAGCCAAAGAGGGCTTATTAGGCAATATTGAAAGTGTCGATTTGCCTATTTGTGAAAATTGCCTGGCAGGAAAATCAACACGAAAACCATTTGGAAAAGGAACAAGAGCTGAGGTTCCTTTGCAATTAATCCATTCTGACATCTGTGGTCCAATGAATGTAAGAGCAAGGCATGGGGCTATATACTTCATCACATTTATAGATGATTATACTCGATTCGGTAGTGTCTATTTGATTTCTCATAAATCTAAGGCATTAAGTTGCTTTAAGAAATTTATGAGTTTAGTAGAAAATCAATTGGATAAGAAAATAAAAGCATTGAGAACCGATCAAGGTCGTGAATATTTATCTGATCTGTTCAGAAATATTTGTGATGAAAAAGAAATAGAACGATAGTTGACTATTCTTGGGACTCCTCAACAAAATGGTGTTGCGGAGAGAAAAAATAGAACCTTGCTTGAAATGGTTAGGTCTATGATGGCACAAGCTAATTTACCGATCAACTATTGGGGTGATGCATTATTAACTGCTGCCTATATACTTAATCGAGTGCCTACTAAATCAGTTACTTCCACTCTATATAAGTTATGGACAGGAAGAAAACCCGATTTGAGTTTTCTCAAACCTTGGGGGTGTGCTGCCTATACTCACGATACCTCAAACAAATATGGAAAATTGGGTGCAAGAGGTAAAAAGAGTACTTTTATAAGATACTCTGACCACTCTAAAGGATATGTGTTTGTAGGTATACAAGATAGTGGGAGTATTACTGAATTGGAATCACGAGATGTTACATTCTTAGTGAATGAATTTCCTAAAGTGGGCGAGATAGGTAAAGACCTATCCTTGTATGAAACTCTGGAACAAGATAATGAGATTACTCCAATAGTAGGAGTTAATACACCATCGTCATCTCAATCATTTGATGAGACGATACCACCATTATCTAATCCGAGTGGGAGCATTATGGAACATGATATTTTACAAGGTGAACAACCTTCGATACGACGATCAAGTCGTAAAAGCATTCCCGTCGACGTTTTGACATTGAAGGGGAAGCTTTCATGATTGTTCCATAAGAAAATGACGAGCCAAAAAATGCAAATGATGCTCTAACATGCCCTGATAAGGAAAAATGGATACTAGCAATGGAAGAAGAAATGAAGTCAATGAGATCAAACCAAGTTTGAGAACTGGTTGAACTCCCAAAAAGACGCAAAGCCATTGGGAACAAATAGGTTCTCAAAATAAAGAGTAAAGCTGATGGCTCGATAGAAAGATACAAGGCACGACTTGTAGTGAAAGGGTATAATCAACAGGAAGGAATTGATTATGAAGAAACTTTTTCCCCTGTTGTGAGATTTACCTCAATTCGCCTAATTCTGGCTATAGTGGCAAGTATGGATTTTGAATTACATCAGATGGATGTAAAGACTGCTTTTCTCAACGGAGAATTAGAAGAAGAAATATATGTGGAACAACCTGTTGGTTTCATAACAAAAGGCCAAGAACAAAAAGTATGTCGACTTTTAAGATCGATATATGGCCTTAAGAAGCCATCAAGACAATGGTATATACGTTTTCATAAAGCCATAATATCATATAACTTTGCCATGATTGATGAAGATCATTGCGTATATATCAAAAGATCCAAGGATCAATATGTGATCTTATCATTATATGTTGATGATATACTTATTGCCGGAAACAATAAGGAGTTTATAACAATTGTGAAGAATTGGTTATCTTCCAATTTTGAAATGAAAGACATGGGTGAAGCCGCATATATTCTTGGAGTTAACATTTCAAAAGATCGTTCAAAGAGATTATTATCTCTTTCACAAGAGACATATATAAATAAAATCCTTGAGCGATTCCATATGCAAGATTGTAAACCCATAGATACTCCTATTGCAAAAGGCGAAGGATTGAGTCGTAGAATGTGTCCAAAGACTTCACAAGAACAGGAACGCATGAAACGTGTTCCATATGCTAGTGCTGTTGAAAGCTTAATGTACGCTATGATGTGTACAAGACATGATATTTGTTATGCAGTTGGAATGGTAAGTAGGTACCAATCCAATCCAGGTCAAGCACACTGGATCGCCGTCAAAAGAATCTTGAGGTATCTAAAAGGAACTACCAACTATTCATTATGTTATCAAGGAAGTGATCTGCACCTTGAAGGCTATACTGATGCTGATTAGGGAGGAGATTTAGATGAGAGAAAATCAACCTCCGGATTTGTTTTCTTACTAAATAATGGCGCCATATCTTGAAGTTGTAAGAAACAAACTTGTATAGCTTTATCAACAATGGAAGCTGAATTTGTGGCACTTTCAGCAGCAGTACAAGAAGGTGTTTGGCTTAAAAGATTTTATGATCACTTAGGTGTTGCTAAACATGCTGCAAATTCAATATTGGTTAACTGTGATAGCCAAGCAGCAATAGCATACACTAAGGATCCTAAATTTCATTGTAAGACCAAATACATAGATACCAAATATAATTTTGTAAAAGACATGGTTGCACAAAAAGAAGTAAACGTACAGTACATATCTACACATAGAATGATAGCAGATCCTATGACAAAACCAATCCCTAGAGATGTGTTTCTTAAACATGTGAAATCTCTAGGATTGTGTAGAAATTAATGTACTGAATATTTTGTATTTCCCAAAAGTTCACAATTTCTTGATATTTTTGCCTAAGAGTTTATTTAACGTTTATGCATATTAATGCTTTGTGCATTATATATATTAATGCTTTGTGCATTATATTTGTTGTTTGAAAGTATGTCGGACAGATGGAAGATTAGCCCACTCACACGGCTAATCACCTTTATTACTGTGTGGTAATAGAGATGAGACAATTTTAAACTTATTATCTATGTGATAATTGAGAGCTCATGTTTAAAATATGTATGTCGCCTTAACAAAATGTTAAGATGAGATCATAATATTGATTATGATCGAAAGTGAAATGACCCACACGTTTCACTTTATCTGTTTTTAATGCCAGATGTGAGTTCTGATGAATTGATATTTAAAAGAAGTAGATATGTGAACTCAAGTTAGACATGGGGAATGTCTGAACTACCATCTGTATGGTATTAGATGTAAAGACATACGCTTCATGGGAAAAAAAATACCGTAATACATGTTTCATAATACGTATGCATGAAGCGACCATTGTGAGATGGTGAAAGTTATGATCTCAACTTTCAAACCGTGTGAGACTCACGAGGATGAGTCCTCGATTGCGTGCCCTTATAACTCTTATCTTATTCTTAAAATTTCTATTCAATGTTTTCTATTTTAGAATGTTGCCCACGATCATGAATGATGCGATCTAACGGGACATTTCTAGAAAGCCAAATTGAATTGAAATTAAGAGATTGAAGAAAGAGGAAGATCAATTTGTTATTTGTCACATTTTATTTTGTATTCACTGGTCGACCAATTATGATTATTTTGAGTTTTAATCATAATTGTGAATACAATATATACATTTAATGAGATCAAAGAGAAATATAATGTGACTGATTGATCTAGGGTAATGCATACAAAATCTACTCTAAATAATTATGCCCAAATATGAGCTACTATATATTCTTAACAGATGTATAGCATCGAGCTCTCAGTGTATACTGGTCGCACAGATTATTTGCTTGTATGAACTTTGTATAGAAGAGAGAGTTATAGTTTGACTATCATGGGCGAGTGGGAAATGAAGGAAATAACCCCCATGAAGTCAAAAAGACATCCATGATGCCCACTAACAAGTAAATGTAGACCCATGATGCCCACTAACATGGCAGTTAGAAATGCCAAAAGTCTTTGGAGGACTACCAAGAGTCTAAGGACTTCTATAAAACCAAAAGAAAGAAAGTGAGCAACATGAAAGTGTGTGGTGCTGCAGAAAAACTATAAGCAAAGTTTTTTCTAAATTCTCTCTACTGCAAAGGAAGCATCTTAATCTGTGGATAGTGGATATAGTTCCTAGTGTGATTATATTCCGACCGGTGATACAAGTAAGTCATTCTTGGGCATTTTCCGCATGTATTTTGTGTACAATAATAATTTCAAATTGGAATATGTTTCCTACAGCTGCATAGAAAGCACTTTTGCACGAACGTGATCGAGGCGATCATCCAATCCATCTAGAAATATGTATACCCTGTCCTCCTGAAGGGCTTGGTTGTACTTCACAATATCGGTAGGACATGTCATTGGGTTGGGTCTCCGAAAATCTATCTCCCTCTATAATCCTTGGAGATTATAGTAATAGATCGCAAGAGTTCCTCCACCCTGCTTCATTCGGGTCAGCTGTTTTTTTAGGTTGTAGACTTGGGAGGTATCTAAGCCATCAAAATATGTTGTGGCCATGGCATCCCACACCATCTTGACTAATGGATACCAAATAAAATTACCAATTAACTCAGGCCTCATAGAGTTAATCAACCACCCCTTAACCATGGAGTTCTCTGTCTTCCACTTGTGGTATTGGAGTTCAGTTGTTTGGGGTTGAGAAAATTCACCATCGATAAATTTTACATTGTCCTTCCGTAAGATAAACATCTCAGCTACCTGTGACCATAGTCCATAATTGGAGCTATCTAATTTGATAGCAATCTGACCTGTAGAAGACTCAAATGTAGAAACCGAATTGTGAGTGGGTGGTTGGGTCAAGATTTCTGTAAGTTTTGTGGTAGGTTCTCAAGAAAAGAGGCTGTAGTCGAACTCTCCCCTTATTCTTGGTGTGGAATCATAGCAGTTGGGTCTCTCAGCGTTGATAATGATGATAAAAAATGATAAAACAATCAAAGCCAAAAACCGTACCGGACGAACGTACTTGGCGAATGCAAATCACTTCAAGAACGTACTGGACGAATGCAAACGATTCAAGAAATTGATTTGATGAGGATGTACGGTTCACAAACAAACAAAAATAGCAAAGCCAAGCAAATCAATTCTAGAAATTGATTTGATGAGGACGGTTCACAAACAAACAAGAATAGCAAAGCCAAGCAAATCAATTTTTTTGATGCGGACGTACGGTTCACAAACAAACAAAAATAGCAAAGCCAGGCAAATCAATTCAAGAAATTGATTTGATAAGGACGGTTCACCAACAGACAAAAATAGCGAAGCCAAGAACGTACTTACTGGAAGAACACCACAAATCAATTCAAAGAAAAACAAGAACAACCAAACGAAAACAAGGAATTGGTTCACTTCAACCAACGAAGCAAACAAGATGGCAAAATTGATGGCAGCGTGATGGTTGATCAAGGTAAGGTTAGGGTTCCTGCTCTGATACCATGTTAAAATAGGAAGTTTTCAAGAGAGAGAATTCCTTTCCTCTTTTGGTTTTTTTTTTTTCTCTCATAATTTACTTTTACAAGAGAAGTGTACATATATACAATATCCTCTACAACTTAGGCAAACTAACCAACCCTATACAAATACAACTCCACAAATATAGCTCACGTCAACATATTGTTCATATAATATAAGCCTTAATCCCTAGATTATATAATTCTTTAATATAAATTGCAATTTGATTCTAGTATTACACAATAAATGCCCTTAACTTTTACCTTTCTATCTAGTGCATTCTATGGCATCTTTACTTCTTTGAATGGAGTAAAAGCTTAGATTATTTGTTCTTCTTGCGATTTTTCCTACATTGGTTTTTGACCTACATTCTCAGTTGTGCCACAAAACAAACAAAAAAACAAAAACAAAAAAACAAAAAAAAAAGAAGAAAAGAAAAGAAAAGAAAAGAAGAAGAAGATAATTGAGACAAAAGAGAAAGGAGTCAGAAAGTGAATTGATTAAATTGAGCATTGATCTACATCTTTGTATGGATTAAAAAGAGCAACGAAGAATTATAGCATGTTTGGTTGGAAGGAATTGACAATTCCTTCCAACCGAATTCCTTAGTGAGCTTAATGCATTTGTTTGGTTCAAAAGAATTGATTCCAGCCATGAATTCCAATTCCTTCATAAACTTGAATTGAAATTCGGCCAATTTAGTCATGAATTGCAATTCTTTGCAGCAAGGAATTGGCCAAAAAAATTTCTTCCAATTTTATTCAAGAATTGCAATTCTCACTCTTCTTTCTCTCTCATCATTTTCTCACTCTTCTTTCTCTCTCATCATTTTCCCACTCTACTTTCTCTCTCATCATTTTTCTCACTCTACTTTCTCTCTCATTATTTTCTCACTCTACTTTCTCTCTCTCATCATTTTCTCACTCTACTTTCTCTCTCATCATTTTCTCACTCTTCTTTCTCTCTCTCATCATTTTCTCACTCAGTAATAAAATGCTTAAAATAAGGGCATTTTAGTCATTTAACACTATTCATTAGTTCTATTCACCCTAACCAAACACAAGAATAATAATTCCAACCTTATTCAATTCTTTTGAACCAAACTCATTCAATTCAATTCCAGCCTAATTCATTACAACCTAATTCCTACTGAATTGAAATTTAATTACAGCCTTATTCATTACAGTGAACCAAACATGCCGTTAGTCTTACTAAAATAAAACAAACACGGCCCTTTATATCTCTAGGATACACGCTCACATTAAAAAAGAGAAAAATGGAGAAAAAAATAAGTACAAAGAGATGTTCACTAGCTAGATATCAAGTTTAGGCTCCGAAAATATATGCACCAATATGTCATGATAGATCATGGGGATTTTTCTTTATTTATTATATTTTTTAAAAAAATGGAAAGTAATGGGGAAGTTCGTGGTGTTGGGAAAAAATGCAGGATGCTGGCATCTATGGATGTGAACTCCGTGTGCGAACTCAATATAACCTTTTTTTAAAAAAATAAAAAATTACTGAGTTCGTATGCACAAATTTTTTTTTAAAAATAAAAAATAATGCAAGGCAATGAGTGCATACATGCTCACATCAATTTTATAGGATCAGGAATATTCAAGGGTGGACATCCCATGGTTGCAGCCATACACGAACTACATGCTTCCCAATAGCATGCATGATAGACTTGAAGGCTGGGAGTTTACCTATCCTTGAAAATGCTTATGTCACATCCATTGCAATAAGTGCATACTGTGTGCTTACTACCATCAATCTAGGGATGTACTTGAACACGTTCTTGGCTCTTGCCATATTGAAAACATAGTAACAAAGTTTAAGAGCACTATGACTTGAGCACTGTACACAAAAATTTTGAATATGAGTGCAGGAGGGTGATAAAAAGCATGGAACAAAAGGAACAAAGGTTCAAGATTTGGCAATAATCGGAAAGTTCATTTAAAACTTAAGTTTATTGCACTATTAGGGAATGACAACACCAATTCTTTCAAATTTGAGCACCTATATAATGATGAAATCACAAGATTATTATTGTCTAAATGAATTAATTACGACATAAATGGAAAGAATGTAGATTAATACATTTTGGACAAAGATTAAATGCCTATCGTTAACATAAATTGGGGGATCAAACGTCAATGTAGTCAAATTGAGGTGATCTAGGTTATTCCATGTATAAATGCAAACTGAAGTAATTGAGCTTTGTTCCTTCTTGAACTTCAAACCTTTGTCTATTGCTTGCATTTAGAAATGCAAAATTTCGTGTATTTAGTCTTGTAAAATTTCTTACCTGTGGCAGCTTATAGATAGGACTGCACACTTTAACCACAATTATGATTCTGTCCAAGACATTCACCGTCGAAAATATATGCACCAATATGTCATGATAGATCATGGGGATTTTTCTTTATTTATTATATATTTTAAAAAATTGGAAAGTAATAAGGAAGTTGGTGGTGTTGGGAAAAAAAGCAGGATGCTTGCATCTATGGAATGTGAACTCCGTGTGCGAACTCAATATAACTTTTTTAAAAAAAAAAAAAAATTACTGAGTTCGTATGCACAAAAATTTTTAAAAAATAAAAAATAAAGCACTAAGTTCGCACTTTGCACTTGTTGAGCGCTGACGGTTTGACATACATATGTTTTATTTTCTTATGGGTGAGGCAACAGCTAAATGCAAGATGTCGAAGTATTTTGGAGAATTCGTATAGATGGAGAGCTTGTGATTGGTACAAATATATAGCAGAGTGGGGGTTAGTGGATAGATGTGTGTATACATTGACTCACAACCCCAGACTCAAATATTAACAGAAAAACATTTGTATAGAACTCAGTCAATGTTGCAAAAGAATTTTCTTTTTATGATTTTTGAATGGTTAAAAATGGGCAAGATTTCACAAGCTGCGTTAAAATTGTGAAGCAAATGAGGGACCAAAGAAAGAAATTCATGAAAATACATACAGAGATGAAAATGATGAATTATTTGCAATGGTGTGCAGGAAAAAAAGGGGTGTTTTATAGGAATATAGGATGCCTTAAATCATGGTTTTTGTAACATATGTTAACTTTTAGGAAAACTGTAGAGCAAGTTCTAACGTATCATTTATTATGTTAGGACTTTTTAATAAGGCGATTAATGTACATTTCCATTATGAGCAATTAATTAACTAAGATTCTCACTATTAATACTTATTGTTTTATTTAGTTCATAATTCATTCGTTATATGGCAAGCAAATAAAGGATAAAGATCAAGAATGATTAAAAATGCCCATTGAACAGCCTAATTATGTTGATTATCAGTTAAATTTCCTTTTTTTTTTTAAGAAAAGAGATGATGGACATTATTTGATTTTTCATATTGAAAGTGAAATAAAAAATATAGTTTATAGCAAGTACTTATAATAATTAACATGAGCCAAATATAATTTATTAAAAGGAAAAGAAAATTGAGGAAAGGACAGTAAAGATTAATTTTCTACTTGAAATTACAAAAGTTGTCCAATACTCGTGGCCTAGGCAACATTGAATAATAATAAGGTAATAATGCATAATCATCCGCATCCCCTTCAACCAGTTCTTCACTGTCTTTAGATTTTATGGGGTCTATATCATGTAGCTCAATTCTAAACATTTCAACCATTCTACTTTCATTTATATATTTTACCATTTTGCTCACATCTAAATCCTTGCTAACATATTTCAAGCCTTAATTCAGACTCTTTGCTGGGGTTACATAATACAGTTTATGTGGAGGGGAGTATCCTATTCGTTCAAAAAAATGGTGCATCTCATCTAGTTGCAACAATTGACCTTCGACAAAGTTCATATAGTCAACTTCCCTTCCAAATACAACATTTTTTTCCACTACAAAATGCACCATCGTGGTTTATTTTAATGGTGATATGGCTTGAGTCATCACCTATTACCACACACAAAAACAAGACACTAACTCAACACAACATGGCAATTTAATATTCTCGCAGTTAAGAGTGGAACAAGAAAAAAGACAAAAACAATGCAACAATTGGTCATACTGTCACCCCGGCAACAAACATAATACCCCATATTCCATACCACAAACATCAAATAAAACCAAGGCGCGAAAGTGAAAAACAACCAACATAGTACCCCATAATGATCCCTCACACGGGTATGCAGGGCATTAAAAAGTGAATCAAACACATTTACCCATTCCCCACATGTGATTAACGACAGCAATAGTTGGTCATACTTCTTGTATTTTGGACATTCCCCATCCTTCTCACATTCTTCATATTTTTAGTCAACTTCACGCCACATCTTTTTACTAATTGTAGTTTGTAATCGTCACTAATATAAACCCAAATTTCCCTCAATTTCCCCCTATTTTTGTGTTCATGCTCAAGTGGGAATGAAGAAGATAATTTTCATTCCTTCTTTTTTTATTTAAATTTTACAGCTCTGTCATACGCGGCTAGGGACATGAATTTCCATCCCAATTTTACCCTTGCTAGAATCATGTGCCTCTCACGAGTTCTAGCTGGGTGGTGGTTGAGGCAGTTGATTCCTTCAGTTTGACTCAACTGAGCCAATTATTGAAGTTGAGAAACCCAATTGTAACGTTTTCAACTTCGGGGATGAAATCACAACTTTTGACCAAGCTTGACTTCTCTTTAAATTGAGGGATTTTGTTAAAACCCAAATCGCACACTAGTCTTGTTCCTAGTCAAATCGATTGATCTAGGTGATTAGGCATAGATTTAACAAAACTACCGAAAACAAGGCTATTCTTCCATAGGGCTAGCTGAGATTTCGACTTCTATCTTTTTTGGATCTTTTGCATTGTTGGAGCCATACACGGGAAGCATTCATCTCGATAGCAAGCATGATAAACTTGAAGTATGGGAAGCCTTATTAGTAGCATTATTGATCACGAACACAAAATAAGCTTTAAATCTGGGAAATTTTTTATTGTTCCAATATTTTGGATGGAACATAGACTTCTCAAGTTTCTCCATGCTTGAAATGTTTCTATTACATCTGTTGCAATAAGTGCACAATGTGTGTTTGCTACTTTCAGTCTAGGCATGTACTTATATGAATGACTATTGCCATGTTGAAAAGTTAGCAACAAACCTTGAGAACACTATGACTTGAGCAATGTACAAAAAAAATCTTGAATATGAGTAAGGAGGGTGAGAAAAAGCACGCAATAAAAGGAACAAAGGTTTGAGTTTTAGTAAGAATTGAAAAGCTCTTTTCAGCCCTAAGTTTGTTGAACTATTTGGGAATGGCTACAATAGTTCTTTCGAAATCAGGCACGTGTAATGATAACAATCACAAGATTGATATCATCTAAATGAATTAACTAGGATATAAATGAAAAGAATTTTGATCAATACCTTTTGAACATAGATTAAATGCCTATCATTAACATAAATTCGGGGATCCGAAAACCAATCTAGTCAAGTTGAGGTGACCTAGGTTTATTCCATGCATCAATGCAAATTGAAGTAATTAAGCTCTGTTCCTTCTTGAACTTCTAGCTTTCATCTGTTGTCTGTATTTAAAAATGTCAAGTCTTGTAAAATTTCTTATTTGAGGCAGCTGCAAAATAGGAGCTACACACTTCAACCACAATTATGATTCTATCCAGGATATTCACAATCGAAAATATGTGTATCAATATGTCATCATAAAGAATGGAGTTTTTTCTTTGTTTATTATAAATTTTAAAAAATTAGAAATTAACCAATAGGAAAGTTGGGGGTGTTGGGAAAAAGTAGGGTACTTGCGTCTATAGAATGTGAACTCCAATTGTAGTTTGCATTCTATGAATGTGAACTCCATGTGCAAACCAGGTGCAAAAAAAATAAAATAAATAATTACTGAGTTCACATGTCAGGCGTGTAAACTTAGCACGAAAACTAAAAATAAAAAATAAACAAAATAAAGCACTAAGTTCGTACTTCACACTTGTTGAGCATTGAAAAGTTTGCAACAAAGCATGAGAACACTATGACTTGAGCAATGTACACAAAAAAATTGAATATGAGTATAGGAGGGTGAGAAAAAGCATGCAATAAAAGGAACAAAGGTTTGAGCTTTAGCAAGAATTGGAAAGCTCTTTTCTGCCCTGAGTTTGTTGCACTATTTGGGGATGGCAACACTAATTCTTTCAAATTTAAGCACCTGTGTAATGACAACAATCATAAGATTGATATCATCTAAATGAATTAACTAGGATATAAATGACAACAATTTTGATCAATACCTTTTGAATATAGATTCAATGCCTATCATTGGCATAAATTCGAGGATCAGAAAACCAATGCAGTCAAGTTGAGGTGACCTAGGTTTATTCCATGCATAAATGCTAATTAAAGTAATTAAGCTCTATTCCTTCTTGAACTTCAAGCCTTCATCTGTTGTCTGCATTTAAAAATGTCAAGTCTTCTAAAATTTCTTATTTGAGGAAGCTGCAAAATAAGAGCTACACACATCAACCACAATTATAATTCTATCCAGGATATTCACCATTGAAAATATGTGCACCAATATGTCATCATAAAGCATGGAGTTTTTTCTTTATTTATTATAAGTTTTTAGAAAATAGAAATTAACCAATAGGGAAGTTAGGCGTGTTGGGAAAAAAGTAGGATACTCGCTTCTATGGAATGTGAACTCCAATTGCAGTTTACATTCTTTGGATGTGAACTCCATGTGCAAACTAGGTGCCAAAAAAAAAAAAAAACTGACTTCGTATGTCCGGCGTGTAAACTCAGCATGAAAACTAAAAAATAAAAAAAAATATTAAAGCACAAAGTTCGTACTTCACACTTGTTGAACATTGAAAAATTAACAACAAAGCTTGAGAACACCGACTTGAGCAATGTACACAAAAAATCTTGAACATGGGTATAGGAGGCTGAGAAAAAGCATGAAATAAAACGAGCAAAGGTTTGAGCTTTAGCAAGATATGGAAATCTCTTTTCAGGCCTCAGTTTGTTGCACTATTTGGGAATGGCAACACTAATTCTTTCAAATTGAAGCACCTGTGTAATGATAACAATAATAAGACTGATATCATCTAAATGAATTAACTAGGATATCACAATCTGCTGGCCGTACTCGAGTAGAGAATGTTTGCCTTTGGTTAAGAGTGCTTTTTCTTGTTTTTCCTTTTTTTTATTTTATTATTTCTAACCCCTTTTTGTACTCTCTGCTCTCATTTTCGAATAAAATGCATTGCCTTTTTGGCTTGTCAAAAAAAAAAAATGAAAAGAATTTTGATCAATACCTTTTGAATATAGATTAAATGCCTATCACTAACATAAATTCGAGGATCAGAAAATCAATGTTGTCAAGTCCAGGTGATCTTGGTTTATTCCATGTATAAATGCAAATTGAAGTAATTAAGTTTCAAGCACCTGTGTAATGATAACAATCATGAGATTGATATCATCTAAATCAATCAACTAGAATATAAATGAAAAGAATTTTGATCAATACCTTCTGAATATAGATTAAATGCCTATCACTAACATAAATTCGAGGATCAGAAGATCAATGTTGTCAAGTTGAGGTGACCTTGGTTTATTCCATGTATAAATGCAAACTGAAGTAATTAAGCTTTTTTACTTCTTGAACTTCTAGCCTTCATCTGTTGTCTGCATTTAAAAATGTCTCGTCTTGTAAAATTTCTTATTTGCGGCAGCTACAAAATAGAAGCTGCACACTTCAACCACAATTATGATTCTGTCCAGGACATTCACCATTGAAAATTATGTGCACCAATATCTAGTGATAGAGTATTGAGTTTTTTCTTTATTTATTATAAATTTTAAAAAATTAGAAATTAACCAATAGGGAAGTTGGGGGTGTTGGGAAAGAAGTAGGATACTCGCATCTATGGAATGTGAACTCCAATTGTAGTTTGCATTCTATGGATGTGAACTCCATGTGCAGACTAGGTGCAAAAATAATAAAATAATAATTATTGAGTTCGCATGTCAGGCGTGTAAACTCAGCACGAAAACTAAAAAGAAAAAAACAAAGCTCTAAGTTCGTACTTCACACTTGTTGAGCATTGAAAAATTATCAACAAAGCTTGAGAACACTATGACTTGAGTAACGTACACCAAAAATCTTGAATCTGGGTAAAGGAGGGTGAGAAAAAGCATGAACTAAAAGGAACAAAGGTTTGAGCTTTAGCAAGAATCGGAAAGCTCTTTTCAGGCCTGAGTTCGTTGCACTATTTGGGAATGGCAACACTAATTCTTTCGAATTCAAGCACCTGTGTAATGATAACAATCATAAGATTGATATCATCTAAATCAATTAACTAGGATATAAATGAAAAGAATTTTGATCAATACCTTATGGATATAGATTAAATGCCTATCACTAATATAAATTCGAGGATCAGAAGATCAATGTTGTCAAGTTGCGGTGACCTTGGTTTATTCCATGTATAAATGCAAACTGAAGTAATTAAGCTTTTGTACTTCTTGAACTTCTAGCCTTCATCTGTTGTCTGCATTTAAAAATGTCTCGTCTTGTAAAATTTCTTATTTGCGGCAGCTACAAAATAGAAGCTGCACACTTCAACCACAATTATGATTCTATCCAGGACATTCACCAGTATGGATTTTTTTCTTTATTTATTATAAATTTTAAAAAATTAGAAATTAACCAAGAGGGAAGTTGGAGGTGTTGGGAAAAAAGTAGGATACTCGCATCTATGGAATGTGAACTCCATGTTCAAACTAGGTGCAAAAAAAAAAAAGAAAAAAAGAAAAAATTGCTTAGTTCGCATATCAGACGTGCTAACTTCGCATGGAAATTAAAAAAAAAAAAATGCAAAACATTTAGTTCGTACTTCACACTTGTTGAGCATTGGCGGTTTGACATTCACAAGCTTTATTTTCTTATGGGTGAGGCAACTGTTGATTGCAAGATATTGAGGTGTTTTCGGGAATGCATGTAGATGAGGAGCTTGTGATTGATATAAATACACAACGAAACGTGGATCAGTAGATAGATGTGTGTTAGACTTTGTCTGAATTCAGTCAACTTACCTCTGCAATTGGGTGAGGCTGCATTAGAGTAGGGTGTCTGTCTCATACACTAGATGACCCTCTTATAGATGTTGCTCCGGAGAATGTATTCATACAAAGTGCACAATATCGCTTATGCTGCCATTTATTGGACTTCTATTTTTGGACAAATCAGGCACTCCTATGCCCCTAATGTATTTATTAATGTTGTAAAACTTCAAGTCTACACGGTTTTATAGTTGAAGTAGTGCAATCCTTTCTAGTTTATACCATAATTAGAGGTAGTTGTATAATTAATGCATTTATCCGTTGTAATATTAAATTTGCACATCATTCAGCAAACAAAGGGCTCTCAATCTGTCAAAAGAATTTGAAGTTCTTCAATCAAATCTAAAACTTGAAATTAAATTGGTGGACAGTCTAATCGGTGGATTTACTCTTTTGCTTGGCGTCGACCCATTTTTTTGTCTGTCCTGTATTTTTGTGGGATGGAGGGTAGTTTGTTGACATGTAGTCAATTAGTCTTAGCCGCACTAAGAGCCAAGAAGAGTCCAATTGTTGTGGACATTGCTTGTAAAATTTAACTTTGAAGAGTTAATAACATTATCGATCTTTGAAAAAAAAACTTGAAATTAAATGAGCTTAAATGTGTTCAAGGCACAAGGAGCATGTATATTATGAAAACACATGTAAAATGGCATGGATATTTCTTAAACCCTCTTTGATGATGTACATTTTGTACATCAAGATAAAGATCAAGACAACTTGGTCATACGTTGTTTTTTAGTTCAAATAACTGTAGTTTTATTCTAGACATACTGCAAAAGCTTTGCACATTGAATTTATTTTTTTAGTATTAGAAAATGTAATTGTAATCAAATTTTAAATTACATATGTATATGTATTAGTTAGTATGTTATATTCAACAATTAATCCATTTTAAATTTGTTTTTATGAATTTCATTCTCTTCGATGAATACTTAGTTTTAACACATGAATGATATGGAAGCTCTCGTTCAAGGCAGTTGCACACCAAGAACTGTACACTTCGACCACATTGGTGACTCTAAGCCACATAGCACTCACTACTAGAAAGATGCGCATATATGTATATGTGTATGTGTGTGTCATGAGTGGTTTCGAGCCAGTTTAACTTTTGGTTGATCGGCTGTTTTCTACCCTAGCTAAAGACTCAAAACTTGAAGTTATTCAAGATGTTAAAAAACTAGTACCATAATTGCATGAATAGGTTAAAAAAAAACATTTCATGTTATCATAAAATTAATGCGCTCATGAATTAAGAATCAAATATTTTATAAATCATCCAATAAAAGAAAATTCTCAAGTCTAATCAATAAATAAGTTTAAAACCAGCTTATATCTAAAAAATGCACTTATAAATCTCAATTTAGGTGGTGTATATGATTTTGAAGAAAAAAAAATGATTGACTGAATTTGGCAGTAGGTAAAAGGGAAAAAGTTCAAAGCCGCCATACCATTTTATTTCTACGATTATTATAAAAAGATTACTCATCCTATATAACTATAAATGAAAAATAGAAAATATAACTTTAAAACTTGAGTTAACATTTATGTGGACTGCATAAGGCACATATTTTGCACATCTGATGCGCACCTCACAGTTATATGGAGCCGGCAATACGCAACAAGCAAAACATGATCCAAAACTTAACTTGCGAAATCCTAGAACCAGTGGAATTGAGACCGAATGGATGAATCGTCGCCACAATCTAGGGTTCTACTAGATTGATATGACTCAAAGGCGCCACAAACTAGTCAAATTTGATAAGCCCGTTGTTCTTCACAAGAACGAAGAGATTGAATCACTCAAACTCTCTAGGACGTAATGTCACAAAATCTTCTTATTCATGTCTATTGATGTCTTGGCTAAATGGCCTCTATTTATAGGGGTACAAAGATTGTAAAAAGGAAACAATTAAAATCCTAACCCTAATCTAATTTTTAAAGAGGAAGAGGCAACCAAGCTCCTTTAAGTAACTAAAAGCTAGCCTTAAAATAAAAAGGAAACAAAAACCCTAAAGCCAATTGGATTTGGAAGTTTAGCCCTTTAAGGCTTCCTTCAAGTTTACAAATTTGGCATCTAACTAAAAGGATAATTTAGGCTATAAATTTCCTAAAAATAATACTGCAATAATTCAGCCATAGTCATCTAATTTTGGCCTGAAAAATTAAAATAAAACTATAAAAATTAAGTAAATAAACTTGAACTATTATCACACTAGAATCCGGCCAAGGTAAGACTAATGTTCGATTAAACAGCATCCGAAATCTCATCAACATCACTATCTTTAAAAAAAAAAGAAAAAGAAGAAGTGAAAATAAATAAGTTACTTTATAAATTAGATTGCAGCAACTGTTTTTTTATTCTTTGTAAATGTGGCCTCTATAGCTCTACTACATTTATAAATCAAATAGGGATAAAGAAAAAAAAATAAGGACAAGGAAAAATTGTTAGCCATATACTGCTTATAGCAAAATAAGGCAAAACTAATCAATATAGAGAGTGCATACAATGCCACCACACAGTTAACATGTTCCTACGTTGGTGTTTAACCTACATTCTCATTTGTGCTCTCAAAACGATAGTAAAGACAAAAGAGAAAGGAATAAAGAAAGAGAAATGATTAAATTGAGCATTGATATTTTTTTTTCCCCCCGAAAAAACTGTGCATTAACTTTTATAAAAAAAGTTAATGAATACATATAGGATCCATTTAAGGACTTGCCCTAACACATCTAACATAAACCCAGTAGGTTTCGGTTAAGGTATTCCAACCAGATTAAACAGGACCGGGACCTCCTAACTAACCTAACTAAGAGAAAAAAAATTCCTAACTTGTTGGTCTCTACTTGCCCAGCGCAATTGGCATGCAACGAGAAAGACACGTTCTAACTCCTATCCATGCGTGGCCTGATGCTGCTTTTCATCGTGTTTGACTCTCCTCCCAATCTATACCACAAAATCTCCCTAGCGGAGGATAAAACTAGACGAAAACAGGATCAAAATCCGACTAACTCCAAACCCACACGCTAAAAAAAAGAAAAGAAAAAAACACTGGAAGGCTGGAAGCTTACAAAAAACACTGTTCATAGGGGTGATTACAGTGTGACTGAAGGTGTGATTTGAAACAAACACGGTCTTTATACATCTGTATTGAAACAAACACGGTCTTTATATCTCTAGGACAAATGCTCACATTACAACAAAAAAAATTTTTTTAAAAAAAAATCAAATTACAGCTCTTAGCAAATTAGGAATAGAAAATCAAGGCAATGAGTGCATACAAGTTCACATCATTAATACAGGATCTGGAATATTCAAGGGTGGTCCTCCCATGGTTGCAGCCATACACGAGCTGCATTCTTCCCAATAGCAAGCATGATAGACTTGAAGGCTGGGGAACCTTTTCAGTTTACGTGCTTTTTATAAAGCTGATGGAAGATGTTTGAAGTCCGGTAAAGATTGTAAGTTATCAATCTTGGGAGTAGACATATAAAATTCTTCAAGATTTGCCATACTGGGAAAATAGATCCTGCAAAGTGCTTGACCTTTATTTTAAATTTGTTATGCGGGGAAATAGATCCTTCCCAAGAAAATAGAATTTCTTAAGCATCTAGCAGAGAATTCAAAATTTTAAATGGAGGAAAAAGGCAAAATTTCCTTTGGAAAACTAGTTGTTTTTGTGTTTAGATATGCCTGCACACGCACACACGCACACAATTAAGTTAATTATAAAAATTAAAGAGCAGTTAATCATAATCAATAAATACATTAAACTGTAATAAGAAAGGATCAAAAGCCTTTTTGAGAAAAGAATTCATATAGAACATGATTTGGAAGGATGGGAAGTAATCCTACTTTTGAAGCGATGATATAGAATAGATTTCAATATTTTTTCTAGAAAAAAAGAAAAAGTTCAAACATTCAATTAATATCTCAATTTAAAGGAGACAATGAATTACCAAGTTCGATTGGGCAGCATGAACCCAGACAAGAAACAAATAAGGAGACGACAGATTGTATAGATATTTGACTAAAATAGCGGGAAATTAAAAAAGAAAATAATGCTCAGGATCGAGATTTAGGAGAGAAAAAAACAATTGACTAAAATTTGATTCACACTTGAATTTGATTTAAAGGCGAAAAAAAAAAAAGCAGTTATATGCCTCCTCACAATCCCCTATATTAATTGGTTAGCAACCCCATACTTAGGTATTAACGGAAAAAAAAGTTTGCACCAAACTCATTCAATGTTGCAAAAGAATTTGCTTTTTATACTTTTTGAATGGTTAAAAACGACCAAGATTTCACAGGCTAGTTAAAAGTGTGAAGCAAATAAGGGACAAAAGAAAGAAATTCGGGCGTTGTAGAGATGATGAAAATGATGAATTCTTTACAATGATATGCAGGAAAAAAGGAAGTTTTTATAGGAATATAGGAAAAGGGCCATGGATATCTTAATTCATCGTTTCGGAAATGTACGGTGAATTTTAGTACAATTGTAGAGCAATGCTAAGATATCATTTATTATGTCATGGCTTTTCAATAATGTGAGTAATTCATTTTATTATGAACAAGAATAAAGAGATTTTTTAGTCACTACACTTTTATAAAATCTCAATTTTGATCACTATACTTTTTTTTTAAGCCAAAAAAGTCACTAAACTCTTGAAAGTGCTCCAAAGTTCGTCACTTCATCGAAAATAACTGTTAATTGTGACAGAAAGACGAGCATGCGCCATGCACATATTTTTTCCATAGACAGAAGTGTAATTTCAAAGTTTAGGCGCAAATTCCTCTCTCTTCCAACAGATCTAAGTACAACACATAGTCCAACCAAAATTTTGCAGTGCAATCACGAAAATGGTAAGAAGTATTCTCAACCCACCACCATGCTCATGTGGTCTGAGAAAGAAGATACTGACATCATGGATAAATAAAAATCCAACAAGAAGATTTGCCGTGTGTAGACTATTTCAAGTAACCCCAATTTGGGACTCTACAATTTTTTTTTTAAGGTACAATTTGTCTAGGGTATGAACTAAAATTGACTTATTTTGTGGATTAAAATTCAGATAAAGGATGTGCGTTTTGGCAGTTGTATGACATTAAAATGTGTCAAAGGTCAATCAAAGTGATTTTTGGATTCCTTCGATGCATTAATGGGTTAGAAAAGGAATTGGATGCTTTAGAGAGTGATGGTGGGAGGCTAGATCATTGGAGGCAAATTTAGAGGAGAAAAACAAATATCTGAAGAAAGAACTAAAGAAATAGAGAGAAAGACTGAAAACCATGTATGTATTGTGTCTAATTGCATTCATAGTGCTATTTTGTGTGTTCAAATGCTTTTCAACTATTGCCTATGGAGCACATAATTTACCTGCACTTGATGGGACTCGTAATTGAGTGTTAACTTTAGAACATAGGTTTTGTCAAGTTGGCATATGTAACGTATTTGTTGAAATGCCTAAGTGAAAATGATACTTTTTTATAAGATGTTATCGGCATGCCTTGCGTTGCCTTTGTGTTGCTCTTTTGTGGAATGATAGAACTTGTGCTAGAATGGTGCTTCTTTTTTCTTTTCCTAATAGATATAGAATATCATATTGCCAGGCATTAAGGTTCTATATAAACTTCCAAATATAAAAGAATAAAAGTTCCATATACACTGCCAAACAAGTGCTATCCAATTTCAATAACAAGCATAAAAATTTCATATGCACTGCCAAATAAGTACTATCCAATTTCAATGACAAGTTAAAAATTTGCACATAGTGCTATCCAATTTCAATGCCAAGCACGAAAAGTTCCCTGTACACTACCAAATTGAATAACAATTACACATTTCCAACAAAAGGGCTATCTATATTCATTGTTGAAAATGATAGTTCCATATACACTACCAAGTGAATAATAATTAAACATTGGCAACAAAAATGCTATATAGATGCTTTGCCAAACATAACAGTTTCATGTACCATGGCAAAGTGAAGAACAATTACACATTGCAAAAAGTAGTTCATCATCTACAATATGTAGCATGAGTAGGTGCAATATACAATGTCCAGTCCCTAAGTTAGTCCAAATAGTCATTACAATTGTCTAACAGAAATTGAAAACTCAAAAGGCCAACAAAGTGTAAATGTGCATCTCGTAACAAGCAGCATTAGTCAGTGCCTCCTCATTGGCTTCTTCTTCATCCTCTTCCTCTTGATGTCATTGTCCATCTGCCAAACTTATATGTTGATTCATTTTGCAAATATTTATATTTCTCATTAATACAAATCTTGTCCAAATCAATTAAATTATGCCTCCTAAACCTAACTTTGTGCCTAGTGGTTGAGAAAGATGAAGCACTAAACCCTTGCTCTTGTGCCGGAAAGGATTGAGATGCTGATTCATCTAGTGTGGACTCATTTCTAGCACTCCTACTTCTTATCTGAACCTACATAGGGAAGACATAATTATATATCATTTGCTCAGATAGTGAAAATGTTTAGAGTTAAAGGAGGTGAATCTTACTGGGTATTTTCTCATCCTTCCTAATGTGTATGTTGCCTGAATTTTGGGCTGTCCTTGATCAGTTTCCGATGGCTATGATCCCTCTTATTGCTACTAATTTTGTTAGAGGTTGACTAAGGGCATAAATTTGTAGGTTTTTGCATTATGCCCAACCTTACCATATTTCTTGTAATGGATGACCACCACTCTTCGTAGTTTGTGAACCCCATGCTGTATCCGAACCTCATTAGCATATTTTCTCCTAAGCTTCGTAAGGGGGGATCAAGCACAACATTCTCATTTTTTGGCCATAATGCCTGGCCATTAATAGAAAAAAGAACATGCTCATACAATTACAAGACTAGTGCCTTAGAATAGCATTGATCCACACAACATCCTCCTTTTTCTTATGAATACATAGAATGGCATATAGACATGGCATGCCACTGAGTTGCCATTTAATGCAGGAATATGTCCTATTGCCTAGATGGACAACATATTTCCCCCCTAGAGTTTTTAACCTCATATATTCTAACATGATTACAAGCCACCCTCCAACCTCTTGAATGTTTTACTCCGTCACTAATAATGCTTTAGATCATTGGCCTAACAACAAAGGTGCATTTTCTCATCCCCTCATCTCTTTCCCAAATACTAATCATGATAGAGTTCCTAATGTCCTTTAATATTCCAATTATAGGTTTTTTTCCTCACATCTAAAATCTTGAAATAGAATGTCTCTCTGATAACTCTATTTTATATAGAGTTTTCTTATTAATTTTGGTTAGAAATTGGCTTGTGTTTTACTTTGTTTTTACATATTTTGGCCAAATTATCCTTTGATTTTATGAGTTCTAAGTTTTCCAATATTTCTAGAACTTTTTGAGTTTAATCTTGAGAACAAAGGACTAACCAATTATTTTTATCAAAGCTTGACCAAATTACTTCAACAACAAGACAAAGAAGATTTTCTTTTGTTGGCTGCAACAAAGAAAAATGAAGCAACCGACAGCACACAAGGAGAGGAAAACTGAAATTTTGGCCAAATTATCCTTTGGAAACCCACTCATCTACCGGAGTTCATAACTCTTGATTCAGACGTCCAAATGAGATGATTCAAGATGATATGGAAAGATAAGAAAGAGAGCAAAAACTTTCATGAAGAAAGTTTTCTCAAATTCTGGAAGAAAAAGGACCACAACTGGACAGAAACTTGAAGATTTTTTCTGAAAGTTTCTTTAGCTCTGAGTTCGGACATTCAAGTGTGCTTCACGGTTTTGTAGCACAATTTGATAGCAACATTCAAGAAGAAGAAGCCTTCTTACTTAGCCAAAGGAAAAGAGAATGAATAAACAAATCGGACAACAAAGAAGCAAAAGAAAAGAATCACCGAGCAACACAATTTAGAAAAGAAAACAGTCGGCTTGAACAAAAATCAGTTACCATACATTCTTTACAAAGGAGGCCAACTGCAAAGAAATAAAAGAAGGAAGAAGCCAGCTTTTGAGTGAAGGAACTGAGCACATGAGGGCATAACCAACCCAGCTGCATCTTTTATTTTTCTAAAGAAAGAGTGCATGAGGACAAAGAAAGTCTCTCCAAAAATGCAGCCTCACATGGGCAAAAACAAAGCTCGAGAAAAATCGGGCAGCAACATGGAGAGAAACAAGCAAACAAATGCGTAGAGCATGCACGAAGAAAGAAAAAGAAAAGAGAATCAAGTCACATGAATTGCCAACTACAAAAGCAAAGCTTGGGCTGTTTTATTTCTTTGGAAAAGAAACCAAGCACATGGCAACAACACCTTCTACAGAGCAAAGAAGAAGAGCAAATCCTTGCTTATAAATAAGAAAGCTTACAACGGAGGAAGACATTCCATTTCACTGATCCCATTTTCAGCGAGCAAAGATTTCTAGTTTTCTTTAGATTAGATTTAGTTTAGCCAAGCTATTTTTCTTTCTATTTTCTGCATGAGTTTAGAGCATCCACTTTCTTCATTCTTTTGTTTTGTTTTCTTTTGAAGTTTGGTAGGATTTCATTAGCTTCCTTCGGTTTTCTTTTGTAAACTTCAGCAGATTGTTCACGGTTTTTCTTGATACTTGTTGCCATTATTCTCGGTTTTCTTGAGAGAACTTCCACTGCATCTTCTCACGTTGAAGCTCACGGGTTCAAGAAGAACTTCAAAGCCTTCCTCGGTTTCTTCACGCAAACTTCAAAGCCTACTTCGGTTTCTTCTTTCTTTCTCGCAAAATTTTTTTGTTTTGTTTTCTTGATTTGTTTTACTTTGTTCTTGTTGCTTCATTGATATGTGATGGAAACTCACCTGCCAAGACTTGACTTGGGTGTAAAGCTAGCTTAAATTGTTGTTTCCTTTTGAAGTTTGGTAGAAGCAAAAACAAAGCATGCACATGCAGAATTTTGTTTTTCCTCACATATTTTCTCTTTTTGTCTTTTCTTGGTTTCTTTAGTTTATTTTAGTTATCAATTTTAGCTTTCTTTTATTGTTTTAGTTTTTAGTTTTATTTAACAATTTTAGTAATTTAAGTTTTGTATTTTGTTATGAAATTTTTGGCTAAGTATTATTTTTAAGTACCAATCATCTACGGCTTTTGTTTGGATTTTATCTTTTATTTTTCTTTTCAATCATGTTTAAATTTTTTGTGATATTCTTTTATATTAATATGAACTAAATTCTTTTTCTAGGGTTTAGATGTAGCCTAACTATGAAGTCTTAATATTTTTCTATTAATATAATTTGATTTAATTTTCTATGGTTGAGTATTTATCTTTGTGCTTAATGCTTCTAATTACTTGATCACTAATTAGATGATTTGTTAATCATAACGAATTGGAAGAGGAGTTATGTGTCAAGTTCATTGAGATAAATGCCATAAATTGCATGTAGGATAGGAATATACCTACATGGTTTGTGTAGTTGCTATATGAGAATCCATAGAAATTAATGACTTCATAATTGTTGTAATTCACATAGGAATATAGTGAATTAGCAATTAGGAGGATTTTTATTAGATCTCGGAGGACTAGTAAATAAATTTGGGAATCTCGACTATCAACCAGAAATTAAATTAGATTATAGAAATAGATTAATATTAGGATGGATTAGTTATGGTGAAATCGAAAACCCTAGATCTTTCGTCAACTTAATCTATTAACTTGCTTTGTTTAGTTTTTAATTTTAGTTTTAATTAAGTTTTAAAATTACTTTTAATTTAGCTTATCCATAAAATATTTTTTCCTTCAAATAAAGTTAGAACTATTTTAATTTCGGTATTTAATAATTCATTAGTCTCTGTGGGAACGATAAATTATATTCATTCTATATTACTTGTTAACGATCACGTGCACTTGCGTGTAAAAATTCGCAACAAGTTTTTGGCGCCGCTGCCGGGGACTAATTTGATTTTATTAATATCGATACCAAGTTGTTCTACCTTTAATTTGAATTTTTTTTTATTTACTTTTGTTCTTTTATCTTTTCAGATATTATTCGGTGGTGCATGAGAAGGTTTGGAAGTGATAATCTCCTCCCATTGGATCCAGAGATAGAAAAGACTTGTCGTTTGAATAGAAAGGAAAAGAGAGGAGCTTTTGCACAATCTCATAACACTATGGCTGAACATGAAGAGAACGCAATCCCGGTCGCTAATGCCAACACTAGAGCATTACGTGAATATGCTTTGCCTACTGCCACATATGATCTCCACAGTGTCATACCTCCAACTGTTGCGGCAAATAATTTTGAATTGAAGTCGTGCATAATCCGGATGGTTCAAGCTAATCGCCAGTTCAGGTTGGCACATGAGGATCCTAATGCTCACTTAATCAATTTTCTTGAGATCTGTGCTACATTGAAAATGAATGGTGTCTCTGATGATGCCATTAGACTGAGGCTTTTCCCATTCTCACTGAGGGATAGGGCCAAGAGTTGGTTGCTTTCTTTGCCAGCAGGAGCAATCACCACGTGGGACATATGTAGGCAGAAATTTTTGACGAAATATTTTCCACCCACCAAAACTGCAAAGATGAGGAATGAGATCACCACATTCACTCAAAATGAGATGGAATCACTTTCTGAAGCATGGGAGAGGTACAAAGATTTATTGCGAGTGATAGAGTGTATAATTGCATATTTATTGGATCAATTCTCTTGTGTTTTAATTGATTAAAAGGCTTGTTTATAAGGATATTAATTCTTTTTGTGATTAATGGTTAGATGAAGCATTTTTCCTAAAGAATGTAGCCTCACAAGACAAGTGGCACAAGAAAGACACAATTGAGGCCACCAAATTCCACAACAAAATGTTGGCCATTAAAGAAAAGCAAAGCCTTGAATTAAGGAAAAGAAAAGCCTTGAATTAAGGAAAAGCAAAGCCTTGAATTAAAGAAAAGCAAAGCCTTGAATTAAGGAAAAGAAAAGCCATGAATTAAGGAAAGCAAAGCCATGAATTAAGGAAAAGAAAAGCCATGAATTAAGGAAAGCAAAGCCTTGAATTAAGGAAAAGCACAACCAAATGTCTTGAATCCTTGCCTATAAATAGGCAAGGCTTGGAGACAATCAAGGCATCCCATTTTTAGGCTTTACTAGTTCAATAGAGAAGAAAACAAGGTTTGAAGATGAGAAGGAAGAAGAAGGAATGAATTTTCAGCCACAATTCATCCTTTCATGGAGTGAGCTACGGCCGAAGAAGACGAGAGCCGCACGGGATCGACAAAAAGGGCAGTCATTTGATTTTCTTTGTATTTTCTTTTAATTATGTTTAGCTAAATTTTTATTTTCCAATCAAGTTTAATTGAGGTTTGATTCCAACAATTGTGAGGTTCCGGTAATTTTATTGTTTCTTTTATTCTTGAGTATTTATATATTTTCTATGCTTCATTATATTATTGAATTGAATTGTTAGACAAGAGGCCTATTGTTTGATAGTTGAATTCAATATATAGTCATTTAGAATAATTAATCTTTTGTTGATTGTTCTAATTCAAGTGACAAATAACAACATCGAAAGATAATCAACGCCTTAGATTGTATGTTATGAAAATATATAATCTAGCTTAAATAAACAAGGCGTTTAGGGTTTCTTGGTTAGTAATTGGGTCTTTTTGAATCTTAATGCAATTAATAGACATAACTCATAGAACAGATTCGAAGGTTGTGTTTGTTAATTAGAGAAATAACTCATAGGACGGATCCGAAGGTTATCGAAAAAGTAAGAAAAGATTGGTTGTTAGAGGACGGATCTTCAACAACTATAACCAATTTATTCAAGATAAAAGAACCTATCTTTTGAATCAATGATCAATTTGAGGAATCAATACCGAAATTAATTCTTGATTGGAAACTTCTTCTTATTAATTTTTCCTCATATTTTTAGTTAGTTATCTAATTTGTTTAGTTATCTTAATTAATTCTTGCTTAGTTTCATAATACAAACCCCCCCCCTCTTTATTTTATTTTGTTCAAGGAATAAATCTAACCAATCTCTGTGGATTCGACCCTCTCACTGCTATCTACAAAGCTTAGCCCACAGAAGGATTATTTTTGGTGGTTTCGACACCCATCAAATTTTGGCGCCGCTGCCGGGGATTGGTTTTTTAGAATTTATTCCTTTTATTTATTTATTTACATTTTTATTTTTATTTTTATTTTTATTTTTATTTTTGCCTTTATAATTGTTTGGTTCTTTTATGCCACGTTCTTCTCGCACAGGTCAACTCACATACGATCCAGAGATAGAGAAGACAGCACGTAGGCTTAGAAAAGAAACCAAACAACGATCTCAGGGAGTATCATCTTCTTCATCTTTTGAATATAATTTGTCTGAATTATTTAATAGTGAAGAAGAAAACATGGCTAGAAATAATGAACGAACTTTAAAGGAATTGGCCATGCCAAATTTGAACCAACAGCCATTATGTATTGAATACACAGCTCTTGAAGTGGCTTTTGAATTAAAATCCGGTTTAATTCACTTACTCCCGAAATTTCACGGTCTTGCAGGTGAGGATCCACACAAGCATTTAAAAGAGTTTCACGTGGTGTGTTCGACAATGAAGCCACAAAATGTGGCTGAGGAGCAAGTAAAGTTGCGAGCCTTCCGCTTTCATTAGGCGATAAAGCGAAGGATTGGTCAGACTACCTACCTTCCGCCTGACCACGTGGAATGAGATGAAAAGACAATTCCTTGAGAAATTTTTTCCTGCATCCCGAGCTGCTAACATTCGGAAGGACATTTGTGGAATCCGACAATATAATGGAGAAACTCTCCATGAGTACTGGGAGAGGTTTAAGCAATTATGTGCTAGTTGTCCTCAACACCAAATTCCTGATCAACTTCTTATCCAATATTTTTATGAAGGACTAACAGTGATGGATAGGAATATGATTGATGCTGTTAGTGGAGGTGCATTAGTGCACAAAACTCCAACGGAGGCAAGGACTTTAATCTCCAACATGGCTGCCAATACACAACAATTTGGCATCAGACGTGAGGATACATCTAGGAAGGTAAGTGAGGTAAGTATTTCCTCCATTGATCAACGTTTAGACAATTTGACTACTTTAGTGGAAAAGTTGGTTGTAGGCAATATTCAACAGGTAAAGGCTTGTGGTATTTGCTCCAATTCAAATCATCCCACTGACATGTGCCCGATGTTGCAAGAAGGTCAATTTGAACATGCTAATGCCGTTGGTGGATTCCCAGGGCTACCACAAATGAAGTATGACCCTTACTCAAACACCTACAATCCGGGATGGAGGGATCATCCCAACTTCAGTTATGGGCCACGACCTAATGGATTTCAAGCTTGGCAGCAAAACCCACAATATCCACCGCCTTCCAAACCAGGTAAGTCCCTTGAAGAGTTAGTGGAATCACTTGCTAATAGTTCCCAACGTTTTCAACAGGAAACTAGAACCAGCATTCAAAACTTGGAAAATCAAGTGAGCCAATTAGCATCTTCTGTGAGCAAATTGGAATCTCAAGGTAAGTTACCTTCTCAAACGGTTGTTAACCCAATACAAAATGTTAGTGCAATGACTTTGAGAAGCGGAAAGGTGTTGAAAGAGGCCAAAACACGTGATTATGAAGAGGTAGAAAAAGAAGTAACAACCCCACAGCAGCCTAAGGTAATTGAGACAACCCCTCCTTTCCCTACAAGATTTGCCAATTCGAAAAAAGATGAGGAAGAAAAGGAGATTCTTGAGACTTTTCGCAAGGTAGAGGTAAATATTCCTTTAATTGATGCAATTAAACAAATACCTCGCTATGCTAAATTTCTCAAAGAATTATGCACCAACAAAAGAAAATTGAAAGGCAATGAAATTTTAAGTGTGGGGGAGAATGTCTCAGCTGTGCTACAAAAGAAGTTGCCTTCAAAATGCAAGGATCCAGGTATGTTTATCATCCCTTGTAAAATAGGCAATATGAAAGTTGAAAAAGCCATGTGTGATTTGGGTGCTTCCATAAATGTCATGCCGTTATCTATTTATAATTCTTTGAATTTGGGACCTTTGAAAGAAACGGGCGTGATAATTCAACTTGCTGATAGATCTAATGTTTATCCTGAAGGAGTATTAGAAGATGTTTTGGTGCAAGTAAATGGATTAGTGTTTCCTGCAGATTTTTATGTACTTGATATGGAGGAAGATCACTCTCCTAACTCAAAGTTAATTTTATTTGGGAGACCTTTCTTGAAAACATCTAGAGCAAAAATTGATGTGCATGAAGGAACATTAACTATGGAATTTGATGGTGAGATTATTAAGTTTAACATTTATGCTGCCATGAAATATCCTAATGATGTATGTGCTGTTTATGCTTTTGATGCTATTGATACTCTAGCTCAGAAAACATTTGATTTTTGTGATAAGGATAAAGTAAAAATTGCACTTGATAATAATTTGATTTCTGAAGAAGTGCAGATTTTTGAACAAAAATTTGTGATAGATAACGATCTTCAAGATATGGTTTATGACTATAACAAACCCGTTGCACATAATTCTATTAACATTACTAATTTTAGTGTGCATGATGTTTTTGAAGAAAAAACAAGTATAAGTCAAGTTGAATTGAATGCACAATTAGAAGTGAATGAGAAGGCAATGGTAGCTTGTGAGAAAATGCAAGTGTGGTCCAAACAATTAGTGAAAATTTAATAACTTAAAGAGAAGTGGAGACGTCTAGCCAAAGACGTTAAATGAAGGCGCTTTTGGGAGGCAACCCAAAATTTTTATTTTATTTTTTTGTCATTTAAGTTTAATTTAATTAGTTATCTTATTATGTTTTCTGCTTTGTGTAAAAAAAAAAAAAAAGATTTGAAATTCTATTTTGGTTTTTCCTTTTTATTTTCATTTTCATTTTACATTTTCTTCTACCAACCAATGCTCAGCCATGGCCATAATATCGTCTGATCCTTCACGCCTTCTTCACTCATATAGGATGTCCCTCACCTTCACCACAACTCCAGTTGTCTACCGCGGTTCAGGGAAGTATCTTGTTCCCTTGTGTTTGTTTTATTTTCTTTCTTGTCCGCGTGTGCATATTTTCTATACATTGAGGACAACGTATGATTTAGGTGTGGGGGGGGGGTGTCTTGTGCTTCATTGATTATTTCTAAATTTTTCAAGTAGGTTTGACATTCTGATATCTTCTTTGAAATTTCTCTCTTTTAATGCTCATTTAGAATAATTTTGAGTTATATGCATTAGTGATTTGGATTGGAATGTATGAATGAGATGAGTATGATTAGCTTTGTTTGGAAATTTTTAAAGCATCTTGTTAATTTTAATGATTGAATTGAATGAGAATGTGCAATATTTGATACATTGAAACCATTGTGAGTATTTGAGCCTAAGAGCATTTTCTTTTTCATGCTCACATATTTCTTTGTTGAGATTGACAAATATGGTATAATCATTCTAGAACTTGCTTTGTTATGCATGTTGAGATCACATTGTGAATTCATGTTGAAAAATGATAAGGGCATTTAGGATTACCAATTTTAAACTTTCTAAAAAAAAAAAAAACAAAAACAAAACTTAACCTTATATTACATATACCCCTAGTCACCCAATTTTGAGCCTTAGCCTTTCTTTGTTATAACACCACATTGTTTAGCCTTAAATCCTTATCTTTGTTTACCATCGTTGAACCATTGATCAAGAGTATGTGGGAATGAATTGCATGATAAAATTTCTGTTGATTCCGAAGGAAAGAACCACTGAGAAAAAAAAAAAGAAAAAAAGAGAAGAAGTGAAAAGTATTCCCTACAAGTATTGGACAAAGTAAATTCATTGTGTACAAATTGGTCCAATTTATGGTGAAGTTGTAAAAAAAAAAAAAAAAAAAAAAGGAATGCATGTTATGTGGAATAAAGAAAGTGGTTCTACTATGCTATTTGTTACTTTTGAGTCATGCAAGGAAATTCCTATATATCTTGATATCTGTAGCCTATATTTTTCTTTCTTTTTACCTACCTTTACCTAAGCCCCATTACAACCATTTTCAAGACCCTTTGATTTCTGCATGGATTTATATTATTAGTGGTGGAGATGTGATATATAAGCAAGCTTATGGTAATGACATGCTATATTTGATTTGAGTGTTGAATGAACCCTAAACACTTTGAGTGATTAGAGTGCAACCTGTGAGAGGTTATCAAATTTTGTTGCATTTGATTTCGATGAAATTATTGGGATTGATGAAGATGCATATGTTTTGTTTTGAAAAATCAGGCTATGAATACTTATTCTTTGATTTGTTATTCCAATTTAGATCTTTAATGTGTAATGACTTTGAGTTATTTGTGGATGGGTTGAAAAGGAGTATGGAATAGAGAGGAAGATGTTGATCTAATGCAAGCTTGAGGACAAGCTTTGATTTAAGTGTGGGGGAATTTGATAGAGTGTATAATTGCATATTTATTGGATCAATTCTCTTGTGTTTTAATTGATTAAAAGGCTTGTTTATAAGGATATTAATTCTTTTTGTGATTAATGGTTAGATGAAGCATTTTTCCTAAAGAATGTAGCCTCACAAGACAAGTGGCACAAGAAAGACACAATTGAGGCCACCAAATTCCACAACAAAATGTTGGCCATTAAAGAAAAGCAAAGCCTTGAATTAAGGAAAAGAAAAGCCTTGAATTAAGGAAAAGCAAAGCCTTGAATTAAAGAAAAGCAAAGCCTTGAATTAAGGAAAAGAAAAGCCATGAATTAAGGAAAGCAAAGCCATGAATTAAGGAAAAGAAAAGCCATGAATTAAGGAAAGCAAAGCCTTGAATTAAGGAAAAGCACAACCAAATGTCTTGAATCCTTGCCTATAAATAGGCAAGGCTTGGACAATCAAGGCATCCCATTTTTAGGCTTTACTAGTTCAATAGAGAAGAAAACAAGGTTTGAAGATGAGAAGGAAGAAGAAGGAATGAATTTTCAGCCACAATTCATCCTTTCATGGAGTGAGCTACGGCCGAAGAAGACGAGAGCCGCACGGGATCGACAAAAAGGGCAGTCATTTGATTTTCTTTGTATTTTCTTTTAATTATGTTTAGCTAAATTTTTATTTTCCAATCAAGTTTAATTGAGGTTTGATTCCAACAATTGTGAGGTTCCGGTAATTTTATTGTTTCTTTTATTCTTGAGTATTTATATATTTTCTATGCTTCATTATATTATTGAATTGAATTGTTAGACAAGAGGCCTATTGTTTGATAGTTGAATTCAATATATAGTCATTTAGAATAATTAATCTTTTGTTGATTGTTCTAATTCAAGTGACAAATAACAACATCGAAAGGTAATCAACGCCTTAGATTGTATGTTATGAAAATATATAATCTAGCTTAAATAAACAAGGCGTTTCCGGGTTTACTGGTTAGTAATTGGGTCTTTTTGAACCTTAATGCAATTAATAGACATAACTCATAGGACAGATCCGAAGGTTGTGTTTGTTAATTAGAGAAATAACTCATAGGACGGATCCGAAGGTTATCGAAAAAGTAAGAAAAGATTGGTTGTTAGAGGACGGATCTTCAACAACTATAACCAATTTATTCAAGATAAAAGAACCTATCTTTTGAATCAATGATCAATTTGAGGAATCAATACCGAAATTAATTCTTGATTGGAAACTTCTTCTTATTAATTTTTCCTCATATTTTTAGTTAGTTATCTAATTTGTTTAGTTATCTTAATTAATTCTTGCTTAGTTTCATAATACAAACCCCCCCCCCCTCTTTATTTTATTTTGTTCAAGGAATAAATCTAACCAATCTCTGTGGATTCGACCCTCTCACTGCTATCTACAAAGCTTAGCCCACAGAAGGATTATTTTTGGTGGTTTCGACACCCATCAGCGAGCATGCCCTCATCATGGTATCCCAGATTGGTTACAGTTGCAGACTTTTTATAACGGGTTGACTCGATCAACCAAGATACTTGTAGATGCTGCAGCGGGAGGTTCACTAATGGGGAAGACATATGAGGCGGCTTATGCATTGTTGGATGAGATGGCATCTACAGACTACCAATGGTCTTCAATGAGATCCACTCTACCGAAAAATCATGGCAACTATAAGGTTGATGCCCTCACTGCACTATCAACCCAGGTTGCTACACTGTCAAAGCAACTTAGTTCAATCACTGCAAATGCCATCCATATTCCTCCAGAAGCTTGTGATTTTTGTGGTGGACCTCATTCTAGTGGTGATTGTCAAGTGGGAAATCCTTTTGCCCCATCGCAGAGGGAACAAGCTCAGTTTGTAGGGAATTCAAACAGACAGTATAATCCATACTCCAACACTTACAATCAGGGATGGAGAGATCATCCCAACTTTTCTTGGAGAAACAATCAGCCTGCTGATAGACCCTATGGATTTCAGCCTCCACAGCCAATTCAACCGCCAGCACAAAAGGTGTCTTTAGAAGATGCTCTTGCTCAATTGAGCTTGAACACATCTCAGTTCATGACTAAGACTGAAGCCACATTGCAAAATCAGTCAGCATCCATTCGAAATTTGGAGGTTCAGATGGGACAACTTGCTAGTTCATTAAATTCTAGACCACAAGGGTCTTTGCCTAGTAACACGGAAATCAACCCTAAGGAACATGTGAAGGCAATTAAACTGAGAAGTGGCAAAGAGTTGCCTGAACCGGAACCACAGAGAAAGCCAGAACAAGAAACAGGGGAAACCAAAAAATCCGGAGAACAAATTGAAGAAGTCGCGAAACCCACATCGAAGTTGTTTCCAGATAATCCACCCCCTTATGTGCCACCGATGCCATATCCTCAGCGATTCCAGAAGCAAAAGCTAGAGAAGCAATTTTCTAAATTTCTTGATATTTTTAAGAAATTGCATATTAATATTCCTTTTGCTGATGCTTTGGAACAGATGCCTAGCTATGTGAAGTTCATGAAGGAGATCCTCTCCAACAAAAGAAAGCTAGAAGAATATGAGACTGTTGCACTTACTGAAGAGTGCAGTGCCATCCTGCAGAAAAAGCTTCCCCCTAAGCTTAAGGATCCAGGGAGTTTTACTATTCCTTGCACTATAGGAAATTCTAATTTTAATAAGGCCTTGTGTGATCTTGGTGCGAGTATTAATCTTATGCCTCTCTCTGTTTTCAGGAAACTTGGCTTAGGAGAAGCCAAACCCACTACAGTCACATTGCAATTGGCAGATAGATCATTCAAATACCCAAGAGGTGTTATAGAGGATGTGCTTGTCAAGGTGGACAAATTTATCTTCCCGGCTGATTTCATTGTGCTTGACATGGAAGAAGACGAAGAAATTCCTATTATTCTTGGTAGACCCTTCTTGGCTACGGGAAGAACCCTAATTGACGTGCAAAAAGGGCAACTAACCATGAGGGTTCAAGATGAGCAAGTCACTTTCAATGTCTTTAAAGCATTGAAATTTCCGAGTGAGATAGACAATTGTATGAAGGTGGATACAATTGATGATTGCACTAAAGAAAAGTTTCAGGCAAGCCATCCAAAAGATCCCATGGAAGCATGTCTGATGGGGATAGAAAATTCTGAAAATCCAAAGGTAGATATATGCTCCAAACAATTAGAGACCTTGGCACTGTGATTCATCAAAAGGCCATTTGAAGACCTTGGAAAAGGTGGGGCGAATCAATACCTTGATTGAGAAGCCACCACGCTTAGACCTCAAGCCACCGCCTAAGCATCCAAGTATGCATTCCTAGGTGAGTCCTCTACTCTTCCTGTTTTTATTTCTGCATATCTGAATGAAGAGCAAGAGGATAAATTGCTAAGAGTGTTGAGGGAACATAAATCGGCATTAGGATGGACTATAGCTGACATAAAAGGGATTAGCCCTTCAATTTGCATGCATAAAATTTTGATGGAAGAGAACTATAGGCCATCTGTAGATCACCAACGTAGATTAAACCCTAACATGAAAGAAGTGGTGAGAGCTGAGATATTAAAACTTTTGGATGCAGGAATTATTTATCCTACTTCAGATAGTGTATGGGTCAGTCCTGTTCAAGTAGTACCTAAGAAAGGAGGGTTTACTGTAGTTGAGAATGAAAAAAATGAATTGATCCCTACTAGGACTGTTACTGGATGGAGAGTATGCATTGATTATAGGAAGTTGAATGCAGCCACTAGGAAAGACCACTTTCCTTTGCCTTTTATTGATCAAATGCTTGATAGATTAGCTGGTTACTTTTATTATTGTTTTTTAGATGGTTATTCAGGATATAACCAAATTTCAATAGCCGCAGAGGACCAAGAAAAGACCACCTTTACATGCCCCTATGGTACATTTGCATATAGAAGAATGCCATTTGGTTTGTGTAATGCACCTGCTACTTTTCAAAGATGTATGATGGCAATTTTTTCTGACATGGTGGAACGTTTCATTGAAATATTTATGGATGATTTTTCTGTGTTTGGTTCTTCTTTTGATTCATGCTTATCTAACCTTAAACTTGTGCTTAAACGATGTGAAGACACTAATCTAGTCTTGAATTGGGAAAAATGTCATTTTATGGTTCAAGAAGGAATTGTGTTGGGTCATAGAGTGTCTGCAAAAGGGATTGAGGTTGATAGAGCTAAAATTGAAATCATTGAAAAATTACCACCACCTACTATCACAAAGGTAAGAAGTTTTCTAGGGCATGCTGGATTTTATAGAAGGTTCATAAAAGATTTTTCTAAAATTACAAAACCTTTGTGTAATCTTCTTGAAAAAGATGTTCCTTTTAAGTTTACTGCTGATTGTTTACGAGCTTTTGACTTGTTAAAAAATTCATTAGTATCAGCTCCCATTATTGTTGCTCCATCTTGGGATTTACCTTTTGAGTTGATGTGTGATGCAAGTGACTATGCAGTTGGTGCAGTTTTGGGTCAGCGAAAAGGTAAGATCTTTCATGCTATATACTATGCTAGTAAAACTCTTAATGATGCACAATTGAATTATGCTACCACGAAAAGAGTTATTAGCAGAGTATTTGCTTTTGATAAATTCGAGATCATACTTAATTGGCTCCAAAGTTATTGTTTATCGATCATTACGCCATTAATTATTTGCTAGTTAAAAAAGATGCAAAGCCTAGGTTGATCAGATGGGTCTTGTTGTTACAAGAATTTGATTTGGAAATCAGAGATAAGAAGGGTAGTGAAAATGTAGTTGCTGATCACCTATCTCGTTTAGAACCTCAAGCCAAGATTGATGAACCACAACCGAGGATAAATGAGATCTTCCCCGATGAGCAATTGTTCAATATTGCTACAGGTAAGTTTCCTTGGTTTGCCGATTTTGCAAATTATTTGGTCACTAATGTGCTTCCCCTAGATTTATCTAGCCAACAGAAAAAGAAATTCTTATCTGATGTGAAGCATTATTACTGGGATGAGCCTTTTTTGTATAAATTATGTCCTGACCAAGTAATACGGAGGTGTGTTCCAGAAGAGGAAATACAAAGCATTTTGCAGCATTGCCACTCTTCTGAATATGGTGGTCATTTTGGAGGCAATAGAACCGCAGCTAAAATTCTTCAATGTGGCTTTTATTGGCCAACAATATTTAAGGATGCACAATCTTATGTAGCTGCGTGTGATCGATGCCAGAGAACAGGGAATATTTCAAAGAGACATGAGATGCCTCTCACCAATATTCTAGAGGTTGAACTATTTGATGTGTGGGGTATTGACTTCATGGGACCATTTCCTCCTTCATACAATAACCTCTATATTCTTGTGGCTGTGGATTATGTGTCCAAATGGGTTGAAGCGACTGCCTTACCTACCAATGATGCAAAAGTGGTAGTAAATTTTTTGAGGAAAAATATTTTCACTCGTTTTGGGACTCCTAGAGCAATCATTAATGATGAGGGAACTCACTTTTGTAATAAATTGTTAGCTGCTCTTTTGGCTAAGTATGGGGTAAAACATAAAATTGCCACTGCTTATCATCCCCAAACTAGTGGTCAAGTGGAAATATCCAATAGGGAATTGAAACGGATTTTGGAGAAGACAGTGAGTTCTAATAGGAAAGATTGGTCTCGGAAGCTTGATGATGCTTTGTGGGCATATAGAACAGCTTTTAAAACACCTATTGGTATGTCTCCGTATCGATTGGTGTATGGTAAAGCCTGTCACTTACCTGTGGAGTTGGAACACCGTGCTTATTGGGCCATCAAGCATCTTAACTTTGACTTGGCGACCTCGGTGAAAAAGGTTACTCCAATTAAATGAGATGGATGAATTCCGTCAAAGGCGTATGAGAATGCTAAGATGTATAAGGAGAAAACAAAGGCTTGGCATGACAAGCACATTTTGCATCGAGAATTTCATCCGGCGGAAGGTACTCTATACAACTCAAGGTTGAAATTATTCACTGAAACTTCGATCGAGGTGGTCCGACCCTTCTGATTGTGCAAGTGTTCCCCTATGGCGCTGTTGAAATTCAAGGCGAAGATAGAAGGTTCAAAGTAAATGGTCAGAGACTCAAGGCTTATATCGAAGGTGGAGTAGACTTTCAAAAGTGCATTATCACCCTAGTGGATGCAAATTGAGGCGAACAGAGAAAGTCCGGCTGAAGACTATAAAGCAAGCGCTACTTGGGAGGCAACCCAAGTTCTTTTACCTTTATTGCTTTTATTTTTTCTTCTTATTATTATTATTCTTATTTATTTATTTTTTTCTTAAAAAAAAAAAAAATTTACTATTTGAAATTCTGTTTCACCTTTTTGCTGCACCAGTCTGAAGAAAAATCCGGTTCAAGGCCTTTCCGTTGGATTTTTGTGCTAAAATTTTACAGCAAGGTAGAATATTCAACCAGGTTCATGTCCACAAAATTTCAGAATTTTTGGAGCTGTTTTGGTACCTGAACGAAATTCATCTTCAACAGTTGTTCAAAACAGGGCAGTTTCCTCACTTTTCGTTTTCTTATGTTCTCTTTAGTTGCTATACTTGATCTTGCTTCTTGTTGCATTGAGGACAATGCTAAATTTTAAGTTGGGGGTGGGATACTTGAAATTTTGTGCTGGTATTTTGTCAAACTTTTTGAAAAATTTCAATTTTATTGGGTTAAAAGAAAAGTCCTTCCAAGTTTTCAATTTTATTGATATCTTCTTTGAAATTTCTAATTCTTTTGATACTCATTTAGAATAATTTTGAGTTATATGCATTAGAGATTTGGGTTGGAATGTATGAATGAGGCAAGTATGATTAGTCTTTGTCTTTAAAATTTTTAACATCTTGTTGATTTTGATGATTGAATTGAATGAGAATGTGCAATATTTGATATAATGAACCCATTGTGAGTATTTGAGCCTATGAGCATTTTATTTTCATTGCTCACATATTTCTTTGTTGAGTGTTGTCAAATATGGTATGTTCATTCTAGAACTTGCTTTGTTATGCATGTTGAGATCACATTATGAATTCATGCTTTGAGATGATAAGGGCATTTAGGATTAGCCGTTTAAACTTTCTAAAAAGCCATCCCATTATATATACCCCTAGTCAACCAATTTTGCGCCTTAACCTTTCTTTGTTATAAACACCACATCATTAGCCCCAAACCATTGTTTTTGTTTATCAAGTTAAACCCTATGTCAAGAGTATGTGGGAATTAATTGCATGATAAAATGTCTAATGATTCAAAAACAAAAAAAAAAAAAAAAAAAAAAAAAAAAAAAAAAAACAACAACCACTGAAAAAAAAAAAGAAAAAAAGAAAAGAAGTGAAAAATATTCCCCACAAAAATTGGACAAAGTAGATGTTCTACAAAGTGGATGTTCTTCATTGTGTACAAGATGGTCCAACTTCAAGGGAATGCATGCTATTTGGAATAAGAAGTGGTTCTAATGTGCTATTTTTATGCTTTTGAGTTATGCAAGAAAGTTCCTTCATACCTTGATATGCTTAACCTAAATTTTCCTTTCTTTCTACCTACCCTTACCTAAGCCCCGTTACAACCCTTATAAAGACCCTTTGATTATTGCATGGATTCATATTTATTAGTGGTGGAGATGTGATATATAAGCAAGCCTATGGTAATGACATGCTATGTTTGATTTGAGTGTTGAATAAAAATCCTAAACACTTTGAGTGATTAGAGTGCAACCTATGAGAGGTTATCAAATTTTGTGCATTTGATTTCGACAAAATTGTTGGAATTAATGAGATGTGTATTTTGTTTAGAAAATTGGGCTAAGAATACTTGTTCTTTGGATTATTATTCCAACTGGATCTCTAATGTGTAATGACTTTGAATGGGTTGGAAAGGATATGGAAAGAAAAGAAATATGTTCTTCTAGTGCAAGCTTGAGGACAAGCTTTGAGCTAAGTTGGGTAATTTGATCACTCGATTTTATATAGAGTTTTCTTATTAATTTTGGTTAGAAATTGGCTTGTGTTTTACTTTGTTTTTACATATTTTGGCCAAATTATCCTTTGAATTTATGAGTTCTAAGTTTTCCAATATTTCTAGAACTTTTGAGTTTAATCTTGAGAACAAAGGACTAACCAATTATTTTTATCAAAGCTTGACCAAATTACTTCAACAACAAGACAAAGAAGATTTTCTTTTGTTGGCTGCAACAAAGAAAAATGAAGCAACCGACAGACACAAGGAGAGGAAAACTGAAATTTTGGCCAAATTATCCTTTGAAACCCACTCATCTACGGAGTTCATAACTCTTGATTCAGACGTCCAAATGAGATGATTCAAGATGATATGGAAAGATAAGAAAGAGAGCAAAAACTTTCATGAAGAAAGTTTTCTCAAATTCTGGAAGAAAAAGGACCACAACCGACAGAAACTTGAAGATTTTTTCGAAAGTTTCTTTAGCTCTGAGTTGAGACATTCATGAGTTTGCTTCACGGTTTGTAGCACAATTTGATAGCAACATTCAAGAAGAAGAAGCCTTCTTACTTAGCCAAAGGAAAAAGAGAATGAATAAACAAATCGGACAACAAAGAAGCAAAAGAAAAAGAATCAGCCGAGCAACACAATTTAGAAAAGAAAACAGTCGGCTTGAACAAAAATCAGTTACCATTCATTCTTTACAAAGGAGGCCAACTGCAAAGAAATAAAAGAAGGAAGAAGCCAGCTTTTGAGTGAAGAAACTGAGCACATGAGAGCATAACCAACCCAGCTGCATCTTTTTATTTTTCTAAAGAAAGAGTGCATGAGGACAGCAAGAAAGTCTCTCCAAAAATGCAGCCTCACATGGGCAAAAACAAAGCTCAGAAAAATCGGGCAGCAACATGGAGAGAAACAAGCAAACAGCCGAGCATGCACACGAAGAAAGAAAAAGAAAAGAGAATCAAGTCACATGAATTGCCAACTACAAAAGCAAAGCTTGGGCTGTTTTATTTCTTTGGAAAAGAAACCAAGCACATGGCAAGAACAACACCTTGGCAGAGCAAAGAAAGAAGAGCAAATCCTTGCTTATAAATAAGAAAGCTTACAACGGAGGAAGACATTCCATTTCAGGTGATCCCATTTTCAGTAGAGCAGCATTTCTAGTTTTCTTTAGATTAGATTTAGTTTAGCCAAGCTATTTTTCTTTCTATTTTCCTGCAGTAGTTTAGAGCATCCAGCTTTCTTAATTCTTTTGTTTTGTTTTCTTTTGGAGTTTGGTAGGATTTCATTAGCTTCCTTCGGTTTTTCTTTTGAAACTTCAGCAGATTGTTCACGGTTTTTCTTGATGCTTGTTGCCATTATTCTCGGTTTCTTCAGAGAACTTCCACTGCATCTTCTCACGTTGAAGCTCACGGGTTCAAGAAGAACTTCAAGACCTTCCTCGGTTTCTCACGCAAACTTCAATGACTACTTTCGGTTTCTTCTTTCTTTCTCGCAAAATTTTTTTTTGTTTTGTTTTCTTGATTTTGTTTTACTTTGTTCTTGTTGCTTCATTGATATGTGATGGAAACTCATGCCAAGACTTGACTTGGGTGTAAAGCTAGCTTAAATTGTTGTTTCCTTTTGAAGTTTGGTAGAAGCAAAACAAAGCATGCACATGCAGAATTTTGTTTTTCCTCACATATTTTCTCTGTTTTGTCTTTTTCTTGGTTTCTTTAGTTTATTTTAGTTATCAATTTTAGCTTTCTTTTATTGTTTTAGTTTTTAGTTTTATTTAACAATTTTAGTAATTTAAGTTTTGTATTTTGTTATGAAATTTTTGGCTAAGTATTATTTTTAAGTACCAATCATCTCGGCTTTTGTTTGGATTTTATCTTTTATTTTCTTTTCAATCATGTTTAAATTTTTGTGATATTCTTTTATATTAATATGAACTAAATTCTTTTCTAGGGTTTAGATGTAGCCTAACTATGAAGTCTTAATATTTTTCTATTAATATAATTTGATTTAATTTTCTATGGTTGAGTATTTATCTTTGTGCTTAATGCTTCTAATTACTTGATCACTAATTAGATGATTTGTTAATCATAACGAATTGGAAGAGGAGTTATGTGTCAAGTTCATTGAGATAAATGCCATAAATTGCATGTAGGATAGGAATATACCTACATGGTTTGTGTAGTTGCTATATGAGAATCCATAGAAATTAATGACTTCATAATTGTTGTAATTCACATAGGAATATAGTGAATTAGCAATTAGGAGGATTTTTATTAGATCTCGGGAGGGACTAGTAAATAAATTTGGGAATCTCGACTATCAACCAGGAAATTAAATTAGATTATAGAAATAGATTAATATTAGGATGGATTAGTTATGGTGAAATCGAAAACCCTAGATCTTTCGTCAACTTAATCTATTAACTTGCTTTGTTTAGTTTTTAATTTTAGTTTTAATTAAGTTTTAAAATTACTTTTAATTTAGCTTATCCATAAAATATTTTTTCCTTCAAATAAAGTTAGAACTATTTTAATTTCGGTATTTAATAATTCATTAGTCTCTGTGGGAACGATAAATTATATTCATTCTATATTACTTGTTAACGATCACGTGCACTTGCGTGTAAAAATTCGCAACACTCTCACATATTGTTCACTAATGTGGAGCATTTAGTACTCTCAAGGAAAAATGTCTTACACCAATTCTTCGAGTGGGGTGCATTGTTAATCCATTCATATGCACCTTGATCAAACTCTTTAAGTGATTCTAATTCAGCCTCATACAACTCAATAGTTGTTGTATCAGCCAAGGACCACAAATGAGTTTTCAATAACTTACTAGGGTGTTTTTTTTTTTTTGAAATTCGTGTATAGATGTTGCACACAATATCTATGTTTGCTATTTGAAGCAAAACTGCTATAGTTCCTGTCAAACCCTGCAAAGAGTATACAAATTTATCAGCGAATATACTCTTATAGAGTCCCAAATTTTGTAACTCTACTTTTATATAGTTCCAAGTTTGGTTACTGCACCTTTTCACAGTCCCAGGTTTGGTCTCTGGGCTTTTTCTATAGTCCCAAGTATGGTCACTTTATACTATTTTTTCCGACAAACTAAAAAAGAACATTGACCAATGTACTAGGGATTACCTTCTGTTGGGTCTTACATGAATGTGTAATGATGAGAATTACTCAATCTCTAGATCTTACCAATAATTCCAAAAACCATGTCATTACTTTGTGGACTCATTTTCCACAACTGAACATGTTGTAGGTCACCAGCCATTGTTTGGGCCCATTCCTAGAGCGGTGAGGATCTGGCCAGGATATGGCCTTTTGGGAAGCACCCATCCAAGAAAATCATAGGTCGACATCTAAACTTAAATCCCCTATTTAGCGACCCAATATAGCAATAAAATCTCATAAATCGTGGATTGTTTTTGGCTCTCTAAATGCAGCAAAAAAAAAAATCAATAGTTGTTCCTGTGTGTGTTTTATTCAACTCTATTGTATAGTCTCATAGAAACATGTACTGTTTCTCGGCATTTCCTTTGATATTTGCAATTGCCATTAATCTCATCTTGTACCCACTTGTCTTAAATAGCTCACAGCCAAACTTCTCATCCACATTTTGTCATAGTTGCTTAATTGGCATATTCATATTGGCAGGAAACCAATCCAAATAGCTATTTACTAGCCAACCAGAAGTCAACATCGGATTGTTGATTGCATCATCAACACACGTATGGACATCATTGAGGTTATTAGGATGAAATATTTAGAACCAAGTGGCTCCAAGTTCCTAACATAAACATACCAATTGCATAGACGTTTACAATTTGCATAAAACATCATTTTGTCATTAGTGTCACAAGCACCAATTTTCTATTCGTAATCGCATAATTCTAAAAGGCCTCCCAAAACTCCATCCAAAAGCCAAATTTTATTCCAAGTTCAAATTTTGAGTTTCTCATGTCTCTTGTCACATTGAAGTTCGTAGTGTGAATTGGCAGTGATCAACATCACCATCTGACAGACATGGATTGCTATGCAACTCCACATTCACATTGTCCTGACAATCAATAGGGTCCTGATTAGATGGACCCTTACCTTTGCTCAGTGGAGTTGACCCCATTTCATCATCATCACCTTTCAGTCTTTTCTTGAAATGGTGCTCTTGCTTATTTTCTCGTCTACTATACATCTATATTATCACCCTCACCATTGCTGTCATTGTCCTCAGAAGTCCTACCTACTTCAAGATCATCCACCAGAGGGTTTTGAGTCTTAAGGTCAATGCTAGGTTACTGATTTATAACTTGACTGTCAAATTGAGTCCCTGTTTCGCCTTCCAAAGTAGTGTTTGGGTCATAAAATTCAAGATCCTGAAAGTCCAAATCTGAATCGAAGCCCACCTAATCAACATCATCCTCCAAATTACTTTCACTGTCTGCATTTAAACTCTTCTCACTATTTGACTCTACACACTCCTCAACAACAACATTCTCCCAATTTTTTTAGCAGTCATAATGTTATTACTTAGTATCTTCTTCATCTCCATGCAAAGGGCAATCATGTGTCTCATCATTCTCTTCACAAACAAGTTCACCTCCTTATTCATTGCGATGACTTTCACTACTTTCCCCAATAACTTCGCCATCATCCATATGCTGAAATAGCCCTATGTTTAGTGTCTCTCTATTCTCAGCATCATTCCTATCTGTCCAAAGTAATGCATTAGCAAAATAACATTCAACCAAGAAACTCCAACAACTATACATAGAGGTGTACCTTGGCAGATTCTAGAATGACCTAGACTAGAATGCTCTAATGCTTGCCCCATCCCAAACTATCTCTATTGGCACTATAGTCAATGCATTAATATTGTGCGCATTATCTTGTATCTCATTTCCATGTTGTTCCTCCTCAATCTCTTCTGTCACCACGCCACTTTTTTGTTCAACAATGGACTCTATTGTGGGTAGTTGGTCCTTCATTTCCTCGGTTCTCTATCTTATACTATTCTACCCAAGCACAAAATTTCCTAACATCCTCGTTAGTTTATAATTCTCTCAACCCATTATTGATATTCCCAATTGGATCAATGTAATAGTACTGCACCACAATGTCTTCTGAATGCGTTAACTTTTTCATCATTTCATTCATTTCATGTAAGGAAAACCTTTGTGAGTCACATAAGTTCACATAGACAACCACACCACCATTGTAGCTCTTATATTTGTCTCTATCAATCCTTCCACCATGGGGAATACAGATAGTGAACATAGTACCATTTGAGCCTGCAAAGGAAAAAAAAAAAAAGGCACCAACAATGAAAACATCAGCAATGGTGATATCCACAGTCTCTATAACATTAGTGAAAACAGCATAAACAATTAGAAAATAGGGGAAATCAACGAGTACACAACACTGCCACACAAGTGAATTTAATATGGATTTTAGGACACGAAATAGCATGTAAGACCACATATATGCCATTTGTCCTGAAAAGAGTTTGGACCATAAAGCATTTTTAACTAAAATTTTTGAATTCTTCTGACACAAGGATTGGACCACATCACTTTTTTAACCTAGAAATTTCTACATCATTGTCCATAATGCAATTTTCTATTTGCTATTCCAACATAGATCCCTTGTCATAGTACCATGTTAAAGTTTCGAGACTCACTATAAATCATATAAGGATCCACATACATATCGAACGGCCTTATTTTCCAGTCCATTACAGTGGCTTCAAGCTTAGTCTCATTCTGCAATCGATTCGGCTAGGTTAGGCTGGATTTCGACTAGGTTGTAATTTGCAGGTTTACAAATTGGGTTGCGGAAACATTTGCTAGAATTGAATGAAGAAATTCAATTGACGAATGTGAAAGGAGATAAAGTTGGAAGACAACTGCTTTTGCAAAGAGAATTCATGCTTAAGACTTAAAATTACACTTCTGTCCACAGCAAAAAGGCGCACGTCATGCGTGCTCTTCTTTCCGTGACACTTAACGGCTATCTTCAACAGAGTGACCTTTTTTGCTCCAAAAAAAAAAAAAAGAAGAAGAAAAAGTATAGTAACCGAAGTTGGGACTTTACAAAAGTATAGTGACTAAAAAATCTATTTACTCTTATGAACAATTAATTAACTAAGATTCTCACTAGTGCTTGTTGTCTTAATTAGCTAATAATTCAATTTTTTTTTCATATTGAAAGTCCTTATAATAATTAACGTGAGCCAAATATAATTTATAGAAAAGAAAAAGGAAATTGAGGAAAGGACAGTAAAGATTAACTTTCGCTTGAAACTGCAGAAGTTGTCAAAGGACTTAGTTACATAATTATGGCTCCAAGTCTAAATATCAATGGACCGATCAAGAAAAGGAGAGCATTAGAGCACAAAACTCAGAATGATTGGGGATGTTCAGTGGTGGATTTCCCACTATTAGAGCCATACCCCAAAAACATTCTTCCAAATAGCAAGCATGATAAACTCAATGTCTGGGATGTCTTCTCAGGAGCATTGTCAATGACCAGTGAAAGAAGCTTTACATATGGGAAAATTTCTGTTGTTCCAATGTTGTGGATGGAAACAAAAACTTCTCAAGTTTCTCAGTGCTTGAGAATGCTTCTATAACATCCATTGTAACAAGTGCACAACGTATGCTTAGTGCCTTCAGTCTAGGCATGTACTCTATTGCCTTCTCAAAAAAACATAGCAGGAAAGCTTGAGAACAATAAGACTTGGGCAATGTACTCAAAAAAATCTTGAAGATGAGTGGAGGAGGATGATAAAAAGTATTGAACTCAAAGAAGAAGGGTTTGAGTTTTGGTGAGAATCAGAAAGCTCTCTTCAGCCCTGATTTTGTTGCGCTCTTTGGGAATAGCAACATCAATTCTTCCAAATTCAGGCACCTATATAAAGTTAAAAATCACAAGATTAATATTATCTAAATGAATTAATTAGGACATAACTGAAAAGAGTTTTGATCAATACCTTTGGGATATAGATCAAATGCCTATCATTGACAAAAATTGAGGGATCAAAAGTCAATGTAGTCAAGTTGATTAGACCTAGGTTTATTCCATGTGTAAATGCAAACTGAAGCACTTCTTGGATTTCTACGCATCGTCTGCTGCCTGCATTTTGAAATGTCAAGAGCCTTGTAAAAAAATTTCTTATCCGAGGTAGCTACAAAGGTAGGAGCTGCACGCTTCAACCACAATTCTGATTCTATCTAGGACATTTACCACCGAAAATATGTGCACCAACATGTCATGGTGGAGCATGGACCAATTTGGCATGTTTGGTGATCGGTTGATTTCCATTGTACTTTAAGAATCTAGAATTGAAGATTTGACTAGATTAATTAGATGTTAGAACCCACTAAGTACACATATGTTTGATGAATGGAAGGAAGACATTGAGTATTGGAGGTGGTTACATAATTAATACATTCATCCGTCGTAATATTAATTTTGAACATCATTTAACCAACTCAATCTATCAAAAAGAAATTGAAGTTCTTCGATCAAATGTAAATCTTGAAATTAGATGACTTAAATGTGTCAATGTGGACATGCATGGTTCAAGGCAAAATAAGCATTTATCTAATGCAAAGCACATGTAAAATGGCTAGGAGATTTCATTCTTACTTAAGCAGTCTTTGATAGTGTCCGTTTTTGAAGTATATACCTAAATACAATAAATTTCTACTAAAAACTTATTTCTTCTTTTAAACATTTATCATTATTCCAGAATCATGAATTGCGAAAGAATATATATTATGACCCTTTTTTTTCTTTTACATTGATGTTCGCTTTGCTAATCATGTGTTTATTACATTAATTTGAACTTATTAACTATTATGAACAATTAAGGAAAAGAATGCATGTCAAAAATAAAAAATTTCCTCCGTTATGATTGAAAATAAGAAACTAGGATCCAAATCTCTCATGTTAAAAAAAAATCTAAATTCTGTCACACGCATACAAGGTATCCAAACTTTAAATTCTCTCACACGCATACAAGGTATCCAAATCTCTCATGTTAAAAAAGAAATCTAAATTCTCCCACACGCATACAAGGTATCAATTTCTTATTCACGGATCTTGCGATTAGGACAAAAAAATAAAGAAAAAAATGCTTTCGAAAAATATAAAATCTCTTAAAATTTTATCAGAAAAAACTGAAACTAAGGAAAATGAAAAAGCAAAGAAAGTGAAGGAAATAACAAAACTGAACTGGTAAAAACCAAAAATAAAAAAGGAAAAAAAAGTAATTTTTCCTTGAGAAATTAGCTACTCTTTGTTGAGATAAGCCTATACTTAAGAAGAAAAAAATTAAGAGCATCATTAGCTCTTGGATTAATCACATACAATAAATATATTAACTTTACCAAAAATGAATCTAAAACATTCTCTTGATTTTTATTTAGACATTGAAAATAATTTAAAGGAATCAATTGGCGTTTTATCAACCCTACTTTCGGAGGCAATTATATATATACACACGATGTATCGCAATTAAATTCTTAAAAAAAAAAAAGATGCTATAGGATATAAAAATCCTTCATTGCTTTGTAACAAAATCATGTAGCAAACACAATCACCAAAACACTATAACAAACATTTCGATTGGAGACTGCAATACAAATAAGGACAAAAACTTTACGAAACATATATTATAAGAAAATTTCTTATTAGTCAATATCAAAATTAGGTAGAACCTTTCAAGACATCAACACATGAGTTAATGACAATTTTTCAAAACATATATATATATATATATAGATAGGGCTCTCAACTGTTTTTTCTTGTTATAGTTTTATTTTTATCTTTATTTTGAATTATAAATCATCATTATTAATTGGGATTATATAAGAATTTTATCTGAAAAGTGAACTATTTTTTTTTGGAAAAAAATATTTTGAAATTAGATTTTTTTTAGAACGAAAATAGTATAAGAAAAATGAATGTCAATTATATAAATATTAATACAAAATATTTATACTGATTTATTAAAGTGTGTAATATGAAATAATAAAAAAAAGAAAAATGTAATAAGACATCCATTGTGGTGGAATAGAGGGCCAGAAATGCCGAATTAGTTTTTTGTATAGTTAAACAATTCTGGAATCTGGCAATGAAGCAGAATTTTCAACTGAGTAGCCATCGAGACTACCGAATAAAGCCCCCAGGACATAGGCGAGTTGGTAAGTTTTGGGTGATGTGGGGAGAAATTCTCAGGTTCAAATCTGATGACGTGGAACAAATTTTCCGTTGAAATATTATGGAGGGTCTGTCCTGAACTTTGGCATGTTAACTTTCTCCCTCACGCCTATGTTAATTTTTACACATCTCTCAATTTATATTCGCTTGGCTAAAAGGTCTCTGATACAAGTGAAAAAATTTTGCTTTTGTAAAAGGACTTTCTCTTAAAAAGAAAATAGCAAATAAATAGCGAAGAATCGTAAAACATTAAATTGGACCAACGTTCTTCGAAACTTCCACCAATGCACCAAACATTTTGTCGGCTCTCACAGTTGCATTGTTTAAGCCGTCTTCAGTTACGTCAACAGAAGTTTAATTCTAATTGTCCGTGACTCTTCAACTTCACCAAACATTTTGTCGGCTCTCACAGTTGAACTGTTTAAGCCGTATTCAGTTACGTCAACAGAAGTTTAATTCTAATTGTCCTTGACTCTTCACCAAACGGCTCTCACAGTTGCGCTGCTTAAGCCGTCTTCAATTACGTCAACAGAAGATTAATTCTAATTGTCCTTGACTCTTCACCAAATTCAGGGTTGCTGACAAGGGGGGCTAGAAAAAAAATGAAGGAAGTTTAGAGGGGTAATTGGTTTTGTGCCCATCCAGTTTTGGGCGCCCACGCCATTTGGGGAATGCACCAATCCCACTTTTGGCATAAAGTTAATTACTCCTCTCAAATTTTCTTTATGTTGTTTTTTTAACTTACAAGTGTAATTCTTTCCCAAATTTAGGATTCAGACCAGCCCACCCCTAATAAAACGAAGGTAAACATGGATTGACAATTTTGTTTTTTGCACTCTTCCTAGTGACTCTTTGGGAAAATATTTTCTTTTCGCCATTGTGTTATTATTATTATTATTATTATTTCAAAATGCGGAATCAATCTTATTAAAACTAGAAAGCCTTAATGGGAGTGGAGATCAAATCATTAATAGCCCGTATAGACATTATTTTAGAAAAATATATTTTTTTATTTTTTGAAATAGTAGTTATGTGATAAAAGCTGTATTAAAAAATAAAAAAGTATATTAAAAAGTGTAAAATTGTGTTTTGAGATATTAATCATACAAGATTTAAGATTTGAAATATAAGAACTAGGCAAACGTCACGCAGATGAGGGTCTGCCCTCGTGTACAAATCAATAACAGAATACTTAAGACAGTTGATGACATATGAGAATGACTAAACAAGGTGAGAAAATTTTGCGTGAGAAACTTTGCAACGTTGACAAGGAATTTTAAAAACTAACTGGAAAATTTCATTGAAAAAGAATTACTTCTTTCGTCGACCAAAAAAAAAAAAAAAAAAAAAAGTCTATCTATTGAAGAGCGTAATTTTTTAGAGCACTAAAACTAAATACATTATTAGTCATATAATTGTTCATTTATTTCTTTATTTTTTAATTATAAGCCATCTTAATTATTCCTTTTGTCCCAAAAAAAATTCACTTTAATTTTATACAATTTTTTAAAATTACAACCTACAACACATTTAATACACAATTAGATGCATAATTTTATATATTTTTTTCTTTTTTTTTAATTTGGGTTACACACTATCATTATTAGTAAATGTAACACAAGGATTTCACACTTGGGACCAAAAAATAAATAAATAAATAAATAATTTTTCTCAAACACTACTTTTCAAGGCTATTATAGAAATCTAATTTAAAAATGAACTCTTTTATAAAGGAGAAAAAAAAGGTGATAACTGATTTTTTTAGAACAAAGAAAATATATTTTACTACTGTATTGCCGTTTTAGTATCTTGTACCCTTCATGTGAGAGGGACAACATAACTTCATGATTTTATTTTTTTTCAAAATAGTGATAAGTGTATTAACTTTGTAAAAGTTAATTATTACATTCAAGGTCCCATATATGGACTCTTCTTAGCTCGGAAGTAGGCTGAAACTAACTGACATGATCATGTCACTCCATTCCTATACCTCATCCCACAAAACAACACTACATAAATAAAGAAGCTACACTAACCAATGTGACTAACGATTAGTAGAACCACTAACAAATGTAGTATTCCATCATCTATACACATGGTATCATACGAGCTATCTAATCACTCGAGTTTTGTTACTGATATTCTAGCCATTCCTGTTGTGCCACTGCAATCACTATTCGCTTTAACTTTACCATAAATATATTATACAATAAATATATTAACTTTACCAAGAATGAATCTAAAAAATTCTCTTGCCTTTTGTGTAGACATAGAAAATAATTTAAAGGAATCAATTGGCGTCTTATCAACCCTACTTTCGGAGGCAATTATATATATACACACGATGTATCACAATTAAATTATTTTTAAAGAGAAAAAACAACAGATGCTATAGAATATAAAAATCCTTTGTAACAAAATCATGTACCAAACACAATCAACAAAAACACTATAACAAACATTTCGATTGGAGACTGCAATAGAAATAAGGACAAAAACTTTACGAAACATATATTAGAAGAAAATTTCTTATTAGTCAATAACAAAATTAGGTAGAACTTTCAAGACATCAACACATGCGGAGTTAATCTTAGGGTCCATTTGGATAGTGATGTATTTGGAAAAAGTTGTGTTGGAATATGTGAAAATTTTAGTGAGTATTCTTTTATAGAAAAAGTATTTTGGAGGGAAAATAAGAGGAAAATTTTTTAAAATTATGCGAGAGGAATTTAAGTGGGAAATTTTAAATTTTGAAATAAAAATGTGTTTGGATAGTTTGTTTTAATTTGAGAATTTACTTATTTGTAAATAAAAATACATTGTCCAAACGGACCCTAATTTTTCAAATATATATATATATATATATATATCAAAGGCTCTCAACTTTTTTTTTCTTGTTGTAGTTTTATCTTTACTTTTTATTTTAGATTATAAATCATCATGATTAATTGGGATAACATAAGAATTTTATATGAAAAGTGAATTGTTTTTGTATGGACAAAAAAAATATTTTCAAATTAGATTTTTTTTTAGAACGAAGATAATGTAGGAAAAATGAATATCAATTATATTATACTGACGCAGCGTTCAGCGTAGAGAGACATTTGGGGAAAATTAATTCTGAAAAAACTGAATAATAATAATGAATTGTATCTGTCAAAGAAATCCTAAATAACCTTATATAGGCCTAAAACACAACTCGACTATGGTTAGGATACTAAAATACAATTCTGCTAAATTTAGGATACTAAAACACAATTCTGCTAGATTTAGGACACTCTAAATAAAAATCCTAAAATATATTAAAAATCAAAAGGATAAGAAAATAATTAAAAAAAATTAAAAAAACTCCAGGTAAACAATCCCTATCATTCTTCTCCACTTGAAGAAAACTCGTCCTCAAGTTAGAATCACAATCTGGATATATCGGCTCAGTGGACTCGTGGAACGGCGACAAATCAGCAATATTGAAAGTGTTGGAAATGCCCATGTTACGTGGGAGGTTAATCACTTAAGCATTGTCATTAATCTTTTTGCTGACAGTGTAAGGTCCATATTTCTTTGTTGCAATTTCTTTGTAAGATCCGGTAGAACCGCTCCTTGCGAAGAAATACCATAACCTGATCCCCAACTTCAAACACTTGCTTTCGCCGTTGTTTGTCCGCGGCTGCTTTATATTTCTTATTAGCCTCCTCTAACTTCTGCTTGACTTTTTGATGAACCTCTACGACCTGTTGGGCCATATGATCGGCTGCTATACTCTTGTCGATTCGCTTAGGTAGCTGTACCAAATCCAAAGTATGTTGAGGCGCTTTTGTATACACAACAGAAAAAGGCGACATACTAGTAGAACTATGAACAGCATTAATATAAGCAAACTCTGCCTGCGATAAAGCTACGTCCCATTGCTTCGGCTTATCCTTGCAAATACACCGAATTAAGTTGCCCAGAGTTCTATTGACCACCTCCGTCTGGCCATCAGTTTGTGGGTGAGCTGTACTACTGAAATTCAAAGACGAATCAAACAGCTTCCACAAAGTCCGCCAAAAATGTCCTAGGAATTTGCTATCCCTATAAGAAGTAATAGATTTAGGAACGCCATGCAAGCGAACCACCTCCTTAAAGAACAATCTGTCCACACTTAAGGCATCAGAAGTCTTCTTAAAAGGAATGAAATGTGCCATCTTGAAAAACCTATCAACCACAACGAAAATCGAATCTACTCCCCGTTGGGTCCTTGGCAAACCAAGCACAAAATCCATGGACAGATATTCCTATATATTGTCTGGAACAGGTAAAGGCATATATAAACTTGTATTATTACATTACTCTTTAGCAGTCTGGCAAATATAACACTTCTGCACATACCTGCTGACATCTCTACGTAACTGTGGCCAATAAAATCGCTCCTTAACAGCAGCGATAGTTTTGTCACGGCCCAAATGTGCAGCCAGTCCTCCCTCATATAAATCTCGAACTACCTTCTCTCGCAACGAAATCTGAGGAAGGCAAAGCTGATTGCCACACATCAAATACCCATCCTGCACATAGAATTCTCGCACAGGCTGACCAGCAGCACATGACTCCCAAATTTGTGCAAAGTCAGCATCACCTGCATAACATTCTTTTATTTGCTCAAACCCCAGAATGTCTTGGCTCAAGGTAATTAATAATCCAGCTCTCCTGCTCAACGCGTCAGCCACCACATTATGCATACCTGATTTGTGCTGTAATCTGAAAGGAAACTTCTGCAAAAATTGACACCAGCGTGCATGCATATCTTTGCTAATTCTTTTCGGGCTATTCAGATATTTCAAAGCTTCATGATCCGAATATAGCACAAACTCCTTTCAAATCAGATAATGTTCCCAAGTCTTTAAAGCCCTTACAACATAATAAAATTCTTTGTTATAAGTACTCCATTTTTGCCTGGCGTCACTAAGCTTTTCACTGAAATAGAAAATAGGCCTAAGCTCCTGAGATAAAACAGCTTCTACGCCCACACCACTAGCATCACAATCAACCTCAAACAGTTTATCAAAATCAGGTAAAGCAAGAACAGGTGCAGTACATAACTTCTCTTTTAATATAGCAAAGCTATTCACTGCTTCTTCCCCCCATAAAAATTTACCTTTCTTCAGGCACTCGGTAATTGGGGCAGCAATAGTACTGAAATTTTTGATAAAGCGCCAATAAAAGGTAGTCAACCCGTGGAAGCTCCTAACTTCAGAAACAGTCTTAGGGGTCGGCCAATCTCTTATTGCTCTTACCTTTGCCTCATCCATCTCTATTCCCTCAGCAGTAATAATAAACCCCAAGAAAAGCAGCTTATTGGTTAGAAAACTGCACTTTTTAAGATTTATATATAACTTATTATTCTGCAAGGCTATCAACACCTCCCTTAAGTGCATTAAATGATCCTCCTCTGTTTTGCTATAAATCAGGATATCATCAAAGTAAATGACAATGAATTTGCCAATGAAAGATTTTAGAACCTGATTCATAAGCCTCATGAAGGTGCTTGGAGCATTCGAAAGCCCGAATGGCATCACCAACCATTCGTACAGTCCCTCCTTTGTCTTGAAAGCTGTCTTCCACTCGTCTTCAGGTCGTATGCGAATTTGATGATATCCATTCTTCAAATCTAACTTTGTAAACCACTTAGCTCCATACAACCTATCCAGCATATCATCCAATCTAGGAATTGGAAATTTGTAGCCCACGGTTATCTTATTAATGGCTCTACTATCCACGCACATCCTCCAACTCCCGTCTTTCTTATGAGTTAATAGCGCCGGAACAGCACAATGACTCATGCTATTCTGAACGTGCCCCTTTCGCAACAACTCCTCCATCTTTTCTTTAGAATCTCGCTCTCATTAGGACTCATTCTGTAGTGCAGGAGATTGGGCCAACCAGCACCAGGAATTAAATGTATATGGTGCTGAATATCGCGCATGGGAGGCAATCCATCTAGAGTCTCGTCGGGCATCAACTCTTTAAATTCCTCTAACAACGGCTTAACAGCTTCAGGATACTCCTCCACTTGTAATTCAGCCCCAGCCTCTATGGTTTGCTTCACAATCAATACGTGAATTTGCCGAGTATCTGCAACTTCAGCTTCAAACTTTCTTGTGTGAGTAATGAAATTGTCACTTGCGGCCTGCTTACTTTTATTCTTTAAAGGCCGCAAAGTATATCTCACCCCATCTTTCACGAGGCTATACTGATTGACCCTTCCTGAATACTGAGCATCTACACCAAATTGTCACGGCCTTCCAAACAACACGTGACAGACATTCATGTTCACCACATCACAACATATCTCATCATGATACTTACCAATGGAGAATGGTATTTTGCACCGCTCAGTCACCTAGATACTCTCCACCCCAGATTTGATCCACCATAACGAGTAGGGATTGGGATGCTTCTCCACAGGTATCCCTAGCTTCTTTACTGTCTCCTTCCCAATAATATTCTTCATACTTCCACTATCAATAACCACAGCAAAGATCTCGCCCAAAATAGTGCATCGGGTTCGGAATAATTGATGACGCTGTGACTCATCCTCTCATTTTGGAGATAACATCATACGGCGCACTACAAAATTCTGTTCCCCTTCTTCCTCTTCTTTAAAATTTTCAGCCTCACCATCTGGCTCGCAGCAATATTCATCTTCCTCCTCTTCTCTCACTGCCATGTTCACGGTTTTCCTTTGAGGGCACTTATTAGATCGATGCCCTGGCTGATTGCACCGATAACATTTAAACTCCGCCGGTTTAGCATACAGGTTGGGATTGGCAAAATTTTTGTGCCTGCGCCCCTTTCACTTCGGTTATAGGACGCTTTTCCACTGCTTTGTCTTCTTGATTTCGCCCTGCATTATAGCGATTGTTGGACCTGTTCTTCTCTATAGGACTAGCCGAACTGCTACCGCTATAATTCTCGTAACCTCTTTTATTCCGCTCTTGCTGCATCAATTCGGCCTTCATAGCCATATTCTTCGCTTCAGAGAGATTTCGTAAAAATTGTACTCTAATTTTGTCTCTGATGAAAGGCTTCAATCCCTCAAGATACATCGTCACCTGCTGTTCCTCTGTTTCTGACAGATTATTCCGTTCAGCCAACCTCATAAATTCGGCTGTATATTCATGTATAGTCCGAGTACCTTGTTGACAGCGTTGGTATTGCTGGAACATAATTTGTTCATAATCTAGTGGAAGGAATTCCTGTTTCAACAACCTCTTCATCCTATCCCAAGTCCGAACGCTCTCTTTTCTTTCTCGCTCCCTCCTATTCTGCAATTTTTCCCACCATGCAAACGCACCCCCATTTAGTCTACAGGCTATTAATCGCACCTTTTTCTTATTTGGGGTCTCCATGTAATCAAAGAATTTATCTATTTCGGCAACCCAATTTAGAAACTCTTCTATTTCTAGACTTTCATTAAAATAAGAAATATCGACTTTTAATTTAAAGTCGTTACCTTCATAATCTCCCCGGCGCCAACGTTCGTTTCTTCCATCACGTCCCCTTCGAAATCCTCCATGACGATTTCTGTCGCCACTTTCGTCATTGGAAAATTCGCTTTCTTTCGAACTTTCTGAAATAATCGGGTTATTCTACCTGCGAACAAGAACAGGTATATCGACAAGTTCACCACGAGCAACATATGCACCCAGTCTTCTGCCGTTCCGCCGAATCCGGTTCACATCAACACCAAAATCATCGAACCGATCTGCTAGTTCACCGAGTCGTTCTTCGATACGATGAAGGCCCTGATCAATTCACTGATCAACGCGTTCCATTAAACGCTGCTCCATTCGTTGTAGCGCGTCGTCCCCAATGATTGAAGCTCCAGTCTCCTGAACATCGTCACGAAGACCACCGCCAGTCGCCATGGGCTCTGATACTAACTGACGCAGCGTTCAACGTAGAGAGATATTTGGGGAAATTAATTCCAAAAAAACTGAATAATAATAATGAATTGTATCTGTCAAAGAAATCCTAAATAACCTTATATATGCCTAAAACACAACTCGACTATGGTTAAGATACTAAAACACAATTATGCTAAATTTAGGATACTAAAACACAATTCTGCTAGATTTAGGACACTTTAAATAAAAATCCTAAAATATATTAAAAATCAAAAGAATAAGAAAATAATAAAAAAAATTAAAAAACTCCAGGTAAACGTCCAAGTAAACAATCCTTATCATATACTGATTTATTAAAGTGTGTAATATGAAAGAGTAAAAAAAAAAAAAAATGTAAGAAGGCATCCATTGCGGTCGAATAGCGGGCCAGAAATGCCGAATTATTGTTTTTGTATAGTTCGACAATTCTGGAATCTCGCAATGAAGCAGAATTTTCAACTGCGTAGCCATCGAGAATATCTAATGAATACCGAAGAATCGTAAAACACTAAATTGACCAACCTTCTACGAATCTTCCATCAATGCACCAAACATTTTGTCGGCATTTGAAGCCGTCTTCAGTTACGTCAACAGAAGTGCAATTCCATTTCCAATTGTCCTTGGCACTTTACCAAATTCAGGATTATGACCAGCCCGCCCCTAATAAAACAAGCCTAACCAGGAATTGACAATTTTGTGTTTGCATTCTTCCTACTGACTCTTTAGGAAAATATTTTCTATTCGCCATTGTGTTATTATTATTATTATTATTATTTCAAAATGTGGAATCAATCTTACTAAACAATAAATCCTTAGTGGGAGTGGAGATTGAATCGTTAAGAGCTTGTATGGATATCATTTTAAAAAAAATGCTTTTAGATTTTTTAATATAGTAATTACGTAATAAGAGATATATTATTTTTTTTATGTTGCACTTATTAATAAATTAGCATAAATCTTGTAATTTATACTAATATATATACTATTATTATTAACTCTCATCTTAGTTAGTTTTAATATTAAGTTTTCCATCTTTTATGTTAACCTAATTTTTTAATAAATTTTTTTTTCTACACGAAAAATTTAGAACAAATATAATCAAAAAAGAAAGAAGTGAGTCCTTAACATTAAAATTAATTAGAATGAAAATGAATATTACTGAAATATAAATAAAAATTATAACATTTACACCAATTTGTTAAAATTTATAACATAGAATGGCACACAGGATATCTTTATAACCAGCCGCTCCTATTACAGCTTCTAGAAGTTTTATGAGAGGCGTGCGAAATCCAGAACCGTACAACGATCAATCAATTCAATCTAAACTATTCAGTCGCAAAGAACATAGTTGGTTGCGTATTGGTTGAGCTAAGCACCCTCATGCCCGCGCGATACCATAGTAAAAAACTTTCACATGCGCCATCATATATAAACCATACGAGCAAAGACAGATTATTCACTCAACAACCCCTCTACAGCAGTCCATTAATACTCTTAGTAGCAGAAATTAAGCTTTTGGAGATCACAGGAAATTGCTGCTGTATTCATGGGGGAGGGCAAGCAGAGCGGAATTACGAGAGTGCTAATGTTGCCATGGTTAGCCCATGGCCACATTTCCCCCTTCTTGGAGCTAGCCAGAAGACTAGCAGTGTCAAGGGACTTCCACATTTACATTTGTTCCACTCCTGTGAATCTCAAGTCCATCCAGAAAAAAATCACAGAGGAGTATTCCAGGTCAATTGACTTGGTTGAGCTCCATCTTCCATCTTCCCCTGAGCTTCCTCCTCACTACCACACCACCAATGGCCTGCCACCCCATCTCATGACCCCACTCAAAAAGGCTTATGAAAAATCAGCTCCTCAGTTCTCTAATATCCTGCATTCGCTGCATCCTGACTTGGTCATTTATGATTTTAATCAACCTTGGGCCGCCGAAATTGCTTCGTCTCAAGACATCCCTGCTGTTCAGTTCATCACCCAAAGCACTGCGTTTATTTGCTTTGCTCTACACTTCGTCCTTGATTTTGGAAAAGAATTCCCTTATCCAGAAATTTATCTCAGGGACTACTGGAGAAACAAGCTTCTAGATCAGTGTGACATTGAAGTTGATGATACCAAAGAAAAAGACATTTTCCTCAGAGCCATAGAACTATCCCACAAAATTTTGCTGATTAGATCTATAAGAGAAATTGAAGATAAATTCATTCATTTTCTGTCTGTTAAGACTGGAAAAATGGTTGTCCCAGCTGGCCCTCTCGTGCAAGATTTGAGCTGTGATGACGATCAAGGTGAAGAAAAAGAAATCATGGAATGGCTTGACCAAAAGGAAAGAAGTTCCGTCGTGTATGCTTCTTTTGGTAGTGAGTATTTTCTGACCAAGGAAGAAAAGATGCAATATCAAAAGGGTTAGAGCTCAGCAATGTGAATTTTATATGGGTCATTAGATTTCCTGTGGGGTAAGATATCAGCATTCAAGAAGCATTACCAGAAGGATTTCTTGATAGGATTGGAAAGGGAGGAAAAATTGTAAAAGGATGGGCTCCTCAGGCGAAAATTCTCAAGCATTCCAGCACTGGTGCCTTCGTGAGCCACTGTGGATTGAGTTCTATGATGGAAAGCATGAAGTGGGGTGTTCCAATCATAGCCGTGCCAATGCAAATTGATCAACCTCTGAATGCTAGAGTGGTGGAAGCAGTTGGAGTTGGTACAGAAGCCTTAAGAGACGACAAAGGAAATCTCCAAAGTGAGGAAATTGCCAAAGCAATAAGGAAGGTTCTGTTGGATGATGGCGGGGAAGAAGTGAGGAGGCAAGCCAAGGAACTGAGAGAAAAATTGGAAATGAAAGGTGATGAGGACATAGACATACTAAGGGAGGAATTAATTGGACTTTGTCGAAAGAATGATGGAAAATGTTGAATCATTTCGAGGTTTTCTTCACGGAGGGAATTATTTGTTAATCTCCAAGAATCTATGAGATCTGCCATTTTGATTATGTGTATTTTCGTTTTCTTATGTAACTATAAAGGATGATAGCCGCAGTTCGAAATTAGCTAAATTAGATTTGAATACTTTCTCTCCAAAAATGCGAGAGCATAATCTTCCTCACTGGTTACTTGATGATTAGCGAATGGGCTGAGTTGTACTGTATTTTTTATTATCAATAAAATTACAATATGAAAAAAAAAAGGATCATGAGTTTGTTAATTGATTGTATGACTAAAATATTTCTAGTCCTTTGTCAAATCTACAGCTTCGTTGATTTTGTTGGGCTTTTTTTGTTCGACATGTATTTCTTGGATGGTATACTTTTCTAATCTTAGGTTTTTTTCATGCAAAATTTTCCTTGGAGGTGCTTTCAAGATTTTGAACACATACATTCAAATTTTTGCATTTTATCGAAACTTTTGGGCTGTGTTTTAGGGAGGTGGCTTAGGTAGGAATCGGTGAAAATACTTTTGGGATGATGATATTCACCCAAAACAATATCAAAGGATTCAGTAAATAATTCAGTACCAATCACGCTAATACTTCCTAACTTAACTTGTTATGTGTACGTAATTAAGTATTAAAATATTTCAATAATATCGTTTACCGTGTTTATCGTTACTTATTTTCTCCTCTTACTTTGGTTTCATATATTGTGTCATATAAGTATTCTTGATTGAATAATGATATTATTACTCTCTCTATTTTAAAAAATAAGTCCAGTATTAAAACTTTAAAAATTTTCTTTATCAAAACTTTAAAAATTTTCTTCGTCTAAAAAATAAAGTCCATTTTTAGTATGAAATTCTTATACTATCCTTAATAATAACGATAATATATAATCTAAATTAAAAATAAAAATAAAAATGTAAAATTATATATATCTATTTAATTTTATATTGAGTATATTATATCTTGTTCCTTGAAAATAATTGAGTATTTGCACCGTGTCTTTCTCGTCCGAGATGCAATCAACAAAGGCCCTCAAATTTATTAGGACGGTTAACCGATTCCATGAAACCAGCCCAGCCCCACGCGTTTGTGATGCTGGTTATGGGAATTTAGCGGCGGCAGCCAAGCGAAGTAAACATTTTTCTAAGGGATAATGTATTAAAATGTGTTGAACTTAGGCGTTTGTGACCGTTTTAACTCGACTTTTCAATTGTAGTTTTAACTCGACTTTTCAATTGTAGTTTTAACTCGACTTTTCAATTGTTAAAACACGATACCTGAACTTTAAAATGTGTAACAATAATGTCCTCTTATTAGAAAAAAGACGAAAAAGCCCTTTCTAAAGAAAAAAATGACAAAAAAATTGATATAGTTTATTTTTTTTATTAACTTTTTAAAAAAAAAACTAATAAAATTATGTAAAATTTGTTAAAAATTTTAATGAAAAAATACAAAAAATTATTATATGATACTTTTTTTTAACCTCAATTTTTTTATATATACTTTGATTTTTAACCTCAATTTATTTTTTCCATTTTTTTCTCTAAATTTTATTAACTTTTCATCTTTAAATTTTATTTTTAAGTTAAAAAAAATTATTATATAGTGTAAATAAGTTTATTAAATTTTTGTCTTTTTAAAAATTTATTTTAGAATTTTAAACTATATGCTTTATATCGGAGGGCTTTTTTGTCTTTTTATTAGTTAGAGGACATTATTGTTACACATTTTAAAATTCTGATATCGTGTTGTTACAATTGAAAGGTCAGGTCAAAACAGTTACAAATGTCAAAGTTCGGAACATTTTTATATATTATCTCTTTTTCTAATCTATAGTGATGATGTGAAAATAATCTCACATTCAGATAAAAGTTTAAGTGTCTGCCTTGTAAGGAAATGGTTCACTCCACCCATGCGATGTGCCTTTTAAAGACAAAACATATAGACCTACCGTGTTAGTGATAACATTTTACTTTAGACAAAACATAAAGTTTTTAATTTATTAAATTTAATTAATTAATAATATTTTTAATTTAATTTAATTTAATGAATTTAAATTTTGCTATCTCAATTTAATGACATAAGTAAAATTATGTTAATTAACTTTTAGTTTAATTAATTTTCCTTAAATATTGAATAAGTGTAAGAAAATATCACTTGTTAGATCTAATGTTTTGATTAAATACGTACAATACAATAATTAAGGTATGCTAATTAACATATTATATTAGATAGAGTAAAAGATGTTTGCATAACAATTTTTTTCCAAATAGAGATTTCAAATCGTTATTAATATGTCTCAAAATATAGTCAAACACATTTGAAAATGTGTTTAAAAAATTGTGATTTCAAAACACAGCTGAATTTCAATCCATAAGCACACTAAGAACAGAGAATATACCTGGAATGCCAAACTTTTAAAGGAAAATCCAGTAATATAGTTGAGAAATAAAATACCGCCATGCTAAAGAAACAGATCTACACACAAGAAAAAAAAAATAAAAAATGCAAGTTTGGATGTTTATATCTGGGACATGAATTATTAATGTAGTACTGTAGCAAAATAAAAAGTTGATAATATTCCACTTCATGCTATTAGCACTCTCTTTATATCTAGAGATACAACTTTGTAACTTTAATGATTAATGGAGTAGTGTTAATGACAAAATATGAAACGCAAATATTATACTCCTTTAAAAAATATGATAAAGACATTGATATTAAACAAGATATGCTCAACTTGTTTGCGAGTTTAGTCCACTTAATTTGTTCCGGTGAAAAAATATATACACAAGAGCTCTATCAGTTCCGGTGAAAAATAGATTTCCTTTTTTCTTAAAGGAAAAACCAAACGAAAGAGAGAAGAAAAAGGTGTCGCCATTATCAGTTAAAATATATAAACTCAGAATATTTTAAAGCAAACCTTCATTAACTGCTTTGAGAGAGTCAAAATGGGAAAAAAGAAAGACAAGATTTTTCCCTCAAATTCTGTTTAAATTTGCTGCACTGAGGGATTGAATTGCAGGGCAACTCTCCTTTGGCAAAAATTAGACATGCATGTGCATAGCTTTCTTGCCAAAGGAGCATTGCCCTGTTATTCTTAACCCCTCCACATTGATTTTCTAGTTGCTTTGAACCCATCATTTCTAACCGAGCTCGAGTTCTTGCAGAAATATTGCAAGAAAAACAAGGTTTTATACTAAGTGCTTTGGCACATTGATTTGGGATATGCGGAAGAAGGAAGTAGCATATGCTGAGACTATTCGAATTGAGGTTCTCCAGAGACTTCTCCACATGTAAAAATCTGGTCCCGAGGCTTTGAGGATGGATATATCTTTTACCTCTTTCGTGATAAAGATGCTCAGTCGTACACAAAATTGATTGATGAATGTTGAGTGGTCAAGCTAATAAGAATAATGGTTGATTTTTTATGAGACTTTGATGATAATTCATATCAAACAAGTCAGATTTTTTATGTTAGCATGGAATAATATTTTCGTTTTTGCTCTGTCCTTTTGTTTCTTTTACTAAAAGAATTTATTAAGGATTTCAAAACATTTTCTTAGACATCATTATGCAGATAACTATAGTTATAATAATGAAAAGCATTTAGAGCAAATAATTTAGGAAAAATGAAACAAATTTAAATATTGGCCATTAAATCTTAATACTAATGTTTGCAAAATTGTAATGTTAATTCAGTGAGTGAAATATGACTATAATTCATGAACTTTTATCAACATGTCTACTTAGTCCCTTAATATTAGTTGGAATTGGCCCCTTACCCAAAATATGGTCAGAGGGAGATGCAAATTGACAATAGTGAAGGGAATTAAGTGAAATTACAATTTAAAAAAAAAATGTTCCTATATTTGTAAATGAAAGAATTGAATACCCTACGTAATCGATCTGGAGATGACGGAGAGATGGAGTTACAGATGGGGTACCGGTTTTGGTGGTAATGAGCGGAAATATTCCATACGGGTGTAGATAAAAATAATTAGTGGGATAGTTTATAATTTAGAAAGGATAGTTTATTTACATGTAGGGGAAAAAATAAAGGGAAAATTCTAGCATATCACTATTCTAAATTCATAACAACGGTGTAAAGGTTTCAAGATTCCTACCTTATAGGGTCCTTCCCAGTTAGGATCCAACTTGCGCTCTCACTTAAGTAAGGAAAATTGAGCCTAAAGTTGCACTTATTTTAAGGCCATAAAATCAAGTTTAACCTTTTAAATAATCTATCAATAACATGATTATCGTTCAAGACTAGTTAAGAACCTGTTTGATAACATTAATTATTGTTTAAAATTAATTGATTAAGAAATTTTAGATTTTGGATTGTTTGATAACAAATTTTCACTCAACTTAATTGCTTAAATATTGCTTAATCTCTATAGAAAAATTGAAGTAGTAAAAGTTAGGTTAATACTTATCACTTAGGCTATATGTGGATTGTAGTTTATTTCATAAATTATGTATTGGAATGTGTGAAAATTTTGGCAGGAATTGTTTTGTAGCAAAAAAGTATTTTTGAGGGAAAATAAAAAGTGTATTAAAGGGAAATTTTTTTAAAAATTATGTGAGGAGAATGTGGGAGAGAAATTTGAATTTTAAATTCTGAAATAAAAATTATTTGGATATTTTATTTGTTTTGCAAGAAAAAATTAACTTTATGTACATGGGCATTACTCCAAGCATAGCCTTAATATTATCAATCAAATTTTTTGATAAAATTTTCAAATTTACTCACTTTTCTTAAATCATTCAACAAACTAATTTATTTTTCTTTCATCTATAAACAACCTTTCTATATGACTCCCTTTTCCTTTTTTCTTTTTTCATAGCACATATTTTCAAAAGTGTTTTTTTTATCTTTTTATAAAATGGTTAAATAAATTTCAATTGATTTATTTTTTATTTTGCTTGTTGTATTAAATATTAATTTTGATAGATTGTATCTTTTACTTATTTTCAAGAATAATATTTGATGCTTAATTTTAAAAAATTAATATTTGTACATATAGATAAAAACATTAATAGGGCAAAATGGTATAATTTGTGTAATTCAACATTTAGATCAAATTTTTATCAAATAATATTAATTAGTTTGTGATTATGATTCAGACATTCAAAATTAAATTTTAAACATTCAAATTTTAGTAATTTAATTGCTTCATCATTCAGATTTGAACTTTTAATTTTATCAAACAGGACCTAATACCATTTATTTATTAACAAATTAATTGATTTTTGTCTCTTCTTATCTATTTCATAATTAAAATCCTAATTCCTCTCTAGCACCATCACTATACTTTAACCCTTTTTTATTTTTTTCATAATTAAAGGCCTAATTTCTCTCTATTACTATCACCTATTACATTTCCTGTACATTCCCTTTGAAAGAACTCTCCATCAAATGCATCCTAAATCTATTCCTTTTATTTAACTAATTAAGGGTTGCAACAAAATACGATGATCCAAAATTTTTCATTAAAGCGATTCTAGGTTATTCTGCCTAGGCAAGAATAGACATAAAAGTTAGTAGTATAAAAGTTAGTAGTATAAATAGTATACATTTGAGTGGTGAATATACACTCAAACTGGTCTCTCTAGGAGAGTTGCTGGTTTATCTCTACTGGGGAGAGAGAACTTGGTTCTCCTATAGGAGGTAGCATTGTCTGAAAGCCAAATGACAAATTAATCTTAGATACCTCATCCAACATTTAATATTAGATTCCATACAATAAATTAATGTCCAATAATTAATTGGGAAATGAAGTAATGTCCTAGATTCTGGGATAAATCTCCTAGATCCATAGAAAAACAAAGAGAGAAAAACTTTTTGCAACCATGTTTTAACCAAAAGCCTTAAAATAAAACCACCCTTGCACCACAAACTTAGTGCCAACTTCATATTTGTTATATTTCCTCATAGCATTTCGTGCCTTTCTTTGCAACTTTGATCATCTTTTGTACAAGGCTAAGGTGATGGACAAGGGTGAATCTTTAAGCTAGGAGCTGTAGGTAGATGGGTTGGTGCAACAACTTAAGTTGTCAAAGAAAGAAGTGGGGGTGGGGGAGGAGAGGGGGGGGGGGACTTTGTTGAGTCAGATGTAAAGGTCAATAAAGAAGAATGTGGGAGGAGTTTGTTAGAAAAAAATTTTGGGGTAAAAAGGACCAACTTCACGGGTCTAAAAAACAACCTTTAGGCTATATAGCCTACTAGGGAGCCCTTCATTGTAAGAGAATTGGGGGTGAACTATTTCTAGTTTGTATTAAAAAATCAAGACGAAAAATATAAGGCCCTCGTAGAAAGAGGGTGGATGTTTGATCAACAGTACCTTATTTTAAAAGAGTGGTCAGAATGTTACAGATTTAGGACAAAGAATTCCGTAGAGTGGAAACATGGCTATAGATCTGGAACATACCTAACAATTGGCTTAAAAGAGAAACTAGTTTCAGGATAGAGAGGTTGTTTTCGAAAGTTCATGACGTGCTTATTCTAGAAGGTGGAAGTAAAAACGAAAGGCACTGATAGAGCTTAATTTATATATATCTTTTACTAATAATTTCCATGATATTTGGTTAATTTTATGATGAATTTAATGGATTTGGTTACTTTATGTGTTGTAGATGTTGAAATTAGGTGTTTGAAGAAAAATGTGCTTAAACGTTGAATTTGGTGGAGCAAAAGCCAGAAGACCATCAGTGCTTAGGCGTGGGCACGACTAAGGCATTAAAGTTTGGGCAAATTTTAGGCAATCACTTGGGCTTTAAAAGAAAACCCTAAAGGCCCAACAAGAGAAATATAAGAGGAACACAAGAGCAGCCGCCACAAGACATCTCTTTCCTCTCCCATTCTTCTTTCATTCTTTCTTTTTCTCCTCTTTACTTTGTTTTTCATCAATCATGTCAAGCAACTAAATTCATCTTCTAGTTGAAGGATAATTGAAGGATGGTTCTACAACAATTGTGATTGTTTTTAATGTTCTTATAAATTCACGGGTATTTGTTTATTTCCTGCAATTTATTATTTATGATTGTGTTGTTGAATTAGATAATTGGTACCATTATTTGATTGACAATACAATCTATTGCTAACTAGAACATCAAGGTTTGATTGTTTTAGTAAAGTAGCAATTGGCATGATTATTACTTGGTAAGTGATTCAATTATATCAAGAGATAAACAATCTAATTAAAACAACCATGGTATGAGTTTGTTTGTTAGAATTGGGTTTCTCTAAATCTTAATGCTGTGGATAAATTGAATTCTATGGTGGTACCTATATTATTTACCAACAAAAGAAGTAATTAACGAGGGTCTCTTAATTGCCAACAAAATAAGGAGAAATTAGTTGCTTGGTGGTACTAAGTGACTATAACCAATTTAGTTGTGGATTTATAAGATTAATCTTATATCAATGACCATTTAAATGAACCAATCCTGAAATTAGTCCTTTAACTAGAGCTTGTTAATTATTGAATTTTACTATTTTAAATTCTGTATTGATTATTATATTTAGTCTTAATTTGTTATTTTGCATAATTTGCATATTTGCATTTTTAGTATTGTCCTAAAACAACCCCCAAATTATTTTGTTGAGAGATAAATCCACCATTCCCTGAGGAGACGACCCGACTCACACTATACTTCGGAAAGTTTGAGAGTTGGAATTTATTTTTGGTGGTTTAACGACACACCAGGCACTTGAAAGTCTTGGTCTCGTTGGATTGGGAGAAACCTCTCCTAAGAGGGACAAAGGTAAGGCTTCATGATACCTCTGTTGGGTGATGTTTAAATATGAACATCTCGCAGCCTACTATGGTTATTGTGGAAGAGTGGGACATTTTGAAAAGATTTGTTGCACTAGAAGAGAGGATCAATAGAGAAATGTACTAAAAGAGGGCCAGTATGAGGATTGGCTTAGGGCTAGGAATGGCGAAAATGGCAGTGAAGAGAATGGGAATCAAGAGGCCTCAAAAAGAAAGAATAGCTCTAACAACATGGATAAGAACTTACTAGACACAACACCTCTTCATAGAACAAACAGCTCATATGTCTTTGCCTGGGAACTATATTAGTAAAGAGGAAAGGATACCACTAAGGTAGGAGGGTAACAGGAAAATTGAAATAGGTCAAAGAATCAACAAGTCTAGAAGAGTAGAGGCATTAAAGGAAGGAGAGATGCATAAGTTACAATAACCTAAGAATGAGAGGGATGAACTGAGGGAGGGGGAGAAACATACAAGGGCTAGGCAACAAAGTTGGATAGAGGATGATACTGAATAGGATAAAGATCTTACAGAGCAGAACAAGATACAGTCTACACTGGTAAATGTCCCAATTAGCTTGAGGGATTAGAGAGCCAGGCAAGGAAAGATTGCACTAGAAGTAAGCAGATGGTGGTTCCTGAAAAAGAAGAGAACAATGATCAGTGGAGAAACAAACGGAGGAGATCATGCAGGAGATTGATGCTGACAATACTGCTCAGGAAAATTAGTCAAGACATAATCTCAAGATAGGGGAGAAAAAAAGTTGGCAATTATAGGATGAGGATTCAAGCTTTGATGAGGATTAGGAAACTGAAAATAAGAAAACAAGAGTTGAAAAGCAAGGGACAGATAAAAAACATGAGATGGAGAGGACTAGCCTTAAATAGCCCCAAGAATAGCTATGAAGGTGTGTGTGTGGAATTGTAGAGGTATGGATCGACCCTCTACAATTTCCCAACTGAGAGAGACTGTAAACTCCTAGCACCCTAATATTGTGTTTGTCTCTGAAACAAAGAAAAAATCTTTTATAGAAATAGTCTGTAGAAAATTGAATTTTCAAGAAAGGTGGGGAACTGTAGAACTTATGGGAACCAAATGAGGAATGCTAGTTTGTTGGGCAAGAACCATTATTATAATGAGTATAATAATTAATAGCTTCTGTGTGCAACTGCAATGTCAAGTGCAGAAAAATCCTTAGGTCTGGTGGGCTATTTTAGTCTATACACCAACACAAAAAGTAGTGTGAGAGAGAAGCATTAGAGTTATTTGGAAAATGAAAAGCATAAGTGGGGAGAATAGTGGTTTATTCAGGGTGATTTTAATGATATAGCCAATCAGAATGAGAAAAGTGGGGGAAGAAGAAAATCTGACTCTAGTTGCCTACCATTTAGGAATTCTATTAGGAGGATGGAAATAATGGATTTAGGCAAGCAATTCACCTGGACAAATAATAGAGAAGAGGAAGGATATGTGGAGAAGAAATTGGACAGATTCTTTAGGGCACCTAATTGGATGTTGAAGTTCTGAAATGCCGAAGTATTCCATTGTGAGAAATAGGCCTTAGATCATTCTCTTTTAATTTGGCCACTGACCCTAAGCCACAACATGTGAAAAGAATATTCATCTTCGACAAGAGGTAGATCAAGCAATGAGGGATTAAGGAGATTGTGATTGAAGCCTGGAACAAAGTTTAGCTTGGTACTCCACTATATGTAGTTAGCTCCAAAATCAACAATGTAGATTAAAGCTGCTTAACTAGAGCAAAAATCGTGGGACCAATTTAGCTAAGAAGATTAAGCAGATCTTATAAAAAATGGAGGAAATTAGTAGTGAATGAGGGAATAGGGATTGGAATGTTTGGTATAGAGTAAGAATTGAACTTCAGAAAGCTTATAAGGATGAGAAAACCTTTTGGAAACAAAAATCTAGGAATTAGTGGCTTAAAAAAGGGGACAAAAATACCAATTTTTTCCATGTAAGTACAGTCCAAAAGAGAAAGGTTAATTTTATTGAAAGGCTATTCTTTGAAACTTATTGGAATGTGGTTAGTGTAGATATATGTAATACAATCAAAGGTTTTTCACTCATAGAAAAATGCTGAGGCAAATAGACCACATGCTAATTACATTGGTCCTTAAGGTGCACAGCCCTACCTCTATTTTCCACTATAGACCTATAAACCTTTGCAATGTGGCTTATGAAATCATCTCTAAAATTTTGGTTGAAAGACTTAAAAAATGCCTTTATGAGTTTATAAGTCCTAACTAATCTGCTTTCATCCTTGCGAGACAAATACTAAACAATGTGGTCATGGCACATGAGTGCATGCATAGATTGAACTCAATAAGAAAAGGGTGAAAGGGGTATATGGCCTTAAAAATAGACATGGCAAATGCCTATGATAGGATTGAATGGAATTTCTTAGAGAAAGTTTTGAGGAAAATGGGATTTGCAAGGGGCTTTATTGAATGGATAATGCAATGTGTTAGAACCACTACAATGTCCATTAATGTTAATAGAGAGAAATATGGTTTTATTACCTCTTCAAGAGGAATCAGACAGGGAAATCCAATCTCACATTATCTATTTCTCATTATTTTAGAAGCCCTTTTCAACTTAATCAAACAAGCAAGCTTGAGTAGAAAATACAAAGAAATGACAGCAAGCAGAAATGAACCCTTAATAACCCACCTATTTTGTGCAAATGACCTTATACTGTTTTGTGAGGCAGACTCAATATCAACGCAGCATCTGCAAGCAATCCTAAACAAATATAGTAAATGTTTTGGACAATTGATCAATATGGACAAATAATCTCTTTTCTTTAGTAGGAATGTGGCAGTGGAGCGAAAAACCAGATTAGTCAAATCTTGGAGGTAGTAAAAGACCAAAACAATGTTAGATACCTAGGATTGCCTATGTACATAGGGAAGTCTAAAAGGGAGGTCTTTCATTGTGTTCTAGAGAAAGTTCAAAAAAGAATTCAAGGTTAGAAAACAAGATTTTTGAGTTTGGCTAGAAAAGAAGTACTCATTAAAGCTATTGTCAATGCTTTACCAACATATGTGATGGGATGTTTCAAGTTGTCTGTGGCTATTTGTAAAGAAATATGTAGGATTTTGGCTAATTTTTGGTTGGGTGAACAAGGGATACGCAAAAAGAAAATCCACTAGAAAGCTTGGAAAGAAATGACCAAAGCCAAATGTGAGGGAGGCATGAGGTTTCAGGATATTCAAGTCTTCAATGACTCACTACTTGCCAAGCAGCTTTGGAGAGTGATCACCAAACCTAATACACTGATGAGTAGAATTTGAATGCCAAGTATTTCCTTCAGGGAGGGCTTCTATAGTCAGTTCACAAAGGCAATGCTTTTTGGCTTTGGAAGTGATGGATGGAGGCCAAATATATTCTTAAAATAGGGGCAAGTTAGAAAATGGGGGATGGCAGATCAATAAGAGTGTGGGAGTTTCCATGAATCCCTTAAAGGAAGGACTTCAAGGTAAGTCAAAGCAGCCCAAACACACAACAAGTCACTTGAGTAAGTGAGCTCATTCACCAAGATAGGAGTGGGTGGAATAGGCAACTAATTTCCAAAATTTTTGATAAAAGTGATGAGAAAACTATCTTAAACCTACCCTTAGAATAGCAATGAAGCAAAGATAAACGAATTTGGCATTTTAACCCTAAAGGCAATTACTTAGTAAATTCAGCTACCATTAGCTATAGAAGGAACATAAAGAATTGTTTCAAGGAGTTGAAAGCAATGCTAATAGAAGCAAGATGCATTCAATGTGGAGGTAGAGTTGGAAACTGAACATCAAAAGCAAACTGAAAAACTTTGTTTGAAGGTTATGTAATGACATACTCCCCACAAAGGTAATGCTACAGAAAAAGAGAATTCAACTGGATCCAATTTGTCCAATGTGTGGGGAGGAAAGCCTAGAACACCTACTGTTCAACTGCACCAGCGCTCAAATCACTTGGAAAATTGCCCTAGTCAAGTGGAGTATTATTAAGCAAGAAGGTAATAGTTTCAAGACTTGATAACAGAACATTTGCTGTAGCTAGAGAGGAGAACTATGGCAGGAAAGAGCTCAACTAACTCTTTATATTTTGCTAATGCTATTGAAGACTAGAAACTTGTATTCAAGGGGGTGTGGAATGAAGAAAGGACAGTGATAGATTTGGCAATGCAAGCGTGGATGGAATCATGGAATATCAACAAACCATAAAGTAGACTATATGGCTAGAAACAATAATTTAAGTTCAGTAGCTACCAAGATATATAGGGGGGATCAATGCAAAGAATTAAGTGGTGATTATAACCATTGTAGCCATTATGAAGGTTATTGCTCCCACTTGTCTTCTGCTGCGATTTTTGGGGTGTGATAGTGTGATTTTTGATGTAAAGTGCTGATTAGTGACTTTTGTTCTAGGTCAGGACAGGTAGAGTTTTAAGAATAGAAGCTTAGCCAATTAGCCTTAGTCTTATTTAGAGTTGAGGAGAGTCCATCTTGTGAACAATTGATGTAAATATTAACTTTTGCTAAAGTTAATACAACTAACGTGTTTGAAGGGAAAAAAAAAAGAAGAAGAATGTACACTCAAACCACATCCAAAAGAAAATAATTAGTTAAAAAATTATTAATGAATATTTTTTTCTTAATTATTTGAATTAATTAATTTTTCTATGTGAACTCGATTGTCACTTACTACAAAATTGCAACTAATTTGAATGACATAATAAATTACTCCAATTCCACTAATTCCAAATAGAACTCACTTTATTAGAGACTAGATAAATGCCTATAAGTCAATTGGTTTATTATTTTAGATTTAATATGTGCATTTGATGAGGACTGTAGCTGTCATTTACAAATTAAAGAAGTTGTTAAAGTTAATATTGATGCCACTAATAAGGATTTTCAAAATCCTACAACCCATTTAGAAATTTTGAAACTTAGTGCACCCTTATCGGAAATTTTCCAAAAATAAAAGTTTATACAATTTACTTGTTACACTAGAATTAAAAAATTAATAGCTGTAAGAAATATATTTTTTTTAGCAATGGGGACAACATCATTCTTTTATATATGTATAGGTTTGTATGTATATGTGTGTGTGTAGGCTTTAGATGTAGAAATATAAAAATTAGTTTGCCCCAATAATATTAACTAATAACTACCATGCCCTTATAACATAATCAAATTTTATTTTATTAATTATTGTCTCTCAATTTAAGTTTTGTTTGCTCCAATCATTTAAGAACATGATAGCTCAATGTCTCAATTTCAACGCCTCTAATTTTGGGTATTTTTATTTTACCTTTGTCATAATGTAAAATTGCAAATTAATATTGTATTTAAGATATTTATAGTTAAACATCTAGTGGATGACTAATATAACTGATTCAAAAAGACAAAAATACCTAATAACATAGGTTAACATGCACTACAAGAAAAACCCCCCTTTAGTGACGGAAACTATCGTGACGGAAAAAAATTCCGTCACCAAAGGACACCTTTAGTGACAAGAACTCAAGTCGTCACCAAATTTTTACCATCTCAACATCTTTAGTGACGAATGACTAATACTCCTCACCATTTCGTCACTAAAGACTTTGGCGGGAAGTTTCTCGCCAATATAGCACATTTAGTGACGAAACATTGGTGACGAAAAAACACTATCATCACTAAAAGCTTAAAGTTCAGCTATTGGTGACGAAATTATGGTCGTCACCAATTGGATGGCTTTTAGTGACGGAATTCCTATCGTCACCAAAATGGATGCTTTTTATTATTGCCTTTAATTTTTAATAATTATACAATGACACCCTAATAGTAATAGTATTTTAATTCATATCTCTATATATAAAGTATTAATGTATAATATTATTAAATATTGATATCTAAGAGATTTGTTTTGGTGTGTAATGAAATTGAAAACTATAGGATTTAATAACAGTGTATGTATTTGGGCATATAATTAGAGATATATTAAATAAAATATTTTGGCCTAAATTGATTTGCCATAACTTATATAATTATTTGACTTGTTGGCCTAAGGATCATGATTGGGTTATGTATATTTATCCATTGGGCCAAATTGAAGATTTTAATACTAAGACATCCTAATGTATATGAATTTGCCTACATTATTTTTTAAGATACACCATCAATTAAATATGATTGGATTTCCTTGGTTAAGAATAATGATATGACTAAGCATATTATTCCTTGGCTGGACTTATTGGGTTAAAAATAATGATTGGATTATGTAATTTATCCATCGGGCCCAACTTAACTTTTTAAATTTATAACTCTTAATTTTTAATAATTGCACTAAGACACCTTAATATATGAATTTGCCTACATTATTTTCCCTTCAAGAATTGAGTCTTTTTTGGATACATTCAATAATTATGATTGAATTTCTTTTGCTAAGAATAATGATTGGACTAAACATATTCTTCCTTATGCCAAACTTAGCTTGCTTATATTATTACTCCTAATTTCTAATAATTGTACTAGGACACCCTAACATTTTATTTGTCCATATAATTGTACTTTAATCACACATTCTTTTTAGTATTAGAATACAGTATTGATTAGTACTAATTAATTTCTTTGGTCAAGAATAACAATTGAACTAAGTATATTCTTTATTGGGTTGAGATTCATTAGCTTATTTATGTTATGGCTCTTAATTTAAAATAATTATACTAAAATACCTTGAAATTTATGAATTTACACACATAAGTTTTGTTACTATTAAAATACACTATGGATTAATGGTAATCAAAAGTTTTGACATTTATTACCAACTATATTTCTTTATAAGAAAATTAGGAATAAAAAATATATAGTTTCAAACTAGTTACAGTCACTAATATAAAATTATAATATAAGTAGTAGTTAATACATGCACATATATAGTTAGATGTATAATGTATAATAAACGTAGTAAAATACATCTGGACTCCCTTTTTCCAAAAAAAAAAAAAGAGAGTTTGGTTTCATTAATGTACAACTTTTTATTTATGGTCAACTAAATAGAAGTACAACTAATTTTATACTAGCCATTTCGTCTTTAAATGTATTGTGTATCAATACACCCTTTAATGTATTCTATCTCATTAAGGGTATTTTGGAAATTTTGTTAAAAAATTATTTTTGACTTTTGAAACTGGACTCTTTATTGGTACATCTCATTTTATACTACCAATTTCCTCATTAAGGGTATTCTTTATGAAGACACAATTTTAATATATTTTATCTCATTAAGGGCATTTTGAAAATTTTGTTGAAATATATCTTTGACTTTTAAAACTGGACTATTTTTTTTTGGGACAAAAATTTGTCTAGAAACTGAATTCCTTTTCTTTTTAGACAAAGGGAGTATCTATATATATATGTGTGTGTGTGTGTGTGTGTGTGTGTGTGTATGTATAGTTAGAAGTTAATACATATATATAGTAGTTAGTAAATACTATAGGTATAATAAAAGTAATTATTACATAACATAAGTAGTTTAGTGCGTATATATACATAGTTTTATGTACACACAATGACACTCACATGTTAATTATTCATCTATTTGTTTATTTTTTAACTAAATAATATATAATCTGTATAAACTAAAATATATAATATACATAATTTTTTAATCTCAACATGAAAATTTAAATATTATTTTTTTTCTGAATTATTTTAAAACGATTTCACTTTAACTATTTAATAACTAATTAATATTTAAAAATTTAAAATTTAAAAAAATTCAAGTTATTTTTTTTAAACCAATATTGTATTGTAAAGTAAAAGATTGATTATTGGTTAAAAAAGAAAATTTTTTATTATAAATAATTGAATAAAAAGTTTGAATGTTTTTAAAAAAAGAGGGAAAACGAAATTGTTTAAAGGCAAAAGTAGTAGTAAAAAACTAAAAGGCGCTCTCTAATAGTTTGAAAACGTTTATTGCCTTTGCCACCCTTAACAAAATTTCAATTTCTTTTGCCATTTTCAACTGAGCTCTGCTCATTCAAAACCCTCTCCGTCCATTTCTTTCTTTCTTTTTTTTTTTGGAAGAATATTGGCCATTTTCAGGGGAGGAGTCATCATCACCAAGTGTTACAGGCACATTTGGTGAGCTAGCTTGCAAGTTTATTGGTTGAGGCAAAACTTCAAGCACCTGGAGTCCATTTGTCTTGGTTTTCATGGAACTTGTTTCCTTTGTTTGGGCTTGAGCCAAGGGATAGCTAGAAACAGAGCAATCCCTACCAGTATCATCGGCAGAGCCATCATCATCACCAGAGTAATCTGAATCTGAGTTAGAAGATGAAGGAAGATTACCTCCCGACGGTTTTTTCAAGTTACGGGTAGCAGTTCTGCTTCGCGATTCTTGCAGAATTTGTTCATGTTGATTTCTGCTGACTGAAGTTGATTTAAGCTTCCCCATGGAGGTACCAAGCTCTAGGAATTCAGAATTGCTGTTTAGATCAGTTGTGTGATGAGCAATTTCTACTTGGGTCGTCTGCAGACCCGAACGACCCATTACGCGACTAGTCAATGCTGAATCAAATTCTTCATCAACGACCACTAATGCTGGAGTAAGAGAGCCTGTAGGTAGTTTGTCTTTCTTGCCCATGGATTTAAGAAGCCAAGAACATCTGAAACCATGGGATTGAGCTTGTCCGAACCAGTTGGATGAAACGGGATGTTCAGAACCCGTAAATCTAGAAAAATCCGCCAAAAAATTTGAGAAAATTTAGAATAATGTGGAGGTTATGTGTTGTCATTTATTATTTGATTGCTGTCACTGATACAGAAGTTTAACAAAATCCTCAAATTTTATGATTTTCTCTGACCGGGGATGCATATATCACCATCCATTATGGGCACTATGCTCATAATGTGCATCCATTTGTGGGGCATTATGCTTATATTGCTTGAAATGAAAAATCTAGCCATCTTTCCTGTTTTTGGTTCATTGATGAATTTCTTTTAACATTTGCAGGAATTGCGTGCTTACCAAGCTAATGTTGCCACTGTCCTGAGAAATGGTAAAAGCAGGAATATCTGGAACATTCACAAAAATGTTAGATGCTGGTTATTTCATGATACCTAACTGTCCTGTGATGCATTTATGGCTAAACTGATACATTTATTTTAAATAGAACGGGTTAAGTTTCTTTTACTCTCCCTTGTAGTATATATTTTATAAATTGATTAAGGAATGTCAATTATAAGAGGTTGTTATGTTTTTAATGATTTTGTTGTGCCTCATTACCCTCGTTGGTAATTTCCATTTACTTCTTTGTAACCTTATCAGTTGATTTGCTGTTATTCTTTGGAGACAAGATGTAAATATCAGGGGCAAACAACCCTCTTAGATTAATGTTATGAATCTACCTTAGTGGTCTTGATTCATCTTAATAGTTGGTTAATGGATTTATCAGCCTTTGTTAATATGAATAATAACTCACGAATTTCTCTATATCCAGACCTGAACACCCCTATAAAATTTCAACTCCTAAAGCATGCCTAAAAATAAGATTTGTGATCAGAAGTAGACTGCCCTACCACTTTCACTTTATAATTCTCATTTGTTGCTGATGTGGAGTATTCAAGTTTTATCTTTTCTGTGTAAAGAAAGTGTTACAACAGAGAATGATATAGATGATGTTTGAAAAGGCAGATGTAACCATATTCCTCATGATTGATAAGAGGAAATATGTGACTAATGATAGCATCTTTTGTGCAGCCGAAGCTATCTATGAAGAGGATGCCAAGGGCCCCTTTGGTTTCCATTATGGATGTCTAGTCTTAGTTAACTTACTAGCTTTATGATATTGAACTACTGGATTTAGTTCCATATGAAAAGTGAGATGTAGTTTTTTAGTTTTGTATTGTATGGAAGAAGTGATGAATGGTTGTTATTAGATCATACTCCTCTTTTCTCTCTGGTTTTATGACTATTATTGTAATGACTTGAATCTGACTACCTTTGTTGACAAGCCTGGTTGTCTAACTGTTGCAACTTTCACACTGAAGGTTTTGTCGTGTAAATCACATATTAGCATTTGACTGCTAAAAGGTTTGTACTCACTTTTTGTATTTTGCATGTTTTGAACAATGTTATTAGGTTGCTTCTCAATATTACCGCAATGCATCTAGTCCTGGAAATATTGTGGAAGTTTGTGCTAAGTTGACATGAAAAGTGGAAGTTCGATTTCTTATTATTTTTATATGCGTGCAATTTATGATTATTTTCAGTCTTACATCCAATCCAGTGATGTATCTATAAATTGCACGTACGACAAAACAGATCTGGGCACGTGTTTTCTTCTTTTTTATGAATGATGATCAGTGAGCAGCATCTTTTTATGATTATATTCAGTCCTATAGTTCTAGGCCTGCAAACTCCTTGTAGAGGTCATTTCCATCTGCGGGTGAATAATAATGTTTATTCAAGCTGGTATTGTTTCTCATTCCTTTTTGTATTTTTACATTATCAAATTTTTAAAATAATTTTTACTACTACTTTGGAATATTCCACGAGCCATAAAACAGGACTTTCCTATTGTTGGAGATTATTAGATACGTATAACAATATATATATATATATATATATATATATATATATATATATATATATCCAATTAGATCAACCTATGAGTCAACTCATTTAAAATGTTTAATCTATTTTCAGAGCAGCTGTTGTTGGAGACTATTTTAAATAACTTTGTATTACCCCCACCAATATGTAGATCACTTGGATGCCTATATTTTTTCCCGTTGTCAAGATGAGGTTCATGATCATGTAATCGTCCCAGTCTGGACTTTCACTTGTTTCGGGCGATTGATTTCTCGATTTAAAGGGCATCTTGCTGCTTCTAGCTTATTCCGGTCTCTATGACATTTGAAAGTTATGATGTTTTTAGGCAACATTTGATGTTCTAATTCCTTATGGTCATGTCATTTTTGTGGTTTGAGCACCTTCTTAATGTTTTTTTCCATATTTTCTCATCTGTAATCTTAATCCTGCATTTTTCTGGCATATCACAAGGACTGGAAAACAGAAGATGCCAAAATTTTGTGATGAACACTTTCTTTTCTTGAATCAAAATGGCATTACGGGTGGAAAAATCTGGCTCACGGGTATTATTAATGTTATGGATAAATATTACATTCAACTTAGATAGTGCTAATGCCTATGTTATTGATGATGGTTGCTAGGTTTCATAGATATGGAGATTGTAGCTCTGATTTATTAAAACCAATTTTCTATGTTGTCCCTTCATAACTTGGAAAATTGACAAACTTGAACACTTTGTAAGATTGCTCATATCTCTTTTGTGTCTTAAATGAGATTTTTGAATGACACATAAATTTTGGATTGACTCAACCTTTGTTGTTGAAATTACAGAATTTTGCCCTCGAATCGCTTGACTGGCACATTGCCGATTTCATTTTCTTAGTTATTTAATCTAATAGATCTGTAAGAATCTTGTAATGCCTTCTTATGTTTAATATGTTATAGTTTTACTATGAGCCTTATGCTAGACAACATTTCCTTTGATGTTGTAGAATGATAAGCGGCAACAACTTTAGTGGACCAATTCCTGATTATTTTCAGTACTGGACACAAATGACCAGATTGTAATCTTTATATCCCGTTTGCAAGTCTTAAAGTTTTTGGAATTTATAGTCTAGTAAATTGTGAAAACGGCAAATAGACAGTAGATCTTGGATATTTTTGTCATTGTAGATTCTTAAATTTGGTTCTCTAGTGAGATTTGTTACCTTGACTTGATGCTCTTATAGCTAAATTTTTTTTGTGCTTTTAGATTTCACCCTAAAAAAGAAAGCTTAAATCTTTAAATGTGGGTATCCCAGGACTACTGTTTTGATTTGATAATTTTTTGGTACATTCGAGGTGCTCTTCGGCATTATTTGCAAGACAGACTTAGCAAAATTTTTAGCAAAAGTCGTGATGAGATATATTTAAAGCTTGAACAAGTATGCAATTGGGCGAACTTTAAGTTACATTTGTGTTCTTTGGGGAAAAAAGGTTTATGTACTTCCATTTTTACTTGTTGAAATTCATGTTGTTTTAAATCCGGATTACCTTTTTGTCCTGTCTTTTGGTTGTTTTGCTTGTCAGCATATACATTTCCAAAGTATTTATCTTTATGGTAGTTTGCAATGTGGCACTGGTAAATTGTATGTAGATATATGTGTTTCGTCTAACTGTTGGAGTTATTAAGTACAAGTGTGGAACAAGCTTGTCAAAAATGTGAAAATGGAGAAGTACTATATGAAAATAACAAGAAAAAGTTTTGGCCATGTAAAAGCTTGTCTCTCATCTATTACCTTCTTGAATACTCATTTAGAAAGTGCTTCTTCTCCTTCCTTTCTTCTTTTTTTTTTTTTGGGTTCCAACCCCCCTCCCACCCCCCCCCCCCTCCCTTCTTATGTCTTGTTTCTCTACAAATTATATGGTAACATCCAAGTCTTTTGTCTCCATGTTCTGACTGACAACGCCAAGTCTTGTTTCTTTGTTTTGACTGACAGCTCCACCTTTGAAATTGATTGATTTGCCTAGTGTCAAGAAAGGGAATCTTGATGACTCCTTGGTGAGTGGCTCTAACTACTTGATTGAATTGATTTGTCCTTGAGGTGCATGTTTACTTTGAGTGAGGGCATCTTTTTGTTGGAATATTTTTCTAGAGGCTTGATTAAAGTTTTAAATTGTCTGTTGATTGGAAATTTAACCAGTTGCTTCCTTCTTACAAGGGGAATATGTTGAACATAACGATGCAATTTTGTTGGTTGTAATACCTGCAATGCAAGCACAAGAAGTTGCTTTAGCTAAAGCAATTAGACTTGCAAAGAAGTATGATGGAGAATGTGAGTCACAGTGATGCATCCACCACCACATAGCCAAGCATCCACAAATTGAAGGCATTACAAATTGCCGGTTGGTTGGTGTTATCAAGGTCTTATTCACATTCCTTCTGCCCCTTTCCTTTTAGAATGTGAAGGGAATTATGTGTACTCTACTATTTTGTAGATGTATGGTGTTTGGATATTTTATTCTCATGGTATAATTCGGATATTCGACTTTATTTTCTTATCTGGTGGGATATTAAAATGTCGTCTCTAGCATTGAACAAGTTGAACTTGTGTGCCTTTTTTTAGATATTTTTTAAATATTCAATGTTTGGTATGATTGCTTTCATTACTTTTTCGTCTATGATGTATGTATTATAAGAATAAATGATGTGATAATCAATACTGTGTATTGTGATATTGGTGATATGATACTAAAACAAACCACATTATAACGTTAAAATTTGTCACTAATGACCCCATTTAGTGACAAATTTTTGCCGTCACTAATTCCATCTAAGAACAAACCTTTGGCGATGACAAAATTTCGTCACCAATGAACAGCGCCACAAAACTTTTTCGTCACAAATTGCATATTCAACAAATCTTTTGTGACAAACTTTTTTCGTCACCAATGACAAAAAAGGAATTGGTGACGAAAAACTTGTCGTCACTAAAGGCGTTGACCAACAGCGCCACAAAACTTTTTCGTCACAAATTGCATATTCAACAAATCTTTTGTGACAAACTTTTTTCGTCACCAATGACAAAAAAGGAATTGGTGACGAAAAACTTGTCGTCACTAGCTCGTCACTAAAGGCGTTGACCAAGGCATAATTTAGTGACGAAATTTTTTCTCGTCACCAAAATTGTTACACTGCCCCGCTGCCCAGCCGCACTTTTAGTGACGACCATATTTCGTCATTAATTTTCGTCACTAATTTTGCACAATTAGTGACGATTTTTATCTTTTTGTGACAACATTTTTTCCCTTTTGGTGACGACTTTTTTTTGTCACTAAATTTCGTCACCTCCAAGTTTCGTCACTAAATGCAATCCTTTAGTGACGATGTTTTTTTTCGTCACGAAAGACCTTTAGCGACGAACCTTTGCTGACGACGCGTCACCAAAATTTTTTTCGTCACTAAAGGCCTCTGTTGGCCTTTTGGTGATGAAAATGAGCCCTTTAGTGACAAAATTCTAGTTGTCACTAAAGGGGGTTTTTTCTTGTAGTGATGTTTAAATTTTATTTATATAATTATCTGATTTTAATGGTGTTTTGTAAATATTTAGTCTAGTTAGCAATTGATAGAGTGTATAATTGCATATTTATTGGATCAATTCTCTTGTGTTTTAATTGATTAAAATGCTTGTTTATAAGGATATTAATTATTTTTGTGATTAATGGTTAGATGAAGCATTTTTCCTAAAGAATGTAGCCTCACAAGACAAGTGGCACAAGAAAGACACAATTGAGGCCACCAAATTCCACAACAAAATGTTGGCCATTAAGGAAAAGCAAAGCCTTGAATTAAGGAAAAGCAAAGCCTTGAATTAAGGAAAAGCAAAGCCTTGAATTAAGGAAAAGAAAAGCCTTGAATTAAGGAAAAGCAAAGCCTTGAATTAAGGAAAAGAAAAGCCTTGAATTAAGGAAAGCAAAGCCTTGAATTAAGGAAAAGAAAAGCCTTGAATTAAGGAAAGCAAAGCCTTGATTTAAGGAAAAGCACAACCAAATGTCTTGAATCCTTGCCTATAAATAGGCAAGGCTTGGAGACAATCAAGGCATCCCATTTTTAGGCTTTCCTAGTTCAATAGAGAGGAAAACAAGGTTTGGAATTATCAAGCCACAATTCATCCTTTCATGGAGTGAGCTACGGCCGAAGAAGACGAAAGCCGCACGGGATCGACAAAAAGGGCAGTCATTTGATTTTCTTTGTATTTTCTTTTAATTATGTTTAGCTAAATTTTATTTTCCAATCAAGTTTAATTAAGGTTTGATTCCAACAATTGTGAGGTTCCGGTAATTTTATTATTTCTTTTATTCTTGAGTATTTATATATTTTCTATGCTTCATTATATTATTGAATTGAATTGTTAGACAAGAGGCCTATTGTTTGATAGTTGAATTCAATATATAGTCATTTAGAATAATTAATCTTTTGTTGATTGTTCTAATTCAAGTGACAAATAACAACATCGAAAGGTAATCAACGCCTTAGATTGTATGTTATGAAAATATATAATCTAACTTAAATAAACAAGGCGTTTCCGGGTTTACTGGTTAGTAATTGGGTCTTTTTGAATCTTAATGCAATTAATAGACATAACTCATAGGACAGATCCGAAGGTTGTGTTTGTTCATTAGAGAAATAACTCATAGGACGGATCCGAAGGTTATCGAAAAAGTAAGAAAAGATTGGTTGTTAGAGGACGGATCTTCAACAACTATAACCAATTTATTCAAGATAAAAGAACCTATCTTTTGAATCAATGATCAATTTGAGGAATCAATACCGAAATTAATTCTTGATTGGAAGCTTCTTCTTATTAATTTTTCCTCATATTTTTAGTTGGTTATTTAATTTGTTTAGTTGTCTTAATTAATTCTTGCTTAGTTTCATAATACAAAACCCCCCCTCTTTATTTTATTTTGTTCAAGGAATAAATTTAACCAATCTCTGTGGATTCGACCCTCTCACTGCTATCTACAAAGCTTAGCCAGAGAAGGATTATTTTTGGTGGTTTCGACACCCATCAGCAATTGTTTAACATCCCTTCTTGTAACTTTTTGTTATACTTTTTACCATCTCCTATTATGATTTTATTTGGAGAGATATTTCAAAAAATATATTTTAGTTTCGCCTAGAGGTGATAATTATTTAAAAATGTACATGATAAATTGAGTGTATGTTGTTTTGGGTGATTTAATGTAAAATTAATGATAGAAAAGATTATTTCATGAGATTGTGCAAATATTTGCATTTGTAATCTTGTAATTATTTGTTATACTTGTACCGTGGACAACAGTAATATATAGTTTGGTTTTATTATTTATCAATCGTAATCACACACAAAACAAATTGGGAGAAACAATGACACAAATTAGGGAAATTTGCATATATAGCAGGGTTGACCGTTGACTTTGCAAATATAGCACCCTCCTTTTTTTCCTTGCAAACATAACACTTTAGGGTTGAACAAAGACCAACATACCCTCCTCATCTTCTCTTCTGAAACATAAAGACACAACACTTCATCTTCATCTTCATCTTCATCGATTCAAGAAAATTTGCTCTCACATCCCATTATTTGCACTTCTTATTATTCTCACACCCCATTGGATCATCATCTTCAAACAAGAAGACCGCGACAGTGGAGAAAAATTCGTTGCGGGGAAATATTAGTTGAAATTTACACAAGTTGAACTGGGTTTGTGAACTTCAACGAAACTAGTCGAGCCCTAAGTCGAGTATAGGTCGAGCAAAACATTAGGTCGAATACAAGATCGAGTTTAAGGTTGAACAATAAGTCTGAGTAGTAATTGGTTGAATATTAGATCGAGCTCGACCTAAACTCGACCTAATACTCGACCTACTACTAGGTCGAGTTAAATTTTAAAAAAAAAAAAGAAAAAAATTGAATTTTTTTTAAACAAAAAAATTTTAGGGTCGAGCTCGACCCCATGCTCGACCTAATGCTCGACCTAAATTAAAAAAAAAAAAAAAATTTTTAAATTTTTTTTTTTTTAATTTAGGTCGAGCATTAGGTCGAGCATGGGGTCGAGCTTGACCTTAAAACTTTTTTTTTTAAAAAAAATTCAATTTTTTTCTTTAAAATTTAGGTCGAGCATTAGGTCGAGCATAGGGTCGAGCTTGACCCTAAAACTTTTTTTAAAAAAAAAAATTCAATTTTTTCTTTTTTTTTTTTAAATTTAACTCGACCTAGTAGTAGGTCGAGTATTAGGTCGAGTATTAGGTCGAGCTTGATCTAATATTCAACCAATTACTACTCAGACTTATTGTTCAACCTTAAACTCGATCTTGTATTCGACCTAATGTTTTGCTCGACCTAAACTCGACTTAGGGCTCGACTAGTTTCTTTGAAGTTCACAAATCCAGTTCAACTTGTGTAAATTTCAACTAATATCTCCCCGCAACGAATTTTTCTCCACTGTCGCGGTCTTCTTGTTTGAAGATGATGATCCAATGGGGTGTGAGAATAATAATAAGTGCAAATAATGGGATGTGAGAGCAAATTTTCTTGAATCGATGAAGATGAAGATGAAGATGAAGTGTTGTGTCTTTATGTTTCAGAAGAGAAGATGAGGGTATGTTGGTCTTTGTTCAACCCTAAAGTGTTATGTTTGCAAGGAAAAAAAGGAGGGTGCTATATTTGCAAAGTCAACGGTCAACCCTGCTATATATGCAAATTTCCCCACAAATTACCACAACATATCTTCACGCAGGAATATTAAATTTGATTGTTGTACATAATTATTTTCTGCACTCAATTATTAATGTGAAATATTCTCATCCTAAACTCAACCCCATTTTTTGGGTAATTTGTATTCAATATTTTCACTTTGTAATTACGAAAACTGTTTAATTGCATGAAAAAAAATGAGAAATTAACATTATGACTTTTTAGTTAATATTTACAAGTATAGAAACATCATTAATTTTAGTAATAAATGTATCAAATGAATGGGTAACAAACGAAGGGGGCATTGTTGCTAGTAATGGTGAAGGGTATGTCCATAAGGGAAGAGTATACGGGGATAAATGCAAAAGGGAGAAAAAGTAATAAAAGTGGATGGATGATAGTTAAAAGTTAAAAAGATTTAGAAGTTTGAGCATTTTCTATTTAAGTAATAATACTTTTAGTAAAAATATTAAGATAAAAAATTCTAATAATTAATGTGACAAGGAAAAAAGGAAAAAATTATTATCCTTGTCATATGAAATGACAAGAAAAACTCCCTCCAGATATTTTCTCCATGCAAGAATATTAGATGTAATCTTTATATGCACCCAATTATTAATGTAAAATATTCCTTTCCTAGAGTCTGCTGCATTTTTGGGCAATTTAGTATTCATTATTTTCACTTTGTAATTACAAAAACTGTTTTCATTGCACGACACCATAAGAAATTAAAATTATGAATTTTTAGTTAATATTTGCAAATATAGAAACACCATCCATTTTAGTAATATATGTAACAAATAAATGAAACATTGTTGCTAATAATGGCTGTTATAAAGGGAGAGTATATGAGGAGAGATGCAGAAGAGAGAAAAAAAAAAAAGAAAAGAATAAAAGTGGATGGATGACAATTAAAACTTAAAAAGTTCTAGCAGTTTGATCATTTTCTATATGAGTTATAATACTTTTAATAAAAAATTAAAATGAAAAATTATGATACTTGACTTGGCATTGACGTACAAAAGGAAAAAATTATTATCCTTTATTACTTTGTTTTTTTAAGGGGTGTGTTAAATGATTTTGTTTTTAATTTTTTACTAAATTAGTCATTAGAATTTTTCAATATGATTTTTTATTAATAATATCATTACTCATTCTTTTATTTTAATTAAAAAAATTAAAGAAAAGTAACTTGACACAACCCCTTAAGTTGTCCACACACCCATCCCATGTGCTTTATATACTAAAATATTTTATTGCATGTCATATTGTAGGCTTATAACTTTTTTTTTTTTTTTAATGTCTTATTGTAAGTTTTGCATATATATATATATATATAGCGCATGTACATTTGCGTGCGTGCGTGTGTGTTTGTTAGTCCTATTTTAAGCTTTAAAGAATTGTAAGATGAAAACCGAAGTTTTCATTAGAAGGTAGAATTAGAATCAATACCCATACGCAACAAAAAGCCCAAATAATAGAAGAAAATCCTCATAACAATTGAGAGTCAACTAGCTAAAATTTATGGGTTCATAAATTTAACTCGAAATTGGGAAAAAATAATGAATAATAACATTTACAAGAAAACTCTCAATCGAGTTAGAAACGGAAACAAAAAAATAAAGGCAATATTGGCCAAGTGTGAATTTCTTACCAAAAGAAATGCACATCATAGAAATTATCATACTACACTTTATTAAATAGTGATCAATAAATGATATATATATATGTCAACATAATTTCTATGATGTGTCTGATTACATTCACTATTAACTCTAGACTAACAACTTAATTTTTCCTGAACCTTAGGTTGATTTCTCTAGACTCTCAATCTGAATATATAAGGGCAAAAAATTTCAAAAGTTACTAAATTACTGTGATTGTATATTTTTTATCACCAAACTATTTTTTTTAAACGTATTACCGCAAAACTATTTTTTTTAAATGTATAGTTACTAAACTAATTAAAATAGTCAATAATGGTCCATTTATCAAGTTCAACCGTTAACATAGACAAAAAATATTTTATGCGCTATTCATACTCTTGTATTTTATTTTATGGCAAATAGATTTTAATCGACATAATATTTTTAAAACTTACAAATAAAAGTTTTATCATACGAAAATCTAGTAAAATTTTCCGAAACACTTTGAAGTGTGGTCATAGGAAATGATGAGATACAGGAATGGGAATAGAATTATGATGACTCTAGGTGTGTAGTGGGGCATAAAAAAAAAATCTAAAATTACTAATTTACTCTCAAAAAATAGCATATGAATCACACACGTGACACTTTCCGTCCATGTTATTAAACTTGACAGAAGAGCTGCTAGTAAGTGTTTTAATTAAACTTTGCCTTCTTGGCTTGTCAAAAAAAAAAAGTAAGTGTTTTAATTAATTTAGTAGCCATACATTTAAAAAAAATAGTTCAGTAGTTAAAAGTATACTATCTCAATAGTATAATAGCTTTTGAGGTTTTTTTACTCAATACATAATATCTTGGGCAGAGTTGGCCATTGCAATTATTAGATGCAACTAAGGTGAAACTTTTTTTCACACTTATATTTAACAGCAATTTCTTCTATAAATTGTTAAACATTGTTTTTAGATGGAAATATGTATAGGAAATAAAAAATCATATGTACGTACAAGAGTCACACGATGGAAACACGTTTTATATTAAGACAACTAAGAAAACTGGTTCGAAGTCTACTCAACAATAACAACGAAATTTATTTCGACTTCTTACAATCAAAACATTAAAGTTTAACAGCATGAGTGAGTCACACCTAAAAAATACAAATAGTTGGAGGAAATTCCTACTCTACTCACAATTTTCTTTTTCTCATAACCTCATTTTTATTTTTATTTTCATGGAGCCTCACTTTTAATTTTTCTTGTAATCTCACTTTTCTTTGATATTGGAGCCTCTCAAAACTAAAAGCTTTGGGTCCTTTATATAGAATTTCTTGTTACTAAAAAAACTTAGGATTTGATAGCGAAATCCTACACAAAACTACTTTTCTCAAACAATTCAAATTCAATTGAACTAGTAATTACTAAATCCTACTCAACATATAATTTATTTCTTATTTTTAGGATTTGGATGTAACCTTTTGAATCTGTGGATGGTTTGATTTGTTTAATAAATTATTCTTCTTAGTCAATATTTGATTTACTTATAGTCAACTACTTGTAATACGGCCATCCCTTGCACATGTGAAAGTATTAAGTGAAAAAGGTTGAAACTTAATATTAGTTTATAAGAGAGGAGAGGCTTGGGTTTGGTGCTAAGATGGGAGGGACTGTAATTAGAAAATCTCGGGTTCCTAAAATATGAATTCCAATAATACATACATACATATATATATATATATATATATATATATATATATATTAGTTTGTTGGAATATTGAATAAAGTTTTTATCGCCACAAAAATAGTAATACACCACTGTGACTGTAGATTTCTAAAATCTTAATGCATTTTTATTAATTGTTATAGTTACAAATGTTCTATGTAGTTAATAAAAATACGAGAATTATATTTTGAAAGAAAATTAATTAGGAGAATCAATGTGAGATTAATGAAATCAAGAAATCCATTAATTTAATTAAATTGTCTTGAGAATTAATCGGTGAAATCAATTAATATGGCCATCGCTTGCCTATTTGAAGTATTGAATGGAAAAAGTTGAAACTTAATGTTAGTTTGTAAGAGGGAAGAGGTTTGGGTTGGCTACAAAGATGGGAAGGATTGTAATTAGGAAATCTCAAGTTCATAAAAATATGTATATATATATATATATATATATATATATATTAGTTTGTAGGAATTTTAAACATAGTTTCTATGCCCACAAAAATAGTAATATACCATGGTGACTATGGATTTCTAAAATCCTAACGCATTTTTATTAGTTGTTATAGCCACAAAAAGGAAAAAAAAGAGTCATGCAAGAAAAATGAGTTTTAGAGATCACATGAATCTCGTCTCTAAAAGGTGTTTTCTCTTCACTAATAGCATTTAGTGATGGAAAAGTGATTCGTCACTAGTTCATCACTAATGGTCCATCATTAAAAGTTTTTTGTGACGAAAAAAGAAAGTCACCACCAAATGGTTGGATCTAGTGACAAAATGAGTACATCTCCAAAACTAGTTTGCATTCTATGGATGTGAACTACATGTGCAAACTAGTTGCAAAAAAAAAATATATATATATATAAATAAATAAATAAAATTGCTGAGTTCACATGTCAGACGTGTAAACTCAGCACGAAAACTAAAAAATAAAAAACAGCAAAGCACTAAGCTGGTACTTCACACTTGTTGAGCATTGAAAAGTTAGAAACAAAGCTTGAGAACACTATGACTTGAGCAGTGTACACAAAAAATCTTGAATATGAGTAAAGGATGGTGAGAAAAAGCATGCAATAAAAGGAACAAAGGTTTGAGCTTTAGCAAGAATTAGAAAGCTCTTTTCAACCCTGAGTTGGTTGAACTATTTGGGAATGGCAACACTAATTCTTTCAAATTCAGGCACCAGTATAATGATAACAATCACAAGATTGATATCGTCTAAATGAATTAATTAACTAGGATATAAATGAAAAGAATTTTGATCAATACCTTTTGAATATAGATTAAATGCCTATCATTAACATAAATTTGGGGATCAGAAAATCGATGTAGTCAACTTGACGTGACGTAGGTTTATTCCATGTGTAAATGCAAACTGAAGTAATTAAGCTTTGCTCCTTCTTGAACTTCTAGCCTTCATCTGTTGTCTGCATTTGAAATCGCAAGTCTTGTAAAATTTCTTATTTGAGGCAGCTGCAAAATAGAAGCTGCATACTTCAACCACAATTATGATTCTATCCAGGATATTCACCATTGAAAATATGTGCACCAATATGTCATGATAGGGCACGGAGTTTTTTCTTTATTTATTATAAATTTTAAAAAATTAGAAATTAAAGAATAGGGAAGTTGGAGGTGTTGGGAAAAAAGTAAGATACTCACATCTATGGAATGTGAACTCCAATTGTAGTTTGCATTCTATGGATGTGAACTCCATGTGCAAACTGGGTGGAAAAAAAAATTACTGAGTTCGCATGTCAGACGTGCAAACCTAGCACGAAAATTATAAATTAAAAATTTAAAAAAACACACAAAGTTCGTACTTCACACTTGTTGAGCATTGGTGGTTTGGCATCCACAAGTTTTATTTTCTTATGGGTGAGGCAACAGTTAATTGCCAGATATCGAGGTGGTTTCAAGAATGCATATAGATGAGGAGCTTGTGATTGATATAAATACACGACGAAGCATGGGTCAGTAAATAGATATGTGTCAAACTTTGTTCGGATTTAGTCCATTTACCTCTGCAATTGGGTGAGGCTGCATTAGGGCACCCCAGCAGCCCCTTTTGGGGCTGGCTACGGGTGGCCGCGGCCATGCCAAGTCAGCAAAAATACTGACTTGGCGTGTTACAGTACCCAAAGGCTGCAGTTCGTGGTTTCTGCCATAGTTACAATTTTTTTTTTTTTGCCACTTGGGAAATGAAACAATACTGTTTTGAGTCAAAACGACGCAAAATGGCATCGTTTTGAGCCATGTGTTAGCAGTCAACACTGACACATGGCTGACACATTGAAGGTGTGTCAGACTTGGGTGCGTGCCGCGTGGCCAAACCGTTGCAAACCAATGGAAACCAACAATTGGTTTGCAAAAGTCAAAATCCTGTTTTGTTTTTTAAAAGAAAAACAATAAAATTTACCACCGAGTAGAAAATATTTTTCTCTACAAATTGATATGCGTTTTGCCTATTTTTGGAGTAAAATATGATATTTTTAGTTCCCATTAATTGTTTTAAGTATTTCATATTTAATTTAGACTATTTATTTTCGTGTTTTAAGTGTATTATGAATTTTTAATTTTAATGTAATGTAAATTTATTTTTCATTAATTGTTTTAAATATTTTATATTTAATTTAGAGTATTTATTTTCATGTTTTAAGTATATTATTAATTTTTAATTTTAATGTAATGTAAATTTATTTTTCATTAATTGTTTTACACATTTTATATTTAATTTAAAGTATTTGTTTTCATGTTTTAAGTGTATTTTTAATTTTTAATTTTAATGAAATGTAAATTTATTTTTTATTAATTATTTTAAGTATTTTATATTTAATTTAGAATATTTATTTTCATGTTTTCAGTGTATTATTAATTTTTAATTTTAATGCAATGTAAATTTATTTTCTAAAAAAATATTTTTATTTATTTAATGTATGATAGTTAAAATTATAAGTTGTATTATTAATATAAAAAAATTTGATAATGGTTGCGTGAATAGTAAAGACAAGGCCAACTAGTGTGGGTCATTTTTTATGATTGCTGCGTGAATAGTACTAGCTTGACTACGAGCTAATATAGCGCTAATGTGACGCTGATGTGGCGTGGTCGTGACCAGGGATTAGTGTGGATGCCCTTAGAGTAGTGTGTCTGTCTCGTACACTAGATGACCCTCTTGTAGATGATGTTCCTGAAAATGTATGCATACGAAATGCGCCATATATAGCTTGTGTTGCTATTTGTTTGACTTCTATTTTTGGACAAATCAGGCACTCCAAAGCCCCTGATGTATTTATTAATGTTGGAAAACTTTAAGTCTACACGGTTTTATTGTTCAAGTAGTGCAATCCTTGCTAGTATATACCATAATTAGAGGTGGTTATAGAATTAATGCATTTATCCGTTGTAAAATTAAATTTGCACATCATTCAGCAAACAAAGGGCTCTCAATCTATCAAAAGATTTTGAAGTTCTTCGATCAAATCTAAAACTTGAAATTAAATGAGTTTAAATGCGTCCAAGGGGACATGCATTGTTCAAGGCACAAGAAGCATGTATATTATGAAAGCATATCTAAAATGGCATGGATATTTCTTAAACCCACTTTGATGATGTACATTTTGTATATCAAGATAAAGATCAAGACAACTAGGTCATACGTTGTTTTTTAGTTCAAATAACTGTAATTTTATACTAGATATACTGCAAAAGCTTTGCTTGTTGAATTTTTTTTTTTTTAGTATTAGAAAATGTAACTATAATCAAATTTTAAATTATATATGTATATGTATTAGTTAATATGTTATATTCAACAATTAATCCATTTTATATTTGTTTTTATGAATTTCATTCTCTTTGATGAATATTTAGTTTTAATACATGGATGATATGGAAGCTCTCGTTCAAGGCCGTCGCACACCAAGAACTGTACACTTCGACCACATTGGTGGCTCTAAGCCTCATAGTACTCACTACTAGAAAGACGCGCATATATGTAATGTGCGTGTGTGTCATGAGTGGTTTCGAGCCAGTTTAACTTTTTGTTGACCTGGTGTTTTCTATCCTAGCTCAAGACTCAAGACTAGAAGTTATTCAAGATGTTAAAAAACAAGTACAATAATTTCACGAATATTTGAAAAAAGAAAAACATTTCATGTTATCATAAAAGTAATGCACTCATGAATTAATAATCAAATATTTTATAAATCATGCAATAAAAGAAAATTCTCAAGTCTAATCAATAAATAAGTTTAAAACCAGCTTCAATCTAAAAAATGCACTTACAAATCTCAATTTAGGTGGTGGTATATGATTTTGAAGAGAAAAAAAAATGATTGATTGAATTTGGTTGTAGGTAAAAGGGAAAAAGTTCAAAGCCGCGTTACCATTTTATTTCTACGAATTATCATTCAAAGATTACTCATCCTATATAACAATAAATGAAAAATAAAAAATATAACTTTAAAACTTGAGTTAACATTTATGTTGCCTGCACAAGGCACATATTTTGCACATCACTATTTTCTTTTTTCTTTTTTTTGGAAAAAAAGTGAAAATAAATAAGTTACTTTATAAATTATATTGTAGCAACTGTTTTTTATTCTTTGTAAATATGGCCTCTATAACTATATTACGTTTATAAATGAAATAGGAAAAAAGAAAAAAATAATAAGGAGAAGGAAAAATTGTTAGCCATATACTGCTTATAGCAAAATAAGGATAGACTAATCAATATAGAGAGTGCATACAATGCCACCACACAGTTAACATGTTCCTACGTTGGTGTTTGACCTACATTCTCATTTGTGCTCTCAAAACGATAGTAAAGACAAAAGAGAAATTATTAAATTGAGCACTGATATACATCTATGGAGTAGAATTAGTCTTACTATATTGAAACAAACACGGTCTTTATATCTCTAGGACACATGCTCACATTACACAAAAAAAAAAAAAAACAAAAAAAAAAGGAGAAAAAATTATGTACAAGGAGATATTCTCCAGCTAGATATCAAATTATAGCTCCTAGCAAATTAGGGACAGAAAATCAAGGCAACGAGGGCTCGCAAGTTCACATCATATATTAATACAGGATCGGGAATATTCAAGGGTGGACCTTCCTGTTGGGTATTTAATATAACCCAAGTGTATGTTCTAATATAAGCCCAATAGGTAATGCACCTTTGTAGTGGGCCTAAATGGGCAAGAGCCCATTAATTGGTTTTAACCCTAGTGTATCCCTATTTATATGCTAGCTGGAGGCAGCGTGTTAGGTATTCCAAATTAGATACCTAGGGTGTAATGCTTCAAGCAATCGCATATACTATTGCTTGACTTTAAACCCTAACAATCTTGAAGCATTGGGAATCAAATATTTAAAAAAAAAAAAAAAATTTCGTGAACCGTACGTGAATAGTGCGCAGGGGTATTTTAGTTCGATTGAAAGTTGACTTTTTACTCCGGTGACGGATCGAGGCAAAGGAGGAGTCCATCTCGTGTATCTCGACGAGAGGAATCCATTGGTGGCGTCGGTTTTCTGATTTGGTGACCGGAAGACGGAGAAATTGGCGTTTAAAGTCGCGGTGGCCGAAACTTCCAACACAATTTTCGGCCTCTGTGGTGGTCGGCGTCACACGGTGCTTGTTGGGATTTGTTCCTTGTGGTCGTGCGCTTCGTTTTGGTTGTAGCTGAGCTTCGATCGGTGACCGGAGGCGGCAAAGACGAAGTGCCGTCGTGATAGCTCCGTCGAAGGTTACGGGTTGAAAAAGAAAATTTGCAGAATTGATTTTGACCCATTTGACCCGTTTTGACCGACCCGCTGACCTCTTTGACCCGCTGGACTCTTTGACCGGTTTGACCGCTGGACTTTTGACTTTGACTCACCTGGTTTGACCGTTGACTTTGACAAACGTTGACTTTGACCGTTGACCAGAGTTGACTTTTCAGAATTTTGTCTGCTTCTGAAATCAGGTGCACTCATTCTATTTTTCCATTCTTACTTATTAAAAATGGAAAAACGCATGCCAATTGAGATGGTCAAACTTCATACGTTTAGTGGGTCTGAATTTAATTCATGGAAGCGAAAGACTCAGTTTGGTTTAAAATATGAAAATATTTTTTATACTGTTTTGAGTACATTTGCTGATACTACTGAGGAAGTTGATGAGTCTCAATGGAATAAGGATGATGACTTCTGCAAGGACTATTTATTGAAGCTCTTTCGCAATCTTGCAGTTTATAGTAAGTTTAAGACTGCTAAAGAAATCTGGGACAATTTAGATGCTCAATTTAAGAAGGAGGAGGAATTGTCAAAAACACATCTTGTTGACAAATTCATGGATTTCAAATTCAAGGAAGATATGGAAGTCACTCCTCAAGTAACTGATCTAGAAAATTTGAGATCTAAATTGACCAGTGAAAACATCATCGTTTGTGATCCTTTTCTAGTTGGTGCCATTATTTATAAATTACCATCTGCGTGGCATTCTTTCAAAACTGAGATGTACGGGAAGAAAGTGCGGTGGGGTGGATGATCTTAAACGATTCATTAGAATCGAGGATGAGAATCGAGTTAGGAATAACTTGGAGATGGTTAGACAGCAACAATCAGCTGCTAACGCGGTAACAAATCCCAAGAAATTTCCTAAGAAATCCAAGTCACACAAGAGTGAGTCTCAACAATTGGAGGCCAAAAAGCCTATCTTTAAGAAAAAGAAGGGGAAGTGCCACAATTGTGGGAAGTGGGGCCACTTTGCAGCAGATTGTAGGCAACCTAAAAAGGACAAATCTGACACACCAAAGAAGGAAGCAAATATGCTAGTACAGAAGACTGAGCCTCAAAAATTTGTTGCTATGGTGGGCAATAATGGAAAAGCCAGTACTTCTTCAGAATGGTGGTTAGATTCTTGGGCAACGTGCCATGTCTGCAAAAATGAAAAGTTACTTGATGATGTTGCTGAGGCCAACGAAACTATTGTTGTGGCTAGTGGAGCAGCGGAGATGGTGACTCACACTGGTACTGCAAATATGAGCCTCTCTTCAGGTAAACTTCTAACTTTAAAAGATGTTAAAGTAGTTCCTGCTATTCAAAAGAATTTAATTTCTATTAGTCGCTTAGACAATGCTGGCATGAGCATATTTATTTCTGGTGGTAGAGTAACTTTATCTGTTAACTCTCATTATTTTGGTTGTGGATTCTTGATTGGTGGTATGTATAGATTGAGTTCTGTAAATGAAACGGTCAGTCAAGTTAGTTCAAATTTAATTGATCCTACAACATTGCATAATCGGTTAGGACATGTGAACTACAAGAAAATGGCTAGACTAGCTAAGACTCATAATATACCTCTAGATACTTCGATCAGATTTATGGATGTGAAGTATGTGCTCAAACGAAAATTACTAGAAAACCGTTTTGTACGGTCTCTAGGAGCACACAACTTCTTGATTTAATACATTCTGACCTCTGTGACTTTAAAAGTTTCACAACTAGAGGTGGTCGGAAGTATTTGGTAACTTTTATCGACGATTTTTCTAGATATTGTCATATTTATCTGTTAAAATCAAAAGATGAAGTATTTGATAAATTTAAGATTTTCAAGAATCGTGTTGAAAACCAGTTGAACTTGAAAATTAAAAGGTTTAGGAGTGATAGAGGAGGAGAATATACATTGACAGGGTTCAAGGAATTTTGTGCTTCAGAGGGCATAATACTTGAAACTACTGCTCCTTACTCACCTCAATCCAATGGCATAGCTGAACGTAAGAACAGGACGTTAACAGAAATGTTAAACTCTATGTTATTGACAGCTGGCATGCCTTCTTGTTATTGGGGAGAAGCAGTTTTGACTGCTAATCACATCTTGAATAGGTTGCCGCACTCTAAGTTGTCTTCAACTCCTTATGAGATATGGCATAAACATCCTTGTAGATATGATACTCTTAAGACTTGGGGCTGTATTGCTTATGTGAGGATACCAGACCCTAAAAGACCTAAGGTGGGGCCTAGGACAAACACTTGTGTGTACCTGGGTAGTGCAGAGGATAGTGCCGCTGATCGGTTCTTGGATCTATCAACCAATGTGGTTATAGAATCTAGAGATGCAGTTTTCTTTGAAGATAAATTTCTTCGAGATCAAGGGTTGTGATGCAGCACTATAGAAATCATTTCAGATTCTCCTAAAGAAACTGAATCAAATTCCTCTGACACTCGAATAATTTCTGAATCTGGACCTTTAAGGGTTTCTACAAGAGAACGAGTTCCCAAAACGTTTGGTGAGGACTTTGTCACTTACCATTTAGAGGATGATCCATCCACTTATAAAGAAGCGATGAGATTTAGGGACTCCTTATTGTGGGCAGAAGCCATTGATGATGAAATGAGCTCTCTGTTACAAAATCAAACTTGGCAACTAGTCGATTTGCCAAAAGGGGCTAAGACTATAGGTTGCAGGTGGATTTTGAAGAAGAAACTTAATCCTGATGGATCTATAGCTCGGTATAAAGCACGTTTAGTAGCTAAGGGCTATACTCAAGTAAGTGGGGTAGATTATTTTGATGTTTACTCCCTGGTCTGTCATTTAACTACGATAAGAATTCTTCTCGCTTTGGCATCTATTGAGCACTATGTTGTGCATCAAATGGATGTAAAGACAGCTTTCCTAAATGGAGATCTGACTGAAGAAATCTACATGAACCAACCTGAAGGGTTTGTCATGAAAGGTTTTGAGAACAAAGTTTGTAAGTTAAACAAATCTTTGTACGGTCTAAAACAAGCACCTAAATTGTGGCATCAAAAATTCGACAAGGTAGTAATGAGTTTAGGATTTCGATCCAGTTACTCAGATAAATGCCTTTACTACCGTTCTGTGTCGAATCAGGTTGCGATTATTTGCTTATATGTAGACGACATGTTGATACTTGGTTCCGATCATTCTGCAGTGAGTGACGTAAAAGCCGAGTTAACAAACGCATTTAACATGTCCGATCTTGGTGTGGTAGACATCATTCTTGGTATGAAAGTAAGTTTTACAGAGCAAGGTATTACTCTTAGCCAAACTCACTACGTTGAAAAACTACTTTCTACCTGGGGATACAGTGAATGTAAAGTGGCTGAGACACCGTATGATCCTCATAAACGGCTGAGCCCCAATGAGGGAGCTAGCGTGAACCAGTTAGATTATTCTAAATTGATTGGTAGTCTCATGTATGTAATGATATATACTAGACCAGACATTGCCTTTTCTGTAGGCATGCTGAGTCGTTTCACTAGTAATCCTGGCCCTGAGCATTGGAATGCCCTCACGCGACTTATGCAATATTTGAAGGGTACCTCCAACTATGCACTATGTTATAATGGCCATCCTCCTATCTTGGAAGGATTTTCTGATGCATCGTGGTGCTCGGAATTAGGAGACAGTAAATCTACTAGTGGTTATATTTTCACACTGGGTGGAGCGGCTGTTGCATGGAAATCCAAGAGACAGACTTATATTGCTTTGTCGTCTATGGAATCGGAACTTTATGCTCTCGCTTCCGCAGGAGAAGAAGCAGAGTGGATAAGAGAACTGATCCTGGATATTCCATTAACCCGTTTAAAGATTAATTCTTTAAGTATGTTCTGTGATAATCAGGCTACAGTTTCGGTAGTGAAAAACTCACTCTTTAATGGTAAGAGGAGACATATTAGGCTGAAACATGCTCTACTGAATTATCTCATAGAACACGGTATTATCACTTTAGTCGATGTGAGATCGAAGGATAATATGGCTGATGCTCTCACAAAGGGACTGACCAAAGATCGAATATTCAAAATTGTGGGGGAAATGGGGTTAACGACTATATAGACATGTCTTAACCTACATTTATGTTATTTTGCATTTTCGAATCTCCCTTTGTTGGCTAAGATAAGCACTTGATAATGTTTCGACGATGTTTATGGTTGTCAATATATCATTCCACATTTGATGATATATCCTTTTTTGGGTAAGTTGTCTCATTCCACATGTGATGAGGTAATTTTACTCATTTTGGATGTTCGGTTTAGAGCGGTTGTATCATTCCATATCTGATGATGCTGCTCAACTAAATTTGGACTTGATAGCTGTAACATTCCACATAGAAACATGAAATGGTTCTTTTGAAAAGAAACTATTTAGGTCTTGTTCTTATAAAGAAACTAGACATTGATACTTATTGGTATGTGATATTGATGCTTATTGACATTGATATATATTTATTTTCAGTCATTGTGGTATTGTGCTAAGTTCTTTTGGTAGAACTAGACACTTTAGTTTGTTACACAAATGATTGGATTTACATGAAATTCATATTTGGTAACTTGCAGAAAATGACGGAAATAGAGGAGCTGATTCCAACTGGGATCCTGAAGGGGATGATCTACTTGATGGATGATTCCTCTTGAGCTCTGCACTGTGGGGGACTATTATTTTCTTTAAAGTTGAATAAATAGTTCACTTACATATGAAATTGCCCATTTAGTTTGAGTTTAGAGTATTTCTAAAACTCTTGTGTTCGAAGTTTAGAAAATTTCTAAAACTTTGATTTGGTTCACTTATGAGTGAGGCTTATTGATGGTGTTTGGTTGAGTTTAGATTGTTTCTAAAACTCATAATTGTGTTTAAAGAATTCGTATTTTTTGAGTAATGAATCTTTTTGTGCTATGAATGATTCAAAATTCTGTTTTTGAACATTACATTATCTATCTATTGGATTGTGCTATATGTAGAGCATAGGAGGAGATTGTTGGGTATTTAATATAACCCAAGTGTATGTTCTAATATAAGCCCAATAGGTAATGCACCTTTGTAGTGGGCCTAAATGGGCAAGAGCCCATTAATTGGTTTTAACCCTAGTGTATCCCTATTTATATGCTAGCTGGAGGCAGCGTGTTAGGTATTCCAAATTAGATACCTAGGGTGTAATGCTTCAAGCAATCGCATATACTATTGCTTGACTTTAAACCCTAACACTTCCATGGTTGCAGCCATGCACGAGCTTCATTCTTCCCAGTAGCAAGCATGATAGACTTGAAGGTTGGGAAACCTTGTCAGTTTATGTGCTTTCTCAAAAGCTGATGGAAGATGTTTGAAGTCCGGTAAAGATTGTAAGTTATCAATCTTGGGAGTAAACATATAAAATTCTTTAAGATTTGCCACGCTGGAGAGTGCTTCTGTTAAATCTATGTCGATAACTACACAAAGTAAACTCAAAACCTTCAACCTAGGTATGAGTTTAACTATGGCCTCAATGTGTAACATGCTTAAAACACGACAAGAAACTTTAAGCATACTTAGATTTGGGCAATGTATACCAGCATTCTTGAAGACGGATAGGAGGCAAAGTTACTCCTTATAACTGTGAGGTGCACACCACTTAAGATTGTCAATGAGAAGAAAAAGGTTAAGAAGAAGAAAGAAAAGGAGCAAGTGACTGTGAGTGAAAAGAATCACCCCATTGTTGTGCCCAACAAGACAACAAAGAGGAAAGGCATGAGCAATTTTTATACCACTAAAGCCAACAAGCGTCGAAAATGTGTTGTCTTTGAGCCTGGTCATTGGGTTTGGGTACATATACGAAAGGAGTGTTTTCCTCTTAAACGGCATACTGAACTTCATCCAAGATGCGATAATCCATTTCAAGTGGTTGAACGCATCATCGACAATGCCGGCAAGTTAGATTTGCCTTGTGAGTATCAAGTTAGTGCTACTTTAAATGTGACTGATCTTTCCCCTTTTGATGCAAGTGATGAGTTCGATTCAAGAACGAATCCTTTAGAGGAAAGGTTGAATGATGAGAACCAAGGAGTGGTTCAACCTACTGGTCCGCTAAAACATATTATAGGCCTAATGACGAGAGTTAGGTCTAAACGACTTCAAGAAACCTCAACTGGCTTAATTCACGACATCCAAACTCGTCAAGCATGCAGCCAAGACTTGCCAATCATTAATCTGTTGCAAGTACATTTTAAAGAGCATTAGTATTGCCTTGGCCGAATTATAGTGTGATACTAGGTCAAGTTTTTTAGTTGATTTCTTAGCATTATTTTTAGGTAATTGTTAAAGCTAAGAGTGGCTGAAAGTGAGCATTAAAATGCCACCCCTTGTTTGTTTTATTTTTGGCCAAATTAGTCCTTAATTTTGTTTGGAGATATTTTGAAGAGTTCAAGATGGATAGTGCAAAACCAATCTTCACTCCAGTTGAAAAATAGTTGCGTTTGACCAAAGATGGGATTGACACTTTTGTGAACCCTACTCATTTTAAAAGTTTGCTAGGGAGTTTGAGATATTTGGCAACTACAAGACTTGATATCAATTTCAGTGTTAGCTTAATTAGTAGATTTATTAAGAATCCATGTCAGTCTCACTTGTAGGTAGGGGTATTCAATATTTGGATAACCTGAATATCCACCCGAATCCAAACCGAAACCGAAACCGAAACCGAATTTTTAGATTTTTGGGTTTTGGGTTAAATTGAACACCAAACCGAAACCCGAAAATATATATATATATTTATTATTTATATGTATATATATTATATGTATAATTACATATAATATATATTAATGTATTATTTATATGAATATATATTATTTTTATAATTACATATAATATATAAAAATAAATTTGGGTTCGGCTGAAAACCGAATAACCCGCCCGATGAATACCCCTACTTGCAGGTAGTTAAGAGAATTTTGAAGTACATTAAAGGTATTTAAGGTGATGGAATTTTATATGCAAAGGATGATCCTGTTGATCTTCTTGGATTCACTAATAGTGATTGGGTGGGTGACATTGTGGAGAGAAAGAGTACTTCTTGTTATGTTTTTATCATTGGTTCTGGTATATTTTCGTGGAATTCAAAGAAATAACCAGTTATTGCATTGTTTATAGAGAAAACAGAGAAACAGAACAAAATTCAACCTTTATTTTGTGAAAAGCCACGGCTTGTTTTTCGTAAAGTTGTGATCAATTTTGTTCCAAAACTTGACTGCCCATTTTTGCATTTAGGTGACAAATTTTGCTTTGTGTGGGGCCAAAGCCATCAAAACCAATTTTTGTATCATCCAAATTTGTTCCTGTTGGCCAAAATGAATTAGTCCTGAGCATTCAAGTTTGTACTACTTGGGTAGATTTTATTCAATTTTCATATAATTTTAGTGTCTTTTGGATTTGCTTATTTTTAGACCTAACATCTGGTATCAGAATGAGGTTGGTGTTTGGCAGTTATGACGAACGGAATATTACTTATTTTGTACCCAAATTAAAGGGTAAACAAGATTACAATTATTGGAGGATGCAGATAGAAATACACCTCAATGCATTTGAGTTGTTAGACCATGTTCAAAAAAATTTAACAGTGGATGCTAATAAAGAGACTAAACAAAACGACAGTTTGGTATTGTCTCAAATTCACCAGGCAGTTGATATTTCCATATTTGGCAAAATATCCACCATTAAAACTACAAAACAAGTGTGGAATATTTTGGACAAAACGTATCATGGCATTGACAAGATCTAACAAAGTAATTTGTTAACGTTGAAAAGAAAATTCAAGTTCTACAGCAAGGAAAAAAATGAGACCATCGAGTCTTATTTTTCTCGTTTGAATGATATAAAGAATGAGATGTAGTTGAATAGGTATGATCTCACTGATCAACTCACTGTAGAAAAGGTCTTGAATACTATCTCATTAAAATTTGAGCATGTCATTGCCATGATGCAAGAGACAAAAGATATGTCAACTTTGTCAGCTAATGAATTGTAAGGGTCATTACTACTGTATGAACAAAGAATTAATGGCAAATTGGATGAATCACATGAAAAAGAGCCTGTGAATAAGCATTACAAACTTTGCGAATTCAGACTACTAGAGAGAAAAGCAGTGAAGATTCATCCAATGGTATTGCTTTTGGTGGTTGTGGTTAGAATTTTAGAAGTTGTGAACGTAAAAGATGTAACTCTCATGGTCACTGTAAAGATAACAATTCCTCTCAACAAATAGACACTTTTTATAATTCCAACAATAATTAGCAAAAAAGACCTAAATATTTTAATTGTGGTAAAGTGGGCCATATCCAAAAGAATTGTTGGTATAATAAAATCAGAAAATAAAGATGTCAATGCTAATGTTGTTAAAGATTCTAGTGAAAAATATGAGACAATCTTATTTTCTACTGGTGTGGCTGAGGAATCTAAAAATAACATGTGGTATGTTGACTTTGGATGTAATAACCAAATGACTGGAAAGAATGAACTATTTGTAAACTTGAATGAGTCATTTAAATCCACTATTCATTTCGGTAATAACTATGAAGTGCCTATATGTGGTAAATGAGATATTCCTATTACCCTGAAAAATGGCACCAAAAGTGCCATTGCTGATATATATTATGTGCTTGATTTGCATTAAAATCTCTTGAGTTTGAATCAACTTCAAGAGAAAAATTATGATTTGCGTTTTCAAAAATGAGTCATACCATCACCGATAATCAGTTGGGTTTGATTGAAAAGGTAACCATGATCAATAGTAGATTGTTCTCTCTTATTTTGAATTATGGTAGTTCATATTGTTTTAACTCTGTTGAAGTTAATGATACTTGATTGTGGCACATGAGATTTGCACACTTGCATTTTCACTTTCGTGGATTGCAGTTTTTGGCAAAAAATAATATTGTATTTGGATTGCCTTCCATTAACTTTCATCACAGACAGTGTGAATCTTGTATTTTGGGCAAGAAGCACAGAGACCCATTTCCTAGAGGCCATGTTTGGAGGGCAAAAGAACCATTACAACTCATTTACTCTAATCTGTGTACAATGAATGTTCCTTCTAATGGAGGTAATAAGTATTTTATTACTTTTATTGATGATTTCAGTAGAAAGGCCTAGGTTTATTTTTTGAAAAATAAGTCTGATGCTTGTGATATTTTCAAAAGTTTTAAAGTATATATTGAGAAACAAAGTACTTACTCCATCAAAACTTTGAGAACTGATAAAGGCACAGAGTATACAATTTGTAATGACTTTTGGCACAGCATGGGATCAAGCATTAGTTGACAACAAGATACACTCCTTAGCAGAAAGAAAAAATAGAATTGTGATGGATATGGTGCAATCAATGACGGTTTCCAAGGGTTTTTGGGTATAAGCAGCTTCATGTGCTATATAAGTGTTGAACAAATGCTCTACTAGATGCAATAGTGAGAAGTCCCCTTATGAGATTTAGTCTGGTAGAAAGTCAAATATCTCTTATCTTAGAGTATTTGGTTGCTTGGCATATGCATATATTCCAGATTCTCTCAAAAAGAAACTTGATGATAAGGTAGAGAAGTGCATTTTTATTGGCTATAGTTCTGAGACTAAGAGGTATAAATTGTATAAGTTTGTGACAAAGAAGACCAATTTTAGTAGATATGTGAATTTGATTAGAAAAGTGCCTGGGATTGGTCAGAAAATGGGTCAAATGTGACAGATAGTCATTCTCCACAATCTTCATATTTTGATGACAGTGATGATGATGAGGTCAATCAACCCAAAGTACCCGACAACAAGTAAGTTCCTACTCAACCTATTCCTTTGCAGTCTAGTCAACCACAAAGACAAAGACGTCTACTAGCTCATTTCCAAGATTATGTTGTTGATGGTCAATCTCAAAATTTATGTAATGAGAATGTTGTTGATTTTGCTCTTTTTGCAGATTGTGAACCTGTTACTTTTGAAGATGCTGTTCGTAACGATTATTGGAAGAAAGCAATGACGGAAGAAATTCAGGCAATTTAAAAGAATGATACTTGGGAGCTCACAAATCTTCCAAGTGGCAAGAAGCACATTGGTATCAAATGGGTTTACAAGATGAAGTACAAGGCCGATGGAGAAATAGACAAATTCAAGGCGCAATTGGTTGCCAAAGGTTACAAACAAAAACTTGGCATCTATTATATTGAGGTATTTGTGTCTGTTGCTCGGTTTAATACTGTTCACTTAATTATTTCCTTAGGTACCCAAAATGGTTGGAAAATACATTAGATGGATGTAAAGACTGCGTTTTTGAATGGTATATTTGAGGAAGAAGTGTACGTTAAACAACCTACAGGATTTGTGAAGAAAGGTCAAGAGAAGAAGGTGTACCATTTGAAAAGAGCCCTTTATGGCTTGAAGCAAGGTTCAAGAGCGTGGTACACCCATATTTATTCTTTCTTCATTGATAGTAGCTTTCAACACTATCCTTTTGATCATGTTTCATATGTGAAGTCATCTACTTATTGTGCGGTTGTCATCGTATGTTTCTATCTGGATGATCTAATATTTACTAAGAATAATCCCAAGATGATTGCAGAGTTTAGGGAGACTATGATTCTATAGTTCGAGATGACAGACAAGTCTTATGTCATACTTCCTTAAAAATGTGGTTTCACAGACTAATCAAGGGATTTTTATTTGCCACCAAAACATATGTTGAAGATATTTTGAAGAAATTCAAGATGGATGATGTAAAACCAATCTTGACTCCAACTGAAGAATAGATGCGTTTGACCAAAGATAGGACTGGTACTTTTGTGAACCTTACTCATTTTAAAAATTTGGTAGGGAGTTTGAGATACTTGACTTAAGTAGTAGATTTATGAAGAATCCATGTCAGTTTCACTTGTAGGCAATTAACAGAATTTTGAGGTACATTAAAGGTACTCAAGGTGATGGAATTTTCTATGTAAATGATGATCCTGTTGATCTTCTTGGATTTAATAATAGTGATTGGGCTGGTGACACTGTAGAGAGAAATAGTACTACTGGCTGTGCTTTCTTCATTGATTCCAGCATATTTTCATGGAATTCAAAAAAACAACCAATTATCGTACTGTCTACAAAGAAAATAGAGAAACACAGCAAAATTCAACCTCCATCTTGTGAAAAGCCGCATGGCTTGTTTTTCGTAAAGCTTTGATCAATTTTGTTCCAAACCTTGGCTGCCCATTTTTGCATTTGGTTGACAAATTTTGCTTTGCTTTGTGTGGGGCCAAAACCATCTAAACCAATTTGTCTATCATCCAGATTTGTTTCTGTTGGCTGAAATCAATCTGTCCTGAGCGTCCAAGTTCGTACGGCCCGGGTAGATTTCATTCAATTTTCATATAATTTTAGTGTCGTTTGGGTTTGTTTATTTTTAGACCCAACAAGGAAGAGGTTGATAACCACAAAATGCAATGGAGAAGGATTGGAGGTTTGCCCGTAATTGAAAAGCCTTTCTGGTCTTGCTTTTTTTTCACTATGAAGTTCTTGCGAATTTGGGCACCTGCACAAACAATCAAAACATTAATATTGCCAAGATCAATTCAGCATAATGTATACATGTGTGTGTGTATATATATAGTGTTTTGACCTTAAATGGAGGATCAAAAACTAGTGTAGTCAGTTTATGGCGACCTAGATTATTCCACGTGCAAATGCTCAAGTTGAGCTTTGATCCTTTTTGGGTTACTGGGTTTCACATGTTGCCGACATTCAGAAAGATCTAATTTCTTAGATAATATCTTATTTGAGACAACTAAGCGCCACGAGTCGCAGACAGCAGCAATATTAGTGATTCTATCAGGCACGTTCGCCATTGCAAAAATGTGCAGTAGTATGTCATATGGCGTTTCGGACCAGTTTTTCTTGTTAGCAGATCGGGTGATTGCCATCGTAAAATATTTTTCTTGAAAATACAATGAAAATGTTTCATTTCAGGGGTGGTTACTTATTGCATTCTTGCATATTGAGTGAAGGCTATATAACTTGTATTAATTTTTATGCATCATCCCACAAATAAAGGATCCTCAAATCTATCAATAAAATGAATATTTTACTTGTGTAGCTAAATCTCGATACAAAACGGATTTAAAACTTTCAAGTTGGTGTGTATGCTTGTATGGCTGCACAACAAGCATATGTACCATGTTAGAGACCTATAACTTACAAGGTTTTTTATTGCGTTATAAATTTAAATGTATCTAGCTACATAGAATGAATTTCTACAAATTTTGGTTCTGTTTTTTTCCAACAGAGAATGGAAGACTTTTTTCTAGAATTAATAATTGCAAAAGAATATTGAGACTTTTAGCTTAGAATGCCTTCCAGACCATGCTTGATCTGCTCATTGCCGTAGTTAATTTAACCTATTAACTATTTTGAAAACTAAGAGAAGAGATAATTTAAAGGTAATTTTTCCCTCTCTCATGACAGAAAACAAGAAAAAATCCAACACTCTAACACACAAGCAAAGTGCTTGACCTTTATTTTCAATTTGTTATCCGGGGAAAATAGGTCCTTCTCAATAATATAGAATTTCTTAAGCATCTGGCAGAGAATTCAAAATTTTAAATGGAGGAAGAAGGCAAAATTACCTTTGGAAAACTAGTTGTTTTTGTGTTTAGATAAGCCTGCACACACGCACACAATTAAGTTATTTATAAAAATTAAAGAGCAGTTAATCATAATCAATAAATACATTAAACTGTACTAAAAGTTTTTTTGAGAAAAAAATTCATTTAAAACATGATTTGGGGGGATGGGAAGTAATCCTACTTTTGAAGCAATGATATAGAATAGATTTCAATAATCTTTTCTAGAAAAAAAAAAAAGGTTCAAACATTTAATTAATATCGCAATTTAAAGGAGACAATGAATTGCCAAGTTCGATTAGGCGGCATGAACCCAAAAAAGAAACAAATAAGGAGACGACAGATTGTATAGATATTTGACTAGAATTGAGGGAAATTAAAAAAGAAAATAATGCTCAGAATCGAGATTTAAGAGAGAGAAAAACAATTGACTAAATTTTGATTCACACTTAAAATTCGATTTAAAGGGGGAGAAAAAAGCAGCTATATATGCCTTCTCACAATCCCCTATGTGTACATATGTCGACTCACAACTATTAATTGGTTAGCAACCCCATACTTAGATATTAAGGGGAAAAAAATTTGCACCAAACTCATTCAATGTTGCAAAAGAATTTGCTTTTTATGCTTTTTGAATGGTTAAAAACGACCAATATTTCACAGGCTAGTAAAAAGTGTGAAGCAAATAACAGACCAAAGAAATAAATTCTTGCCAAATATATACTTATAGAGATGATGAAAATAATGAATTGTATAAAATGATATGCAGGAAAAAAGGAAGTTTTTATAGGAATATAGGTTTCTGTAATGTACGGTGACATTTAGTACAATTGTAGAGCAATGCTAACATATCATTTATAATGTTATGACTTTTCAACAATGTGAGTAATATTCATTTTATTATGAACAAGAATAAATAGATTTTTTAGTCACTATACTTTTGCAAAATTCTAATTTTGATCACTATGCTTTTTTTTAGCCAACAAGTTACTCAATTCTTGAAAAGTTAATCACTCCATTGAAAATTACCGTTAAGTGTGACGGAAAGACAGCCACGTGCGATGCACATCTTTTTGCCATAGATAAAAGTGTAATTTCAAATTTTAGGTGCTAATTCCTCTCTCTTCCAACAAATCTAAGTACAGCACATAGTCAAAACAAAATTTTGCAGTGAAATCACGAAAATGGTAAGAAGTATTCTCAATCTGCCACCGTGGTCATGCAGTCTGAGAAAGAAGATATTGACATCATGGAGAAATGATAATCCAACAAGAAGATTTGTCGTGCGTAGGCTATTGCAAGTGACCCCAATTTGGGACTTTGCTTTTTTTTTTTTTTTGGGTACAATTTGTCTAGGGCATGAACTAAAATTGGCTTATTTTGTGGATTAAAATTAAGATAAAGGATGTGAATTTTGGGAGTGGTATGACCTTAAAATGCGTCAAAGGTCAATCGAATTTAGTTTTGGACTCCTTCAATGCATTGGTGGGTTAGAAAAGGAATCAGGCGCTTCAGAGAGTGATGGTGGGAAGCTAGATCATTGGAATTAGAGGAGCAAAACAAATGACTGAAAAAAGAGCTGAAGAAACAAAGAGAAATGCTGAAAACCATGTATGCATAGTGTCTGATTGCATTCATAATGCTATTTTGTTTTTTCAGATAGTCTTCAACTATTGCTTATGGAGCACATAATCTGTCTGCACTTGATGGGCTTGCAATTGAGTGTTAACTTTAGAACATAGGGTTTGTCAAGTTGGCATACATAATGTGTTTGTTAAAATGCCTAAATGAACATAGATGCTTTTTTTTTTTTTAATAAAATGTTATTGGCATGTCTTGCATTGCCTTTGTGTTGCGCTTCTGTGGAATGATAGAACTTGTTCTGGAATGGTGCTTCTTTTTTCTTTTCCTAATAGATATAGAATATCATATTGCCAAGCATAAAAGTTCGGATAAAGCCAAACATAAAAGAATAAAAGTTCCATACACACTACCAAACAAGTGCTATTCAGTTTCAATGACAAGCATAAAAGTTTCATATGCATTGCCAAACAAGTGCTATCCAATTTCAACGACGAGCATAAAAGTGCTATCCAATTTCAATAACAATTACACATTTTCAACAAAAGTGCTATCTATATTCATTGTCAAATACAATAGTTCCATATACACTACCAAGTGAATAATAATTAAACATTGGCAACAAAAATGCTATATAGATGCTTTGCCATATGTAACAGTTTCATGTACCATGGCAAAGTGAATAACAATTACACATTGCCAAAAGTAGTCCATCATCTACAATATGTGGTATGAGTAGGTGCAATATACAATGCCCTAAGTCAATCCAAATGGTCAATACAATTATCTAACAGAAATTGAAAACTCAAAAGGCCAACAAAGTATAAATGTTCATCCAGCAGTAGGCGACATTAGTTAGTGCCTTCTTCTTGTCCCGTTCCTCTGTCCCTTCTTCGTTCTCTTCCTCGTGATGTCATTGCTCATCTGCCAACCTTTTATGGTAGTTCTTTCCCCAAATATTTATATTTCTCATTAATTTTAATCTTCTCCACATTAATTAAATTATGCCTTTTAAACGTAACTTTGTGCCTGGCAGTTGAGGAAGATGGAGCATTGAACCCCTGCTCTTGTGCCAGAAAGCATTGAGATGCTGATTTGTCTAGTTTGGACTCATTTCTAGCACTCCTACTTCTCCTTCGAACCTACATAGGGAAGGGATAATTGTATATCATTTGTTAAGATAGTGAAAATCCTCATCCTTCCTGATATGGATGTTGTTTGAATTTCTGGTTGTCCTTAATTAGTTTCTGATGGCTATCGACCCACTTATTACTGCTAATTTTATTAGAGGTTGACTGAGGAAGGCCTTATTTCTACTTTCATGGGCATAAATTTGTAGGTTTTTGGGTTATGTCCAACCTTACCATATTTCTTACAATGGATGACCACCACTCTTTTTAGCCTGTGAACTCTATGTTGTATCCGAACCTCATCAACCTCTTTTCTCCTAAGTTTCCCAGAACTACCAGGTTGAACACACCAAGGGTGGATCAAACACAATATTCCCTGTGTTTGGCCATAATGCTTGGCCATTAATTGGAAAAAGAACATGCACATACAATTGCAGGAATAATGCCTTCGCATAGGATTGATCCACACAACGTCCACTTTATTCTTATGAATACGTAGAATGGCATATAGACATGGAATGCCACTGAGTTGCCATTTCATGCAAGAATATGTTCTATTGCCTAGATAGACAACATATTTCCCCCCTAGAGTTTTTAACCTCATACCATCTAAAACCATTACAAATCACCTCCAACCTCTTGAATGTTTTACTTTGTCAATAATGCTTTAGATCACTGGCCCAACAACAGAGGTGCATTTCCTCATCCCCTCAGCCCTTTCCCAGATCCTAATCATGACAGAGATCCTAATATCCTATAATATTCCAATCATAGGTTTTTTTCCTCACATCTAAAATCTTGAAATTGAATATCTCACACATACTGTTCACTAATGTGTCGCATTTAGTATTCTCAAGGAAAAATGCCTCACAACAGTGCTTCAGGTGGGGTGCATTCTTAATCCATTCATAAGTACCTTGATCAAACTCTTTAATTGATTCTAATTCAACCTCATACAACTCAATAGTTGTTGTATTAGCCAAGGACCACAAATGGGTTTTCAATAACTTACTAGGGTGTTTTTTCTTGAAATTCCTGTATAGATGTTGTACACAATATCTGTGTTTCCTATTCGACAGTGAATCCAATGTTGTTAAAATTGCGATTTTACTCGTATGATTTTACGTTTTTATGAGCAAAAATATAAAGTCCGATTCAATTCGTGTTTAAACTCGAAAAATGGTAAAATCGAGGTAAAATTGTGTTTTGACCCCTAAAAATGTTAAACTCATCCATTTTAAACATTTTTACTAAAATGCGGAAGTACGCTGCGTTTTGGTAAAAACCCAATTTTTGAAGACTTTCATCGTCGTTTCATAGTCGTTGCCTCTGCATTTTGTCTCAGAGATTCAGACCTCCAGGGTTTCGCTGATGCAAATCAAGCTCTGCCTCCGCCGAAGTCACATGCTGTCAATGCCGAAACTCCATCTCCGAGTAGCAGTCCACGAATTTTGCATGCTTGACTTGCAAAAAGAAAAAGGTGGTGGTGAAATTGAGGGTTTGGTCAAATAGACTATCGACAGCCACCTATAAGAACAAACTCCACGCTCATTCTTTCTTTCTGGGTTGGGTTCTGCTATTGTGGTTCTCTTGATCTGAGGGTTGTGGAGTAAATTTTATGGCATAAGGAACAAAGACGAAAACTTGTTAGTTAGTTTTTATGATTGCAAAAGAAGATTGCAGAAAAAAGATTTTAATCTTGGGATTACATTTGTTCTGTGGGAGCTCTGTTGCTACCTTTGGAGCTATTTCTTCTTTCCTGTGTATGGCATATGGTATATAAATTCGGTACTGCTTTTGGAGCTTTTCTCTTGTTGATTCCTTCCGCTTTTCAAAAGGTTGTGATTGAATTATGTCCATTAAGGATTCAATTTTGTAGTTCTATGTTGTTTATGCTAGATTGTGTTTTCGGAGGTTCATGATATTGGATAAGATATTGGTGTTAATTGTTCTCTCTTTTTTTTTTTAATTGTGATGTACTTTATTAGCCAATCTGTTTAAGGATGCATCGTTTTGCATGATGTTGGTTCATCATCTTTGCTAAAGTTATTTGTTACATATTAACTGTTTGTGTTTTTGTTTGTGTAAAAAACTAGCATCCAACAAATGCCCTAAATTGTTTGAATTCATTCAAGGGAAATCAGGCTTTCATAGACTACTAGGGACATCCACCAAAAATTGCACACATTAAAACATAACACAATGTGTGTATTACACATACCAAGAAAAGCCTCTAAAAGTTTTCTTCATTCCTAAGTGTCTCATTACTAGTTGTTTTTTGTAACTTTTGTGGATGTTGTTTGGCCTGTAGCTGTTTTGGTTGTTTTTTGGCTTGAGACTGTTTTTTGGGTATTTTTTGTAATTTTTTTGGATGTTGTTTGGCCTACAGCTATTTTGGTTGTTTTTGGGCTTGAGGCTATTTTTTGGGTGTTTTTTTTGTAATTTTTGTAGATGTTGTTTGGCCTGCAGTTGGTTTTTGGATGTTTTTTCCCCTACTATAGGTTCGGTTGTTTTTTGGCTATTTTTTGTCTGTTTTCTTGTTTGTTTTTTTGGCTAGTTTTTTGCCACAGTTCTAATATGCTTTTTTAAGGTCCAAATTTGAATATCCCACATCCCACGGTATGTCCACATAGATTTTTTTTAGGTCCAAATTTGAACATTCCACGATTCATGAAAACATGATCATTTGCAGAATTGCCTTTCTCCCTTTTTTCCCACTTGAGCACATATGATGTAATTTGCACAATAAGCTAACAGAGGCTTTAGAAAGACAAAAACCAGGTGCCAAGCTCTTTTAACCGCTGAGAATTAATGATTGGACTAACAAACAAGAAAATAAGCTAGAGCAAAGCATAGGAAAGTGGTGTTTGAAAAGGGAGGGGGAGGAGAAGGAGAAGCATAGGGAGTGTGGATGTGGGTTTTGCTTCTTTGGGTAAAGTGGTGGTTGAAGAGAGAAAGAGAAAATAAGGGTAATTTAGTAATTTAAATTTGTGTACTCTTTATAAGTTTGAGCAAATTTGTAATTTATAAATTTATCATATATTATATATAATATATTTTTTATATTATTTTTTACAATTTGTAGAATGTTACGATTTTATGATCTTATTTTGTGGACCCTCCATCGATTTTCCGTAAAAATTCGAGTTTAACAACCTTGAGTGAATCTGCTATAGTTCTGGTCAAACCTTGCAAAGAGTACACAGATTTATCAGTAGATAGACTTTTATAGAGTCCCAGATTTTGTCACTCTATTTTTATATGGTTCTAAGTTTGGTTATTGTACTTTTTCACAGTCCCATGTTTGGTAACTATTCTTTTTGTACAATTCCAAATTTGGTCACTGACTCTCTGTACCCATTCGTCTTAGATAGCACACACCCAAACTCCTTATCCATATTTTGTCGTAGTTACTTGATTGGCATATTCATATTAGTAGAAAACCAATCCAAATATCTATTCACTAGCCAACCAGAAGTCAACATCGGATTGTTAATCGCATCATCAGCACACATATGAACATCATTAAGGGTTATTGTGACGAAATCTTCATAATCAAGTGGCTCTAACTTCCCGACATAAACATACCAATTGCATGGACGTTTACAATTTGTACAAAACATCATCTTGTCATTAGCATACACAAGCACCAATTTTCTATTCATAATGGCATAATTCTAAATGGCCTCCCCAAACTCCTTCCAAAACCCAAATTTCATTCCAAGTTCAAATTTTGGATTTCTCATATCCCTTGTCACATTTAAGTTTGTAGTGTGAATTGGCAGTGATCACCTTCATCATCTAATGGACATGAATTGCTATGCAACTCCACATTCACATTCTTCTCAAAATCAATAGGGTCCTGATTAGATGGACCCTCACCTTTGCGCAATGGAGTTGACCCCATTTCACTATCATCACCTCTTGGTCTCTTTCTTGAAATGGTGTTCCCACTTATTTCCACGTCTACTGTATATTGACATAATCACTCTCACCGCTATTTTCGTGGTCCTCAGAAGCCCTACCTAGTTCAAGATCATCCATCGAGGGGTTTTGAGTGTTAAGGTCAATGTTAGGATGTTGATTTATAACTTGACTCTCCAACTGACTCCCTATTTGGCCTTCCAAACTAGTGTCTAGGCCATGAAATTCAAGATCCTGAAAGTTCAAATTTCAATCTAAGCCCTTCTAATCAACATCATCCTCTGAATTACTTTCATTGTTTGCATCTAACTCTTCACTATTTGACTCTACACCGTCCTCAACAACAACATTCTCCCAATTTTTTACGCGGTCTTAATGCAACTACTCAGTATCTTTTCATCTCCATGCAAAGGACAATCCTATGTGTCCTCATTCTTTTCACAGGCAAGCTCATTAGACTCTTCAATATGTACATTGGACATCTAATTTACACTACAAGAAAAATGGGCTTCAGTGACGACAGGCACTTTTTCGTCACCAAAACCATTTAGTGACGAAAAAATGGTTCATCACTAATGTTCCGTCACTAAAGGGTTTAGGTGACACAAAAAAAAAAGTCATCACTAAATGGGTGGTTTTAGTGACAAGATGAGGATGTGATAAAAATTAGTGACGGAAAAAAGTCGTCACTAAAAGGAGGAAGAAGTCGTCACTAAAAGATAAAAGTTGCCACTAATAGTGCAAGGTTAGTGGCGAAAAAAATTCATCACTGAAGCAGTTTTGGTCAGAGGGTAGTTTTGTGTGCTTTGGTGACGGAAAAAAAAAGTCATCACTAAAAGGCACCATGCTCAACTCATTTTGTGACGAACTAGTGACGATATTTTTTGTCATCACCAAATGGTTAGTGACGGAAAATGTTTATCACCAAAAGTTTGTTGGCCAATGCAATTTGTGACAAAAAAAAAAAATTTGATGTGCTTTGCATTAGTAACGAAAAAAATTCATCACAAAAAGTTTGTTGGCAAATGGAATTAGTGACAAAAAAATTTATCACTAAATAGTGTTATTAGTGACAATTTTCAGCAAAGATGTAATGTGGTATATTTTAATATTTATCACCAATAACATCATTGTATTGATCGTCACATTATTTATCCTTGTAATACAAACATCATCGACATAAAAATGTAATGAAAGCAATTATACTAATCATTCAACATTCAAAACCTATATGAAGAAAGGCACGAAAGGTAAACTTTTGCACTGCAAAAGACAACATTTTACTTTCTTAGCACACAAGAAAATCAGTGTCAAATATCCTAGTTAAACCATGAGAATAAAACATTATCCAAACATCTTATACCCCACAAAATAGTAATGTACACATAATTCCATTGGCATTCTAAAAGAAAAGAAGCAAAAGGATGCTTGGCTATGTGGTAGGTGATGCATCACTGTGATAAGAGCAGAAAAAACACTCAATGTTATAAATTCAATCCAATCCAATTGCAAATATGACTAGCTATGGAAACAACACCCCATAACTATACATCTCATGCCATAGTATAATTCATTGTAATGAATGATAATCATCATACTACATTTTCCACCAATCACATTTAACGGAACTGACCATGCAATCTATCACATAACATAATACAAAACCACAAACCGAAGATCATACTCATAAACCAATCCTTTTAACTAGGTATTATTATGTTACATAATGTTTATTTTTCAGACAAATAACTTGAATGTGTCATGCATTGATAATAATGATATGAAACCTATGAGTATACATGCGAGAACGTATTCAGGGAACAACATCGTGTCACGATAACAATTATATCTATAGAAGCAACCACATCCTATAATTACATCTCATTACATAATACAATTTCACCAATGAATGATAATAATCCTACTACATTTTCCACCAATCAAAGAAAATTGAAGTGATTAGGAAATGTCTCACATGACATAATACATTACGACCAATCAAAGATAATCTTCATAAACCAACCCTGTTAACTATGCATACAAAATGTTCATATCTCATAAAAATGTAGAAATGTCCCCTGCATTGATGATAATGCTATGAAACCTATGAGCGTAAATGCAACAATCCTCAAGGGAACAACATGTTTTCATGATAACCAAGCTCGTCTTTATAAAACAATTATATCTACACGAGCAACAATATCCCATTATTATATATCATAACATTATACAATTCCACTAGGTAACAATAATAGTCATACTACAATTCCAACTATTGAAACCCATTATTATACGTCATTACATTATATAATTCCACCAATTAACAATAAGAGTCATACTACAATTTCAACATAAGACACTTAGAAATGATGCACTTACATATTTTGAAGATTTCTGACTGGATAGACAAGTCAATTCCTCCCTTAAAAATTGCATTTGTTCTTTCGTCGCCTTCAATTCAGTTTCTTATGCATTAACCTTCACACTAATGACTGCATTTTGTTCCACAGCTTCATCTGTTCTCCTCCTCTCCACTTCCACTTCAGCTTCGAGTCTTTCCATGACAACTACCGGTTTCTCTGAAGCAGCCCAACTCTTCCCTTGGCCAGGAATGTGGTGTAGTTTCTTCCGGCATATGTCTATTGGTGAACTTGAAGAAGTAGACTCCTCTTGCCATAATTCAGCCTACATTAATAAACACAACATTCTTTGCCAATTAGTCTATAAGTTTACCAAAAACAAAAAAAAAATTGCATAATTTGCAAGAGATACGCTCATTTACCGATGTTCTCTGTGCTTTGTTAGAAACCATTTTCCCTTTCTTCTTTGAGAAATGCGCAATTTCATATAAATCAATTGCTGTTGGGGCTTTTCCTTCTTTTTCGTTTGTCAAGTGGCCACAATAATAGTACATGTTTTAAGTATGTCCCACATAACCATAATTAAAAATACCACAATAGACTAAGGCTTTACTAACCAGATCATCCACAATTCTAGCAATGGAGATTGTCCCCACAGCTGGTGGGGTGTCATTAGCAGCATGATTCACCTTGTTTCATTGGCTAGTTCTTTGAAAATTGTAGCATGTGTAAAATGAATCAAGTATGTTTTTTCAATGACAAAAGATTGAAATAAAAAGGAAAATAAGAATTAATGACTACTTGACCTAGAAGTTGTCACTGGCAAATCTCTCACAAAGAAAGGCCCATTCCTTCTCCTTCACACTCGACGGCAGATGTCTTATTGCCTCCTCTTTTGATGGAAATATTTTGAAGTGAAGATGCAGCTTGTATTGCCTATTCTGGTGTTGTGCACTAAATTGTGTACGGAATGCCTTCTGCACTAAGTCATTCCCATCATAATTTGAATTCTTCTAAATGTTAACAAAAAAGGCATTACAATTCATAGTTTGCAGCTAAGTTCCCATACTAAGCCAATCACTGTGAATTTAATTAGCAAATACTAAACACATAATACCTTGCACTTGGCAATTATCTCATCTTTCAATTCTTGTGGATGATTCTTCCAAGTTGTGCTATCAAATTTAGCAAATTGGTGTAGAATGCAACTCACCCTTAGTGATCAGTTGCTAACTATCTAATCTCACAGACAGTCCATCTTTCTCATTCACGTTTATGACAAGCTTTTTTCAAAACACCCCTTTTTTTTACCAGTCAAATTGCGTGTGGGTTCACTCGTACTAGATGTAACTACATAATTTGGACAAGACCATAAGCCACAAGAACCAGTTATCCACGCAAGAAACTCATTCTCAATCAATGCATTCAAGGAGGGAAAAACTATACTGATCAAACTTGTGGACATAAGTTTAATGTATAAAACTTACCCAATGAAGTATTTCCAAACGGTGTGTTTGCTGTCATAGCTTGCTGACCGAATGTGGGCCTCTCCGATTGTTCATGAGAATCTTCGTGGGCATACTCCTCATTATTGGTACGTTCACCCACTGTCGGAGTTTGGAACTCCTCTTCATTATGTGTCTCTAACATTAGCGTCAACGAACGCCGAACTTCAGTAGTGTTTGTCGACAACGTGCACGAGTCCTTAATGTCCTCATGTCTAAGTTGAAATGGGAACTTTGGCCGATTTGGTAAAGGGCATGAACTTTGTGAAGAAGAATCAACAGTTTCATTATTTGGCCACTTCAGTGTTAGCCTGGCACTTCGACGAGGCGAAGCAATTACTGGGGATCTGGCAAATTTGGCATGAGACGGGCACTTTGTTGTGGGATTACAGCACATGAAGGATGTTGTCCATTCTTCCCTTTAGATAACATGGAGGTCCCATTCGGTGTTTTTGGACGTCTAGGCCTCTTGTCCAATCTTCCTTTACCAGACCCAACCATCTGTACATCAACAACCAAAATAGTCACATTAAGATCTACATGTATATTATTTAAATGGTTTGTAAGATAACCAAATGGCGATAACAACAAACATGCCTAACTAGGAAATTTGTACTCAGTCCCATGTCAACATACCATAAAAACACAGGATAATAACCAAAATAGGTAGAGAATATAAAAACTAAACATTCGCAAATTCTAAGTATCATGTCAGCATACCATACAAACCAAAGTACCATATAACAGAATAGCTAAAGGATATAAAGTCTTAACATTTGGAAAAACAAAAAATGTTAACATTCGTAATTTTTACTACACTATTTTTATATAAGGTACAACAACACATGGGGGAAAAACCATTTAGTGCCTATTCTGATCAAGGCAACCATCTTCCCTTAACTCCTCTTCTTGTTCAAAAGACTCAGAGAATACTAATCATTAAAACCATAATCATTGATGAATGAATTTGCTTCATGCAATTCCTGCAGAGAGTTATGATTCAAATTCTCAACAAGTGATGCATCAACCAAAGTCATAGTATCTACATCTCTCGTCAAGGATGGCATGTCTATATTCAAATCAACAACAAGATTGAAACTGGGCTCTTCTTCTTGATGCATTTCTTCTGCTTTAATAGGCTCAAGGTCTTCTGGAATATCATAAAACTTTCGAGGAGTAATACTTTGCACAACATGCCAATTGTTGCCTAGTTTTAAATCAACTACATAAAAAACCTACCTAGCTTGGGATGCAAGTATATATGGCTAATCTGTGTACCATTTTCTAGACATATTGACACTTCTCATAACACATTCCTTATAAATCTACAGGCCTGTCGTATCGCTTAAACTAAACCAATAACACATAAACACCAACACTCTCTTATCAGCACCTAAATATTCAACTTCTAAGACATCTTTTAGCACCCCATAGAAATCAATTATATTGTTCCCGTGTTCATCCTTCTTATCATTACCCCCATCACATTCGGCTTCATTTTTGTGGGGTAATAGTTGCTTGACTATCTTTTCCAATTTAGCTATACGAATGAGCTCCAATTCGGCTATACAATTGTCATAGCTATTGCATCGTGTAAGCAACCCATCCACAAGCTGCTTCCATGAATCCTTTCTCTATTCAGCTCTTGTTTTTTGCCTTTTTTCAGGCTTGAAACTGTCTCTGTCTCTACTTCTCTTTCTGGGAAGAAGTTGAACAGTCATTTTTTCCTACTGTACGACTGCTTCTTCTTCTCCCCCAAACTCGACACCATTATCGTCATTATCCACTTCTCCTTTTTCTCCTTCCTCCGATGACAAAATTTTTTCTATTTCTTCTAGAGTTGGAGTTATTGGTGTAACTTTCACTTTTTGCAATGCCGTGAAACATCACATTATTAGCCCATCTCCAAACAGCCATGCATTGAAGAGAACACATAATAATTATTATCAAACATTAGGTAATGTGTGATTAAATCATACCTCCCCACTGACTAATCTTTTGGACCACACGTGATTTTTTTCTTGGACAGATCGTTGTGTCCTCACTCCTTTCCACCGAAACATCCTAGGCTTGCAACTAGATGTTTCAACCTTTTTCACTAATGAGAATTGTTCAAGATGTGTCATTACCTCATATGCAAACACCTGTGGTTCATAAACATAAGGAACAAATAATTAGTTCTGTGAACTTAAAGCACAAACAAAATTGAAATGTACCACGCAAAGTTCAAACCTTACCCCTAGAGCCACCGGGAATCCACCAATGGTGTACGTCCTATTATCTGCATCCCTAGACTACTTCAAGGTGTTGAGCATAGCTTTTCTAGCATTATCCACAGTGGCCCTGAAAGATAGCTCACCCTAAGGCATTTTATCAAACTTCCTCTAATTACATGCCATATGCACCACCTTGTATTCGATATGGTTTCTCTTCTATTCTCCAATGATGGATGTGTATAGTAGCAACAAGGTCAGTAACACAACCACATCGTCTGAAAAGCTTGCTCTATTTGGTCGAGAGCTTTGAAAACGTCAATGTATGTGGTATCATCCTTCATAAGTTCCTAAGAAAGATACTTAGTTATCGCACTCAGACCATCGGGCGCCTCATATTTCACATATTCATGCTCAAAGTCTCCCATCTTGAGACCAGTGACGAGTGCAAACTCCCTCCTGCCGAATTTCACCTTCTTCCCCACAAAATTAAAGTACATGCTATTGTCCATCCTGGACTTATCATCTGGCCTAAATTGCCTCAACAGCACACTGTGGATGATCTATTTGCACCAAAGCGTATGCTCATAGTCGAGAGCCATTTCAGCCATGCAACTCTCCCGTCTCAGTAAGTTCATTTGTGTATCGGTTAGTTTGGTCCTTATCCTCCACATATTTGCTTCGTAGTAGCAATATTGAGAAACCTTGGCATTGAAGAAATCACCTTGAACAACCATTTGCTCCCTGAAAGGATCCTGCAGCAAGAATTGAATCAAATCAGTATAGTGCTCACAATTCAACACAAAAACATTGATAATATTATTGATTTTTTAAAATATATGAGAATACCTCATGAATCATGGGATGCCAACTAGTACCACTTTGTTTATTCCCTCTTTATTTTTTTAGTTTATTTATTTAATTTTTTTTAATTTTATTTTCAACCGTGCTTGTGTGTGCAGTGGTGGTTCTTTATGGCACAAAAAAAAATGCAGCCAAAGAACCGTGCTTGCAAAACAGAAGGTATTATTGACTTATAAAAACTTGAACTCTCACTATTCAAATTAATAGATCTACTTGGCATTTCAAAATGAGAGTCGTGAACGTTCTTCTTCTTATTTTCTTCACTATTATTCTCCAAATGCTTATTTAATTCTAAATCAGCATCTTCATTTTCTTCTTCAAAGAATTCCTGCACAATTGTCTCTACTACATCAATTGAACACAGTGAGTGACATTCAGCAGGAAATTTCATCGAATCAAAAATATTGAATTTAACTATATCTCCATCAAATTTAACTGAAATAGTGCACTCATCCAAATCTATATTCGTCTTGGTTGTCATCATAAAAGGTCTCCCCCAGTAGAAGGGTTGCTGAATCATGCGCATCATCGTCGTCATCCTCAGTCTTCATTGTAAAGAAGTCTGCTGGAAAAGTCAACTTATTAACCTGCACTAAGACATCCTCCACAACTCCCACAGGGTGAGTTTTAGATCTATCAGCCAGTTTAACAATTACACCAGTTCCCTTCATAGAACCCAAATTCAACTTGCAATAAACAAAATAAGGCATGACATTTATTGAAGCTCCTAAATCGAGCATAGCACGTTCAATTCTTCTATTGCCAATTACACATGGTATTGAAATCATACTTGGGACACCACATTTTCCGAGCATTTTTCTCAAAATTATTGCTGATGCATTTTCTCCCATGTTAACTATTTCATCACCCTTCAATTTCTTCCTATTGGTGCACAATTCCTTTAGAAACTTAGCGTATCTTGGAATTTGCTTAACAGCCTCCAAAAGTGGTATATTTATCTCCACCTTCCTGAATGTATCCAAAATACTTTGTTCGTATTCTTCTTTCTTATTCTTCGCCAACCTGCTAGGAAAAGGTGCAACAACAGCTTTAGTAACACTAGGTAACAAAGACTCAAACTTTACCGTACTACTTTCCTTAGCCCCTTCTTCATCATCCTCATTTTCATCCTTCTTCCCAGTTTTTTCCTCTAAAAAAGATCTATCTCTCACATCCTTTCCACTCCTTAGAATCATAGCACTTACATTCTCCTTTGGATTTACCACGGCTTGAGAAGGTAATTTTCCTGAATTTTAAGACTCTAATCTGCCCACACTTGTGGCTAGCTGGCTCATTTGATTTTCCAAATTCCGAATGCTGGCCCTCGTTTCTTGTTGGAACTGCTGAGTGTTAGTGGCGAGGGCCTTAACAATGTCATCCAAAGACATACTTGAATTTGAAGATGAAGCTTGTGCTGGTGGTGGAGGTGCTCTAAATTGAGCTTGAGGTTGATATCTTTGCTGGCCTCCTTGATTCTCGTAGCTGAAATTTGGGTGGTCCTTCCAGCCGAGATTATACTGGTTGGAGAAAGGATCATATCTTCTTTGAGGCTGATTGGGATATCCACCTACTGCATTTGCCTACTGAATTGGCTCCTCTTGAAGTGCTGGGCACCCTTCTGTATGATGCCCAGGCACTGAACAAATTCCGCACACTTGGACATTTTGCATTTGTCCTACTCTTATAGCCAATTGACGAACCAAAGTACTCAAGTCAGAAATCTGATTTTCTAAGTTAGAAGAAGTTACCTCATTTATCCTCTTGGTGGTTCCATCCATCCTTGTGCCAAATTGCTGAGAATTTTTGGCCATGTTCGAAATCAACTGCTTGGCTGCTGTAGGAGTTTTATTTACCAATGCCCCTCCACTATCTGTGTCTATCATACTCCTATCCATGGGCAATAATCCTTCATAAAAATACTGAACCAACAGCTGCTCAGGGATTTGATGGTGTGGACATCTAGCGCATAAATGCTTGAACCGCTCCCAATACTCATGCAAGATCTCTCCATTGAATTGCCTAGTGCCACATATCTCTTTTCTTATATTGGCAGCTCTCGAAGCTGGAAAAAAATTCTCCAGAAACAACCGCTTCACCTCATCCCTCATACCAATTGATCATTCAGAAAGATCATAGAACCAATCTTTTGTTTTATCTCCCAGAGAAAAGGGAAAGGCTCTTAACTTAACTTGTTCCTCACTTACATTCTGTGGTTTTAGAGTGGAGCAAACCACATGGAACTCTTTAAGGTGTTTGTGAGGGTCCTCACCTGCAAGACCACGAAAAGTAGGAAGTAAATGTATTAGTCCAGACTTGAGTTCAAAAGCTAACTCTAAATTCGGATAATTGATGCATAATGGTTGCTGGTTAAGGTCAGGAGCAGCTAGCTCCTTCAAAGTTCTGTCTCTGGCAGCCATTGGAAACTCCTCGTCACTTGTCTCGTTAAAAGGTGAAGTATCTCTAATAAGTAAATCAGTCTCCGAGTCCTCGGATGCAGTGATGAATGATTTCCCTTTCTTTGTCCTCTTTCTTAACTTCCGTGTTTCCTTCTCAATCTCTGAGATATACTCTAACGTTTTTCTTTCCCGAGAAGCACGAGTAATCATAAAACACAAAGCAAACATTAGTAACAAAAATTCTAAGAACTTTCACAAGTTCCCCGGCAATAGCGCCAAAATTTTGATGGGATTGTCGAAGGCCCCAAAATTAATTACCAATCTCACAATTAACTGTAGTAAAAGGTGGACCGGGTCGAATCCCTCAGGGAACTTTTTTTCGAAGTTCTTAGCAATAAACCAAAGAGGGGTTTTGGATTCAGAAAACTATTTATAAAATTAAAATATAAAGTCAACTAAAAATTTCTTCTTTGTTTTTTACAACGAAATAAACAAATGTGAATAACAATCTTACCAAGAATCCAACCCAGAAAATACGATTTCTGTCAATGCTTCTCGATCACAAAGGTTACTACAAAGATTCTTATCGGTTCAAATATTTAACCAAAAATCTACGGATTAGCCTAAGTAGATTTTATATTTTCCAAATTCGTTTGCTCGAACCTAGCATCCAAAACAAACCTAATTCTCAACCGATGCGATAGCGTTCCATATCAAATTGACAACAGCATTGAGTAAGTGAAATGGTTAAACCAATTCCAAACAATTGAGATAGCTACAATTCTCTAGACTTGTTCCATTAATTCTTTCCTAAGCCAAAGTCACATGATCGCTCACACTTTTCAAATGCAAATTATTGTAGGTGCTCTCAGTTCCAATTATTCTAAACTATTCCGGATTTAGAACAGGGTGGATAGCAGTTGAAAGATTAAAACTAATTGAGTCGTCAATTCAAATGATCGTAATCTTTCATAACAATTCAATCAAGAATTAATGAATACTTGGACACAATAAGAAATTTAAATTAAACCAAAACCTTACGAGAAAACATTGACTTCAATCTCTCCCTGGATCAGACACCAACGCTTTAGCCTCTCATGGTGGTGCTAAACATCCTCGGATCAATTTTGTGATTTTATTGAGAATGATCAAAGAGGAAAGAAGAACCGTACAAATGAGAAGACAAAGGCGGCTGTTTTTTTCCAAGATCTCCTTTTTTTTTTCTTCCTTACGGTTCTCTTCTAAAAAATAAAGGAAATAGTGTATATAATAGAAAGGAAACTAAATCAACCGAATTTTAATCCTAAAATTCGTGCACTTTTGACTGGAATCAGATTTGGGTAGACCGTTAGCCTCAGATGTAGTTGGAGTAACTGATTCTATTACTGCCTCCCGCTCTAGAAATTCCAACTTTTTCCCGAACCTTCTTCTCTAAAAACTGACCTGCTTTTATTTATTTATATAAATCAATTAGTAAAAACAATTCTTATCCTACAAAATATTATTTTTATTGTTGGGAAAGAAAAAACATAAATAAATAAATAAATAAAATTTAGCACTTTAAGTATAATAAACTTACCAACTCTACAAAATCTACTAGAATGATAACAAAAGTTTCCAAAAATATAGTAATATTACTTGTTAAATTTAGGTATATTTGATTTTCATCAGTTTTATGTTCAAGTATTAAGTATTTTATAGTTTTTATATTTATTAAGTATCGTTTACTTTAATTTTCAGAATTTATTTTAATTTTAATTATATTTATTTTAATTTTTGTTGGTTTAAATTTTATTATGTTCTAATTTCTTTTGTTAGAAATTAGATGGATCTTAATCATGAATAATTAATTCTTAAGACTTGTTTATGGAACCTATATTTCAATTATGAGTTTAATATCATGTTCTTAATGCTTTAGGTGATTGATCACCACCTAATTGATTTTTTATGCTTGTTTGATACCGTGTGGAGATGACATACATGTGCTAATGTGATATTAAACCATGAATTCAATTTAGACGGTAATAATCTAGGTTGTTCATGTGGTTTCGGTAGTAGAACTAAGTCGTAGCTACTTAGATTGAATCCGAAAATTTCCATAGTTCCTAATGCATTTAGAAATCTAAATTCACCTAACCAAGTGTGAGTTGATTTTAATTTAAATAGGGTTATTAGACCGATGTCGGCTATTAATTTACATTCGGGAAATTTCACCATGATAATTTGGAATTTAATTTAATTGCATGGCAAGTCAAGAGAATTAATTAGGATAGATTAAGCGAAATTGAAGTCTCTAACATCTTAATTAATTTGGTAAATTTTTAGTATTTGTTTATTGTTATAAATTTTTCATTCTTTGTTAGTGTAGTTAAATCACAAGAAAGCACTTTGATTGGTTAGCTTTGTTTTAGAATTAATCAAGTTGGTAAGTAATTGGTTAATTTGATTCAATCCTCGTGGGAACGATATTCTACTCACTACTTTATTACGTGTTGATGTACGCTTATAATTCACGAAACAGTTTTCCTTTACATTGATGTACGCTTTGCTAATCTGTGTTTATTGCATTAATTTGAACTTATTAACTATTATGAACAATTAAGGAAAAAGAATGCATGTCAAAAATTAAAATTTTCCTCCGTTATGATTGAAAATAAGAAACTAGGATCTAAATCTCTCATGTTATAAAAGAAATCTAAATTCTCTCACACGCATACAAGGTAACCAAACTTTATATTCAATTTCTTATTCACGGATCTTGCTATTAGGACACAAAAAAATAAAGAAAAAGAAAAATATGCTTTTGAAAAATATAGAATCTCTTTAAATTTTATCAGAAAAAACTGAAATTAAGGAAAATGAAAAAGTAACGAAGGTGAAGGAAATAACAAAACTAAACTGGTAAAAACCAAAAATAAGAAAGGAAAAAAAAAGTAATTTTTCCTTGAGAAATTAGGTACTCTTTGTTGAGATAAGCCTGTGCTTAAGAAGAAAATAATTAAGAGCATCATTAACTCTTGGATTAATCATATACAATAAATATATTAACTTTACCAAAAATGAATCCAAAACATTCTCTTGATTTTTATTTAGACATTGAAAATAATTTAAAGCAATCAATTAGCGTTTTATCAACCCTACTTTCGGAGGCAATTGTATATATACATACAATGTATCACAATTAAATTCTTTAAAATAAAAAAAAAAACAAAAAGAAACAGATGCTATAGGACAAAAACATTTCGATTGGAGACTGCAATACAAATAAGGACAAAAACATTACGAAACATATATCAGAAGAAAATTGGTTATTAGTCAATATCAAAATTAGGTAGAACCTTTCAAGACATCAACACATGCGGAGTTAATCACAAATTTTCAAATATATGTATATATATATATGACTCTCAACTTTTTTTTCTTGTTATAGTTTTATTTTACTTTTTATTTTAAATTATATATCATCATTATTAATTGGGACAACATAAGAATTTTATATAAAAAATATACTCTTTTCTTATGGACAAAAAAAATAGATTACTTTTTCAAAATGAAGATAGTATAATAAAAATGAATATCAATTATATAAATATTAATACAACACATTTATACTGATTTATTAAAGTGTGTAGAATGAAGTAGTACAAAAAAAATGTAAAGGACATCCATTGTGGTTGAATAGAGGGCCAGAAATGCCGAATTATTGTTTTGTATAATTAAACAATTCTGGAATCTCGCAATGAAGCAGAACTTTAAGCTGCGTAGCCATCGAGAATACCGAAGAATCGTAAAACATTAAATTGACCAACGTTATACGAAACTTCCATCAATGCACCAAACATTTTGTTGGCTCTCACAATTGCACTTTACCAAATTCAGGATTCAGAATTGACAATTTTGTTTTTGCACTCTTCCTACTGACTCTTTAGGAAAATATTTTCTCTTCGCCATTGTGTTATTATTAGTATTATTATTATTATTATTATTATTTCAAAATGTGGAATCAATCTTACTAAAACTAGAAAGCTTTAATGGGAGTGGAGATCGAATCATTAAGAACCTGTATGGACATCATTTTTAAAAAAACATGTTTTTCTATTTTTTGAAATAATAATTATACGATAAAAGATGTATTAAAATTTTAAAAAATATATTAAAAATTATAAAATTGCGTGTTGAGAAAATAACCACACAAGATTTAAGATTTGATTATAAGAATTAGGCAAACGTCACTTAAGACAATTGATGACATATGAGAATGACTAAACAAAGTTAGAACCTTTTACGTGAGAAACTTTGCAATGTTGACATGGAGTTTTAATGTGCGATAAGAAGCTGTCATCACATTAGGTTGTACAATAGTTCAAATTGTTTTTTGTGTAATAGTTAATGTGCGATAGTCACATATACCAAATTTTTGTACAATCTTTCTAGATTTTTAATTGTCCGTTATCATTTTTTCGTTCATGATTACGCTATAAAAACATAAAGATCAATTAGTCTCTTTTGGTTATGTGTTGCACAGTTTCATATTGAAATATAAATTCTATCGTTATTGTTAAAAAAAAAAAGGCAAGGAATTTTAACAACTAACTGGAAAATTTTCATTGAATAAGAATTACTTCTTTTGTCCACCCAAAAAAAAAAAAAAAAGTCTAACTATTGAAGAGCGTAATTTTTTAGAGCACTAAAACTAAATACATTATTAATCATATAAGTGTTCATTTATGTCTTTATTTTTTAATTATAAACCATATTAATTATTCCTTTTGTCCCAAAAAAATTCACTTCTAATTTTATATTAACTTTTTAAGTTACAATACACTTAATACACAATTAAATGTGTAATTTTGTATTTTTATTCTTATTTTCTTAATTTGGGTTATACACTATCATTATTAATAAAGGTAACACAAGAATTTCATATTTGGGACAAAGAAAAAAATTTAAATTAAAACTTTTTTTTGGACACTACTTTTTAAGGCTATTATAGAAATTTAATTTAAAAATGAACTCTTTTCTAAAGGAGAAAAAGAAGGTGATAACTGAATTTTTTTTTTAGGACAAAGAAAATATATTTTACAACCGTATTGCCGTATTAGTATCTTGCACACTTCATGTGAGAGGGACAACATAACTTCATGATAGGAGAACTCAATAATTGCAAAGTCCCCATTAAAACTTATCGCAAGGTCTGTCCTAAGTGACCCTTCAATAATTGCAAGGTCCTGGGGACTTTAAAGATACCAACTCTTGTACTGTATGACCCTTCAATGTACCAAGTGACCCTTCAACCTTGCATTATAAGACTTCAACTCTTGTATTGTATCAGGAAAGAGCCAGTGACACTGCGGTTAGAACTTTAGGTGTCCATACAAGAGGACACAGGTTCAAATCCTATTAGTGACAAATTGTCACAACATTATTTGTAATAGTGTAGGGTCTCCACTTTGTAATAGTTTAAGTCCTTCCCCTTTCCCCCCTTTGTAATAGTGTAGAACGTAGGTTCATGTGGAGCAAATTTAATATTGTGAGGGTCCCATTAAAGTCCCCTTCCCCTTTCCCCCCTTTGTAATAGTGTAAAACGTAGGTTCATGTGGGGCAAATTTAATATTGTGAGGGTCTCATTAAAGTCTCCAGAGGTATAGGCGAGTTGGTAAACTTGAGGTGACGCGGGACCCTTTGTAATAGTGTAGAACGTAGGTTCATGTGGGGCAAATTTAATATGGTGAGGGTCCCATTAAAGTCTCCAGAGGTATAGGCGAGTTGGTAAACTTGAGGTGACGCGGGAATAAATCCTCTCCTTTCTCCCCTTGTAATAGTGTAGAACGTAGGTTCAAATCTCGTGTGGGGCAAATTTTTCGCTGAAATATTGTGAGGGTCCCATTAAAGTCTCCAGAGGTATAGGCGAGTTGGTAAGCTTGAGGTGACATGGGGATAAATCCTCTGGCAACGTAGGTTCAAATCTCGTGTGGGGTAAATTAGGAATAAACCCTCTCCTTTCCCCCCTTGTAATAGTGTAGAACGTAGGTTCAAATCTCGTGTGGGACAAATTTTTCGCTGAAATATTGTGAGGGTCCCATTAAAGTCTCCAGAGGTATAGGCGAGTTGGTAAGCTTGAGGTGACGTGGGGATAAATCCTCTGGCAACGTAGGTTCAAATCTCGTGTGGGGCAAATTTTTTGCTGAAATATTGTGAGGGTCTGTTCTGCTATTTGGCCTGTCGGCCCTCTCCCTCAGGCCTCTACCAACTCGTGCACGGATTTAGCCTGTTGGCTCTCTCCCTCAAGCCTCTACCAACTCGTGCACATCTCTTGATGCCTCTACAAACTCGTGTACGTCTCTCGATTTACATCCCGCCTAGCAGAGAGGCCTCTGGTACATGTAGGGGGAGTTTTGCCTTCGCAATAGGGACTTTCTCCTAAACCAAAGGAGAACTCAATAAACTATTTAAGAGATTAGGGGTTCCTAAATCACCAACTAACAAGACAATTACTTTGAAATCTTTAATTTCTTGATAATTGATTCTATGATGAAAAACTACATAAGATTTTTGTAATACTCCCTTGTTACACATGTTAATATCTTCACATTGCTATTTTTTTCTCTTTTATTAAAATTATGACATTAGTGATTACCTTCATTCCAATATATATATATATATATATATATATATATATATATTCTGAAGATTTGTTTTTCTATATTCATTTTGTATTTTTAATTTTTTTTGATATAAAAAGTATAATATGAAAGTACTAAAAATCTATTAAATATATATACCTAAAATAGGAAAAATAATTTTTGATATTTAAAATAAATATGAAAAAAATGAATTTTAACTGTATAAATAACGAGATAAAATAATTAGTTATATAAGGATATTAAGATTTATTAAAGAAAATGATAGGAGAAGAATTTCAGGGGATATTATGTAACGAACAACCCAATAATTAATCATAGTAATTTCTCTTTCAAATTTTTTTTTACCAATTAGCAATTGATGTCAATCAATTATTAATTGATGGAAAATAGTTTGTTATTTATCAACTAACAATCTAGTTTTCTAAATACTGGTAATATATGGCAGATTTGATAAATAACAATAAATTCTTGATTGGTGTGTTTGTAATTATGAAATTTGATTGATTAAAATACTATATGTCATGTTGTACTCTAATGCATTCCACATAAACTAAATTAAATTAATAATCTAATTTATCCTAATTTACCGTCGAAACAAGCTTGTGTATCCTATTATTTTCTCTCCTAATTTAAAGCAACTTTTTTTTCTCTCGAAAAGTAACTGATTCTATTAATTGGTGAATAACAAGTTAATACAATACATTGAAGGGTCTTTGAAAACCTTACTCTAACTCATCTAACCTAAATCTAGTAAGTTGACGGTTAAGGCCTCCGACACCCGAATCTACAGTGGTTAACAAACTACTACCATATCTACCATATCTGTTGAATAGCACTAAATTATTACCGGATACGTTGAATAGCCTGAAACTCCAGAATATCGGGTACGGCACCTCCAAGCTACCCTAGCTAAGAGAAACAAATCCCTAACTTGGCGGCCTCTATTTGCACAGCTCCTCTTAGCATTAACTGGCACTAGATGGACCCCAACTTCCTGTCCACGCGCGGACTTATGCTACGTGTCAACGTGTTTGCCCCTTCTCCTAAGTTAGAACACAAAAATCCCTCGAACGGAGGACAAAACCAGATGAAAGCAGGATTGAAATCCAACTAACTCCTGACCCATATGCTAATTTTTTTTTTGAAAAAAATCACAAAAGTCCAGCGCACCTTGGATTTCCGGTTATACTTTTGAGAAAACATTCATGCATATCTTATACCAACTAAGATTGTGTAGTTAAATATAATTAAGAGAGACAGCCTATAATTAGGAGGGACAACCCAAAGGCATAATATGGGGCAAAAAAATTATTGTATGATTGGTTTGCTGCACTAAAAATAATGATGCAATAGATGCATGCAATATTTTTTGTATACTTTTTATATATTATTTTATGTTACACGCATTAAGAAATTAGCATAAATTTTATAATTTATACAAATATATATGCTATTATTATTAACTCTCATCTTAGTTAATTTTGATATTAAGTTTTCCATCTTTTATATTAACCTAATTTTTTAATAAAATTTTATTAATTTTTTATTTTTTCTACACTAAAAATTTAAAACAAATATAATGAAATAGCAAAGAAGTGAGTCCTTAACATTAAAATTAATTATAATGAAAATGAATATTAATGAAATATAAATACAAATTATAACATTTATACCAATTTATTAAAATTTATAACATTGAATGGCACACAAAATAGGTAACAGGATAGACTCATACCCAGCCGCTCCTATTGCTTCTTCTAGAAGTTTTATGAGAGACGTGCGAAATCCAGAACCATACTTTGGGTCCGTTTGGATACATTGTTTTTATTTGCAAATAAGAAAATTCTCAAACAAAAACAAACTATCTATATACATTTCTATTTCAAAATTTAGAATTCAAATTTTCCCCACTCAAATTCCTCTTACATAATTTTAAAAAATATTCCCTCTTATTTTTCCATCCAAAAAACTTTTTCTATCAAAAAATACCCACTAAAATTTTTACACATTCCAATACAATTTTTTTAATTTGCAAATAAAAATGTCTTATCCAAATGACCCTAAACTATTCTGTCACAAAGAACATAATTAGGTGCGTATTGGTTGAGCTAAGCATCCTCACGCCCGCACGATACCATAGTAAACAACTTTCACATGCACCATTATATATAAACCATACGAGCAAAGACAGATTATTCACTAAGCAACCCCTCTACAGCAGTCCATTAATACTCTTAGTAGCAGAAATTAAGCATTCGAGATTACAGGAAATTGCTGCTGTATTCATGGAGGAGGGCAAGCAGAGCAAAATTATGAGAGTGCTAATGTTGCCATGGTTAGCCCATGGCCACATTTCCCCCTTCTTGGAGCTTGCCAGAAGACTAGCAGTGTCATGGGACTTCCACATTTACATTTGTTCCACTCCTGTGAATATCAAGTCCATCCAGAAAAAAATCACAGAGTATTCCAGGTCAATTGACCTGGTTGAGCTACATCTTCCATCTTCGCCTGAGCTTCCTCCTCACTACCACACCACCAATGGCCTGCCACCCCATCTGATGACCTCACTCAAAAAAGCTTATGAAAAATCAGCTCCTCAGTTCTCTAATATCATGCATTCGTTGCATCCTGATTTGGTCATTTATGATTTTAATCAACCTTGGGCAGCGGAAATCGCTTCGTCTCAGGACATCCCGGCAGTTCAGTTCATCACCCAGAGCACAGCGTTTATGTGCTTTGTTCTACACTTCATCCATGATTTTGGAAAAGAATTCCCTTATCCAGAAATTTATCTCAGGGACTACTGGAGAAACAAGCTTCGAGATTTGTGCGGGAATGAAGTTAATGATACCAAAGAAAAAGACATTATCCTCGGAGCCATGGAACGATCCCACAAAATTTTGCTGATTAGATCTATAAGAGAAATTGAAGATAAATTCATTGATTTTCTGTCTGTTCTGTCTGTTATGACTGGAAAAAAGGTTGTCCCGGCTGGCCCTCTCGTGCGAGATTTGAGCTGTGATGATGATGAAGGTGAAGATAAAGAAATCATGGAATGGCTTGACCAAAAGGAAAGAAGTTCCGTTGTGTTTGTTTCTTTTGGTAGTGAGTATTTCCTGACCAAGGAAGAAAGAGATGCAATATCAAAAGGGTTGGAGCTCAGCAATGTGAGTTTTATATGGGTCATTAGATTTCCTGCAGGGGAAGATATCAGCATTCGAGAAGCATTACCAGAAGGATTTCTTGACAGGATTGGAAAGAGAGGAAAAATTGTAAACGGATGGGCTCCTCAGGCGAAAATTCTCAAGCATTCCAGCACTGGTGCCTTCGTGAGCCACTGTGGAATGAGTTCTATGATGGAAAGCATGAAGTGGGGTGTTCCAATCATAGCCGTGCCAATGCAAATTGATCAACCTCTGAATGCTAGAGTGGTGGAAGCAGTTGGACTTGGTATAGAAGCCATCAGAGACGACAAAGGAAATCTCCAAAGTGAGGAAATTGCCCAAGTAATAAGGAAGGTTCTGTTGGACGATGGCGGGGAAGAAGTGAGGAGAAAAGCCACGGAACTGAGAGAAAAATTGGAAATGAAAGGTGATGAGGAGATAGACATACTAAGGGAGGAATTAATTGGACTTTGTCGAAAGAATGATGGGAAATTTTGAATCATTTCGAGGTTTTCTTCAGCAAGGGAATTATTTGCTAATCTCCAAGAATCTATGAAATCTGCCATTTTGAATATATGTATTTTCGTTTTCTTATGTAACTATAAAGGATGATAGCCTCAGTTTGAAATTAGCTGAATTAGCTTTGAATACTTTCTCTTAAAAAATGTGAGAGTATAATCTTCCTCACTGGTTACTTGATGATTAGCCAATGGGCTGAGTTGTACTGTATTTTTTACTATTAATATGTAAAAAAAAACAAGATCATGAGTTTGCTAATTAATTGTATGACGAAAATATTTCTAGTCCTTTGTCAAATCTACAGCTTCGTTGATTTTTTTGGGCTTTCTTTGTTCGACATGTATTTCTTGGATGGTATACTGTCTAATCTTACGTTCTTTTCATGCAAAATTGTCCTTGGAGGTGCTTTCAAGATTTTGAATACATACATTCAAATTTTTGCATTTTTATCGAAACTTTTGGACTGTGTTTTAGGGAAGAGGTTTAGGTAGGAATCGGTGAAAATACTTTTGGGATGGTGATATTCACCCAGAAAAATATCGAAGGATTCAGTAAATAATTCAGTACCAATCACCCTAATACTTACTAATATCGTTTACCGTGTTTATCATTACTTATTTCCTCCTTTTACTTTGGTTTCATATATATTGTCAGATAAGTATTCTTGAGTTTTTTCCCCAAATATTGTTTCAAAAAAAATTTAAATAAATATTGTTTTTTTTAATTTTTCTTCCATTTGTACGGAATTCGTATTTTCAAAACACGACTTCCATTAAAACATAAAGCCGCGTCCAGATCCTTCTTCTTTTCTTCCTTTTTCTCCATTTCCTTTTTCTCCAACATTCCGCATCTCCATTTCCAGCAACCAAACTCCATTTTTCTTCTCCAAATTTGTTCTCCTTTTTATAGATCCAACCCCATTCCCACCTCCTCCCCCCTCCCCCACCCCAAATCCATCATTCTTGCACCTCCTCCCCCCTCCCGCCGGTGCTACCGCCACCCCCCTCCCCCCGCGCCATGCTGCCGCCCCCATCGAAAAAAAAAAAGAAAAAAAAAGCTACAACACTTCCCCCCACCTTCTTGCCCCATTTCCGCCCCCTATACCCAAAAAAATAAACGAATTTCAACAAAAGGTGAATCACCATTTATTTTATGTAATTTTTATGTTAAATTTGTATGTTAAATTTTATTTTATATGTTAAATTTGTATGTTAAATATGTATGTTAAATTTTATTTTATATGTTAATTTTTAGATTGATAACATTTGTATGTTAACTTTTATTTGTTAAAATTTGTTAATTAGTTATCCTATATTGATAAAAATTTATTTTGTAGCGAAAAAAGAAATATGTTGAGTGAAGAAAATTTTCGAGGAGCAAAAAAACCAACGAAATTAAATAATTTATATAATATGATTTGTGAATTGACGTTAATTTAGTTTGAAAATTTGTTAATTATTGATAGAATGATTTGAATTGATGTTAGAAATTTTGTTGTGAATAAAGTATGGTGATTTTTTGATTTGGATTGATTGGGATTGATTACTAATTTCATTCATTGAATTGGCGATTATTGGAATAATAAGCGTTGAATAGGTGTTGATGATGTAAGTTAAAGAATTGTGGTTGGATTTGATGAATATAATGCTTTATGTTGTTAGGAAAATGTTAGGTTATAAAAATATGGGAAAATGTTAGTTGTTTACTTTTGTGAGGTGGTGATTTGGATTGATTTGGATTATTTTGGATTGATGTGGAATTTTATTCAATGAGTTTGCTATTATTGGAATAATAAGCTGTGAATAGTGGTGTTGATGATGACGATTAAGAATTTAGATTAGATTTGTTGAATATAATTGTGAATATTGTTGGGAAAATGTTTGGACATAAAAAAAAGAAAGGAAAACTGTTGGTTGTATACTTTTGTGTGGCCGTCATTTGGATTGATTTGGAATTTTTTTCAATGAGTTTGCTATTATTGGAATAATAAGTTGTGAATGAATGGTGTTGATGAAGATGATTAAAGGATTGAGGTTGGATTTGATAAATATAATTGTGAAGGTTCTTGGGAAAATGTTTGGTTATAAGAATATGGGAAAATGTTAGTTGTTTCCTTTTGTGTGGTCGTGATTTGGATTGATTTCAAATTTTCTTCAATGAGTTTGCAATCATTGGAATAATAAGCTGTGAATAGTGGTGTTGATGATGATGATAGTGGTTGTGGAGTATTGGGTATGTATATGACTTTTAAAGTGTTAATATTTAGCATAGTATAGAAAATGTAACGGCTGAGCATTTTTTTATATACAGGGTGAATGTTTGGAGCAAGTGAATGAGTTGTCACTTGCTCCAAACATTCACCTTGCATATAAAAAAATGCTTAGCCATTACATTTTCTATACTATGCTAAATATTAACACTTTAAAAGTCATATACATACCCAATACTCGACAACCACTATCGTCATCATCAACACCACTATTCACAGCTTATTATTCCAATAATAACAAACTCATTGAAGAAAAGTCGAAATCAATCCAAATCATGACCACACAAAAGTAAACAACTAACATTTTCCCATATTCTTATAACCAAACATTTTTCTCAACAACCTTCACAATTATATTTATCAAATCCAACCTCAATCCTTTAATCATCTTCATCAACACCACTCAATCACAACTTATTATTCCAATAATAGCAAACTCATTGAAAAAAGTTCCAAATCAATCCAAATCACACCAAACAAAAGTAAACAACCAACAATTTTCCTTTTTTTTATGTCCAAACATTTTCCCAACAACATTCACAATTATATTCAACAAATCTAATCTAAATTCTTTAATCGTCATCATCAACACCACTATTCACAGCTTATTATTCCAATAATAGCAAACTCATTGAATAAAATTCCAAATCAATCAAAATCACCACCTCACAAAAGTAAACAACTAACATTTTCCCATATATTTATAACCTAACATTTTCCCAACAACATAAAACATTATATTCATCAAATCCAACCACAATTCTTTAACTTACATCATCAACACCTATTCAACGCTTATTATTCCAATAATCGCCAATTCAGTGAATGAAATTAGTAATCAATCCCAATCAATCCAAATCAAAAAATCACCATACTTTATTCACAACGAAATTTCCAAGATCAATTCAAATCATTCTATCAATAATTAACAAATTTTCAAACTAAATTAACATCAATTCACAAATCATATTATATAAATTATTAAATTATTTACATTCATTGGTTTTTTCGCTCCTCGAAAATTTTCTTCGCTCAACGTATTTCACTTTTCGCTACAAAATAAAATTTTATCAATATAGGATAACTAATTAACAAATTTTAACAAATAAAATTTAACATACAAATTTAACATATAAAATAAAATTTAACATACAAATTTAACATAAAAATTGCATAAAATAAATGGTAATTCACCTTTTGTTGAAATTCTTCTTCTTTTTTTTTTTTTTTGTTTGGCATAGGGGGCGGAAATGGGGCAAGAAAGTGGCGAGGGGGGGGGGGTGGGGGAAATGGGGTTGGATCTATGAAAAGGAGAACGAATTTGGAAAAGAAAAATGGAGTTTGGCTGCTGGAAATGGAAATGCGGAATGTTGGAGAAGAAAGAAATGGAGAAGAAGGAAAAAATAGGGAAGAAAAGAAGAAGGATCTGGATGCGGCTTTATGTTTTAATGGAAGTTGTGTTTTGAAAACACGACTTCCATACAAATGGAAGAAAAATATAAAAAAAAATAATGTTTATTTATTTATTTATTTTGAAACAATATCTGGGGAAAAAACTCTATTACTTCCTCTATCCTAAAAAATAAAAGTCTAGTATAAAAAATTTTCTTTCTCTCAAAAATAAAGTCCACTTTTAGTATAGTATTACCCTTCATAATAATGATAATGTATAACCCAAATTAAAGGTAAAAATAAAAACATAAAATTATACATTTAATTGCGTATTGAGTGTAATGTATATTGTAACTTAAAAAAAAATTGTATTAAATCAAAAGTGGATTTTGGTGGGGGTTTTGGCATAAACCCCCGCCATCAACACTGTCATGTTTCAATTAAACTTTAGAAAACAGGAGTAATAAATTTAGTAACTGGATTCGAAGAGGCAAATCTTTGGAATATTGGGGATGCAATTATTTCTATAATTTGTACAAGGCTCGTCAACCTCAACCATTTACAGGTTCTAGATGGATGCCTTCAGTGTCGTCCCTCTGGATGCAACAATGATTTCCTCTGTCAATTCATCTTCTGTTCGTGGTCTTCTAATGGCTTGTCCAAATTCAAACTCAAAATAGGGAGCACTTATTTTCTTTTGGGACTAGAACCTTATTTCTGATTATTACGTCGAACACCGGAACGTTCTTGCCAATGTTGTATTCTTTTTCCCCTCATCCCACATCTGCTCAGATCTCTATACATCAGTATCTTCAAACAATTCGCAACTTGTAACCTTATCACTTAAATGCCTTTCTGCCAAAGTTATGGTTCCATCAAATTCAAACGAGCCAATATTATGCAACATCACTCTGACGATGACTCAGAATATTTCAGAGGTCACATTTTCATCATATCGATAATCCGCTAAAATTCCTTCGCACCGTATCTTTCTCGTTCCAGATGCAATCAACAAAGGCCCTCGAATTCATCATGAACATAGGATGGTTAACCGATTCCATGAAATCAGCCCCACGCATTTGTGATATTTGCACGGTGATGTGATGCTGGTTATGGGAATTTAGCGGTGGCAGCCAAGCAGAGTTGCCATTTTTCTAATCTATAGTGATGATGTGAAAAGTAATCTCACATTCGGATAAAAGTTTAAGTGTCTACCTTGTAAGGAAATGGTTCACTCCACCCATGCGATGTGCCTTTTGAAGACAAAACATATAAACCTACTGTGTTAGTGATAATATTTTACATGAGGATATAAACCAATCTAACCTCATGAACTAGCGGCGTCTATGCAAAACGTCATGAACGCTGTAAGATCCCACCTTAACGGGGAGAGATCCTACCTTAGCTGGAGAGCTAATGATGAAGTGAAAAACTTATAAATGCTGCAAAAGTTTTGCAGAGTCATTAAAATTTTCAAATGTTCCCATTACTTATTGGGAAAAAAAGTGAGATTGAATAACTTTTCAATGTTTCAGATCCTAGATTGAGAGGAAACCAATTATGATTCAAAAAGTTCAAAATCAATTGAAATTGAAAAATCTAAAATATGATGTTACTCATATATAACTGTAACCGAAAAGAATTCAGATTATTTGGTACGAATTCCATCCACTTTCCAAATAGAAAAATGATAAGACAAAAAGTTTATATAAGATTTTGCTTAGTAGACTAGTGATGATTGACTTAAACATTTTGATCTAATGAAAACAAAAGTTTAAAGTCATCGATTCAATCCACTTGCCTAGGTTGTTGCATCACCTCTAGCCACCTTTCCTCCGAGTGTTTGTTTTGATTGATGCCCAGAAGAAGATTTGCTACGGCCAGATGTTTCTTTCTTTCAGCTCTTTTAACTCAAGCAATGTAGTTTTTAATCAATTAAATTTAATTAATTAATAATATTTAATTTACTTTGAATTTAAATTTTGCTATCTCAATTTAATTATTGACATAAGTAAAATTACTTTATTTAACTTTTAGTTTAATTAATTTGCCTTAAATATTAAATAAGTGTAAGAAAATATTACTTTTTAGATCTAATGTTTTGATTAAATACGTACAATACAATAAATTATGGTATGTTAATTAACATATAATATTTAGAGTAAAAGTTGTTTTTATAACATATTTTTTCCAAATAGAGATTTCAAATCGTTATTAATATGTCTCAAAATATAGTCAAACACATTTGAAAATGTGTTTACAAAATTGTAATTTCAAAACACAGCTTAAATTTTAATCCATAAGCACACTAAGAGCAGAGAATATACCTGGAATGCCAAACTTTTAACGGAAAAACCAGTAACATAGTTGAGAAATAAAATACCGCCACGCTAAAGAAACAGATCTACACAGAAGAAAAAAAAAATGCAAGTTTGGATGTCTATATTTAAGACATGAATTATTAATGTAGTACTGCAGCAAAAATAAAAAGTTTATAATATTCCACTTCATACTATTAGCACTCTCTTTATATCTAGAGACACAACTTTGTAACTTTAATGATTAATGGAGTAGTGTTAATAATCAAAAATGAAATGCTAATATTATCCTCCTTTAAAAAGAATGAAAAACACATCGATATAAAACGAGATATGCTCAACTTGTTTGTGAGTTTAGTCCACTTAATTTGTTCTGTTGAAAAGATATATACACAAGAGCTCTAAGTAGATTTGCATTTTTCTTAAAGGAAAAGCCAAACGAGAGAGAGAATATAAAAGTGTCGCCATTATAAGTTAAAATATATAAATTCGGAATATTTTAAAGCAAACCTTGATTAACTGCTTTGAGAGAGGCAAAATGGGAAAAAGAAAGATAAGATTTTTCCCTCAAATTCTGACTAAATTTGCTGCATTGAGGGATTGAATTGCAGGGCAATTCTCCTTTGGCAAAAAGTAGACATGCATGTGCATAGCCTGCTTGCCAAAGGAGAATGCCCTGTTATTCATAACCCCTCCACATTGATTTACTAGTTGCTTGGAACCCATCATTTCTAACCGAGCTCGAGTTCTTGCAGAAATATTGCAAGAAAAACAAGGTTTTATACTAAGGGCTTTGGCACATTGATTTGGGATAGCGGAAGAAGGAAGTAGCATATGCTGAGACAATTCGAATTGAGGTTCTCCACAGACTTCTCCACATGTAAAAATCTGGTCCCGAGGCTTTGAGGATGGATATATCTTTTACCTCGTTCGTGATAAAGATGCTTCCAGTCGTGCACAAAATTGATTGATGAACGTTGAGTTGTCAAGCTAATAAGAATAACGGTTGATTTTTTATCGGACTTTGATGATAATACATATCAAACAAGTCAGACTTTGTAAGCTAGCATGGAATAATATTTCGTTTTTGCTCTGTCCTTTTCTTTCTTTCACTAAAAGAATATATTAAGGATTTCAAAACATTTTCGTAGACATCATTACGCAGATAACTATATTTATAATAATGAAAAGCATTTATGTAGTTGAATTAAACTAAGTATCCTAGTATCTTATTGGGTTTATAATTTGTAATTTAATAATTCTATTAGATTTAGAATTATTAATCATATTGGGTTTTGGTTTAGTAGTTACCAAATCCAATAGGTATAGGGTTTAGTTGAGTCCTATAAATAGGACATGTTATTCATTATTTTAATATAGAGAGAGAAATAGAGAAATACAAAGAAAGAAAACCACCGCCGTGCAAGCCTGTTTTTTTCAAGCTTTGATCAAAATTTTTGTTCCTTCCTTCGGTTGCTCAATTGTGTCAAGATTGGATTTTGACCGTGGGCCATTCAATCAATTCCTTTTCTTTGTTTCTTGGCCATAGTTCTCCTCAGGAGATCAAACAAAATTGGCTGTTCAAATTTTGTTTGTGTGGGGCCGAAGTCTTCAAAACCAATTTTGTCTTGTTATAACTTGTGCAACCCGAAGCTTTCCAAAACTTGTGTTAAGTTTGTTACGGTTGATTTCCTTTGCCCACGGGTTTCGGGTAAGGTTTTGGGATTTATTGATTTTTTATCCCAACATCTGGTATCAGAGCTTTCCACACGCTTCGTTAGCCCACACTGCTCCCGAAAGAATACCTATGGTTAAAAGTATAAACCCCAGACTAATAACTCGAAAACTCCAACAATCCAATTGTTGAATCAATTGAGACCTGTAACAATTTTTAGTAGAAAAAAAAAAGAAGTATTTGGCAAAAGATTTGTTCTTTCATTCATATATTTGTATTGGATTTCACCACTGAAAAAATATTCATTTAAAATAACGTAAATAATAATTCTTCTCTTGAAGTTGACCCAAACTAAAGAGATTTTGATGCAAAGCAGGCACATAAAACACATCAGCAACAGCACTTTTTGCACCATCACTGATGATAGATTGGGTTTGATTGCAAAGGTGAATATGACCAATAGCAGATTATTTCCGATTATTTTGAATTGTGGTGGTTCATCTTGTTTCAACTCAATTGAGGTTGATGATACTTGGTTGTGGCACATGAGATTTGGGCGCTTTTATTTCCGTGGATTGTAGTTTTTTGCTAAGAATAACATTGTTTTTGGGCTGCCTTCCATCAACTTTCACCATAGACAGTGTAAGTCTTGTATTTTGGGCAAGAAGCATCGAGACCCATTTCCTAAAGGCGAGGCTTGGAGGGCAAAAGAACCTTTACAACTCATTCACTCTGATCTATGTACAGTGGATGTTCCTTCTAATGGAGGTAATAAGTATTTTATTACTTTCATTGATGATTTCAGTAGAAAGGCTTGGGTTTATTTTCTGAAGAATAAGTCTGATGCTTGTGATACTTTTAAAAGTTTTAAAGTATATGTTGAGAAGCAAAGTGGTCACTCTATTAAAACTCTGAGAACTGATAGGGGAACAGAGTATACAGTCTGTGATGATTTTTTGGCACAACACGGGATAAAGCATCAGTTAACAACAAGATACACTCATCAACAGAATGGTGTTACAGAAAGAAAGAACAGAACTGTGATGGATATGGTGCGATCAATGATGGTTGCCAAACACATGCCCAAGGGTTTCTGGGCAGAAGCAGTTTCATGTGGTATCTATTTGTTAAATAGATGTCCTACTAGATGCAATGGTGGGAAAACCCCTTATGAGGTTTGGTTTGGTAAAAAGTCAAATATCTCTCATATTAGAGTATTTGGTTGTTTGGCATATGCACATGTTCCAGATGCTCTCAGAAAGGAACTTGATGATAAAGCGGAAAAGTGTATTTTTATTGGTTACAGTTCTGAGACTAAAGGGTACAAGTTATACAACCCTTTGACAAAGAAGATCACCTTTACTAGAGATGTGAATTTTGATGAGAAAGGTATTTGGGATTGGTCAGAAAAAGGGTCAGATGTGGCTGTTAGTCATCCTCCACAATCTTCATATTTTGATGACAATGATGATGAGGTCAATCAGCCCGAAGTACCCGAACAGCAACAAGTTTCTACTAAACCTATTCTTGCGCAGTCTAGTCGGCCACAAAGACAAAGACGTCTACCAGTTCGTTTGCAGGATTATGTTATTGATGGTCACTCTCAAAATTTATCTGACGAAGATGTTGTTAATTTTGCTCTCTTTGCAGATTGTGACCCAGTTAATTTTGAAGATGCTGTTCGTGAGGATCACTGGAAGAAAGCAATGGGTAATGAAATTCATGCCATTGAAAAGAATGATACTTGGGAGCTCACAAATCTTCCAAGTGGCAAAAAACCCATTGGTGTCAAGTGGGTTTACAAGACGAAGTACAAGCCCGATGGAGAAGTAGACAGATTCAAGGCACGGTTGGTAGCTAAAGGTTATAAACAAAAACCTGGCATCGACTATTTTGAGGTATTTGCACCTGTTGCTCGGCTTGATGCTGTTCGTTTAATTATTTCCTTAGCTGCTCAAAATGGTTGGAAAATATATCAAATGGATGTAAAGTCTGCGTTTTTGAATGGTATACTTGAGGAAGAAGTGTACGTTGAACAACCTGCAGAATTTGTGAAGAAAGGTCAAGAAAATAAGGTATACCGTTTGAAAAGAGCCCTTTACGGCTTAAAGCAAGCTCCAAGAGCGTGGTACACCCGTATTGATTCTTTTTTCGTTGACAGTGGTTTTCAACGCTGTCCTTTTGATCATGCTTCATATGTGAAGACATCTACTCATGGTGCGGTTGTTATCGTATGCTTATATGTGGATGATCTAATATTTACTGGGAATAATCCCAAGATGATTGTAGAATTCAGGGAGGCTATGATTCGACAGTTCGAGATGACAGACATGGGTCTTATGTCATACTTCCTTGGAATTGAAGTTTCGCAGACTGATCAAGGCATTTTTATTTGTCAAAAGAAATATGCTGGAGATATTTTGAAGAAGTTCAAGATGGATGGTGCAAAACCAATTTTGACCCCAGCTGAAAAACGGTTGCGTTTGACCAAAGATGGGACTGGCACTTGTGTGGATCCTACTTATTTTAAAAGTTTGGTAGGGAGTTTGAGATACTTGACAGCTACAAGACCTGATATCAATTTTAGTGTCGGCTTAATCAGTAGATTTATGGAGAATCCACGTCAATCTCACTTGCAGGCAGTTAAGAGAATTTTGAGGTACATTAAAAGTACTCAAGGTGATGGAATTTTTTATGCAAAAAGTGATCATGTTGATCTTCTTGGATTCACTGATAGTGATTGGGCTAGTGACACTGTGGAGAGAAAGAGTACTTCTGGTTATGCTTTTTTTATTGGTTCCGGTATATTTTCATGGAGTTCAAAGAAGCAACCAGTTATTGCGTTATCTACAGTGGAGGCAGAATACATTGCAGCGGCTAGCAGTGCTACTCAAGCATTGTGGCTTAGAAGGATGCTAGATTTTCTTCAACATAAGCAAGATGGAGCAACTACTATCTTGTGTGATAGTACGTCAGCAATAAAGATGACGAAGAATTCAGTGTTTCATGGTCGAAGCAAGCATATCGACATCAAATTTCACTTCATTCGTGATTTAGTTCAACGAAAGGAAATTGTGATCGATTATTGCAAGACCGAAAAGCAAGTAGCTGATATTTTCACGAAAGCGTTGAAGATGGATTCGTTAATGAAGTTGAAGAAAATGCTTGGCATGATAAATTACGAAAACTTAGTTTAAGGGAGGCAATGTAGTTGAATTAAACTAAGTATCCTCGTATCCTATTGGGTTTATAATTTGTAATTTAATAATTCTATTAGATTTAGAATTATTAATCATATTGGGTTTTGGTTTAGTAGTTACCAAATCCAATAGGTATAGGGTTTAGTTGAGTCCTATAAATAGGACATGTTATTCATGATTTTAATATAGAGAGAGAAATAAAGAAATACAAAGAAAAAAAACCGCCGCCGTGCAAGCCTGTTTTTTTCAAGCTTTGATCAAAATTTTTGTTCCTTCCTTCAGTTGCTCAACTGTGTCAAGATTGGATTTTGACTGTGGGCCATTCAATCAATTCCTTTTCTTTGTTTCTTGGCCGTAGTTCTCCTCAGGAGATCAAACAAAATTGGCTGTTCAAATTTTGTTTGTGTGGGGCCGAAGTCTTCAAAACCAATTTTGTCTTGTTTTAACTTGTGCAACCCGAAACTTTCCAAAACTCGTGTTAAGTTTGTTACGGTTGATTTCCTTTGCCCACGGGTTTCGGATAAGGTTTTGGGATTTATTGATTTTTTATCCCAACAATTTAGAGCAAATAATTTAGAGAAAATGAAACAAATTTAAATATTGGCCATTAAATCTTAATACTAATGTTTACAAATTTGTAATGTTAATTCAGTGAGTGAAATATAACTATAATTCATGAACTTTTATCAACATGTCTACTTAGTCCCTTAATCTTAGTTGGAATTAATTGGCCCCTTACCCAAAATATGGTCAGAGAGAGATTCAAATTGAGAATAGTGAAGGCAATTAAGTAAATTACAACAAAAAAAATGTAGCTATGTTTGTAGATGAAAGAATTGAATACCCTAATTAATCGATCTAGAGATGACGGAGAGATGGAGTTACAGATGGGATTATGGTGGTAATGAGCGGGAATATTCCATACGGGTGTAGACAAAAATAATTAGTGGGATAGTTTATAATTTGGAAATGATAGCTTATTTACATGTAAGGGAAAAAATAAAGGGAAAATTCTAGCATATCATAATTCAAAATTCATGAAAAGGGTGTAAAGATTTCAAGATTCCTACCTTATAGGGTCCTTCCCAGCTAGGATCTAACTTGCGCTTTCACTTAATTAAGGAAAATCGAGTTTAAAGCTGTACTTATTCTAAGGCCATAAAATCAAGTTCAACCATTTAAATAATCTATCCATAACAAGCTTATCCTTCAAGAATAAGGACCTATTTGATAACATTAATTATTGTTTAAAATTAATTAATTGAGAAATTTTAGATTTTGGATTGTTTGATAACAAATTTTCACTCCACTTAATTGCTTAAACACTACTTAATCTTTATAGAAAAATTTAAGTAGTAAAAGTTAGTTTAATGCTTATCACTTAGGCTATATGTGGATTGTAGTTTATTTAAGAAATTTTGCATGTATTGGAATATATGAAAATTTTAGTAAGAAATTTTTTTATAGGAAAAGTATTGTGGAGGAAAATAAAAAGTGTATTGAAGGAAAATTTTCTTTTAAATTATGTGAGGAGAATGTAGGAGAGAAATTTGTTTTTTAAATTTTGAAATAAAAATTATTTGAATATTTTATTTGTTTTGTGAGAAAAAATAACTTTCTGTACACGGGCATTACTCCAAACATAGCCTTAATATTATCAACCAAACTTTTTGACAAATTTTCTGAATTTATCCTTTTTTATTAAATCATTCAACAAACTAATTTATTTTCCTTTTAAGTATAAATAACCCTTTTTATATGTCCCTCTTTTTCTTTCTTTTACTTTTTTCATAGCACATATTTTCAAAAGTTTTTTTCCATTTTCTTACAAAATGGTTAAATAAATTTCAATTAATTGATTTTTTATTTCGCTTGTTGTATTAAATATTAATTTTGATAGATTGTATGTTTTACATATTTTCATGAATAATATTTGATGCTTAATTTGAAAAAATTAATATTTGTACATATAAAAAAAATTAATGAGGCAAAATAGTATAATTTGTGTAATTCAGCATTTAGATCAAATGTTTAACCATCAAATGCACCCCAAATCTAGTCCTTTTATTTAACTAATTAGGGGTTACAACAAAATACGATAGACCAAAATTTTTCAATAAAGCTATTCTTAGGTTATTCTACCTAGGCAAGAATATATGTAAAGTTACCAGTATGCATAGTATACATTTCAATGGTGAATATACACTCAAACTGGTCTCTTTAGGAGAGTGGCTGCTTTCTCTTTACTAGGGAGAGAGAACTTGGTTCCTCTCTAGTAAAGAGAACTTGGTTCCTCTACAGAAGGTATTGTTGTTTGAAAGCCAAATGACAAACAAATCTTAGATACCTCATCCAACATTTAATATCCGATTCCATACAATAAATTACTGTCCAATGATTAACAGGGAAATCAAGTAGTGTCTTAGATTCTAGGATAAATCTCCTAGATCCATAGAAAAAAAAAAGAGAGAGAGAGAAGAAAACTTTTTGCAACCATGTTTTAACCGAAAGCCTTGAAATCAAACCACACTTGCACCACAACTTAGTGCCAACTATATATTTGTTAGATTTCCTCACAACCTTTCTTGAGAGGGACAACAGTAAGGTTTCATGACAACTCCAGTTGGGTAATGTTTAAATATGAACATCTCGCAGCCCACTATAGTTACCGTGGGAGAGTGGGACATTCTAAAAAGATTTGTTGCACTAGAATAGAAGATCAACAGAGAAATGTACTAAAAGAATGCTAATATGGCGATTGGCTTAGGTCTGGGAATGGCAAAAATGACAGTAAGGAGAATGGGAATCAAGAGGCCTAAAAAATAAAGAATAGCTCTAAGAGGGGCGACAAGAAGTTACCAGACACAACACCTCACAAAGAACCCATCATAGAATAACCAGCTCATATGTCTCTATCTGGGAACTATATCAATAGAGGGGAAAAGATACTGGTAAGGAATGAGGGTAGCAAGAGGATTGAAATAGGTTAGAGAGTCAACAAGTCCAGAAAAACAGAGGCATTAAAAGAAAGAGAGGTGCACAAGTTACAGCAACCGATTAATCAGAGGAGGAAAATACAAAGGCCAAGTAGCAAAGCTAGATGGAGGATGATACTGAATAGGATGAAGATGTTAAAGGCCAAAAATGATGAAGTCTTAACTAGTAAACATCCCAATTAGGTGTGAGGGATTAGAACCAGGCAAAGAAATACTACACTAGAAGTAAGCAGATGATGGTTCCTCGGAAAGAGGAGAACAATTATCAGCGGAGAAGCAAATGGAGAAGATCAAGCAGGAGATTGATAGCTCACAATGTTGCTCAGGAAAATCAATCAACACACAATCTCAAGATAAAGAAAAGAAGTTGGCAGTTGCAGGATGAGGACTCAAGCTCTAATGAGGATTAGGAAACTAAAAATAAGAAAAAAAAAGAGTTGAAAAGCAAGGGATAGATAAAAAATTTGAGGTGGAGAGAACCAGCCTTAAATGGCCTCAAGAATAGCAATGAAGATATGTGTGTGGAATTGTAGAGATTTGGGTGGACTTTCTACAATTTTCCAATTGGGGGAAACTATAAACTCTTAGCACCCTAATATTGTGTTTATCTCTAAAACAAAGAAAACAAAATCTTCTGTAGAAGACTTAAGTTTCAAGGAAGGTGGAGAACTATAGAAGCTATGGGAACCAAATGAAGAACGCTGGTTTGCTGGGTAGAAACCATTACAGTAATGAGTATAATAACTAGTAGCTTCTTTGAGTACCTGCAATGTCAAGTACAAGGAGATCCTCAGGTTTGATGGGCTATTTTTGTTTATGCCAGCACAAACAGTAGTGTGAGGGAGAAGCAATGGAGTATTTGGAAAATTAAAAACATAAGTGGGGAGAATGGTGGTTTATTGGGGGTGATTTTAATGATAGAGCCAATCAGAAGGAGAAAAGTGGGGAAAGGAAAATATCTGACTCTAGTTGCCTACCATTCAGAAATTTTATTATGAGGATGGAAATGGTGGATTTAGGCTATGTGGGCAAGCAATTCACCTGAACAAATAATAGAGAATGAGAGGGATATATAGATGATAGATGGACAAATTGTTTAGGGCACCAATTGGATGTTGAAGTTTCAAAATACCAAAGTGTTCCACTGTGAGAAATAGGCCTCAAACTATTCTCTTTTACTTTTGGACAATGACCCTAAGCAACAACATGTGAAAGAACATTCATTTTCGACAAGAGGTAGATCAAATAAAGAGGGACTAAAGAGATTGTGACTGAAGCCAGAAACAAAGTTTAGCTTGGTACTTCACTATATGTAGTTAGCTTCAAAATGAAATAATGTAGATTAGAGCTGCTTAACTAAAGCAAAAATCATCAGACCAATTCAGCTGAGAAGATTGAGTAGATCAAATAAAAAATGAAGAAAATTAGCAGTGAGAGAGGGTATAGGGTCTGGAATGTTTGGTTTGGACTAAGAACTTAACTTTAGAAAGCTTATAAGGATGAGGAAGCCTTTTGGAAACAGAAATCTAGTAATCAGTGGCTAAAGAAAGGGGACAAAAATACCAAGCTTTTCCATGCAAATATAGTCAAGAGAAAAAAGGTTAATTGTATTGAAATGCTAACAATAGCTAAGGGGAAGGTAGGTGAAACCAAAAGGGAGGTTCATGAGGAAATTATTAGATATCATGAGAAGTTGTACACATCAAGCGATCCAGAATACTCCCAGGGGGTACTTGAAGGTATACCTATGTCCATCATCAAAGTTATGAACAAAAGGCTGATGAGGCTAGTAGAGAAGGCAAAAATCAAATAAGTCTTATTCCAAATGCATCCCAACAAAGAACCTAATCCAGACGGTATGACCACCTTATTCTTTCAAACTTATTAGAATGTAGTTAGTGTAGATATATGTAATGCAGTTAATTATTTTTTCACTCACAAAAAAATGCTGAGGCAAATGAACCACATGCTAATTATATCGGTCTCTAAGGTGCACAGCCCTACCTCTATTTCCCACCGTAGACCTATAAGCCTTTGCAATGTGGTTTATAGAATTATCTCTAAAATTTTGGCAGAAAGACTTAAAAACTTTCCCACCGTAGACATATAAGCCTTTGCAATGTGGTTTATAGAATTATCTCTAAAATTTTGGCAGAAAGACTTAAAAACTGCCTCTATAAGTGTATCAGTTCTAGCCAGTTTGTTTTCATCCCTGATAGACAAAATTTTGGCAGAAAGACTTAAAAACTGCCTCTATAAGTGTATCAGTTCTAGCCAGTTTGTTTTCATCCCTGATAGACAAATACAAGACAATGTGATCATTGCACATGAGTGCATTCATAGACTGAACTCAATAAGAAAAAGGAAGAAGGGTTATATGGCCTTAAAAATAGACATGGCAAAAGCCTATGACAAGATTGAATGGAATTACTTAGAGAAAGTTTTGAGGATTAATGCAATGCGTTAGAACTGCTACAACATCCATTAATGTTAATGGAGAGAAATATGGTTTTATTACCCCTTCATGAGGAATCAGATAGGGTGATCCAATCTCACCCTATCTATTTCTCATTATTTCATAAGCCTTTTCCAACTTAATCAAACAAGCAAGCTTGAGTGAGGAATACAAATGAATGACAACAAGCAGAAATGGACCCTTAATAACCCACTTATTTTTGGCAGACGACACTATATTATTTCGTGAGGCAGACTCAATACAAACACAACAAATGGAAACAATCCCGAAAAAATTTATTAAATGTTCTAGACATTTGATCAAAATGAACAAATCATTTGTTTTGTTTAGCAGGAATGTGGCAGTGCAGCTGAAAAATATGATTTGTCAAATCTTGAAAGGAGTGAAAGAACAAAACAATGCTAGATACCTAGGATCGCCTATGCACATAAGGAGATCTAAAAGGGTGGTTTTTCATTATGTTCTAGAGAAAGTTCATAAAAGAATTCAAGGCTGGAAAACAAGATTTTTCAGTTTGCCTGGAAAAGAAGTACTCTTCAAAGCTATTGTCAATGCTCTACCAACATATGTGATAGGATGCTTCAAGTTGCCTGTGGCTATTTGCAAAGAAATATGCAAGATTCAGCTAATTTCTGGTGGAGTGAACAAGGGGAACGCAAACAGAAAATTCACTGGAAAACTTTGAAAAAAATGACCAAAGCCAAGTGTGAGAGAGCCATTGGGTTCTAAGGCATTCAAATCTTCAATGACTGACTACTTGCCAAGCAGCTTTGGAGAGTGATCACCAAACCAGATATACTGATGAGTAGAATTCTAAAAGCCAAGTATTTTCCCTAGAGAGGGCTTCTACGGTTAGTTCATCTTGGCTTTAGAAGTGCTAGATGGGGGCCAAATATATTCTCAAAATAGGGGCAAGATACAAAGTAGGGGATGACAGATCAACAAGAGCGTGGGAGTCTTCATGGATCCCTGAAATGAAGAACTTCAAACTAAGTCAAAGAAGGCCAAACACACAACAAATCACTTGGGTAAGTGAGCTCATAAACCAAGATGGGAGTGGGTGGAATAGGCAACTGATTTCCAAAATTTTTGATAAGAGAGATGAGGCAGCTATCTTAAACTTGCCCTTAGAATAGCAAGGAAGCAAAGATAAACTGATTTGGCATTTTAACCCCAAGGGCGATTAGTTAGTAAATTAGCTCCCATCAACTGTAGAAAGAACAGAAGCAATTGTTTCAAGGAGGTGAAAGAAATGCTAATAGAAGCAAGATGAATGCAATGTGGAAGTGGAGCTGAAACTAATCATCAACAGCAAACTAAAGCACTTTGTTCGGAGGTGTTGTAGTGACATACTCCTCACGAAGGTAATGCTATAGAAAAAGAGAATTCAAGTGGATCCAATTTGTCCACTGTGTAGGGAGGGGGAAGAAGGCCTGGAACACCTACTGTTCAACTACACCAAAGCTTAACTCACTTGGAAAATTGCCCCAGTTAGGTTGAGTATTACTGAGCAAGAAGTTAGTAGCTTCAAGACTTAGTGGTAGAATATTTGCTATAGCAAGAACTATGGCAAGAAAGAGCTCAACTCACTATGTATATTTTTCTGATGCTATAGAAGACTAGAAACTTATGGATATTTAAGGGGGAGTGAAATGAGGAAATGACTGTGATAGATTTGGCAATACAAGAGTTGATGGAATATCAAGAAACCAATGAAGCCGACTAGATGGCTAGGAGCAGTGATTTAAGTTCAGTAGCTACCTATATATATAGGAGGGATCAATTTAGAAAATTAAGTGGTGATTATAACCATTGTAGCCATTGCAAAGGTTATTGTTCCCACTTGTCTTCTGCTGCAATTTTTGGGGTGTGATAGTGTTATTTTTTATATAAAGTGCTGATTAGTGACTTTTGTTCTAGTTCAAGACAGGTAGAGTTTTAAAAATGGAAGTTTAGCCAATTAGCTTTAGTCTTATTTAAAGTTTAGCTGTTTAGGAGAGTCCATCCTGTGGACAATTGATGTAAACATTAACTTTTGCTAAAGTTAAAACAACTAACATGTTTGAGGGAAAAAATAATAATAATATACACTCAAACCACCTCTAGATGACAATAATTAGTTAGAAAATTCTAAATGAATATATTTTTTCTTAATTATTTTAATTAATTAATTTTTCTATGTGGACTCGATTGTCACTTACTACAAAATTGCAACTAATTTGAATGACATAATAAATTACTCCAATTCAACTAATTCCAAATAGAACTCACCTTATTAATGACTAGATAAATGCCTATAAGTCAATTGGTTTGTTATTTTAGATTTAATATGTGCATTTGATGAAGGTTGTAGCTCTCATTTGCAAATTAAACAAGTTGTTAAAGTTAATTTTATGCCTCTAATAAGGATTTTCAAAATCTAACAACCCATTTAGGAATTTTGAAACTTAGTGCACCCTTATCAGAAATTTCCCAAAAATAAAAGTTTAGGTAAATTACATATATTACCCTTGTGGTTCGTGTAAATTAACAATCAAACTCCGAGATTTGGTATAACTACCAACACCCCCTTAAGAGGGTTAAATGTTATGAATTTAAGAGGGCTAAATGTTATGAATTTAGTTGATTTAAGGGGTTAAATGTTATGAATTTATCAAATTTAAAAGAGTATTAGTAATTTTCCAAATCTTGGGGTTTGATTAGTAGTTTTGACAAACCATAGGGGTAGTAGATGTAATTTACCCTAAAAGTTTATACGATTTACTTATTACACTAAAAATAAAATTTTAATAAATGTAAGAAATATGTTTTTTTAGCAATGAGGGCAACATCATTCTTTTATATATGTATAGGTTTGTATGTATATGTGTGTATGTGTGGGTATAGGCTTTAGATGTAGAAATATGAAATTAGTTTGCCCCAATAATATTAACTAATAACTACTGTGCCCTCATAACATAATCAAATTCTATTTTAGTAATTATTCTCTCTCAACGTAAATTTTGTTTTGTCCAATCATTTGAGAACATGATAGCTCAATGTCTCAATTTCAAAGCCTCCAATTTTGGGTATTTTTATTTGTTCCCTTTGTCATAATGTAAATTTGTAAATTAATATTGTCTACGGTATTTATAGTTAAACATCTAGTGGATGACTAATATAAATAATCTAAAAAGACAAAATACCTAATAACACAAGTTAACATGTTTAAATTTTAGGGAAAATGGCATTTTAGTCCCATTATTTTACTTAATATCACTTTTAGTCCTCAATATTTTAAATCCGACACATTTAGTCCTCAAAGTTTCACACTTTGACACATTTTGTGCAATTAACTGTATTAAAGCTGAGAATCACTTTTACCATTAGTCAAACGTTAGTCAACATTTTCTAGCAAGCATGGCTACCTGTTGCCGAGGTGCCTCCTCAGTCCATCTTCTTCCTGCAAGCACCACCATACCGTCGATGGAACAGTATACCACAAAAGCTGTTTCAGATGCACTCATGGAGGTTGTAAAATCAGTCCATCAAACTATATTGCACACGAGGGAAAACTTTACTGCAAACACCACCATATCCAACTCTTTGAGAAGAAAGGTAATTACAGCCAGTTGGAAACCGACTTGGAGAAGATGCACCACTTACTGCTCGTGTGGAGATGGCTTCAGAATCATAGGAAAATATCTTCTCTAAATTTGATCCATCTTAATCTTCTCCGAACTGGCAACAATTTGCTTGCTTACTTTGTCCAGGATGATTGCATATGCATGTTGATATTTATGGAAATGTTGATTCTAGATTGCTATTGTTAGTTGTCCTGAGGTTCTGGTGTTGATTTGCAGGAACTTCTTCCTGAGTTGGTGTAAATCTATGTTTGTACAATAAGATGGAAACACTTGTTGCTAAAAAAAAAAAAAAAAAAGGTAAAGTGGATCCACAAATAGCCCAATTGCGCAGAATAAGTGTTGCATGCACAGAGTTTCCTCACAGTCTTCAAAGTATGAACCAAAAAAGAAAAAGCAAAATATTGAAAAACCACAGTTTTGTTGTGACCGAAGTCCCGGTCGTCTTCTGACTCCGTGTTGTCGTCTATCTCCTCATCTTCTTCCTTCCCTGCTTTGTGGTGCCTGATGGACTGATTAACCTTCTCAATGGGATAGACAGTCTTGCTACATCCCACACATTTATCCCTAGTGCCCCCAAAGAGACTCGAGACTTTGGATGCGTTCTCATGGTCCACAGGCTCTTCTGGTTTCACGATTTTTGGTGTTCCTTCAAAGCTCTTGTCGAGGCTGCCAATTCGTTTGAATAGCTTATCAAAATGAGGTCTACAGTAGAGGACCCCATCAAAAGAGTTGAAGTTGCCCAGTTTGAGTGTCCGTTTGCAATGGTGGCTGCGGAAACACACCTTATGTTGTTAAAGTTGAAGGTGAACAAATGATCACCATGCTGCCGTTGAGCAATTAACAGAAAGGTTTGATAAAAGTTTGACTAACGGTCAAAGTGATGCTTAACAGTTAATTGCACCAAATGTGTCAAAGTGTGAAGTTTTGAGAACTAAATATGTCGAACTTAAAACATTAGTGATTAAAAGTGATACTAAGTAAAACAATAGGGACTAAAACTGCCATTTTCCCTAAATTTTATTTATATAATTATCAAATTTTAATGGTGTTTTATAATATTTAGTCTAGTTAGCAACTGGTTAACATCCCTTTTAGTGTAACTTTTTGTTATACGTTTTACCATCTAATATTATAATTTTATTTGAAGACATACTTGGAAAAAAAAAATATTTTAGCTTCATCTGGAGATGATAATTATTTAAAAATGTACATGATAAATTGAGTATATGTTGTTTTAGGTGATTTAATGTAAAATTACTAATAGAAAAGATTATTTCATGAGATTATGCAAATATTTGCATTCGTAATCTAGTAATTATTTGTTTTGTACGTGTACTATGGACATCAATAATAGTTTAGTTTTATTATTTAAGCATTATAATCACAAACAGAAAAAAATTTGTAAGAAACAACGACACTAGTTACCACAACATATCTTCACGCAAGAATATTAAATGTGATTGTTTGTACATAATTATTTTCTGCACTCAATTATTAATGTGAAATATTCTCTTCCTAAACTCAACCCTATGTTTTGGCAATTTGTATTCATTATTTTCACTTTGTAATTAGGAAAACTGTTCAATTGCATAAAACAATTAGAAATTAATATTAAGACTTTTTAGTTAATATTTGCAAGTATAGAAACACCATTAATTTTAGTAATAAATGTATCAAATGGATAGGTAACAAATGAAGGGGACATTGTTGCTAATAATGGTTAAGGCTGTGTCTATAAGGGGAGAGTACATGGGGATAAATGTAAAAGAGGGAAAAAGTAATAAAAGATGATGGATTATAGTTAAAAGTTAAAAGTTAAAAGATTTAGTAATAATACTTTTATTAAAAAATATTAAAATAAAAAAATTATAATAATTATTGTGACAAAGAAAAAAGGAAAAAAAGAAAAAATTATTATCCTTGTGATATGAAATGACAAGATAAACTCCCACCAGATATTTTTCCATGCAAGAATATTAGATTTAATCTTTATACATAATTAATTTGTGCACTCAATTATTAATGTGAAATATTCTTTTCCTAGACTCTGCTGTATTTTTTGGGTAATTTAGTATTCATTATTTTCACTTTGTAATTACGAAAACTGTTTTCATTGCACGACACCATGAGAAATTAAAATTATGAATTTTTAGTTAACATTTCCAAATATAGAAACAGCATTCATTTTAGTAATATATATCACAACTGAATGAAACATTGTTGCTAATAATGGCTGTTATAAAGGGATAGTATATAAGGAGAAATGCAAAAGAGAAAAAAAAAGGAATAAAAGTGGATGGATGACAATTAAAACTTAAAAAGTTTTAGTAGTTTGAGCATTTTCTATTTGAGTAATAATACTTTTAGTAAAAAATTAAAATGAAAAAAATATAATATTTGATTTTTTAAGTCATGAAAAAAAGGAAAATCTTATTATCCGTTATTACTTTGTATTTTTTAAGTAGTGTGTTAAGTAATTTTTTTTTTTAGTTTTTACTAAATTAGTAATTAAAATTTTTAAATATAATTTTTTATTAATAATATCATTACTCATTCTTTATTTTAATTAAAACAATTAAAGAAAAGTAACTGGAGACAACCCCATAAGTTGTCCACACACCCTTCCCATGTGCTTTATATACTGAAATATTTTATTGTATGTCATATTGTAACCTTATAACTTTTATTTTTCTTTAATGTCTTATTGTAAGTAATGAATATATATATAGCTAGCCTGTGCATGTGTGTGTATATATATTTTTAGTCCTATTTTAATCTTTAAAGGATTGTAAGATGAAAACCGAAGTTTTTACTAGAAGGTAGAATTAGAATCAATATTCAGACGTCAAAAAGCCCAAATAATAGAAGAAAATCCTCAATACAATTGATAGTTAACTAGCTAAAATTTATGGGTTCATAAATTTAACTCAAAATTGGAAAAAAAATAATGAATAATAATATTTACAGTAAATCTCTCATTCGAGTTAGAAAAGAAAACAAAAAAATAAAGGCAATATTGGCCAAGTGTGAATTTCTTAACAAAACAAATGCACGTCATAGAAATTACCACACTACACTTTATTAAATAGTGATCGTGATCAATTATATATATATATATATCAACATAATTTCTCTGCTGCGTTTGATTACATTCTCCATTAAACTCTTAGTCTACAACTTAATTTTTCCTAAACCTTAAGCTGATTTCTCTAGACTCTCAATCTGAACATATAAGGGCAAAAAATCTCGAAAGTCACTAAATTACTACGATCATATATTTTTTTATCACCAAATTATTTTTTAAAATGTATGGCCACTAAACTATTTGTTTTTAAACATATAGTCACTAAACTAATTAAAATAATTAATAATCCTTTTATCAAGTTCAACCGCTGACATAGGCAAAAAATATTTTACGTGCAATTTATGTGCCTTTTTTTTATGGTAAATCGCTTTTAATAGACATAATATTTTTAAAACTTACAAATAAAAGTTTCACCATTCCAAAATCTAGTAAAATTTTCCAGAATATCTTGAGTATGGTCATGGGAAATGATGAGATAAAGGAATGGAGATATAATTATGACGAGTCTAGGTATGTAGTGGGGCAAATAAATAAATAAATAAATCTAAAATTACTAATTTACTCTTAAAAATAGCATATGAATCACACATATGACACTTTCCATCCATGTTAATGATTAAACTTGATAGAAGGGCTGCTAGTAATTGTTTTAATTAGTTTAGTGGTCAGACATTTAAAAAAAATAGTTCAGAAACTAAAAGTATACGATCTCAATAGTTGAGTATCATATGAAGTTTTTTACTCGATATATAATATCTTGGGCAGAGTTGCCGATTACAATTATAGATGCAACTAAAGTGAAACTTTTTTTTCGCACTTCTATTTAATAGCAATTTCTTCTATAAATTGATAAACATTGTTTGTAGATGGAAATATGTGTGGCATATAAAAAAGCCTATGTACAAGAGTCAAACGATGAAAAAAAGTTTTATATTAAGACAACTAAGAAAACTTGCTCGAAGTCTACTCAGTAACAACAAAGAAATTTATTTCGACTTCTTACAATCAAAACATTAAAGGTTAACAGCACGAGTCACAATTTTTTTTTCTCATATACATCACTTTTATTTTTCTTGGAGCCTCACTTTTTATTTTTCTTGTAACCTCACTTTTCTTTAATATTAGAGCCTCTCAAAACTAAAAATTTTGGTTTCTTTATATAGAATTTCTTGTTATTAAAAAAAATTAGGATTTGATAACAAAAACTACTTTTCTCAAACAATTCAAATCCAATTGAATTAGAAACTACTAAATCCTACTCAAAATATAATTAATTTCTTAGTTTTAGGATTTGGATGTAACCTTTTGAATCTGTGCAGGGTTTGATTTGTTTAATAAATTATACTTCTTAGTCAATATTTCATTTGCTTATAGTCAACTACTTGTAATACGGCCATCTCTTGCACATGTGAAAGTACAAAGTGAAAAAGGTTGAAACTTAATATTAGTTTGTAAGAGAGAAGAGAGTTGGGTTAGGTACTAAGATGGGAGGGACTGTAATTAGAAGATCTCGGGTTCCTAAAATATGAATTCTAATACATACATATACGCGCGCGCGCACACACACATATATATATATATATATATTAATTTGCAGGAATATTGAATAAAGTTTTTATAGCAGCAAAAATAGTAATACATTACTGTGACTATAGATTTCTAAAATCTTAATGCCTTTTTATTAATTGTTATAGTTACAAAAGTAGTCATGCAATTAATAAAAATAAGAGAATTATATTTTGAAAGAAAGTTAATTAAGAGAATCATTGTAAAATTAATAAAATAAAGAAACCCATTAATTTAATTATATCGTCTAGAGATTTAATCGGTGAAATCAATTAATATGGCCATCTCTAGCCTATGTGAAGTATTGAATGAAAAAAGTTGAAACTTACTATTAGTTTGTAAGAGGGGAGAGGGTTAGGTTGACTACAAAGATGGGAGGGATTGTAATTAGGAAATCTCAAGTTCTTAAAATATGATATATATATATATATAGATATAACAGAGAGAGAGAGGTTAGTTTGTAGGAATTTTAAACATAGTTTCTATAGCCACAAAAATAGTAATATACCATGATGACTATGGATTTCTAAAATCCTAATGCGTTATAGCCACAAAAGGAAACAAAAATAGTCATGCTGTTAATAAAAATAAGATCAGCATATTTTGAAAGAGAGTTAATGAGGATAATCATTTTGAAATTAATAAAAATAATAAATCAATTAATTAAATTAAATTAATAAAAGAATTTTTTAGTTTGGTAATTGGATTTGTCCTCCTCATGGGATATTTCTTGGATTTATCCTGTATTAGAGTACAGCAATCTACTTAATTGTGGAATAAAATTAAGGTTTTTCTATATGTGGGCTTATATTAATTAATGTTGTTTTGGGTTTGGTTTAATAAAGTTAGATATAAATACTTTTAATTAGTCTAATGTGGGATTGGTTAGTGTGGGTTGCAGTTAGCCTGGGGTTAGGGTTTAACTATAAATATCATCTATGTTCTTTTGTCTAACCCCAATTTTCATAAACGCATAAATGAGATTTATAAATAAAGAGGTACACTCATCAAAGTCAGTTTATACATAGGATCATAGAGGTGAAGAACTTAGTCAGGATCCGTCTTACTTCTATATATGGTTACAGATCGAAAGACTAATACACGATTATTTATTTATGTTTCTATATTCCAATCATATATATGTTTGATTTTAAAATTTATATTGTTATTTGCTAACATGTGATATAAGAGAAAACATAGATCATGATTAGAATATTTTATATTTTATTTTATTATTTGACTTCATGTTCGAAACGATGTCATTAAGACAAGTTCAATAATAGTTGGCGTAACCCCATCCGAAGGGGTGGAGCTGTGTACAGGTTGCTACGACCCACACACCAAGCGCATGAGTCGCCCGACCCGCATCAAAATTGAAGGCCAGACTGGTCTTGGACTGGTCTGGTTCAAGATTTAAAAAAAAAAAAAAAAGAAGGGAAAGAAAGTGGCGGCTGAGGCATGTATAAGGCGCGCGTGAAAGGCATGCGGCAAGCAAGCATCAGGCGCGCGTTAGTCATGGGTCCCATGGCTTTGAACTTTTTCTAAAACCCTTTTTAAGGTTGCGTACAAGTTTGTTTTTGACAATTTTGGAATCGTTAGATTCAGTTTTTCATGATCTACATCTTAACATGTGGTTTGTATATTTTATGATATTATTATACTTGTGAAAATCTGAATTAAATATAATTTTATATTTTTAGTATAAAATTTAAATATATGTATTTTTTTATTATGTAAATATTCAGTTTATATTAATATAGAACATGATTACATGCAATTAAATGATGTAATTGCATATAAAGTTTTTATGTAAGAAATAAAGCTTAATATTTTTGGTATGAGAGAGTTTCATAAATTCAATTGGGCAGTTACCGCCAAAGTGACACAATCAATTTTATGGATAACGGTTTCATATTGTGTGAGATGTCTTCCTTTCTAATATCTAGTCATACCCTCAAAGGGGGTGATTGGGTATTAGTTGGTGGAGGGATACATGTACAACATGTGCTTGAGAAATAACTAATTTTAGTTGTTCATACACCCAAAGGTAGTGAATTCATGAGGGTTGGAATAAGTTTTCATGGCCGTTATTCATGTAGAAAATTTACAATTGTATGTTATGCATTTTGCCCAAAAGTGATTGTATGATGATACGTGTGACTTTTTGTGGAGTGCACTTATACGGTTTATACTAAGTTACACTATTCTTTCATATTTTTATTATAAGTCACATTTTCTGTCAATGGCAACGCACTCATTTTAAGATTCTCACTGGTTTCAATTTTAAGAAATAAAAAGATGATATAATATTTGGAATGGTTCTAGTGGACATGTTTGATGCTTTTTATAAGGATAAGCATGCAAATCTCACTACATAAAATACCAATGCTAAAATGAGAAATTTACAACTTGGTAAAAGAGCAATCGAATTTTGACTGTCCATACAGCGATCCATTCTGGATCATTTTAAGGATACCTTAACAATCAATTGAGCTGCTAAACGAATGATAAAGTACCTGTCAGACATGTGTTGGGTGCATCTAATGTTGAAATAGGGGTCCTTTTCAGAAACACATTTTAACATTAGGTATGATGGTACTAGGGAAATTAGGAATTATATCTTAAAGATGGTAGAATTACAATGTAAATTTAAAGCATTTAAGATCACTATTCCTATTGATGTGATTGTTCATCAGGCTTTCAAAATCCATTTCACCTAATTTCAGAATTATAAAGACAAATTAGAATTCTTGAATGAGACCTGGTCCATTAGTAATCTAATAGTCAGAGTGGTGGCAGAGGAAAGGAAATTGAGAGATGGAAAGGGACATCAGGCAATGTATGTTCTAATGCTAGTGGTAAGAAGGGTAAGAAATCCAAAATTTTTGCCCATAAAGGTACTCATAAGACCACCGACAACACTCAGGAGTAAGAAACCTAATTGTTGCTTCTTCTGCAAAAGAAAGGTCACATAAAAAAAATTGTGATAAATATAAGGTTACAGGTAATGATTTTTTTACTTTGGTTTGTGAATCCAGTTTATCTGAAATCCCATCCAGTTCATGGTGGCTAGATAGTGGTGCAACAAATTATGTTGCGTTCACTATACAGGGGTTCAGAAATCAAAAGAAGCCAAATCAGGATAAATCAAGTATAATAGTAGGAAACAAAGAAAAGTTGACGTAGAGTTCATAGAAGATGTCATCTTAATATTAGAATTTAACTATAATCTAATATTAAGAAACACTTTCTATGCTCATTCCTTTACAAAGAATTTAATTTCTTTTTTCAAGTTTAGACTAATGTGGCTATTCTTTTGAAATAAAGAACAATATGGTTTCTTTGTTCTTTAGTTCAAATAAAGTTGGTAGTTACATTATGTCTTATGGATTGTATAAATTGTGTTTATCTTCTAATGATATATATGTCACTTGTACAGCTAAAAAGGTTGCTTCCAAATGACTTCTACTTGAGGAATAGTCTTATATATTATGGCATAAGAGACTAGGCCACATCTCTAAGGAAAGAGTAGAAAGGTTGATAAAAGCTGACATCCTAACTACTTTTAAAGGTCACTTAGATGATTGAATAGACTACTATAGGGGTAAGATGACTAAATTAAGAAGAAGATAGCAGTCAGATGTTCTGATCTCTTGGAGATCATTCATATTGAAATCAATGGTCCATATAAAGTGACTTTGTGAAGAAATTTTATTTCATCACTTTTATTAATGACTATTCCAATATGGATATTTGTACTTGATTAAAAATAAGTCCAAATCTCTTGACAAATTCAAGATATTTTGAATTGAAGTCGAGAGATAGTTGGGAAAAATTATCAAATTCGTCAGATCTAATAGGATTGTTGAATATTATAGTAGGCATGGCAATGCTGGATAGTTTAAAGAGCCATTTGCCAAATACTTAGGATTTTGGAATTATAGGACAAATCACCATGCTTAACAGTTTTGAATAAAACGGTGTGGTCGAAAGGCGAAATTGCACCCTTATGGACATAATGAAAAGTATGTTAAGTAGAAATAATTTGTTTGAGTTTTTATGTGGAGAAATTTTAAAAACAGTTCTTTAGATTCTGAATAGAGTTCCTACTAAAACGGTTCCATTAGCACCTTTTGTGTTATGGAATGGACATAAACCTAATTTAAACCATCTTAAGGTTTCAGTGTCTTGCAAAGGTAAGGTTGTATAATCCAACATTAAGTGAGTTCGAATCCAAAACAATCAGGTGTTATTTTGTATCCTATCCAAAACATTCAAAATGATACAGGTTTTATAACCCAAATGAAAGCACAAGAACTATAGAATCACAAAAAGTTAAGTTCTTGGAACTAGATGTGGCAAAAAAGAATGCTTATTGATAGACTATTAGGGATGATAGTGTAGTGGAGACCATCGTATCACATTCTCTACCTGTACAGACTATTATGGAGTCTTCTGCATCATAACCTGATTCGGTAGGAGTTGAGGATAATGTCATTGAGCCTGTGCCTGATGATACTCCTCAACATCATAAAAAAACTGAATAAGACTATGATAGCTCCACTCAGGAGGTCTACTAGAGAGAAACGGTCTGCTATACCACCGGACTACATAATCTATCTTAGAGAGCATGATTATGAAATTGGTTGCATGATAGATCTAGTGACTTATACGGAGGCTATTTCTTGTCCTCGATCAAGTCTGTGGATGGATACTATGAAGAATGGATGCAATCTATGAAAAATAAAGATGTCTGGGAGCTTGTTGAGTTACCTAAGGGTTACAAGTTCATTAGCTACAAATGGGTATATAAGACCAAAAAAGACTCTAAAGGAAATATAGAAAAGTTTAAAACCAAATTGGTAGCAACGGGATTCACTCAGAGAGAATGAATAGACTATGAAGTGACATTTTTTCTGGTCTCTTTTAAAGATTCATTCATAATGATCATGGTATTAATAGCTCATCTGGATTTGGAGCTACACCAAATTGATGCTAAAACAACTTTTCCAAATGGAGACCTTGATGAGAAGGTCCATATAGTTTAACCCGGAAGTTTTTTACAGTTGATAATTCTAGAGAGCTTGTGTATGGACTTAAAAAGTCTATCTATAGATTTAAACAAGTTTCTAAACAATGGTACTTAAAGTTTTATAGAATCGTAACATCATCTAGTTTTGTTGAAAATAAGGTAGGTCAGTATGTATATTGTAATTAAGGTCAGTGAGAGGAATTTCATTTTTCTCATATCATATGTTGATAATATTTTGCTTACTAGTAATGATTTCAGCTTGTTGCATGAGACAAAGCAAATATTGTCATATAGTTTTGATATGAAAGACCTTGATGAGACGACATTTGTCCTTGGCATAAAGATCCATAGGGATCGTTCTTGCCATTTGTTGGGTTTATCTCAAAGGGCTTATATAGATTGTATTTTGAAACGATTTAGTATGCAGGAATGTAAGCCGGGAATTGCTCCCATCATCAAGGGTGATAAACTGAATAAGTTCCAAAGGCCTTCTGCATGATGTTGATAAAACCAATATGAAAGACATACTTTATGCTAGTACACTTGGGAGCATTATATATGCTCAAGTATGTACTAGATCAGACGTTGCTTTTGCAACTGATCTTTGGGGCAGATATCAGGCAAATGTAGGATATGATCACTGGATAGCTGCCAAGAAAGGTTCTAAGGTACTTAAAGAAGACAAAAAACTACATGCTGACATATAGACATATTCAGGACTTTAAGCTAGTAGACTTTGCTAGTTGTGAGGATGACAAGAAATCAACATCCAGTTATGTTTTTAAGTTAGCAGGTGATGCAATGTCTTAGAAAGTGAGAAACAAAAGTCAATTTCATCTTCCAGTATCCAGGTGGAGTAGATAGCATGCTTTACAATTGCTACTTAAGTTGTTTAGTTTCGTAATCTCATAAAGGAGTTAGTTGTATTTGAATTTGTAGATACACCTATACAGCTGTATTGTGAAATAATTCAGCAGTATTATTTATTAATACTCATAAGGGTCTAAACATATGGAGATCAAATACTTGACTATTAAAGAAATAGTACAGAATGGTGACATAACAGTAGAGCATATCTTACAGTCGATATGGTTACAAACCCACTGACAAAAGGACTTCACCCATGTGTATTAGAAAAACATGTTGAAAGTATGAGTTTAGTTGCATCATTAGATGTTATAGTTTAGTGAGAGTTGCATTTTATATATGCTCATAAAGTTTTATCTTTGTTTTGTTATATGCAATGACATTTTTTTTGATATGTGTATTAGCATTTGAATTCAATAAAGTTTGATCAATTTTCTAGTTATATGCTGAATACATGTATATAAAGTGAAAGTCTTAAGCAATTGTGTAAACTTTGAACGCACACTAAAAGGGTATACAGTTATTAGTCTAAAATATATGTCTTGTACACATAAAGTTTTGTTAACAATAAAGATAAAACATATAGAAGTTCATTAAAACTATAAAGTTATTCTCTAGTGGCACATAAAGGTTTTGTGATACTGAATGAGAGAGAATAGGAATTCACAAAATGGATAACACATAAAATTTGACTCTATATGAGGTGTTATCAGGTTTGCCATACTTTCACATTGAATTCATATCAGTAGAGTTAACAGCATTTGTGATCATGGATAGCTCTATGTGATTACATGCAGTTACTGCCATGGTTTGGTGTTAAAGGCTCTATGAGATAGGATTGAGGATTAAAAGTAATCTCTAAACCACTATAAGTGTGCGCACATTAAAGTACAGCTTTAATTAATATTTGCCCAAGTGAGAGAATGTAAGATTTTCTATATGTGGGCTTATATTAATTAATATTGTTTTGGGTTTGGTTTAATAAAGTTAGATATAAAGACTTTTAATTAGTATATGTGGGACTGGCAGGTGCGGGCTACAATTAACTTGGCCCGTGATGAGGGGGTTAGGATTTAGCTATAAATATCAGTTAGGTTCCATCATCTAACCCTAATCTTCAGAAACGCTTTCTACTCAAGAGGTTTAGAGATAAAGAGGCACACTTATCAAAGCCAGTTCATACAGGGGTTCATAGAGGTGAAGAATTTAGCGAGAATCCATCTTACTTCCGCATGTAGTTACGGATAGAAAGACTGGTACACGATTTTTTACTTCTGTTTCTATATTCTAATCATGTATATGCTTGATCTTGGGGTTTATGCTGTTATTTGCTAACACTTATCAGTCATAAAAATGTATTGTGGCAGTTTATTTAAATATCTAAATAATGAGTTGTTTGATGGTATAAGTAATTATGATACTTGGTGTATATCATTGAGGCAAAAAAGTTCAATCAATTTTGTCTATTAAACTTTTGGGGAAGCAATAATAGTTTTATTAATGTTAGTAAACGGACCCCACTATTAGTTGATAGCCAAAAAAAAATTACAATAACAGTAAAAGAAAAAATATAAATTGGACAAAAAACACAGGAATATATGTGATTTAGTCAATGTGACCTACATCCATGGTCAGAGGAGGAACTAAACTTCACTAATATGGGGAGATAAACTTATTAGTATCTTCCCAAACACTAATAAGGAATTATATTGGGAATAAGAAATAAAAGAGAAGGAGATTTGAGAAGTGTGTTGTGTGCTCGTCTTGCTTCAAATGCTTGGTATTTATAGGCAAAATGTTGGAAGAAATCTTCCTCCGCAATCCCTTAATGCATGAAGACTTTTTTGCATTCTGAAAGTCTTCACGCGTTATTGACAAATGTGTGTGGATGGGCCCAAGGCCACCAACTATACTTAACAAGTCTTCACCTTGACCTGGACCGGGGCAATTACTGATTTGCTCCACCTTCTTTGGTAATGCCCAACAGGTTGAATTATCGACTATAAATACCAATCAAGTCCAAACACTGTTTGAACTTGTAAACGGGAAGAGTTTTGTAGATGTATTGGTAGAATTGTCCTTGGTACTAATCTTCTAAACAAGAACGTTCTTTTAGCAATGGTATCACGAATGAAGTGATACTTGACTCGTTGTATTTTAACCACTAATTACAAGTCCATGAATTGTAGTATAGTTATGAGTATCGTCCCACAGGGAGGTGAACAATTAACGGTTGAGAAATATTTTATACCTATTATTTAAATCAATATGTAAAAGGAGAGGTGGATTTAATAATAACAGGAATCAAGTAAATGCAATAGTAAACATGTTTTCACAGTAAATAAAAGAAATTAGATAAATAAACTTTAGGACTTGGAATTTCACCGATCACCAACTGTAAATTCCATTCACATAAGTACTTTGTGATAAACATTCTCACAACTATTCATATAATTAAACATTATCCCTTCTCAAGGTATAATATTACTATTCAAATAGTAATTATGGGACTACTTTCGTGACTCTAAAATTACTATGGATGCATGACGAACAAAGGAATACTGTGTTGCAGAAACTGAGAATTTACTATCGTAATTCACAATTTAAGTCTGAAGAATTCACAAACTAATATTTGATGTTAGCTGTTGCCTCTTCATCAAATACCTTAAACATGCAAATGCTGATCAAGCACTTACAAGAAGATAGTACCAAACAAATCAGATATTGGATAATACCACAATTATATGAATGAAAATCACATAATGATGGTTACATCCCTGTTCTAAAGGAAATAACTTCAGTTACTCAACATGGCTTCCATTGAAGTAAAAATTAAGTCTAGGCTATCTCTATTTATACTTGTTCTGGTCTCTAAAGACTAGGGGTTAATAGCATGTGAAAATCTTCTGAATGATCTGATTTGACCAGTTTTCCATAATCTTCTCCTTTTCCGTTATTGGCCTGCCAAACTTACTCCATGCCATGGCAATGAAAGTTACACGTCATGGCATTGTCAACCAACTTCCATTTCTTTTCTCCACCAAATCGTAACTTTTTTATGCAAACAAATCTTTCCGGTGCAAACCAAGCTAAATAAGGCTAATTTCCCCAATAATTGGATAAGATAACAAGAATATCTTAACTTAGGAATTAGCATTTAATTCACTTATCAATACTTCACATCGATATGCTTTGTCCTCTCATGGTACATCTGATCTTTCGTCAAATGAATTGCACTTTGAGTATCACAATAAATGGTAATAACCCCTAGCTATAGAGATAATTCGCTGAATAAACCTCTCAACTATAAAGCTTCTTTAATAACTTCAATGACTGCTATGTATTCTACCTCAATACTAGATAAAGCAACTACATGTTATAAAGTAATTTTCTAGCTAATAACACAACCTCTAATACAAAATACATAGCCTGCAAGAGATATGTGTTTGCCGATATCACCAGCATAGTCTAAATTTACAAAACTTACCAATACGTTACTAGTACGTCTAAACTCCAAACAAGTGCTAGAAATACCCTTTAAGTATCTGAGAATCCATTTCACAGTCTGACAGTGTTGTTTACTAGGATTGGCTATATATCTGCTAATAACACTAACTGCTTGTGATATAATAGAATGAGTACAAATCATTGCATACATAATACTGCCAACAACACTAGAATAAGGAACATGTGCCACATAATCTTCCTCTTCCTTTGATTGTGGTGATTGAACAGCAGATAGTTTAAGTGACTAGCAAGAGGAATACTAACCAGTTTAGCTTCTAGCATGCCAAACCTCTCCAAAATTTTATTTATATAACTTTCTTGAGTTCAGAAAAGTTACCAACTCCTTGATCATGTCTTATCTCCATACCAAGAATCTTCTTAGCTGCTACTAAATCCTTCATTTCAAATTCACCATTTAAGAAGCCATTCAATTGGTGAATTTCTACAAGATTCTTAGCCGCAATGAGCATATTATCAACTTATAACAGCAAGTAAATGAATAAACCATCATTTAACTTCGGGAGTAAACACAATTATCATACATGCTCTTGGAGAAACCATGACTCGACATAAATGAATCAAACCTCTTCTACTACTATCTTGGAGACTACTTCAATTCGTACAAGGATTTCCTCAACAAACAAACAAACATGGTTTTTTTTACCTTCAACTTCAAAACCTTCAGGTTGCTTCATATCTCTATGGCGGTCGAGTCTCTCTTCTTGTCTGTCTCTGGCTATAGAATGTTCCTTCTCTAAAGGTTCATTAGCTTCATCTGTTTGACTTGTAGAGGTATTCCGAGAAAGACCAGCATTACCAATTTCCAACTCCACTTGCTTTTGTGCATTATCTCCTTTTTCTACATTACAAGGATTACAAGACTCTTTTCTAGGATATAACACTGATAACTCATCAAACGTAGCATATTTGGTAATTACAAATTTAGGTGATTTCGGGTTAGGACCACAATTTGTATCCTTTCACCTTAGAAGCATAATCGAGGAAAATACATTTTTTAGCCCTAGGCTCTAATTTTCCCTCATTTATATGCATATAAATAGGACATCCAAGTATTCTTAAATTAGAGTAATCAGTAGGAGTACTTGACCAAACTTCCTCTGGAGTCTTGAAATTAAGATAAGCACATGGAGAACGGTTGATAATATAACATGCCGTAGCAATGACCTCTACCTAAAAGTCAAATGTCAACTCAACATTGGAGATCATACACCTAGCTCGTTCTAAAAGAGTTCGGTTCATGTGCTCAGCTACACCATTTTGTTGAGGCGTCGTCCTTACAGTGTGATGCTAAGCAATTCCTTCATTTTTTATTTTTTTTGCAGACTTCATTGAATTCATTTCCACAAAATTCCAAGCCACTATCTATCTGTAGTTGCTTAATATGTTTTCCTGTTTACTTTTTAACCAAAACCTTCTATTATTTAAAGGTTAGGAAAATATCATTTTTATGCTTCAAAAAATAGACCCAAACCTTTCTTGAGTAATCATTAATAAAGGTCAACATATACGTAGCACTACCTTTAAAAGGAACATGAGATGACATCCAAAGATCAAAATGAATATAATCCAAAGTACTTTTTGTTTTATGGACAGTTGGAGAGTTGAAACTGACTCCTTTCTGTTTCCCAAAAATACAGTGCTCACGAAGTCTATCTTACTAGTACTTTGATTACAAAGTAGGCCTCTCTTACTTAACAACGTTAAAATTTTCTCTCTTGTGTCCCATTCGCATATACTATAATCTAGTGATGTTAGTTTCGGAAAATGTACAAACTGCTGATGCACCTGTGACAGTAGATCCCTGCAAAATATATAAACTTTCAAACTTACAAGCTTTCATTAATACAGGAGCACATTTGAAAATCTTCAAGACTCCACCTTCAAATGAATACTTGCACCCAAGGGTATTGAGGGTGCCTAAAGAGATGAGATTTTTCTTCAAATCTGAAATATGTCTAACTTCTATGAGTGTTCGGATAATTCCATCATGCATTTTGATTCGGATTGTACTTTTACCAACAACTTTACAAGCAACATTATTACCCATAAAAACAACTCTACCATCAATATATTCATATGCGAAAAGACAATCCCTATTGGGACTCATGTGCTAAGAACAAACTGAATCTAGAATCCACTCATTATTAGACTTGCATTTATTTTCTGTGACTACAAAAATGATGCCATCATTCTCATCTGCTACTACACTTGCTTCAGCGGTGGCACTGCTATTTTGTACATATTTCTCCTTGTTTTTCAATTTATAGCAGTGTGCCTTAATGTGCCCTTTCTTTTTACAATAATTACAAATCAAATTTTTATGTTTGTATTTTGATATTGTCTTGGATTTACTGGTACTGGAGTCTCTATTTTCAAATCTCCCCTTACAAATAATCCCTTTGCCTAACTTCCACTAGTCTTCCCTGTAATGTTCATATCAATCTACTCTTTAAACTTTAATACCAATTTTATACTATCATATGAGATAAATTCTTTCCCATGCATCAAAGTATGATGAAAATATTTAAAGGACTCGGGAATGGAACACAACAATAATATAGCTTGATCTTTATCCTCAACCTTTACATCTACATTCTCAAAATCCATAATGAGATAGTCAAATTTATTAAGATTGGAGAGTATAGATATACCTTCTGTCATCCTTAACATGTACAACTTCTGTTTTAAGTAAAGTCGATTCTCCAGCGTCTTTTTTATGTAAGTGGCTTACAACCTGTCCCACATACCTTTGGTCGTCCTTTTGCTCACGACTTCTTGCAAAATCTAGTTAGAGATATTCAAAATAATAGCTGATCTAACCTTTTTGTCTAGATCTATAAATTTGTTTGTCGACATCTCCTGTGATTTATTTTCTTCTCCCCCAAGTGCTAACTCACACCCATCCTATATAAAGATGGCTTCCATTTTGAGTTGCTACATACTGAAATTGATACTCTGGGTAAACTTTTCAATAGAGGTATTTGTTACTGTCATCATGGCTACAAAATACAAATCTTGGGTGAATAGTAACATGGCCACATGAGATGAATAGTGACTCTTAGCCCCGCTAGCAAAAAGTACTTATTTTCTGATGTGGATGATCCGCCTGTAGTGCCAACCCCAAAGCATACAATAATTACCCTAACTAGGCTATATACCCTTTTGTTAGGAAACGGGCTCCACTATTAGCTAATAGCCCATAAAGAAAATAAGAAAGATAGTAAAAGGAAGAAAATAAATGGGACAAAAGGCATAAGAATTTACGTAGTTCGGTCTATGTGACCTATGTTCATGGCTGGATGAGGAACTAAACTTCACTAATATGTGTAAATAAATTTACAAGTAGTATATTCTCAAACACCAATAAAAAATTATATTAGGAAGACGAAATAAAAGAGGAGGAGATTTGAGGAGTGTGTTGTGTGCTAGTCTTGCTCTGAATGCTTGGTATTTATAGGCAAAATATTGGAAGAAATCTGCCTCCGCAATCCCTTAACGCGTGAAGACTTTTTTGCATTCTTAAAGTCTTCACGCATTATTGACGTAGGTGTGTGGACGGGCCGATGGCCACTAACTGTACTTAACAATTAGGGGTATCATTTTCCACAAGTTATGAAGATAATAATGTTAAAATAATAGAGATTATATTTCTTTGGATAAAAAGGGCCACAATGTTTTGTCGACTTATCCTTCTATGATAAGTTGGAAGGTTATGTTAGACAAGCTACCTATAGCACTTTCCCTTTTGTTTTTCTCAACTTCTTTGATCTTCATAACCATTAATTTGTGATCCTTCTTAGCACAGCAAGATCAAATTTACACAAATGAGTTATGAAATTGTAATTTGTGCTGGTCTTTTCTTTGCTCTATTCATCTTGGTATTCTTCAAGAAGCTAAAGGTAGAAGCTGCTAAAGATGCAAGAAGATTTCCCCCTGGTCCTAAGAAGCTCCCCATCATTGGGAATCTTCACCAGCTCGGGAAGATGCCTCACAGATCTCTTCAGCATCTCTCGAATGAATGGGGACCTCTAATGCTTTTACGACTTGGTTCAATACACACTTTGGTCGTCTCCTCAGCCGATATGGCAAGGGAAATATTCAAACACCATGATCTTTCTTTCTCCGGCCGGTCTACTTTATACGTCGGAAAGAAGGTAAGCTATAATTGCTCGGCTGTGACATTTGCATCCTATGGTGATTATTGGAGAGAGATGAAAAAAGTTTTAGTTTCGGAGTTGTTAAGTGCAAAGAAAGTGCAATTTTTCGAGGCCATTCGTGATGAAGAAGTAGCCCGTATGATTAACTCTATAGTTGATTGTTCAACTTCGAAGGATCCTGTCAATCTTAGCAAACTGGCTTTTAGACTATCAAATAATGTTATATGTCGAGTGGCTTTCGGTAAAGTTTATGATGAGAGTAGCATGTTCCATCAAATTCTTCACGAAATACAAGAGTTGGTAGGTGGGATGAATATTGCTGATTTCTTTCCTTACATGGCATGGTTTAACATGTTTAATGGTGTAGATTCAAGGCTAAATAGGAACTTCAGGGAGCTGGATGATTTCTTTAACAAAGTAATGACTGAGCATCTTGATTCCAAAAGGTCCAAGTCTACTGAAGAAGATATTGTCGACGTATTGCTTCGAATACAGGGAGATCCAAATCTAACAATTAGCCTTAGCTATGAACATATCAAAGGTGTTCTCATCGTAAGTTTATTCTTTAATCTCTCCATTTGTTCTCTCATTAAAATTTCATGAAACACTTTATTTCAGTCTGGCAGTCGCTGTTAAAATATATTCAAAATATTAATTTATAAATATATCATATTAGAATAAGATCAGAATATTTCTTGTAAATATGTTTGAAACTATTTAGTCATAATTAGATAATATTTAGTTTTTTTATATATACATTTTATTATTATATTTATAATTACATCACATATGAAGAAAATACAACTATTTATTTTTTCTCTCAATTTTTAACATAGTATCAGAGCTTCCATCCAATAATAATAATAATAATAATAATTCAGCCTCCATACAACTTGATTTCGGCTAAGCTTGGTTGCAAAAATCAATTTTACTTTCTGTGACAATTTTGTCTTTTTCTTCTGGGCAAAGCATCTTCGGCCAAATTAATTTTTCTCTTGATTGTTTTTCGCCAAGCTTCTGTGACAATTTTGTCTTTTTCTTCTGGGCAAAGCATCTTCGGCCAAATTAATTTTTCTCTTGATTGTTTTTCGCCAAGCTTCATCAATTTTTTTGGGCAGAGCCACGTACTTTTCCTCGGGAAACCACTTGATCCAAATTTCCTCTTGATTGTTTTGCATTGTGCGTCCAAACCCATCCGTTATTTGTTTGTGTGCGGGCCAGTCGGCTCACTCAACTTTGTCCAGTTTTTCATGCGTCCAATCCCATCCATTATTTGTTTGTGTGCGGGCCAGCCGGCTCACTCAACTTTGTCCAGTTTTTCATGCGTGCAAACCCATCCATTATTTGTTGTGTGCGGGCCAGCCGGCTCACTCAACTTTGTCCAGTTTTTCTTGTTTTGTCCAAACTTGGAAGTTTTTATTTTTTTTTAATTGACTTCCAGATTTGTGACTCATATATTTTGTTTAATATTGTTCTGGTCCCAACCTCTCCAAATCTTGGTCTCTGTCACCGATTGTGCTCTGATATATTATTCGCCGATTTGCTGTTTGCTGATATTAGCTCTATTTGTCAATTTTAAACAACTCGTTTTGTTTTTTTTATTTATCTTGGTGTTTCGATTATCGTGCCCAAATTTTTTCATAGAAACAGTTGAACCAATTTTCAAACCTATTACAATAATTTTTTATACAGTTAAAGTTGTGTGAAATTTTTTGAGCACCTAGTAGTAATTCCCTTGCAAATGATGTTCGCCAATTTCAGTTATATTGCAGACTCCATCGTCTGTAACAACAACTATTCGTTCTTATATTTCTAAGTTAAAAATTCTTTGGGATCAATTATATGTAAGTGATTTAGAATGGCCCACTTCTAAATTTGCCACTATTTTATAACTGTTAGCGTGTTTGGCATCTCTTATGACTTTTCAATATGAGTTTGAATCTATTCGTAATTGTCTCTTACACCGAAAATCTCTATCTCTCATCGTCGCTATCTTGATCTTATTTTCAAATTCAAGTTTATTTCGCCACCTTAAGTTTGAGGGGATATTAGAATATATTCAAAATATTCATTTATAAATATATCATATTAGAATATATTCAAAATATTCCTTATAAATATGTTAGGCAATATTTAGTTTCTTTAGATACACATTTCATTCTTGTATTTATAAGATGCTTGTATTGAATTATATCACATATAGAGAAAATACAACTATTCATTTTTTTCCCTCTCAATTTCTAGCACAAGTCGAACCAACTATCTCGAGCATTATTGCAGGACATTCTCGTAGCTGGAAGTGATACTTCGGCAGCAACTTTGGAATGGACGATGGCAGAACTAATGAAAAATCCAGTGGTGAGAAGGGAAGCGCAACAGGAAGTCAGAGAAGTTCTCAGAGGAAAAGGGAACGTGGAAGAAACTGATCTTTCAAAATTCAAGTACCTAAAGCTGGTCATAAAGGAGTCATTCAGAATGCATCCTCCAATTTCATTGCTCGCTCAGAGAAACACCGAAAGTGCAAAGTTGGAGGGTATACGATTCCTGCCAAAACAAGAGTTTTCATTAATCTTCCATCAATTTCAAGAGACCCTAAAAGTTGGGAAAATCCTTATGAATTCAGGCCGGAAAGATTCTTGGATAGCTCAGTGGATTTTAGAGGACAGAACTTTGAGCTGTTACCCTTTGAAATGGAAGAAGAATGTGCCTGAATCGCTTTGCTATGCCACTCATTGAGCTTGCACTTGCAAACCTTTTACTTGGTTCGATTGGAAACTACAGCGGAATAGTGGGAGAGAATTTAGACATGGAAGAAGCATTGGGAATCACGGTGCATAAGAAAACTCCCCTTTGCTTAGTAGCTTCCTCATATGACGAATAGAAAGGATTAAATCCACTCCCTATTGTCCAACAACAGCTAGCTACTCTCTTAGTTAGAAGATACAATACAATTAATGTACATATTAAATATATACTTTCACATTTTTATTTTTACTTTTTAAGTTGAGTTATGCAAGAATTTTACACTAAAAATGACTTTGTTTTTGGAAGAATTTTTTTTTTGAAACTAAACTCTTTTTTAGAGCGAAAGTAGTGCTTATTTTTACGATTAAATCACAAATTTCGTCCTTTACATTTGGGCTAAAGTTCTTTTTAGTCATTTAGATTTAAAAAGGTTTTTTTTCATCCTTTAGATTTATAAAATTGTCATTTTTTAACTAATGACCGGCAGTAACCCATTTCCCCGGTTAAATGACGTGCTGACTTATATTAGAAGGGGTACTTTCGGAATAGGCAATTTAACATCGTTCAATCCCAAATTGATTTCAAAATAGAACCCTAATTTTAGGTTGACTCGATTTCAATTCGAAGAACCCTAACTTCATCCTAATCCCCATCCACTTCGAATAACCATTAGATCCTCTCTTCATCTTACCCATCCAAAAACCCATGCACTAAGCGAGGTAATTCACAAAATCCGTGTCATATAACGTGATAGAATAGAGAGTGTTCAAAAATGCAGAGCCAAACAATAACAGATGCAACGGGGCAGTGGAAAATCCCAGATTACGGTAAGTATAGACCTTTACTGATTATATTACGTTTGCATTGTGTGAAGTGTTACTAGTATTCTCTGAATGTGACAATTGTGGGTTAATGCTGCTTTATTTTGAAACTCAATGAGACATTTGAAGTAGGGTTCAGCAATGCCCTTTGGGTAGTGGGTGCACCCAGATGTCGAAGTAAAATTATTATGTAATGTGATCCTGAAAGTGGTCCTTGACTGAATGGCTGCCATTATCTATGTTGTGGTCCTGAATGGATATTTTGTCGTGTTGAAACTGCAACAATGGTCCCTATAGGATGTGCTTTTACTGCAGGGGTGTGTAGTTTATTTATTGTATCTGAAACATTGCAACCGATTTATAATGGTAATGCTCCCCTAATGGATGACAAGATGACAAAACCAGGCTGTATGCAAAGCTTTTGGTAAAATGATGTCGTTTTGGGCATCTTTAAGTCCAATTATTTTAAGGTAAGTGAACACGTGTTGTTTATTACAATTCATTAAGTAAGTAAAATTGTGCATGTATTTCCCTTCTGCTGCTAGAAAAAGCAACCAAAAAAAAAAGGGAAAAAACAGTAGAAGCGGATTGAAAGTTTCTAAAATTTAGAAGTATGGGAACAGAGTACAATAAATTCTTTGATTTACTACAAAAAATTTCAGAAGTATTGGAACTAAGTACAATAAATTCAAGTTAGGACAAGTCTTTATATAACAGCCTATATCCGATTTACAACTTGTAACCACAATTTACATCTAACAATCATGAGCAGTTTCTTGGGAACTATGAATTTGTTATGAACTATTGCTTTGAGATGGAAAATGATGGGTGTCGAAACCACCAAAAATAATCCTTCTCTGGTTAAGTTCTGTAGATAGTAGTGAGAGGGTCGAATCCACAGAGATTGGTTAGATTTATTCCTTAAACAAAATAAAATAACAAAGGGGGGGTTTTTGTGTTATGAAACTAAACAAGAATTAATTAAAAACACCAACCAAATTAAATAACTAATTAAAAATATGAGGAAAAATTAAAAAGGAGAAGCTTCCAATCAAGAATTAATTTCTGTATTGATTCCTCAAATTGATCATTGATTCAAAAGATAGGTTCTTTTATCTTGAATAAATTGGTTATAGTTGTTGAAGATCCGTCCTCTAACAACCAATCTTTTCTTACTTTTTCGATAACCTTCGGATCCGTCCTATGAGTTATTTCTCTAATTAACAAACACAACCTTCGGATCTGTCCTATGAGTTATGTCTATTAATTGCATTAAGGTTCAAAAAGACCCAATTACTAACCAATAAACCTTAAACGCCTTGTTTATTTAAGCTAGATTATATATTTTCATAACATACAATCTAAGGCGTTGATTACCTTTCGATGTTGTTATTTGTCACTTGAATTAGAACAATCAACAAAAGATTAATTATTCTAAATGACTATATATTGAATTCAACTATCAAACAATAGGCCTCTTGTCTAACAATTCAATTCAATAATATAATGAAGCATAGAAAATATATAAATACTCAAGAATAAAAGAAATAATAAAATTACCGGAACCTCACAATTGTTGGAATCAAACCTTAATTAAACTTGATTGGAAAATAAAACTTTAGCTAAACATAATTAAAAGAAAATACAAAGAAAATCAAATGACTGCCCTTTTTGTCGATCCCGTGCGGCTCTCGTCTTCTTCGGCCGTAGCTCACTCCATGAAAGGATGAATTGTGGCTTGAGAATTCCAAACCTTGTTTTTCTCTCTATTGAACTAGGAAAGTCTAAAAATGGGATGCTTGATCATATCCAAGCCTTACCTATTTATAGGCAAGGATTCAAGACATTTGGTTGTGGCCACTTGCTTTTCCTCACATTCTTCACCATTTTTCATAATTAATCAATAGCCTCCTTTTGGTCCTCTCTTTTCTTTTTCTTCTTTCTTTCTTTTGTTAATTCTTCTTGCTTCCTTTTGTCTTTGTACAGATTTTTTTCTGATTTTCTTTTCTTGTTTGGCTTTCTTTTCTTTTTTTCATGTGAGGCTACATTTTGGAAGGACTTTCTTCTTTGTCCTCATGCACTTCTTGTTTGGCTTTCTTTTCTTTTTTTCATGTGAGGCTGCATCTTCATGTGAGGCTGCATTTTGGAAGGACTTTCTTGCTGTCCTCATGCACTCTTTCTTCAGAAAAATAAAAGATGGCAGCTGGTCTCCAAGCCTTCATGTGCAAATGTTTCTCTTTCACTCAAATGCAAGGTTGGCATCATATGCTGTTTTGTGCCCTTATCATTCTGTTTTCTTGTGTGACAACTTGGTGCTGTGCTCTTGTTTTCTTGTGTGAATATTGGAGAATTTTGTTGTTGAATTGCTGCTGAAAAAATTAAGGCGATCTGCACAATTAGAAAACCCGTAGCTGCCAAAATTCAGAAAAGAACTGAACTTCTTGAACCCAAGTTTCTGCCCAGATTTGGTCCCTTTGCTTCCGGAATTTGAGAAAACTTTATTCATGAAAGTTTTTTCTCTCTTTCTCAGCTTTCCATATCATCTTGAATCATCTCATTTGGACGTCTGCATCAAGAGTTATGAACTCCGGAAGATGACTATGTGCACAAAGAAACCTTGAAGCTTTTGCTAAGAAAGATAATATTTTGCTTTATTTGTTAAATTTTTCCCACAAAGCTCCAATCTATCCATCAATAATAAAACACTTCATATTCATATAAATAAGCATTTTAATCACTTAAACACAAGGAAATTGATCCAATAAATATGCAATTATACACTCTATCAGAAAACTCTTGATTGGATTCTTCATTGTGTTATAAGTGATTAGGATTTCTTGTTTTGCACTACCGATAGAGAAAAGTAGTTTCTGCTGTGATATTGAGAACTGCAAGATTATTACGAGCTATTGCTTTGTGATTGCAAGTTCGAGATTAGATTCTCCATTATGTTATATATAATTATGATTTATCATTTTTCACTGCCAATAGAGAAAATATTCCATTGTGTTATAACTGCAAAGTTATTATGAGCTATTGTTCTCTTGTTGTCATGTTCTGGATTAGATTCCTTACTGTGTCATAGATAACTGCAATCCGCTTGAGTTTTAGAAACTTTCAATCCGCTTGAGTTTCCCTTGAACAGAGAGATGTCGCTTGATTATGCTAAGTTGGTTAATAAATTTTGTGGTTTCTATTTCACTTGTCGATGCTAATTTGAATCTAATGTGGTGTTGGTTGACTGATGACTTAAAATTCTTTTCTCTATTTAAAATAGTACAGTCAGCAATGTCATTCAATGCGGGCAAAATAAAAAAGTGTGGATATGGTTGCATGATTTATTAACGTATGTGCTAACTTGTTTGCAATTGTGAACGTAGGTCCTGATAGCACCCTGTTCTCATTGAAGGTTTATTTTGGAGGGCGCTTAACAGATGGGCCACCAAAACAATATGTTGGGGCCTGCATAGACATTGCAGACTATTGCAATCCGGATTATATGTCGATGTGTACATTGGATGAAGATGAGTAGGCAACTTCTGATAAAGCCCGAGATGACTGCTATGTATTACTTCCTGAAACCTGGACTATCAATGCATGAAGGCTTAACCTACATATCCGGTGATGTAGTGGTTCAGGAGATGGCAACATACGGGTTGAAGCACAAACTCATCGACTTTTTCATAGTCAGACCAAGTCCAACCGAAAGCAGCAGTGGGATTTAAAAGGGAGTTGAAGTGAGCAATAATCAGCAATATTCAAAGTCGCTTGTAACTCCATCCAAAGGTAGACGAGTGAAAATGGCAACACGAAAAAGCGTCAAGTTGCCAAACAAGAAAAGGAGGCTCATTGATGATAGGAAGAAGAAAATAGATCAATCTGATGACGCTGGAGAAAAAAGTTGTGGTACTTCTGTTCCGGTTGGCGAGGAAACAACCTCAACTAAAGGTGTTAATCTAGATCCACATATGGGCAGGAATTCAGATAGCACCCCAACACAAGTCGGCACATCATCCAAAGGTAGAAAGGTGAAAATGGCAGAAAGGAAAAGAGTCAAATTGCCTGCCCGAAGAAAACTAATTTCTGATTATGAGCATAAGTCATTGTCAGAAGAAAGAGAAGTTTGCACAACTCCGAGCCGCGAAATTGGCCAGGCCACAAAGCAGGGAAATGAAACAGTTAGCAACTCTAGGTCAACACGAACCAACAAAGGAAAGAGAAAGGTCCTTGAAGATGTTTCCGATGAAGAAGGTGGTGCTGAACCTAACATCAATGTTGGAGATCGGTGTCAAGATAGTGATTACGAATTTAGAGATGAAGATGACATTGATACTGTTGTGAGAGAACGAGAGGAAGCGTGGGAAAAATTCACATCATAGTTCAACTATGCACGGCCAACTAATCGCACCCAAGCCGAATCTGATTCAAGTGATGAAGTTGACTTCTCAGATAACAGTGGAGTACATGAAATTTCAGTGGATGAAGATGATGATAGTGCAAGCAAAGGCTTGAAATTCCTTAGATTTCAGCCTGATATCGAAATGGATGATCCCAAATTCAAGGTGGGGCTCATATTTTCCAGCCGTGATAAATTCAAATCAGCTTGCAAACACGATGGGTTGAAACACGGAAAAAGGATTCGATTTCCAAAAAATGATAAAAATTGGGTCACGGCTGCTTTCATGGACTGTGAATGGAAGATTTCCATGGCTCTACAAAAAAAAAGTGAGGGGTGGCAAGTGAAGGCCATGAACATTATCCATTCATGTGGTATGACATTCAACCACGGATGTGTCAATGCAACCTACCCGAGTCAAAAGTACAAAGCGGACATTCGAATTATGCCACATATATGAGTGAGTGAGCTTGTGCAAAAAGTTCACTCGAATCTGAACATTAGTATCTCCAAAAGCAAAGCCCAAATGGCGAAGAAAAAAGTAGTGTACGAAATTGAAGGCGACGACATCCAGCAGTACAATAAACTGTATGATTACTGTCGAGAAGTTTGCAGAGCGAACCCAGGCTCAAATATCTTCATCAAGACCAATGAAAATGAGGATGGTAATGAAGTTTTCCAGCGGATGCACTATTGTCTTTCAGCTTGCAAAAAAAGGTTTACAGTTGCATGTCGGCCTTTGATTGGTTTGGATGGCTGCCATTTAAGGGGTCCCCATAAAGGAATAATGCTTACAGCCGAAGGCCTCGACCCAAATAACCAGATATTTCCAATATGTGTTGCAGTAGTTGAGATAGATAACAAAGTAACTTGAAAATGGTTCTTGCGCGAACTCATACAAAACTTGAACTTTGGGGATTCGAGTGCTTAGACATTTATAACTGACAAACAAAATGTAGTATTTCTTTCTTACCGTGAATTTTTTCCCCAACATTGTTGTCATATAAAATGACTAACTAATGTTCTACTCTTTTTGCACCACAGGGCCTATCCAATGCAATTGTAGAGTTATTGCCGAGAAGTGAGCATAAAATGTGCGTCTGGCAAGTGCTTCAGAATTTCAAAAAGGTTCATGGTAGTTTAGCCCTATATGATGTAGTATGGGCTATAATAAAGGCTTCATACACCAACCGCTTTGTGGTTGAAATGGAGAAAATAAAGAAGAGGGATGAAGAAGCGTATAAATGGGTTAGAGAGTACACTACTCCTAAACATTGGAGTAGGTTCTTTTTCAAAACATCAAGCAAATGTGATATACTTGTTAACAGCATTTGTGATTGTTTTAACAGGGTCCCACTAGATGCTCGGGAGAAGCCAATACTGTCCATGCTAGAGACCATTAGATTTTATATAATGGTCCGAATGGAGACTAAAAGAACAAAGATTGCAGCTTTCAGTAGGAGTGTGTGCCCCAAGATCCAACAAAAATTGGAACGTATAAAACAAAAGTCTTGTGAATGTATTGTGACACATGCTAAGGAACTGGTGTACGAAGTGCGGTGCATGTATGGAGACCAGTTCACGGTTGATCTACGTAATAGGACATGTAGCTGCCGAAGGTGAGAGCTAACTGGAATTCCGTGCCCCCATGCAGTTAGTGCAATTGCAAAAACTAAAGAAGAGCCAGTAGCATTTATTGACCGCTGCTATCATACGGAGACATATATGAAAGCATATGAGCATGTTGTCTACCCAATAAATGGACAACATATGTGGGAAACGGTCAACAGAGGAAAAGTGCTTCCCCCATTAGATATTAAATTGCCTGGACGTCCTAAAAAGGCTAGGAAAAAGGACCGATGGGAGACATTGCATGTGAAGAGAAAAGGCAACAATATGCAAAAGCTGTCAAGGATTGGTCAAATGACGTACACCTGCAAGATTTGCAAACAGCGGAAGATGCCCCAACAAACGCATGATGCATGCCGAGGATGATGCTTCCAATGGAAATTCTCAAACTGCCCCTACATCTGGTCAAACGTCCCAAGCTAGTGATGGTAATGTATTCTCTACTTCACATCCAACAAATTCAGATCCTCGTCCTTCAATCCCCACACAACAGTCATATACATCGGCTACAACATTTAGGGTACTAACCTAAACTCTAATACTGTATATTTTTGTCCCTAACCATTTTATTACCCTACTTGCGTGTAAACTGTTTCTTTGTCATTGCATTACAGTGAATGAAGCCTCAAAAATGCAGTTTGTGCAACAAAGAGGTCCATAACAGGATGAAGTGCAGAGAGGCAGTTGCATCATTGTCTCGGTCTAATAGATAGAGAGACACTGCCATCTTTTGTCAACATTTTGCGACTTTTGTGCCACTTTTGTAGCCCTTTGTTTTTGTTTATATATTAGGCTGGTGGCTGTTAATGGTAATTGGAAAATAAATGTGACAATTGTGGTTCAAGTGAATGGGTTACACAATTGTGTATTGGATTCTTGTGTAAATGCTGTTGGACAGGTTGTGATATGTATCAGACACATTTGCTGTGTAATGGACCATTTTTTGCACTATTTTGGGAAAGTATTGGATTTTTGTAGGTTAAGATGGGATTTATGAACATTGTATACAGCATTGTTATTTTAATCTGGTTTGGTTTGCCATCTGGTTTGGCAGTTGGTAGAATGTTTTATTGTTTTATTCTGGCTTGGCAAAGTATTGGCATTTGATGGAATATTGTTTTATTCTGGTTTGGCAAAGTATTGCCATTATTTTATTCTGGTTTGGCAAAGTATTGGCATTTGATGGAATATTGTTTTATTTTGGTTTGGCAAAGTATTGGCATTTATCTAGGTTAACCTGGAATTTATGAACATTGTGTATTGCATTGTAGTTTAATTCTAGTTTGGCAAATTATTTTGGCAATTGGTGACAGTTTATGAACATTGTAAGTTAAGCTGGATTTTATGAACATTGCATAGTGCATTGTTGTTGTTTTATTACTCTTATTTTGACTGGAACTATTACTTCATGACATACTGATTTTGTCCTCGTGTGTTGGAATGAAATGAATGAAATGCCGTAACATATGCTAGACCACCATAATACGTTTCTGCAAATTGGACTCACATCAAATGCCAAAACACTAGCTTTCGAAAAGAAAAGCAACAACATATTGAATTTGGTTCGCATTCCACACTTCAAAACATACATTTGCAACTACTACTTAAGCCAGTCAACAGAAAGTACAACATTTCATAGCCTTAGGGTTTTTTTATGACCCTAATTGGATGACAATCATTGTGACTACCACCCAAAGTGCAATTTTCAGTAAACAGGTTTTTTTCTTAGCCCTTGCACTTTCTGCTTCCAGCTCGCAAATATTAGCTAATAAGGCATCAATAATATCATTTGATCTTTCGCACCTACCACACATCCCCTCACACCAACGGAAAATTCCACACCCATTTGTGCTCTACATTCACAATAGCTTGTATGAGTAAGGGTTTTCACATAAATTTTTGCCGGTACAATATGATTAACTTACCTCATAGTCTTCACAGCCATAGAATCTTCTTCTGGGGTTTGCAATTGTCCAAGAAGTCCTAGTAATGGCTGCCTTCCCACAATAACAGTACACTTGTTGCCTCATTCTTGGTTATTTCACTTTTTTCAAGCTCGATTTTTAGCTTGTGGTTGTCGTCGTTTTTCTTCTTTGTAAATCTCAATGAACTAATTGAACTTTCTCTGCTATTTTCTCTACAAAAAAGTAAGAAGAAGATGCTAAATTGCCTATTCTGAAAGTACCCCTTCCAATATAAGTTAGCGCATCATTTAACCAAGGAAATGGGCTACTGCCGGTCATTAGTTAAAAAATGACAATTTTATAAACCTAAAGGACGAAAAAGAACCTTTTTAAATCTAAAGGACTAAAAAGAACTTTAGCCAAAATGTAAAGGACGAAATTTGTGATTTAATCTTTGTAAAAAGCATAATCAGACATTATGTAATCTCTCGATAAGAGAAGTATGACCAAAAAATTTATCCCTTTTTCCAAACAGAATAATTCCTCTTGAGGATACCTATCTTTTAATTGTTTTTGTCATTCAGTTAGATGAATCTCAATTTTCTAAAGTTAACTCTAGTATTGGTTTTGTAACTTATTTCTTTGGTAAATAGTATAACTTTTCCCTAATTTAATTAGGACTTTGATTTGATTTAGTCCCTCACGTTTAAAAAATAATAATTTAGACCCTTAACTTATAATTTTGATTTTAATGAATCCTTTTAACAGAACTCTTAATACATTTAATCATGTAACTGATACTTTCCTAGGATAAAGGATTGTGGAAGAAGCTAAAATAAAATGAATAAATCGTAAATAACTAATACAAATTTAATTTTACTCTTTCTCAATCTTGAGCGTTCGTGGGTCATCACTGGGTATGTTCCATTTATGCCCTGTTGTTGTTAGTACTTTGATCACTTGCATTGTCAATTTATTTTAGTTTTAATTATTATTGTGCGGCTACAAGTAATAAAATGCATTTGTAAAGCATTTGCTGCTAATTTCCGATGCACGCGAGTCCAATCTCAACTCCTGGTTTCATGTTCATAATATGGCAAATCTTTTGCTGGTAGAAGGCAGGCTGCTTGTGTACTTCCCATCCCTTGAGACATCCCCAAACCGATTAAGAAGATTTTCTCTGGGAATCCTCACTGAGCGGAATCTTAGTGCTCCATTGTCTACCCCATTAAGTCCAATTTTATGGCCACAATCATGTATTTCCACCCCAGGTAGTGTTTCATGTGTCTTCAAATCCCTTATTGGAACAATGAAGGCATGAACACCCATATCAGAAACCTTTTTTGCATCATGACTTGGTAACAGTAGCTTTGCAAAAACTGTGTCAAATTTTCCATGGACTGCAGCATTTCCAATCCCACCACTTGATGGCACCATCATTTGGTGTATCAATGATGAATTCATCTGTTACAGGATCGAATGTAGCGGCTGTCTAAAGGCTCTGAACATTTGAGCCTTTCAAGCACAACCGGGTGATGAACATCAGTCGAAATCATTTTGACATTATAATGAAGAAAAGAGATTAATTATGAAGTTACTAGAAATTGGAAAGCTAGTAGACTCAAAAACTAAATATCCTGCAATATTAATGCATCTTACCATATCATCTTATTCAATACTAAGCACATAGAGAAGTATTAAGACAGCATTTCCTATCTATTGGCTTCTAAAAAAAAAAGGAAACAACCCCTTCTATGTGAAATCTATAATTTTTATAAGACACGATATATTAAAGAAAATCACATCCTCAAGAGAATTTTATTAAAAAGTCTACAACAACAACCACCAGTAAGCCTTCATCCTACTATGTGGGTGATGCATTAGCTATGATATTGACATTAAAAGTGGCTGCTCCACTCAGCAAATATATAGCACTATTGGAAGAGCATACCATGATGAAGCTCTGTCATTGCAAAACACCCAGTGTTCTCCATGTTGTCTATACTGTCAAAGTACTTGTCCCGATGCTTTTTGGTTCCCAAGTTGAGCACACCCACCCACCCGAGAGACTGCACAACTCCATCATTGCGTTTTTTGTAAAATTTGGAAACTAAGTTACAGGGTAAAAAAGATACAAAAAAATCTATCCTTTTAACAAACATTTGTATATTTCCACGGCCAAAAAGATATTACAATCGGAAAAGAAAAAAAACTATTTCTAAGGGAAATGATATTAATTAACACATAAATAAATAAAAAAAATCAACCAATAATGTATAAAATAAGTTTAGTGGGAACATACAAAAGTAGCTGCATTAATCAATGTTCCTTAATAATCGTAGAATCAATCACGAATACATTACCAAAGTATCACTACAGCCAATTTGGGAAAGAAGAATCACAATGTAAAATCAATGAGCCACTAACAATGCATTAACAAATAATAAAGAGTGGAATCTGAGAAATTACAAGCTGACATTCTAATATATATCAGAATTTCAAAATGATCCAAAATAAAAAGTTAATCTAGCAAAAACCTTTGTAAGTATGAGTCCCATGTTTTATGGAAAATATACAATTATTTGCTCAGATTTTTTCTAATATCTCATAATTGCAATTTTACCATGATCTGTTAAATGATCAAATTGAAACTTTTTAATATGATGGACAAAATTGAACTAACATCGCAAGTTGATAGATGAATGGCACTATTTACACTTATTTCTTTTTTATGTTCTGGCAAAAGTTGAACATCGTAAAAAAAAATTGCAGATTTTTCTTCAGTTTAAGAACCACAAATAGTAAGTAAAAGGTAACTTACCAATTTGGAAACCATTTACTCTTGGGTGCTATGCATTGAATTGACACCCGGTCCATGATTGATACCTCAATGAAAAGAAAAATGTTGCATAAGCCCTGTTTTATTGAATGGTATTTAGTTTGATCCAACGTTGTAGCACATATTGGATTAGATGTAATAGGGGATGCTATTTTAAACTCTCCTCTAATATGAAATACAGTACATTTGCTTACATGAAAATTTTCTCTTAAGATGGGGTTAACATTTAAAATTCTTAAATGAAGCTCATAACTTTCAAAAAAAAATAAAAAAAAAATTTAACATGAACATCAGTTGCATAAAAATATATCTGCAACTAATAAATTATCATGTACATATACTTCTGACTATTTAACTATTTTTTTAAAAAAAATTTATCACTAGACATTTTAAATTAGTTACATTAGCCTCTTTGTCCGATGATCTCTCCACTAATTATGTAAAGTAGTAGCTTCTAGTGTTTGAGTTGGGGAATGGCTATTTGTTAAGTTCGGACTAGCCTTAGTCCCACTTATTCACATCCTTGTTACTCTCTTCATTCTAAAAAAAGTTCATTTTGGATTACGTATAATTTTTTTTAGTTATTATATCCAGTACATTTAATACATCATTAAACATGTTATTTTACATATTTATCCTTACCTTTTAATTATATCCATATATAATTATTATTAGTAAAGGTATCAAAGAAATTTCATTTTCAAAGTAATTTTTTTTTTAAGAGACGGGAGGGGTAGTATTTACCCTCTATAAAAAATTTAAAACTTTGGCCAGCCGGGATTTTTCCATTAATTGCGTGGCCAAAAGTTTAAAATCTAAATAATTTAATGTTAATTACAATTTAATGCCACATGAAGATTATTGGCCCATGGAGAGGGGTGAAGAAATTGTATGAGATGTGACACGGGCTATGGGCTGGTGGGGGTGGGGGATTAAACGTGAAGCCTTGTAATTGAAGAATGGTGACGGTAATTAGAGAAAAAATGGTGGTGGTGTCACTAAATTTGAAGTGATTAAAGATGATATTGTATTAGATAAGGGTTAGCATTGTAATTGATAAATTACTTAAATATTAAAATTAAGTTTAAGTCGAGTTTGAAAATTTATGCCCTCTTTAAAAATTTCAAATCTTGTTATGTCTTTACAGAAATTTTCCCTTATTCGCATGGTGATACCTCTTTTTCAATTAATAGTATGAGAAACCTCATTTGACATTGAAAAAGTACAACAAAACCTAAAATGATAACATTTTCAGATGGTAGTAGCCTTGAGATGCACCCGCATTAGGACCTAAGAAATTTCCTTCAAAAACATTTTTACTAGAAATTTCCTTCAAAAAAACATTTTAGTAACTATCTGAAATATTATATAGAAGAATATCACTAATGTAATATGCAGAAGTTCCAATATAATATAAAATTCAAGAAAGAAAAATGGTTCACAAAATTTTGAAACGATGAAAATGCTTTGCTAGATATGTGAAGGTCGTCCCACAGTGTTCACTTAATTTCTCGAAAATTATAGTGTATAATCTTCTATTTGTTGTAACATTCTTAAATTAATTGCAAGGATTATGCAATGTGTTACCATCTGTACCTTACCTCTCTTATACCTTCCTATATATATTAGAAAAAGTCTCGTGCATAAATCTAGAGAGTAGATGCCTCTACCAATATCAACTATGTTTCCCTTGGGGAGCAAATGATGAATAAGATATAGAGTTAAACTTATTTTAAGCATAATATTAACCAACCACCTAACAAAGTGAGGAAATAAGCTTAAAAAATGCGGCAAAATGGTGTTTAAACTTATTAAAATAAATACCCACGTAATGACATTACAGAAAACCTATAAACGTCGCAAAAGATTATATCTTGCTATTCAATGAGAGATTACTATATTTTCATAAAAATAGATAGTTATAGAATTAAGACTAGTTGCTATTCAAACCTCGTTTCGCGGATCGTACCAAAATAATGACTAGTTGATTTTCAGGGGATACGTCACGAATTTTTTAAATTCAAGCACATTAATTGATACGTAACGGGCATAATTGTAATTTTACCGTAATATTTTATCAGGTCAATTTATTGAATCATATATTCTAAGTCCCACTCCTCGTCATCAAGAGTGGTCCAAAGTTTCAATTTATAAATTTGTAAGCATTAATATATAAAATTTTTTATAGTTCAGTCTTTGTTTTTGACGAAATGATTCCGTCATATTTTAACAAGTGATATGTAATCTATTTAGGTAGACATTGTCACACCGTAACAAAATCATTATCTTCTATTGCAGGTTATGAGTATTTATTAAAAAAAATTACTTAATTACTTATTAAATAAAATAATTTTACTACCTATTAATTTTTCCATATTAAATCACCAAAAATCTAAATAATTATTTTTGAAAATAAATTTAATAGAAAGTAAAGTTAATTTAAAAAATTAATCCAAAGCATAGAAAATTTAATTTTAATTATTACAATTGACACATCAATAAAAATATTACAACATTATGAAAATTATTGCATTACAGAATCGAAAGTAGATGAATTATTAAAAAAACTAATCGTACCATTATTAATTGAAAGTGACCAAAAAATGCATTGTACCGTCATTAAATATATAAGATTGTACTCTTCAAATATTCACATTGTACCTTCAAGTATATAACATTGTACAACTTGAGAAAAATGAATCATACCACCACAACAATTAATAAATTAATACATAAGTTTAGTTTTGAATGTATGTAGATTAACAATTGTACTTGCACAAATACAAAAGTAAATTTTTTTTTATAGGAAACTGTACTACAAAACGATGAAAAAAATGCATTGTACCATCATTAATGAAAAATGTACTTTGATGAATATTCCCATTGTACCTTTAACTACTTAATATTGTACCATCTAAGAAAAATGCGTCGTACCACTACGGTAATTAACAAGATAATTCGTAAATTTAGTTTTGGACAAATGTAAATGATCAATTAAAATAAACGCCAATAAATTCTAATTGATGACCCCACTCTAAAGTGTTCAGAAAATTCATTATACTGTCATTAAATAAGATTGTACTCTTTAAATATTCACATTATACCTTCAAATATCTAACATTGTACCATTTGAGAAAAATGAATAGTACCACTACAACAATTAATAAATTAATACATAAGTTCAGGTTTGGAAGTATGTAGATTAACAATTATACTTGCATAAATACAAACGCAAGAAATTTTCATAAGAGATTGCACCCCAAAATGATGAAAAAATACATTGTGCCATCATTAATGATGATGTACTTTGTAAGTATTCATACTACACCTTCAACTACTTAACATTGTACCACTTGAGGAAAATGCTTGGCACCACCATGCCAATTAATAAAATAATTCGTAAATTTAGTTTTGGACAAATGTAAATGATTAATTACACTAAACACCAATAAATTCTTATCGATGACCTCACTCCAAAGTGACCGAAAAATGTATTGTACCATCATTAAATAAGATTGTACTTTTTAGGTATTCACATTGTACCTTTAATTATTTAACATTGTACCACTCAAGAAAAATGAATCGTACCACTATGACAATTAATAAATTAATACACAAATTCAGTTTTGAACGTATGTAGATTAATAATTACATTTGAACAAATACAAATGCCAAAAAATTTTCATTAGAGGCTGCACTCCAAAAGGATGGAAAAATGCACATTGCCATCATTAATTAAAATTGTACTTTGTAAATATTCACATTGTAATGTTTTCTAGTCAACACCTAGCAACCCAATTATGATGACATTTTGAAAGACAAAGATGGTAGAAGTCGGCCACTCAGCAAAATCAACAAGAAGCAAGAATTTGAAGAAGTTTAGAAGACAGAGAAAAGAGGAGTAGAAAGAACGGAGATGAAGAAAGAGAAATAGCAAAGAACTCTTTACGTCAAATTAGATTGCATAAAAATCATGCGCCCACATCTCAGGAGCATCTAAATATACCTTCTCATACATTCAATAACCAGGATCCCAATTGCAAAAAGAAGTTAAAACCACAAACATAACAAACCGGTTTAGTGATCGCATAAGCAATTCCATCAATTAAGAAAATATCGTGACTGATAAAGTTAGAGAACGAGCATAAGGAATTAGTTTTCAAATGGTTATTAAACTAAAGAAAAAGACAACATAAGCTGACAGTCATCCTCAAATTCAGTGCGTATCAAAACTTAAAATATACCTCAACTTAGTGGAACTCAAACATCAAATTCAAAATCATTGGACAATTGTAATAACGAAGAAAAGCACATGGACACAATTTAATTACCGTGCACACTTCTCATTGGACCAGAAAACTCTCATTATGTGATGGAATCTTTTGCTTGGGCTCACAAAGGTTGTATTTTCTGACCATACGAATATGTAAAACAAGTCACAAGTGTCAATTTACTTGGTGAGTATAAATCATGTAAACAAATTCTATTAGTATCTCTTACACTACAAGAAAAATCTCAATTTCCGACGAACATTTCCGACGGATATTAATCCGTCGGAAATTTTCGACGGATTTCCGTCGGAATAAGTGAACTGGAGTCCGTAGAAAAATCTCCGACGGATATCCGTCGGAAAAGTTTCAAAAAATTTATTTTTCAAAATTTTCCGACGGAAGATAGTCGGAATTTTTAAAAAAATCATATAAAAAAGAAAATTATATTTCCGACGGATATTCCGTCGGAAATAATTTTTAAAAAATAACAAATACAAAATTTCCGACGGAAAATCCGTCGAAATATTATTAAAAAATATTTTAAAAATTTTAATTTCGACGGGCCGACATTTTCCGACGGATATCCGTCGGAAAAGTTTCAAAAAATTTATTTTTCAAAATTTTCCGACGGAAAATCCGTCGGAATTTTTAAAAAAATCATATAAAAAAGAAAATTATTTTTCCGACGGACAATCCGTCGGAAATGTTGTCAAAAATTAAAAAAATTAAACCAGTTCCGACGGATAATCCGTCGGAATCCCTTCTAAAAAGTAAAAAAAAATTAGACTGGATAAACCCCCCCCGTCCCTTTTTCCCCCTCCCATTTCCCCTCCTCCCGCCCGCCCCAAAAAAAAAAACCCCCTTTTCCCCCTCCCTCCCATTCCCCCCCCCCCTTCCCGCCCGGCCCTCTTGCCTCTCGTAGGAGATTGAAGATAGCGGAGGTGGTGGAACTCAGAGAGGAAGCGCAGCTCCGCTCAGCTTTCATTCAAGATGGGTATGCTCAAACCTTTCAATTATTATCTGGGTTTCTAAACTTCGTTCACCTCCAAAGTAATTGCCTTTGATACAGTTGTTATTTTTGATTGTGTGTATAGGTATCTCATGATTCCAAGCACAAGAGGCGTGCCACTGGCGGAAAGAAGAAAGCTTGGAGGAAGAAGCGCAAGTCTGTTTTTCTTACCACTGGCGGAAAGAAGAAAGCTTGGAGGTATTCTCTGTCTTGTTGTGGTTTTTTTTTTGGTTGATGATCTAAAAAGCGGAAATTGATAAAGCTCTTGCAGCTCAAAAGGAAGTTGGGAAAAATCCGTATCCACACAAGTTTGAAACTTCAATGTGTCCCTGAATATGTAAACAAATATATGAGCTTGGATAGTGGGGAGCATCTTGGTCATCCAACTTTTCTGGATTTTGTTTGCCCTTTTCTGGATTTTATTGTGCAATTGGTCATCCAACTTCTTGAATTTTGTGTGCATCTCATTTATGGAATTGTTTTTTGGCATATTTTCTGGAATTTTTCTCCTGCCCCTGTTTTTTGGCATATTTTCTGGGAAATTATTTATTTTTTTAAAAAAAAATTATCTCATTTCCGACGGAATTCCGTCGGAAATTACTTATTTTTTTAAAAAAATTATTTATTTTCCGACGGATTTCCGTCGAAAATTATTTATTTCTTTTAATTACTTCTCATAAATTCCGACGGAATTCCGTCGGAAATTGTTTTGCGACGAAGGTTATTCCGACGGATGATTTCCGCCGGAAAACCGTCGGAAATCTTAAAAGTTGCGACGGAAAGCTGGGTTTTCCGTCGGAAATTGTCCGTCGGAAAATTACAATTTTCTTGTAGTGGAATTACCATGTCATGATATTTGATGAATTCTTTTGATACATCTATAATGAGGCTATTACATAAAAATCTCCTATTGAACTAAGAAGCAGTCATCAAAACAACTCCCAAAGATCAATTTAAAACTTGTTTGAAGTATTATTCTTAAAAATTTTTAGAACCCCTTTCGTTCTTAAAAAATTTCCCACATACAAAATGCAAAAAAAATATGTATAAAGGCAATAAAATTGGCTTTCAATCTCAGCTTGATTAATGGCAAATTTCTGAGAACACTTCACGAAAGATTATGGTGACGACCAATATACGCGAAGAAAAGAAAAACGCTTCTTTTTTCCAAATATAATTGTAGTTCTGATAAAACAAATATAGCTGTGTATTCCAAAGACGTACAGTAACCCTATTTTATAATTAAAGAGAGATTAATATTATAATTATTATCAGAACAGATAACCAGTATTCTTACATTATTTGTATTTTCTTCTAATTATTACATTCTATTCAAATCATACCCATTCAATAAAATCTAACGGTATGAAATTGGTTGACGGTACGTACCATCCCATCAAAATAATGGACGAGACTGTAGTCATTCTCTATAGTATTCTAGACCATGAGACAAAATTTTAGAACCATAGCCCCATTTGTAATGGTTAATGGATAGACTAATATTGCATGTTTTTTGTATGGAGTTCACGATGCATTTTGAATACACAGGGTCTTATCTTAGATATAGATCATACATTTGAAAAAAAAAAAATTACAAAGTAGGAAATTATAGCAATTCCAAATGAAGCAATTGAGCATTTTTGTTGGGTATCTTATATCTCAACCATTGTTAAAAAGAGTTCACTTTCAATACTTTTCTTTGTCCCAAAAAAACTCACTTGGAAAAGAAATTCCTATATTTATATATATGGCCCAATATTACAAAGTGAGAATAAAAATTTTAAAAAAGGATGAATTACATATACTATCTCTGTAATTTATGAAAACTAGCAATAGATCCCTGAAATTTGGAAAAACTACCAATATCCTTTTAAATTTGATAAATTCATAACATTTAACCCTCTACTATTAGTTGACTAACATTGAACGTTGATTTTTGCAAAAGTCAATGGTTAATTTGTTTAACATTCTTAAACTACCCTTTAAACTATAATATTTGAGTTACATTCAACCCCTTGAGATATAAGATAGTACTGTATAAAAATGAAGACAAATCAAATGCTGTAATTGGACAAATAAAAAAGCTCTCAAAGTCAATCATAATGGCACCATAGTTAATAATGCCACGAAATTAACTCTATACTATATTTAAAAAAAGGCTTATTTAAAATGCACGGTGGCAAATTAATGCAAGAATAGCGTAACAGAACCACGCATACGATAATCATATCAATATAGAACTCGATAGAGATCGGTGTATGAAGTTGAAATGATCACGGCAGACTAGAATTGACATGAATTAGGTTGGCTGTTGTTACTTGTTACCACGAATTCATTGGAGTAATTATAAGTACTTTCGTCGCCATCAAATTAAGGTGGCGTGCACGACAGAATTTCAACTAATTACTTGACATCGATCACAAAGTCTGAGATAGCCTGGTACTGGTGAGTGTATAATAACTATATATAGCAGTTTTCATACAGTAAGAAATTTCATGAATTTTACCACAGTAAACAAATTAAAATTTAAATAAATAAATATAAAATTTTACTTTTTATTGGTAAAAGAATTAAACAATAACGTTACTTAAAGGAAACTCAATTGATTTTTTTTTTTTGAGGAATAGAAATAAGGTTGGAAATCTTGAATTGTAATAATGTACAAAGGATGCATATATTTAAGAGAAAAATTAAATTCAACCATGACATTTTAATTAATTCAATACGTACCTCTGTAATTAGTCAAGTAGCATAGATTATGGTTTTTTTCACAATTGGAGCAGAACAACAATTGAATTAAATATATGGTGAAGAAAAGAAAAACGCTTCTTTTTTCCAAATATAATTGTGTATTCCAAAGACAGTAACCCTATTTTATAATTAAAGAGAGAGATTAATATTTTAATATTATTATAATTGTTATTAGAACAGGTAACTGGTATTCTTACATTATTTGTATTTTCTGCTAATTATTACGTTCTATTCAAATCCTACCATTCAATAAAATCTGACAGTATGAAATTGGTTGACGGTACCATCCCATCAAAATAATGGAGGGGACTGTAGTCATTCTCTATAATATTCTGGACCATGAGACAAAATTTTAGAACCATAGCCCCATTTGTAATGGTTAATGGATAGACTAATGTTGCATTTTTTTTGTTTGCAATTCACGATGCATTTTGAATACACAGGGTGTTATCTTAGATATAGATCATAATTTTGGAAAAAAATTTACAAAGAAGAAAATTATAGCAATTCCAAATAACGCAATTGAGCATTTTTGTTGGGTATCTTATATCTCAACCATTATTAAAAAGAGTTCACTTCCAATAAAACTCACTTGGAAAAGAAATTCCTATTTTTATATGTGGCCCAATATTACAAAGTCAGAATAATTTTTTTTTCAACCATTATTAAAAAGAGTTCACCTCTAATAAAACTCACTTGGAAAAGAAATTCCTATATTTATATGTGGCCCAATATTACAAAGTCAGAATAAATTTTTTTTTTTTAAAAAGGTGAATTACATATACTATCTCTATAATTTATGAAAACTATCAATACCCCATTGAATTTGATAAATTCATAATATTTAACCACCTACTATTAATTGACTAATGTTGAACATTGATTTTTGAACAAATCAATGGTTTATTTGTTTGACATTCTTAAACTACCCTTTGAACTATAATATTTGAGCTACATTTAACCCCTTGAGGTTTGTTTTAATGACAAAATGGACCCTTAGATTTAACAAAATAGATCTCTCCCTAATTTTTTCTCATTTAATTAGTATTATAAAAAGGTTAATAACAATTACTAATAAACAAAATTTGGACATAATTTAGACAATTCTCTACACAATTTAACAATCTGATATCTTACCAAAATAGATGTAAAGTATAGATGTTGCAATATTATGCTTATTTTTTCATTTCCATTTAAACTCAATCTAATAAATATAATTCTTAGTTTTACAACCATTATATCAAATCATAATAACAAAAATAAATTCTTAATTTTATAACTATTACATCAAATTCTAATAACTAAAATAAAACTACACTAGATTTAAATAAATAATTATTTCTTAAAAGTTTATAGAGATACACAAATAATAAAAATAATTATTTAATCATTTGAAGGGACAGCAATGGTAAATTAATATTGAAAATATAATAAGAAATTAGAAAAATTAGTTTTCCAAATTTGAAAATGATGAAATAGTAATATGGTAAAAAACATTATTAACATTATTATTAAGTTTTAAACAATTCTAAATGTACATATTGATGTTACACTCTTATTACTTTATACTTTTTAGTTTATAATATAAAATAAGATTATAAAATTTTTCCACCTGAAACAAAAAAGAAAACAAATATAAAATATAAAATAAAGAAAAATAGAAGTTATTAAATTTTATTTAGTAAAGTTTTAAAACTCTAAGTGTCATTTAGCAATTAGAACAAACCTTAAAGAGGTATTTGTTACTTTTCTAGGCTGGCTTTTTTGTCTTCTGACTTATTCTGTTAGTTGACTTTAATGGTTACTAGGTCAAATGAGGCATTGGTAATTTTTCCAATTCTCGAGATTTGGTTGGTATTTTTCACAATCCACAATGCTAGTATATGTAATTTACCCCAAAAAATTACATTTAATGTTACATTACATGTATTATACCTTATAACTAAAACATTATACATAATCAAAAGTGTATTATTTTTAAGATGGAGAGAGTGAAAATCTCTATCGTCGGCTTGTGGACAAACCTATTATCCTTCGCGTACGGGACTTAAGAACAAAAAGAAACTCCTCAACCTCAAGGAGTTCTATGACATCAATTAGAGGCACAAATGTTAGGTGAATTATAATTATTTTAAACAAGAGTAGGTGGAAAGCTAATAAATGCATCCAACAGAATTTGGAATGTGTTTATAAACGTTAATAAGATCTATTCATTTAGTATTCTCTTAAAATGATATAATTTTAAAATAAAAGAAAATATGATGTTCAAACAAAGAAAGATTCTTGTGGATATTTAGGCAGAGACGAGAAAGGTATAGTAACCAATAATGAAAAATGGTAAAGTAATCAACAAAACATTTTGAAAAGTTGAAAATAAATACAGATGAGAACTTTCGCGAGCATGGCAATCTTTCAAACTATCAATGGGCATCATTGTACTTGCCAACAAAATCTTGTTATGAATTGGCCAGTAAACAAGTGGTTAAGGGGGCATCAACGATGGGTTGAATCCTCAAAAAGAATTTTAGATCATTGATCTTTAGAAACCATGATCTTAAAACTGAGTTAGATTGATTAATTTATGATTTTTTATGATTATCTATTATTTTATTTTGAATTTTGGCTCATTAAAAGTACTAGTGATAGGCTGAGAGCCTCACACAAGGTGCAAGAATACCCTCTATCAGTTGATTAGTATCTTTCTTTTATAAAACTATTTTCTTTCACATATTGTACTTGTGTTATAAAATTCTATTATACGAAAAGATGAATGTAAAATTGTTCTAAAGTTTAGACTATTTATTTTTTAATATTCTTCATAGTTAGTTCTTTAAATAATATGAATGGTGAAAAAAAAACAGAATTCCCATAATTCCTTTCATATTATATTTTAATTAGCTATTTAGGTATTATATTATACTTAATTTTTTAGTTACCTAAAAACAAAGAAAAACACTTTTAGTTGCTCTGTTGATCAATTCAATGTTACTCCCAAAGGTTACAATAGAATGAAGACTAAATAGATTTTTCAATCACTATACTTTTTAAAAATTTCAATTTTGATCACTATATTTTTTTTTCTGATAAAAGGTCACTAAACTTGATAAAAGCATGTGAAGTAAGTCACTCTGTCTAAAAACTAGTTAACTGTAATGGAATTCTACATGCATGAGCGACACAACTGTTTTGACTAGACAAAAAGGACTTTTCTCCTGAAAATTATGTATAATTCCTGAAAATGACAAAAAGGTCATTGCTCCTAAATCCTAAAATGGTTCTATTATATTGCACTTGTTTGTCATTATGAACTTTTAACTAGGGGGCGAGACAATATCCACAACCATAGTATGGGCATTGTTAGAAATGATTAAAAATTATTGAAAGAGCACAAGATGAGGTGAGAAATGTCTTCGGTATCCGAGGAAATGCCAATGAATCACTAAAGTCTTTGCGCACAATCATCAAAGAAACAGTTAGATTGCATCTGGCAGCTCCACTGTTGCTTCTAAGATAAATTAGCGAACAACGTTAAATTAATGGATACACAATACCAGCCAAGAAAAGAGTCATAGTCAATGCTTTTGCCATTGGCAAAATTCAACCCGGCTTCATTTCTCTATACACACATTGATTTTAAGAGAAAAAATTTCTTCTTCATCCCACTTGGTGCTGTCTCACTACAAAAAAAACCCCCCTTTAGTGACAACCGGAATTTCGTCACCAAAGGGCTGATTTTCGTCACCAAAAGCCCAGCAAAGGCCTTTAGTGACGAAAAATTTTGGTGATGCGTCGTCAGCAAAGGTCCGTCGCTAAAGGTCTTTCGTGACGGAAAAAAAACGTCGTCACTAAAGGATTGCGTTTAGTGACGAAACTTGGAGGTGACGAAATTTAGTGACCAAAAAAAGTCGTCACCAAAAGGGAGAAAATGTTGTCACGAAAAAATAAAAGTCGTCACTAATTGCGTGAAATTAGTGATGAAAATTAGTGACGAAATATGATCGTCACTAAAAGTGCAGCTGGGCAGCCGGGCAGTGTGACATTTTTGGTGACGAGAAAAATATTCGTCACTAAATTATGTCTTGGTCAACGACTTTAGTGACGAGCTAGTGACGATAAATTTTTCATCACCAATTCCCTTTTTTTGTCATTGGTGACGGAAAAAGTTTGTCACCAAAAATTTGTTGAATATGCAATTTGTGACGAAAAAATTTTGTGACACTATTCATTGGTGACGAAATTTTGTCGTCACCAAAGGTTTGTTCTTAGATGGATTTAGTGACGACAAAAATTTGTCACTAAATAGGGTCATTAGTGACAAATTTTAACCAACGTTATAATGTGGTTTATTATAGTATCATATCACCAATATCACAGTATTGATTGTCACATCATTTATTCTTAGAATACATACATCATCGAAGTTGGAAAAGTACTAAACGCAATCAAACTAAGCATTGAACATTCAAAAAATATCTGAAAAATGGCACAAAATTTCAACTTGTTCAATGCCAGAGACAACATTTTAATATCCCACTAAATAAGAAATAAAAGTCGAATATCCGAATTGTAGCATGAGAATAAAATATTATCCAAACACCATACACCCACAAAATAGTAGTGTATATATAATTCTCTTCACATTCTAAAAGGAAAGAGCCAAAATGAATGAAAAAGACCTTGACAACACCAACCAACGAGCCATTTGTAATGCCTTCAATCTATGGATGCTTGGCTATGTGGTGGTGAATGCGTCACTGTGACAAGAAAAGTAAAAAACAGTGAATGTTTAAAAATCCATCCAATCCATTCCCATAAATGACTAACTATAGAAACAACAACACATCATAACTCGAACTCATGACATAATGCAATTACAGAATGACTAACTATAGAAACAACAACACCCCAAAACTAATGTGACCACGTAATGTATCACGTGACATAATACAAAACCACAAACCGCAAATTTTACTCATAAACCAACTCTATTAACTAGATATCATTATGTTACATGATGCTTATTTCTAAGAGAAATTTAGCAATGTGCCACACATCGATAATAATGATATGCAACCTTTGTGTAGACAAGCGAGATCGTACTAAGGGACCAACATGTTGCGATAACGAAGCTCATTTTTATAACACTCGCATATATACAGAAGAAGCAACACCCCATAATTATATATCATGACATAATCCAATTTCACCAGTAAATGACAATAATCATGCTACATTCTCCACCAATCAAAGACAACTAAAATGACCACGAAATGTATCGCATAACATAATACACCACGACCAATCAAATATAATCTTCATAAACCAACCTGTTAACTAGTCACTCGTATGTTACATAATGTTCATATCTCATAAAAAGATAGAAATGTCCCATGCGTTGATGATAATGATATGAAATAAACGTATGAACATGCAACAATCCTTATTAGAACATCATGTGTTCGTGATAACCAAGCTCGTTTTCATAAAACAATGATATATACAGAAGCATCAACATCCCATAATTATATCTCATTACATAATACAATCCCACCAATTAACGACAATAGTCATACTAAAATTCCGGAAATGGCATATTCATCATTGGAACACATGCTGATTCAGCTATCATAATTAGCATGTTTTTAAGAAAGTGAAGGTGGTATATAGTTCACTTTTAAGTACAAATGGCAAAGTATGCTTGCCTACCTGGTACTTGAGCACCCTAAAGGCTAGAATGTTAGATGCATTGACCTTCACCTTACACAAAGACTCTTTGTACATTTCTCATCATTTAGAATGTTTGCTTTATTGGCTCTAATATCAAATTAACTATGCTTGATTGAATACCATTTCTCGTTGTGACAAAAGCTCTAAGACTTGAATTTTATAATAAAAAACACAAGAAAATTCAGCCTAGAATGGAATAGATCAATACCAATATAACAAATCAAAAAAGACACCAGAAGCTCAATTAATACTACTCTAAATTATTAGTAGTTCAATGATTCCATCATTTGATGATTCAACTTGTCCATGGTTGTATTCATGAATTCATGCCAGTACATGATGGATTTCTTACAAACATAAACACAAACACAAACACAAATACCAAATGCAAAAGAAAACATGTCGTCCTCCTACGCAACGATGGATTTCTTACAAATAAACACAAACACAAAAACCAGCCACAAAAGCAAACACGTCGTCCCCCTATGCATACATTGTAGTATGTATATGTAATTCAGAAGAATACAAACATGGTTTTGGGTCAAACTGGGTTAACTCATTCTCACATTCTCCATTCCATTTTATTAAATTACTCTATGCATTCAAAGTAATAAAATAAAAAATCTACTTACTTATGAAAATAGGCCAATACAAGCTTTGGCGCTATGGGAGAGAACCGAATTTCCTTTTCTGGTTATGGGAAAATATTTTGGTGTGGCCAAATATTGCTCAGGAGCTTTATTATTTATTTATTTTTCGCATTTTGAAATAGTTCAATTTTTTAATCAAAGCTTTTCGAGATTTTTATTTTCCATTGATCACCCCTGTCATAGGCCAGTTGTTGATGGAGGAGAAGGCACGAGCTTGAACTGTCAAAACATAAAAATCAAACATTAGCAAAGGACATACCAATGCAAGTTACTCGGTTTGTTTTAAGTGTAGAGAAATTCATTTAGATATCACCATTTGTACATGTTGGATTCTGTGTGGGAAAAATTATCAGTTGCAAGGTGGCATTAGAGAGGTAAAATGAACAGAACAAGGTTCTGGGGGCTTCTGGAAATTGAGCCATATGAATGCAATTCTATACTTTCCAGGATTGCTAATGATAAATGTCAAATTGCCCCAGAAATGGTGACAAATGATTTCACATTTTTAAGGATAAAACCCGAAAAAAAATAGAAAAAAAGACTCCGAATATTCAGCTGAAAAAGAAAGAGTTACTGAGAATTTTTCAACCATTCAACGATACACGCCATTAAATTGATAACATGACAATACAACTACGTACTTGGAGAAATTAAATCTTATCAGATTACAAGTTACCACCTATTATCTTTCTTTGGCCAACATGTTCCTCCATTTATCCTTGAGATCAACTGGAGTACGAGTTCCATCAAACACATGCCGACCGAATTCCAGTATTTTACTCCAAGTGTTTTTTCGTCACCAATTTTTCGTTACTAAATGTGCCATATTGGAGGGAAACTTCCCGCCAAAGTCTTTATTAACGAAATGGTGACGAGTATTAGTCACTCGTCACTAAAGATGGTGAGATGCACAAAATTTGGTGACGACTTCAGTTCTTGTCACTAAATGTGTCATTTGGTGACGGAATTTTTTTCCGTCACGGTGGTTTCCGTCACTAAAGGGGGGTTTTTCTTGTAGTGTTTATACAATAGTCACTATTGAGCTTACATTTTTACTCCTAGTCTCTATTTTACCCTTTATTATGAATTTGTGCTATGGTAGGGTATTCAGTCTCGAAAAGGAGGAATAGAAGCCAAAGTGGGTATGGTATCCAGTTCGGGCAGGGATTGAAAATGTTACCCACTCTATCAAAATTTAGTCAGATTTTTGTGTTTGATCCGGTTTTGTCATCTAGATAATTTGTTAAGGATCTAAGGAATTAGAGAGATAGGAAGTAGGAAATTATCTTGACTTGAGCCTTAGACTCGTAATGAGTTTCTAAAAAATCTTTAGCGAGTGGGTTTTTTGTACATGATATGCTTTTCTGGAAAGTAAATACAGTTAATGTGTTTAGTTAAAAAAAAAATTCCCACTTTGTGCTGGATGACGTATCTGTCTTGAAATTAATGATATACATAAGCCTACAGCTAATTTGTTACAATTATGAAGGGAAAAAATTATTTCTTGCAGAAAAAATAAATGACAATGGTAGTTTACATGAAGAGCTTCTGGGGTGCCAGCAGCTGTGATGAGATCGTAAGAGAGTTACATCTCGAGCGTTGAACTTAATATTCTCCTACCACTAATAGTAGACTTAATTATTCTTTTTTTTTTTTTCATTTTTTGTTGTTGGGAGATGAGTTCAAGCCCAATTATGGTTCTGGGGGCTGTGGCTACGGAGGCTCTAGCATTGGTGGTAGGGCAAATGGCAGCAACTTCATTACAACAATATCGGTAGTCCCAAGCACATTAGTAGTATAAATAATCTGGTAAATAGTAGTAATAATAATTGGAACATCGAGTCTTGTGTTTTATTATGGAGTTTTGGGTATGTTTTTTGTCCCCATTTCTAATATTGGATTGGATTGGAACCCTTCATGGGAGGTTGATGCTGACCCCAAATTTTTGCACAAGTCTCTTCAACATGGGATGCCAAGAGGATGGAGAAATGACTTCTTATTCAGGATAAATGACTTTTTTTTTATTCATGACAAATGTCAAATCCACCATAACAAAATTTTTTATTCAAAATTAATTCAGAATACAGTAGTGAGTAGAGTCATCTCCATAGGGATTGACGAATTATTTTCTATAAATAAAAACTGTAAATATAGGGGGTTTAGATAAATAGAGTCAAACCAATTCAAACTGAAAATTAAAAATTATCAATCAATTAAATAAGAATAAAACAACCTAATCTGACTATAAATAGAGAATTAAAATAATATATTTAGTAATATAATAAGTAAATAAATCTTATTCTAAATATGACTTTCTAAATCTATTAAGTTTAGTTTAACATGTCAACATTGCCTCTTTTAAACTAAATTTTTCAAAAAACATGTCCAACACCCTCATAAGCAAGAGACTCCAGAGCAAATTCAACAAAGTAAATAAGACATGCAACTCCAACTTGTAATTAATTTTCATCTTCACACGTGACAATGGTCAAATCTTATTTCGTGTACAACTTTGATTCAAAATAATTACTCATGCTCACCCATTCATCTTCAAAGACAACAGAATTCCTTCCAATAAACATATTAGTTCTAACCTTTTCTATTTCTTCATTTGATCAACTTGAATTTCTTCAAAGAATTTATTAGTACAAGTAAAATTAATTACTATGATCTACCAAATCAATAATTTTCCCATTTAAAAGGTCTTCACTTTCCACTTTATTTTCTGTAATTTCATCACCAAGTGAATCAATCCAACCAAATTAATCTTTTGTTGACAAAAAAACCAACAGCCGCTACCAATGGTGCACATTGAGTAAACTCCACTCCTGTAGAATAGCCTACAAACCCCACAGGAGAAGTAAACTGCACTGGGCAAGCCCTGTGCGACGAGTTCAATCAAGAAGGTTTCAACAGGGGGATTCGAACTTGTGACCTTATGATTACGCGCTCGCCCACTACACCAATTTGACTACCCCAAGAGGTTCAACCAAATCAATCTTCTCATGACAAGTTGAAGATTCAGAGACATCATAAGTTTTACAATCTGTGCCCTCTTTTAATTCTAAGTTAGCAACTTCTTCAAACCCATCCACATTATCATCATTGTTCTCTTATGATAAAAAATTAGCAATATCAATGCTATTCTTTTTAATCGAGCAATCAATAATTTCATCAACAACAATTTCAGAGTTAGAAGGCAATAAATGTTCAATTTCATTATCACTTTCTTCATCTTTTGTAAAATTATCAAACCAACACGAGTATTGATAATATCCATAATTACCACAATTAAAACAGTGAACTCAAGATTCACTATTTACCTCTATCACCACCTCTAAAATCAACTATACTGTTTTGACCTTTACTTTGATAATATTATCCACATTGAGAATTTCTATTACAATCCTCATAGATATTTATAAGGATTTTTCATGCATCTCTTGCTGTTTTTGCATACTTATTTTTTTTTTTTATACATTCGAATGTACTTTAGACATGAGGTAATACTTGACTTATTCTTCCTCCTCTTGTAACTGATTGCTACCTTCAAATTTAGGATCAATAACATGCTACAGGCCAAACACTTTTTTTTTTTTCTGAAACGATAGAAATTCCATTGAATTTGGAAAATGGGACTGTACAATTAGATTGCCAATGAAGGCAACATGATCTCCTTGGTCTTAAGTAAATGCCAAGGAGGAGAATGGGGTAGTGGTTTTGACCACTATCTCATTTGATACAACACTAACAACTAGTCTAAGACTAGAGACTATGAATCGCACCCTAATTAGGGGGAGGACCCGATCAGTACAAAAAAGATTGCCAAAAGATTGATGTTGTGAGATATAGTGGAAGTAGCTAACTTCAACTAAATGACTAAGTTTAGCCACTATATCTTGGGACATCAATTGCAATCTTGGAACACCTTGTATATACTAATTACATAGCAGCTTCTACAAATTAGCAATGCCAAATCTTCATCCTACCAATCTTCCAGTCAGCTCAATAATATGTGAAATCCTTTGTTTCACGCCTTCAACGAATGAGTATTGATAGCATTGGCGAGACGACAACCCACCAACAAAAGAAGCCAGGATAATGCGTAGAAGAGAAGACATTTACATAGGAAACCACCATGTAGAGAGGCGAAGAGATGATGGGGAATGCTAATCAACTAGAAGTTAAGATTTTCAGTACTCAGCTTGTTGGATAACACTACTGAAAAGAAACAAAACAGAAAACAGAGACAGAGAAAACCAATGTAGACTTGCTCTACATTCAAAGAGCAAGCAAGCCTTTTAGAAACCTCATTCCAACGAAGAAAAGTAGTTCTGTCTAGAGAGCAATCCTAAACTAGAAAAGAAAAGAAAAGCAAGGAATGTTATATCGACTATGGAGAGAGGTACCAGCTGGCCCAGCTAGAATTCCAGAGAAGAGAAAATAGGTTAGAAGCTCAAGAACATGATAAGGTAGCGAGGATATGAAAAGTGGTGTAGGGAGAAGAGAGGGAGTTAAGAAGAATCCTTGGGGAAGATCTAAGGTACCAAGCTTCCTTAAGACAAAATATTCATACCATTTACCATTTGTCTTATCATTTTGCTTTTGCTTGTCTTTTTTTTTTGTTTTTGTTTTTGTTTTTGTTTTTTTTTTTGTTTTTTTTGTTTTTTTTGTTTTTGTTTTTTTTATATTGACTTTTTCCTTTTTTCTTTCTCGTTTTCCTTTTTTCCTTCATTTTTCCTTTTTTTTTCCTTTTTTCTTTTTCTCTTTTTTCTTTTTCTCTTTTTTCTTTTTCTCTTTTTTTTTTCTTTCAAGTAAAAAGATTACATGAGAGGTGCATAAAAGATTGTACAATCTCTTTTCTTGGTAGAACATATTTGGCTATGGGGGCAGGGAGTTCAAAATTGGGAGTACTCCAATTGATTATTACTGAGACATAGGGCATAACAGCAGCACAATGCTGAGATATTGGAACTCTAAAATTGGGGGAGTTTATATACAACAGAACCATTACTTCTAAATAGACCAAGGCAATCCTAATTTCAGAGAGTGTACCTTGCTTTTGTGTTTGCCATCCATGCTCCTCTTTTTTCCCTTCTATTTATTTTTCCTTTTTTTTTTCAATCCTATTTTTTCCTCTCTTTTTTTTCCTTCTTTTTTTTCCCCTCTTTTTTTTTTGTTTTTTTTTGTTTTTTTTGTTTTTTTGTTTTTTTGTTTTTTTTTGTTTTTTTTTGTTTCCGACTTGACCTCTTCTGCGCAAGATACTGAGAAGATGTAATCAAGCTTGTGTTAGTTGCGTGGCCACAGTCTATCATTCCATCCAAACAAGCAAAACTCAAGCTAGTCATTTGCAATCCTTCAAGCTTGTGTTAGTTGCGTGGCCACAGCCTATCATTCCATCCAAACAAGCAAAACTCAAGCTAGCCATTTGCAATCCTTCATGTATCAGCATGCAAGTCCATTAATTCCTTAGCCGTGCATTTTATCGCCTAAAGTTCCTTTGAGGCCTCTACCATTCAATCCGAACAATCAAAACCCGAGTTAGCCATCCACAGTCCTTCATAGTTCAGCATGTTAGTCCATGGAGTCCTTAGCCTAGTGTGTTATCACCTAAAGTTCCTTTGGGGCAATTTAACAAACAGGTTATATGCCCTCAGTGTACACTTTATGATCAAACAATTAGTACAATCGATAATAGCCAAAATAGAAAGTTCAACAATTTATAATGCAATTCAATAGAAAACTTCCAATCAGCAACCACAAAAATAGCCTCATATGTTCATCAAACACTGCCAACACGTCATAGCCCATTTCTGAAATCCGCCCCCCGTTAGACAGTAGATGAAAACCTTGAAAAGGTGATAATTACTTACTTACCTTGAAATACCTTATTGCTTCCTTTGATTATCTGTTATCAAGATCCCTCTGAGTTTTGTGTCTCCTAACCCTATCTATTAGATTGTTTCTCCATTTATTGTGGTTCTAGACAAACATAGCTCGGTCCCCATTTACCAAATATAGAGGAGGAAGGGTCAAAAATTGTTTTTATAATACTCAGTAGGTCCCAAAATTGACCCAAGAGAAAGAGTGAGCTACCAATCTGACACTATTTCCATTCTGCCCTTACCTAGTATACCACTTAGAGAAAAGAATCAAAATAATATGCACCGAACAGAAAATAAAGATAAACCTTGTGAAAACCAAGCTGGGAGTAAAGGAAAATAAAAAAATAAAATTCCAAACTAGGGAATGCATTAGACCGACAAAAGGGACCAGAGAAAGAAACCAAAGTTTAAGAACCTGTAGGAGGTTGGAATGCTTCTTAATTCAAGAGCGGATGCTTCACACTTTAGCTTTAGGCTTCATAAGAAGACCGTCGTGGCGCTAAGTTTGACCACTGTGGTGCTCGAACTTTTCTGTCCACCTGACCGCAGCTGCGGTGTGGATGACCGTCGCGGCGGTCAGGATTCTCTGTCCAGAGAACCAATTTGGACCACAGCGGACCGCAGCAGCGGTCAAAAAATCCGCCGTAGTGGTTCTGAATTCTCTGTCACCTCTGCTATTTTGATCCTCCTTCAAGCCACATTGTCCCCTAATATAAGGGGAATTCTTGTTAAGCTGAAATCTTGTAGAATAGAGAAACCTACACCAAAAGTAAGCATGCAATAAGATTAAAGGGAGACTGTGAAGAAATTGTATGAAAAAAGCCAGCTTTCCAAAAAAAACATTTTAGAGAAATAGCTTCTATCTTAGGAAGAAAGAGCGAAATCTTTGAAAATATTTTGGTATTCTTGCCATTCCAAAAAGGCCGAATCTACCACTTCCTTGGCTGATTTAGCTATCTTTTCAAAGAGCCAGAGATTCCTTGTTTTCCATAACATCCAAAGGATGTATACAGAAAGGTTGATCCTGGCATTACTAATAGAGTTCTTTCCCATTGAGCTTAATGCTTCCCAACAATGCCGAAAACAGGATTGCTGCGTACGTAAACCATCCCAGGAAACCGGAGAGTGTCTCCACACCATCACCGCCCTCTCACAATTAAACAGGACATGCTCTAAGGTTTCCTCTTGCATTCCACAAATGTCACAAATGGTGTCCAACTGTATTTTCTTTTTGCTCAACTCTAACTTGGTTGGCAAAATGCCTTGACAACAGCGCCATAAAAAGTGTTTCAGCTTACCTTTGACCTGCAGATTCCATATTTTATTCCACATACGCCTAGATGTTGACAAATTATTGCTACTAGTAGCTGTATTGATACAAGCTTGGGCTCTTTGTTGCTCCATAGCTATTTTATAGGCGGAATGTACTGTAAATGTCCCTTTTCTATCATGATGCCAAATGAGCTTATTAGGGCCCACCTCTTTTGCTAATGGAATTTTGGATATTTCCTCTGCATCCTCAGGATGGAAAAGCTGATCTAGTAGAGTTTGATCCCAATTTGCCCCCTCATCAACCATAAGTTGACTGCACCAACCTAGTGACTCCTGAGGTGGATCTTTAGGGAGTGGCTTGAAATCGAGTCTATTTGCCACCCATGGAGACTCCCAAATTTTAATGGATTTCCCATCTCCCACTTGATATCTCATCCCCATTTCTAAGATATATTTTGCTCCCGTCCAACATTTCCACAACCAAGAAGCTTTTTGTTGAACCTTTGCATTCATTAAATTGTCTTGGGGATAATATCGAGCTTTCATTACACGGCTAAGAAGCAAGTTTGGGAACTGTATTAGTCTCCACAATTGCTTAGCTAATAATGAATCATTGAATACTTGGATATCCAGGAAACCAAGCCCTCCCAAGTCTTTCGGTTGAGTTAATTTGGACCAGGCTCTCCAATGAATTTTGTGACCATTGTTTTCATTAAAGCCTCACCAAAAGTGTGCTGTCTCACTACTCAAGAGTTTGCAAATCCCAGTTGGAAGTTTAAAGCATGACATTACATAGATAGGTAAAGAGTTTAGAACTGATTTGATGAGGATTTCCTTACCTGCCTGACTCAAGAAATGAGTTTTCCAGTTACCTATTCTTCGTCTGACCGCTTCAATGACATATGCAAGAACTTCTTTCTTGGATTTGCCGATACCTAGGGGCAAACCTAAGTATCGAGCGCTCCTTTTCTCTATGATCCCATTTAACACCTGAACAATGTCTGTTTTAACCTGGTCTGGTATGTGCCTGTTGAAAAGGACCGAAGATTTATCTAGATTCACTTTCTGTCCTGAAGCTTCACAATAATCTGTAATGATCCTGTGGATGTGCTGAGCTTGCTCTACTGTCGCTTCATTAAAAAGGAGTGAATCATCTGCAAAAAAAAGATGAGTGAGGATTGGTCCTTTACTGCATATTCGCATTCCCTTGTAGAGGCCTTCATTTGCCGTTTTTCTGATCAGATATGAGAAAACTTCAGAGATGATAATGAATAAATAAGGGGATAGGGGATCTCCTTGTCTAATACCTCTTGTGGGCTGCACATATCCACTAACCTCACCGTTAATGTTAAAAGAAAAGGAAGAGGTACTTATACACGTTATAACCCAGTCTATGAATTTTGTTGCAAAACCCATTCTAAGCATAACCTGAGATAAAAAACCCCACTCGACTCGGTCAAAAGCCTTAGCTATATCTAATTTCAAGGCCATGCAACATTTTCTTGATTTGTTGAGGCTCTTAATGTGGTGTATGCATTCGTGAGCTATAACCACATTGTCCGTGATTTGTCTACCAGGGACAAAAGCGACTTGGCTTTCATGAATGCAAACATTGAGACAGGGTTTTAATCTTTCGGCCAGAATCTTAGATATTATTTTATAAACCACATTGCATAAACTAATAGGCTTGTATTGAGCTATGTGGGTTGGGCTCTTTATTTTTGGGATAAGGGTAATAAGTGTATGGTTTACACTCTTCAGCATTCTAGAATGGATAAAAAAACTTTTAACAGCAAAAATTATATCTTTGTGGATTACCTGCCAGTAGTTTTGAAAAAAGAGTGGAGTCATACCATCAGGTCCGGGCGTTTTGTTGGGGTGCATACCAAATAAGGCATGCTGAATCTCAGCATCCTCCATTGGCCTGGTTAGTCTTTAGTTCATTACTCTTGTAACCGTAGTTGGGATTCCTAGCAAAAAAGATGGGTCAGTTGTTGGAGATGAAGTAGTAAAAAGAGAAGAGTAAAAGTCAGAAACTTCCTGTTTGATTTCCTTGGGATTGGTGCATATACGTCCATTGTCCTTCACCAGTCTAGAGATTGTATTCGCTCTTCTTCTTTGCACTGTAGAAGCATGAAAGTACTTTGTGTTCTTATCTCCTTCTTTGAGCCATTGAAACCTTGCTTTTTGATGCCAATACTTCTCCTCCCCACTATAAGCTTTGTGTAAATCCTCTTTCAGCTTATTCCAAAGGTTCCAGTCTCGGTTACCCCCTGCCTGACTGAGCCCTTCCATTTGCGTTTTGATCTCTTTGATCTTTTTTGTTGCATTAGAAGACGCAACAGTGGCTGATTTCAGCAAATCCACTCTACATTGTTTGATTTTGCAATTAAGTTGGAACATCGGATTGCCCTGTTGTGTCCTTTTCCAAGCTTGCTCTATTACTGGAACCGTTCCCTCTTGCTTTATCCATCTTTTGTCGAAGATAAACCTATGCTTCTTCCAGGGCTTGTCTGGGCAAGTGACTAATAACAATAGAGAATAGTTGGGCGATTGTTTTTCCAAATGTTTGACTTCCGCCATCGGGTGCTGGAGTAACCATTCAACCGAACCGAAGAACCGGTCAAGTCTTTCTTCAACGAAACCCTCCTGCTCTCTGTTATTGGCCCAAGTGAAAGGTCTCCCGGTAAAACCTAGATCTACCATGCCTATGACTTTGATAAAGTCCCTAAAAAGCTGAAAACTGGCCTCCGAACGGAATTGGCCACCTCTCTTCTCGGAAATATCAACGAGGTCATTGAAATCCCCACCCATAAACCATTTGTGCCCCCATTTGCTTTTGGCCTGTTGAAGATAGTCCCATTGCTGGTTGCGAACTATTGTATCCGTACTAGCATAAACAAAAATAACCCAAAACTGCTCTTGATCTCCCTTCTTATTTACTTGTACTTCAAAACAAAAATCTATTGATAACACTTGATTTACTACCATATCTTCATTCCAAAATAGCAGAAGGCCGCCCCTTGTTCCCCGAGGTTCAACATAGTTCCAACGGCTTTGAAGACGAAGATGCCTACAAAACGTTTTGATAAAGGGCGCCTTTTGTTTAGTCTCACTAATAAATACCATATTCGGGAGGTGGAACCGAATGGTTTCCTTAAGCTGAGAAATAGTAGAGGCCCCTCCTAGACCTCTACAATTCCAGGCACAAATTTTCATTGATTTGCCTGGGGCCATTTGGGGCTGGCTTTCTCCACCTATAAATCTCGAATGATGATGCCTTGGTTCCTTCTTTTATGGCTGCCTTCATGATCCTTCTCCCCTTCGGATACAGCATTAATTTCCTGTGCTTTCCCTTTTCTTTTTTCCTCTGCAGTCGGATGTGGCCACCATTTTCTCGTACGAATCCCCGGGGCTTTGGCCACCATTTCTTCCACATTGGCCTCCAAATTGCTGGGAGCATCTTGAGGGGGATTGGAGACATCCCCCAACTTCATTGGGACATTTACAAGGTTTTGCTCTAGGGCAGAGAATTCGTCTTCAAAGGATGGAGTGATCATCTTCATAGCTATGTCCTTCTCTAGCTCAAACACATTTTCCTGCCCGACACTATCCATGTCCATTTTTTCTTGGTCCTTTTTATTTGCCTCAGGGTTCACACTGCTTGTTGGGATAACCTCTATTATGGCTGGTCGCACTTCATTTTCTTCCATAGTTGGGCTGATTAAATTCTGTGGTACCCCTTCGGCATAATCCATGTCCTTGTGCGGAGAATGTTCTATATCCTTGCTCGCGGAACCTGTACGTTGATAGACTCCTGGGGACAGTGAAAGAATGCCATCACTTGAAGGCTGGTTTGCACCCCCTGGTTTGACCGTTTGACTTCTCGGACCGGAGACTACTTGGCCATTCAGCTTGTACTCTCTCTTGATTGACTCCGCCTTCAACCATTCTCCGAATTGGCTCTCTTTCAGCTTGTGGTGTTTACAATCCTCTTTACGGATCCCACAGTTATTTTCTAGATGGCCAATGTGACCGCAATAAGAACAAAAATTGAGTAATTGTTCATATCGGAAAATAACCCAACAATGTTGTTCATGGAGTTTAACTTGAGTGCCACGCAACAATGGTTGATCCAAATCAATTGTAACATACAGTTTTAAGCATCTTCCTTGCTTACTTCCCGTACTAGGAATTTCCACATCCCACATTTTCGGAAACAATGTTCCAACTTTGCGATGCCATTTTCTCGTACGAATCCCCGGGGCTTTGGCCACCATTTCTTCCACATTGGCCTCCAAATTGCTGGGAGCATCTTGAGGGGGATTGGAGACATCCCCCAACTTCATTGGGACATTTACAAGGTTTTGCTCTAGGGCAGAGAATTCGTCTTCAAAGGATGGAGTGATCATCTTCATAGCTATGTCCTTCTCTAGCTCAAACACATTTTCCTGCCCGACACTATCCATGTCCATTTTTTCTCGGTTCTTTTTATTTGCCTCAGGGTTCACACTCCTTGTTGGGATAACCTCTATTATGGCTGGTCGCACTTCATTTTCTTCCATAGTTGGGCTGATTAAATTCTGTGGTACCCCTTCGGCATAATTCATGTCCTTGTGCGGAGAATGTTCTATATCCTTGCTTGTGGAACCTGTACGTTGATAGACTCCTGGGGACAGTGAAAGAATGCCATCACTTGAAGGCTGGTTTGCACCCCCTGGTTTGACCGTTTGACTTCTCGGACCGGAGACTACTTGGCCATTCAGCTTGTACTCTCTCTTGATTGACTCCGCCTTCAACCATTCTCCGAATTGGCTCTCTTTCAGCTTGTGGTGTTTACAATCCTCTTTACGGATCCCACAGTTATTTTCTAGATGGCCAATGTGACCGCAATAAGAACAAAAATTGAGTAATTGTTCATATCGGAAAATAACCCAACAATGTTGTTCATGGAGTTTAACTTGAGTGCCACGCAACAATGGTTGATCCAAATCAATTGTAACATACAGTTTTAAGCATCTTCCTTGCTTACTTCCCGTACTAGGAATTTCCACATCCCACATTTTCGGAAACAATTTTCCAACTTTCCAGCCCGTTTCTTTGGACAACCAGTGGGTGGGGATATTCCAAATTTGAACCCAGGTATCAATGTGGTTGAAAGCTTGTTCGTATATATTCATTCCCACAGCCCAATCTTTTAAAACCAAGTATTGTTGATCAAAGGACCAGAGTTTACCTTTTAAGACCTTCTCCTTGTCGGCTTGGCTATAGAAAACAAATTGGAAAAGGTTGGGTCCATGCTCTATAACTGAAAAAGAGCTCGAGGTCGGCCATATTCTTGATAGAGTGAGTTTCAAACCCGTCAAATTAACCCTTTTTTCCCCATGAATTTTTCCTGCTAAGCTTCGTCCACACAGTTCCTTACTCATTTTGACATCTTGTTCTTGAAGTTCCACCCCTACTTGTTCATTTGTTGACAGTTGACACTGCCTAAATTGAGCTACTAGGTCGTCCGCCATATTACTCTTAAACTGATACTGCGCACGATTTGGAACTGCACTAAAGAAGGCAGTTTTAGATTGGACCCCTGCTGACTGTGCGACTTTGAAGCTCCAACTTGTTGCCAACGAAGAGTGAGACTCCGTAACTCACAATCGGATAATGTATTGTGCTGTAACTAGGGCTAAGACTCATATGAGGTTTCTAACTTCCTAAAACTTGAAAAAACAGAGAGGTTTTGGGTTTCTTCAAAAGCCCCATAAAGAAACTCTATAATGTCACCTGAGAAAGAGGAAAACAAAAGAAGACACCCGCCAAGCCAAACCAGCGAAAAACTGTGATGGCATTTGGAGGAGACCTAGGATGAAACTTCGCACTCGACTGAGACCAAGAGTTTCCAGAAGGAGAAATGTGCACTCTACTCACGGGGAGAGAGACTATAACAATCTGCGGAAAAGCTACAGGCCAAACACTTGAAAGAACGTCATTTGAGCTTTCCAACATTCAAAATACCTTTTACCGTTAAAGATAAAAATTGGGCAATCTTTTATAAAACTCATTCATATACTATTTTCTATCACAAATCTTGTCCCAAATTTCCGGTGTTCTTGGCTAACAATCGAATCAAAATTTTCAACTTTTCAATAGTTGTTACAGGACGTCTCTTTTTGGTTACTGCACACCAATTCCAATGGAATTTTCTTCTTTCTATCAATAAAACAAATTTTAGCTAAATCCTTTTTTTTTTTATGGTCCTTGCCCTCACAATTAACTACCTAGGACCAATTGTCCAGGTTCTGATACCAATTTGAAAAACTCAAATTCAAATTCTTATTTTTAATAGCAAATTGTTAATAACAAAATAACATGTAGAAGTTAAATTTATTTAACACTCAAAAATATGAATGAAAAGGAGAGAAACAAATACAAGTTTCTATCAAATATCAACACAAACTTGTCTTCTTCTAAAGTGTCTAGAATCTCTCATTTCTATCTTTCAATCTTCTTCTCCCTATTTACTACAAATAGCTTCTCACCCTCTACTTATAACCAACATAATAACCACTTCTTACTCTATTTTAAAATCTAACAATCTAATCCGACTAGAAATAAATTCTATTCTAAATATGCCTTTCCAAATCCATTAAATTTAGTTTAATTTGCCAAAATTAAGACACAATTTTATCCTTAACAACCATAATAATTGCATTAAAATCCATCGACAAAACTCTTTCTTTTATATAATAGAGATTTCAAGGCAAAAGATTTTAAGTTTGTTCTAGTTTTTTAGTGACGGCATGATTTTCAAAACAGACTCAAAATTATTTAATGAATTTGAAAGAAAGATTTAGATCGATGCAATAAGGAAATAATAAAATTTTCTTTCGGAAAAAAGAAATTATTCGAGTAAGAATATTAAGCCAAAAAGTAAAGGTTAAATTGTTAAATAATAAAAAAATTAGGAGTAAAATAATATAAATCCAGTTCCAATTGGTAACTATAGAATGTCGTAAGAGTCATATATAAACATACATCCATGTGAAATCATATAATCATATAGAAATTCTTTACACAAAACAAAGTAATAAAGAAGAAGAAAAAAAATGAGGCTGCCATACTCATGGTTCACTGTCGTTGTGGTTTTCCAATAAGGAGGGGCACATTTTTACACAATCTAGAAAGTTAATTCAAGACTTTTTGGGTGGGATTTGCAGTCACTTTTTAGGTATACATTTTGATCACAAACCTTAGAAACATCACTGTTTGAGATGTAGATTGTTATTACTGATGAAGATTATGCCATGTATTTATGAATTCATTGTGTAGAATATTGTATTTAACTTAATTTTGTGATTTATTTGTGCATAGATTTAATCACAAAAATATATTTGTTCATGAGCTATATGTGATGTTGAAACTTAATGGTTAAATCTTTTAAGAAATACCCAACAATTTTGTCATAGGCTAGCAAAAAAACTGGTTTTCATTGTGGATTAAATGATATTTGAAATAAACAAATTTAAAGTTAAAAAAAAAAAAAACCACCCACCAATGGGCAGTTCAGCGACTTCGCTCAATTCGACTGTTGGGTTAGCCTTTGGGCAGGGCAAGGTAGCCCAGCTAATGGACTCAATTCCATTTAGGTTTGTTCATTTATTTTTGTTATAAAATAAATTGCAAAATAAGCCCCGTAAACTATACTTCTTTTTTTTCTTTTCCAATAAAAGATAGTTATATTAACTTTACAAAGTTAATTGATACATTGAAATTCACCAAAGTGAACTTTTCTTAGCACTCATGTAAGTTAAGACTAATTGATAACTTGTCAAGACCTTAAACCTTTTCTACACCTAACAAATTCCTACAAAAATAACATAGCATAAATGAAATGGTAAATCTAACCATATTATACAAAACAAAAGATGGGTTAGCCTTACCACTTGATTCCTTGCCATGCTCCATCCCCTAGCTACTCAACTACTATCACACCCCTTGTAGCTACTCAAAACTATTGGCATATTGGTATTCCATCCATGAATCCATGGCCAATTTTGCAACCTTCCTTTCCTCTATCTATTCTCTTTCGAAAACCCAAAGGTTCCTACTCTTCCATATCATCCATAGCACGTAAACCGAAAGTTGTGCTCGTTCTTCCCAACCTTCTTCTTGATTTATGGAACATGTGTCTTGCCACCATTTTATGAAACAAATGCCATAGTTTTGAGAATGATACCATGATACCGAAGCTAATTTCCAAATGTTTTACGCTCTAGTACAAGTAAACATAATGTGTTCCATCTGTTCCTCTCCGTTTCCACACATGGGGCAAATGGAGTCCACTGGGATTCTTCTTTTTTGCAAACTAACATTAATAGGCAGAATATCGTGGCAACATCTTCAAACAAAAATGCCTCAATTTCTTCTTCAAGTTTAGTTTCCATGTTTGCTTCTACATATTCCGCATTTTGCTTCAGTTCGTACTTCTCTCCAGTTGTTGCTCCTGCTCTAAACTAATTTTTTTTCAACTGAGTATATGTAGATTTAACTGTATACTTTGCATCTGGGCTAAAATGCCAAATCAGCTTGTCTTGGCTACCTGGAGAATTTATTGCAAGTTGCAAAAAAGCTTGTTCGTCCTGTTGTGGAAAAAGTAGTGAGATGAGTGGTGTGTTCCCAGCAGCGCCATCTAGTGACAACAACTCACTTACCCATCTTACTGGCTGCTGTTCTGGCTGACTACACTTAAGGGGGAAATTCTATCTATCAGGTATCCAATGCGACTTCCACACCCGAATTGTCTTCCCATCCCCCACTTTATATCTTGCTCCAATTGTAATAACATGTTTTGCCCCCATATATCTCTTTCATAGCCAAGGTGCATTTCCTTTTGTTTCTGTTTTCATCATCCCTATATAAGTAAAGTATTTGGCTTTCAAAATTTTGCTCATCATCAACTCTGGTTGTGTCAAAACTCGCCACAATTGTTTAGCAAGTAATGCATCATTAAATTTCTAAATATTTGGAAACCCCATTCCTCCCTCTATCTTGGCTTTTGTCATTTCTTTCCACGCCTTCAAATGAATTTTTTGGTTTCCCTCCTTTTGCGTACCCTACCAAAAATTAGCTGAAAGGCTGCAAATTTCTTTGCATATCCCCACTGCCAATTTGAAACATCCCATAACATACGTGAGGAGTGCATTAACCACCGCTTTAATCAACACTTCTTTCCCGGCCATACTCAAGAATCTATTCTTCCAGTTTTGCATTCGTCTCCAAACATTTTCAATAACAAAATTGAACACCTCCCCCTTGGATCTCCCAACTTTCCTCAGCAACCCCAAATACTTGGCCTTATGTTGTTCTTTCACTCCTTCCAGCAGTTGACAAATCTAACTTTTTTGCTCCATTGTCACATTATAACTAAAGAAAATGGATGATTTCTCCATATTTATGATTTTTCCAGAGCTTTGGCTATAATTGTTGAGGATAACTTACAATATTTGTGCCTGTCTTGAATCCGCCTCACAAAACAACAAAGAATCGTAGACAAAAAACAAGTGGGTAATTATAGGTCCCTTCCTACTAACCGTCATACCCTTATATTCCCCCTCACACTCGCTTGTTTAATATGATTAGATAAGGCTTCTGAAAGAATAAGAAACAAGTAAGGCAAAATAGGGTCCTTTGTCTAATGCCTCTGGAAGGATGAAAAAAATCACATGGTTCCCCATTTATATTAATTGACATGGAAGTAGTATTAAGGCACTGCATTATCCATCCAATGAACCCTATACCAAATCCCATCTTCCTCATTACTAACTCTAAAATTTGCCATTAAACTCCACATACGCTTTGGCCATATCAATTTTCATTGCCATAAATCCTTTTTTCCCTGTTGTCATTGAATTTAAAGTATGGATACATTCATGAGCTATGACCACATTATCAAGTATTTGTCTTCCCAGGATGAAAGCTGATTGATTCAGGCTGATACACATATGAAGGCAAATTTTGAGTCGTTCAACTAAGATTTTGGAAATAATTTTATAAACCACATTACATAAACTAATTGGCCTATATTGTGAGATGAACATAGGCATTTGAATATTAGGAATTAATGTAATCAGTGTGTGGTTTATTTTCCACAACATTTACTATGAGTGAAGAAATCATTGACTGCATTGCAAATATCAATTCTAACAACATGCCAATACTTTTGGAAAAAAATTAGAGTCATACCCTATGGACCAAGTGCTTTGGTTGGGTGCATTTGAAAGAGAGCTTTTTTAATTTCGGATTCCTCCACTGGTCTCATCAATTGCTTGTTCATGGCCTTAGTAATGGATCTAGGCATGCCTTCAAGAAAGGACCTATCATATGTCAGATTGCCTGATGTGTATAGTAATCCAGAATTTCCTTTTGCACCTCCTCCTTTGACTCACATATCTTTCCATTTGCTGCTTATAATCTCTCAACAGCATTCACCTTTTTTCTTTGGATGGTTGTTGCATGAAAAAATTTTGAATTTTTATCCCCTTCCTTCGGCCATTGATTTCTAGATTTTGTTGTCAAAATGCTTCTTCCCCTTTATATGCCTGTTGAAGTTGTTTTCTTAACACACCTCATCTCCTCCAATCTCTATTTCCACCCTCTTGGCTCAACACCTCCATTTGTTCTTTGAGCCTCATTATTCTCTTGGCTGAATTGTTTCCGTTTTTAGCACTCCAAAACTGAAAATCAGCTTGAGTTGTGTGTCGTTAAACTACCAAAAATAAATTCCAACTCTCAAACCTTCTGAAGTATAGCGTGAGTCAGGTCATCTCCTCAGGGAATAGTGGATTTATCTCTCAACAAAATAATTTGGGGGTTGTTTTAGGAAAATACTAAAAATGCAAAAATGCAAATCAAGACTAAATATAGTAATTAATGCAGAATTTAAAGTAGTAAAATTCAATAATTAACAAGCTCTAGTTAGAGGAATAATTTCAGGATTGGTTCATTCAATTAATCATTGACACAAGGTTAATCTCATAGATCCACAAATAAATTTGTTATAGTCACTTAGTACCACCAAACAACCAATTTCTCCTTATTTTGTTGGCAATTAAGAGACCCTCATTAATTACTTCTCTTGTTGGTAAATAATCTAGGTACTACCATAGAATTCAATTTACCCACAGCATTAAAATTTAGAGAAACCCTATTCTAACAAACAAACTCATACCATGGTTGTTTTAATTAGATTGTTTATCCTTTGACACAATTGAATCACTTACCAGGTAATAATCATGCAAATTGCTACTTTACTAAAACAATCAAACGTTGATTTTCTAGTTAGCAATAGATTATATTGTCAATCAAATAATGGTACCAATTATCTAATTCAACAACACAATCATAATTAATAAATTGTAAGAAATAAACAAATACCCATGAATTTATAAGAACATTAAAAAAAATAAGTCTCACAATTGTTGTAGAACCATCCTTCAATTATCCTTCAACTAGAAGATGAATTTAGTTCCTTGACATGATTGATGAAAAACAAAGTAAAAATGAGAAATGAAAGAATGAAAGAAGAATGGGAAAAGAAAAAGATGTGTCTTGTGGCGATTGCTCATGTGTTGCTCTTGTTTTTCTTTTGTTGGGCCTCTAGGGTTTGCTTTTACAGCCCAAGTGATTGCCTAAAATTTGCTCAGACTTCAATGCCTTAGTAGTGCCCACGCCTAAGCACTGATGGTTTTCTAGTTTTTACTCTACCAAATTCAGCTTTTAAACACATTTTTTTCAAACACTTACTTTCAACATCTACAACACATAAAGTAACCAAATCCATTAAATTCATCATAAAATTAACCAAATATCATGGAAATTATTAATAAAAGATATATACAAATTAAGCTCTATCAGCTTGGCATTGTGAAATCTTGGAGGTAACTATATATTGCTTATTGTCCCATTGTGGTTTATTCCATGCTACACTTACTCTTTCCAACATCCCCTCTTTCTTAACTCACCTTTTATCAAAAATAAACCTTCTCCTCGCCTATGCTGTTGGGGATCCGTGACTAACATAAGCAAATGATGATATGAGATTTGTTTGGCACAATGTAAAACTTTAGCTTGATGAAAATGCATTTTCCATCTTGCAGCTCCAAATATTCTATCCAACCTTTTCTCAACAAAAACTTCTCGCTCTCGATTGTTTGTCCAAGTAAACGAATACCCCACATATCCTAAATCAACCATTTCCATACATCTAATGAAGTTCCTAAATAGCAAACAACTTAGTTCAGATCTAGTCCTACCCCCTATTTTCTCAAAAGGATATGATATTTCATTAAAGTCCCCTCCCAAAATCCACCACTCTCCCCATTTTTCCCTCTCATTTTTTAGAAAATGCCATTGTTGCTCCCTAACTCTACTATCTGTACTAGCATAAACAAAAATAATCCACCATATCAATGGATCACCTTTTATTTTATTTGACATTGTAGTTGCACACAAAAGTTGTTGCTAATCAATTGATTTACCAAAACATTTTCGGTCCAACACACTAACATACCTCCTTTAGTACCTTCGGCTTCAACATGGCTCCATCTTTGATCAAGTTGTAACCTCATACAAACCTTATCCACAAAAGGTGTTTGCTGCTTTGTTTCTAGCAAACAATACACTTCTAGGTGATGGGATTTTATTGTCTCCGTTAGTTAGGAAATTGTAGAGATTCCACCCAAACCTCTACAATTCCATACACACACCTTCATAAAGTGTCTTGGGACCCTCTTAGACTGGTCCCTTTCACCCTAGAATTCTACTCGATTTCCATTCTTGTTCCTCGACTTTTCTTCATCGGATTTGCATGTTCCTCTTGTAAACTTTCCTTCTCATCAATTAGTTGCCAATTTTGTTTTTCTCCTAGCTGCACACTAATTTGTAGCTATTGTTGTACACTTTCTTCAGCCCTTATTTGCCTCCCTAATCATCTCCATTTGCTAGGTTGCTGGCTCAGCTTGTCTTCCACTCTCACAATGCTCAAATGCAGCTTACGAGTTCTCGCAGCCATATTTGACTTGACTAGACCCGCCTGCAGAATAGGAATGTTTATCAACTCAATGTCCATTTGGTTTGTACCACTCTGCTCAACTTCTCTATCAGCCATTTCTTCACCTTCACTCAAATGGACACCTGCTCCTAACACACTTGACTCCCTCTGAATTGCTACAATTTTTCCAGAAAGAGAACCAAGTTGTTCTCTAGCTCCCACCCCTACCTCATATGTAGTTGGACTCTCTGTTCTTTCAGCAAAAGCGAAGGGCACATCAACTCCTTCCTCTCTCTGCGCACCCCTTACTGGAGTCAATTTCATCTGCCTAGTCAAGCTCCATCTCTTCCTCATCGCTTCCACCCTTCCCCGGTCTTGGTTTGCAAATTTCCCAACTCCAGCCCAAAACCAATCTCCAAATTGTCACTTAGTAATTTGCTGATTCTTATAATCCTCACTTCTTTTTTCACACACCTTTTCTCCATGACCAACTCTACCACAAAATGCACAAAAAATGGCTAAATATTCATATTTAAAACTCACCCAACTCGCTTCTCCTTCAGCTTAATAGTTGTGCCTCGGAGCAATGGATCCAAGAACTTGGATATATCTTCCATGCTTGCTTCCTCTTCCAATATAATCACATCCAGAAGTTGTGGGAAAATTTTGCCTATCTTCAGACTTGCTTCACATGTAACCCAATGATTTGGTAAGTTCCAAAGTTGCACCCAAATTGACACGAACTCTTTGTCTTGAATTTATGAAGAGAAACTTAAAGGGCTCTTAAAGATATATTTATGGAGTAAAATGTGATATGAGCATTATAATAGCATGAGATGTTTTTCAAAAATCCTGATATTTAAAAGAATTCAATTAATTCCTCAAATTTGGGAATTTGATTTTAGTTCTTTTTTGGCTAAAATTTGACCAAATTCATAGATATAATTTCTCACTAAATTGTGTGAAATCGAATTAACATTTTTTAAACATCACTACATCTAATTATTACAACGTGCAAAAATTATGTTCATGTATCGGCTTAATTTGATTGAAGTAGGATGGGTCTAGGACATCAGAGTGAAATGTAACAAAATTAAAGTTTGAGGCGTAAGTGGAACGGTGACTAGTTTAGGGGCAAAAACTAAAAAGTGGAGGTATTTTCTCATTTGTTGAAACACTTAAACTTAAAAACTATCACATATACATACATACATACATACATACATACATACATACATACATACATATATATATATATATATATATATATATATATATATATATATATATATATATATATATGGATAGATATATACACACTAGTTTTTGGTAGTCCACGCAAGGTGTGAGTGCCCTAATATATAATAAATATAATATATTGATTTTCATTTAAAATTTTATATATAAATAAACAAAAAATTAAATCTTTAAAGTAATAAGTTTAATCCTTTTGAAAATTTAAATTCTAATTTAATATAATTTAAAATTCATTATTAAATGTACAACTACAACTCTCAAAAATATTAGTAATTGTTATTGAAGCAGTAAAATTATTGTTTTTTATTGTTGCAATAAGTTTTAATAATTACTTTAATTCCATCGACAAATTAAAAGTAAAAAAAAATACTTATAGAACTGAAATAGAAGTAAGAAAACAAAAATGAAAAAAAAAAGAAAAATATATTGAAATTGCGGAAATAAAAATAGAAGGAATAAAAAACTATGTTAAAAAAATTATTACTTTTTAGTCTAAATTTTGATCAATTGTCTTCATTTTATTTTTTAAAATAAAAGAGATAAAAAAAATTAAGTCCATTCAAAATATTTACAAGACCTAATGGAAGCAATCTCAAAATTTTAATCCAAAAAAATATAAATAACACATAAGTATATTTTGTTTTAAATATTAAAAAACATAAGAAAATTCATCAAAAATTATATTATGGTATTACGATTCTTTTCTCAAACCAAAAGTTGATTAATATATACCAATCAAAATTACCAATCAATTTTATCAATCATATAATTTAGAGTAAATTACCAATCAATACATACCAATAAGTAAATTTTGATGAAAATAATTAATATTTTATGATCACGAAATATTAGAACTATATTAGAACTATATGTTCATAGATAACCATTCATTTTAAATAAAGATTATAATTTTATGTATATTTATATATGAAATAAAATTAAATAGAAGTTTAATAAAACTCTTATATTACTATTTAATGTTTAACAAAACTCTTACATTATTATTTTTATAGCAATTAATTTTCATACCACTCTTGTATTACTAACATTTTTAAATTAATTGAAAAGAGTAAAAAGATAACAATATTCTTTAAAAAAAATATGATAATTACATTAAAACAGATTGACAAACTTTTCGCTTTTATATAATAGATATACATACACAAACGATTAATTATTTAAGATGCACGTGCATAATCATATACTATAACTGCTAGAGATGTATAGTCAACCACGTAGAAGCAGTGGCGGACGCAGAAAGTTTATGGGAAATTTGCAAATATAGTACATTTTTTAGTTGACTTTGCAAATATAACACATCCCTTTTTTTGTTTGTGGTTATTGCAGGTCAAGGCTGCTTAAAATCCAAAATGCCCCTCTCCTTTAAAACCCAAAGAAACAGCTAAGATGAAAGAAAACAAAGAGACTAAAACCGATGCAACCCATAGAGTGAAACCATTCTTCTTCATTTCCTCATTACAATCCATAGCGCAAGCAAGAATTTATCATCACCCATTCTTTTCTTGTTCAGGCTAAGAAGTAATAGAGACTTGACTAGAGTGATATTGGTTCTAATGGCACGCATGCAATAAAGTAGCAATGTTTTCATTTACATTTGAATTGAGTTTGAACGAGAAATTGGTTGAGCATACGTAGTGCTGGATCTAGTGGTCGACCTAGTGCTCGACTTAATACTTGACCTATTACTCAACCTAATACTTGAGCTAATACTCGACCTAGTGCTTGACCTAGTACTTAACTTAACTTAGTGCTCGACCTAATATTCGACCTAGTGCTCAACCTAGTACTAGACCTAGTGCTCGACATAATACTGAACCTTAATATTTGACCTAACCTAGTGCTCAACCTAATATTCAATCTAATATTCAACTTAACCTAGTGCTTGACCTAATACTCGACCTAGTGCTCGACCTAGGACTTGACCAGTTTCTGCTTCAAATTTACAAACCCAGTTCAAATAGGCAAATTTCGACTAACCTCTTGCTAATACGATTTCTTCTCCACAGTCGTGGACTACTTGCTTGAAGATGATGGTCCAATGGGGTGTGTGAACAATGGGGTGTGAGAACAAATTTTTTTAAATCGATGAAGCGGGAAGACTAGTCACAAACAAACATCCTTGAAGTGCTATTTTTTTTTTTTTTTTGCATTTTAGAAGAGAAGACGAGGGTCATTTTGGTATTTATAGCAGGTCAAATAGCCTTGACCTACTATAACCGCAAACAAAAAAAGGAATGTGCTATATTTGCAAAGTCAACTCAAAAAGGTGTTATATTTGTCAATTTCCCAAAGTTTATAGAGCAGAGTGATGAGAATCAAATATTCATAAACTTAGATATGTGTTTTTCATGCTTTAGCATAGATTTCATTGAGATATGCCATGTTTATTAGATATATCACATTATATTTGTGATTCTCATATTTTATGTGTTTTGTAGGAAAAAGGGATAAAAACCACTTATCTTCTAAAGTTCATAACTTTTGATGCAAATGTCCAAATGAGATGAATGAAGATGCTATGGAAAGATGAGAAATAGATAGAAAACTTTCATGAACAAAGGTTTCTCAAATTCCGAAAGAAAATGGACCAAAACTGGGCAAAGGCAGAACAAGGCAGAACCGAAGAAGAGGAAAACAGGGAGAAAAATCAGCCATCTTCCGGAGGCCATAACTCTTGATTCAGACGTCCAAATGAGATGATTCAAGATGATATGGAAAGCTGAAAAAGAGAGGAAAAACGTTTATGCAGAGAGTTTTGTCAAAATCCGGACGAAAAGGGACCAAAATGGGACGAAATCAGTACGACGCCTGAATCCTGAAATTTGCAAATTTCGTCCCTAATGTTTTGGAAGCTTTACATTTTCTCCCCAACGCCCCTAGCTGTATTAATATCCCATTTTCTGCAGAAAAACACAAGTAGGAAGTAGATGAGGAACATAGAAGAGGTTAGAGTAGAATAGATTGTAGGGTTAAAGTTAGTTTTTACATTTTTTGCACATTTTCCCCAACTCACACCCGTGAGTTTCATTGGAGGCTAGGGTTTGGTTCTTTTTGTGGCTTGAAAACTGGAATCCTTGGAGTTGTTTTGGCTTGTAAGGTGTTTGGATTTGGTTGGAATCATCACTCTTTTGATTAAGGGGAGTATTTTCTTTCAATTACTTGTGCTTTTAATGGCTATATTTCCTTGTGATTGTTGGTTGTTTGAAGCCATGAGAGGCTAAACTATCTTGGGTGATTCTTGGTGTTTGATGTATGGGTTAGGTTTATTTTGATTTCTTGTTGGTTGTAGAGTAATGGGCTTGCATTAATTGAAGTTTTCCTACTTGTATTTAATGAATTGACATGCATTGAATGGTGGCCACATTTAGTGTGTGTTCTTGGTGTTTGTGTGTGTTTTAGAATATACATGAATTTAGACCAAAAGTAGGAAGAACTACCTAGCATTCTCTAGATTTAGGTGTTTGAGACAAGAAACAACTACCATATGAATTTAATTGTGCACTAAAATTGTGTGGAAGCCATAGGTTTTAGTGTGCAAAGGTAGAAGTGAGACCGAAGGAGATCTTCTAGTCTTTAATTCCATTGAGACCGAAAGGAGATGTGGAGTGAAAAATAGGTGGTTTTCTTAGATTAAACACTTGAACTAGGGAGTGTAAAGTAGTTGGCTAAAACATCTAGGGCAAGAATTGTGCATTAGAGTTGTGTGGAAGCCATAGGCGCTAATGTGCTCTAGGTGGGGATGAGACCGAAAGGAGATTCCTCATTCTATAATTTCGATGAGACCGAAAGGAGATTCGGAGTGAATGGATGTAGTCACTTAGTTAAGATGCCCTACACTCGGTTGCCTTTAGGAGTCAAAATACCTTTGCATTAAACCCAAGGATCACCCTCCTTCATCATTTGTGTGTTTTTCTCTTTGTTTCAATGGTCTTGTTTTAGTTAGTTAAATGTCACTCTCTAAATCATTGCATTAGTTAACATAGATAGCAAATAATTAGTTGCACTTAAATTCTTGTTTTGTCCCCTTCCCTGTGGAAAATGATCCCTATGCTTTACTACAATTGATTAAGTGAGGTTTAGGTGTATATTTGTGTGAGTTTGAGCTTTATTTTGACGCACTTTTGCACACACCCAATCCGCTCACCAAATTTTGGCGCCGTTGCCGGGGAAGGGCAACGGAACTAGTTTTTAGGTGTTCTAATTGTTTGTTAGTTTTGTGTTTTTTGTATATATTTAGAAGATACCTGTTTGTGTTTGTATATATTTTCATTTTAACTTTCAATGGCCGAACAGGGAAAACAAAGAGAACGGTTGTTTGGGGAATTCTTAGAGCCTAATTTCAATGCTTGTGCATTAGAGCCATGGTTCAACAACCGTATAAGTGCTTACCCGGTTGAAGCTGAGAGCTACCAATTTCAACAAGAGGGATTCCTAGAGATTGATATCGGCCCAAACATTGGGGCTCAATTGGCTGCATTAACCGATAGGATTAATTCTTGGGAGGAGAGGATGAACTGGAATCCGGTCTTAATATGTGGACTTTGCCAAGGAGACCACTATACGGATCAATGTGACTGGGCCAGGGTTGAACCCCTCAACTTCATGAATAATTTTGGGCAGCAAGGACATTTCAACCAAAACTGGGGCAACAATGGCAGCTACCAAGCAGAAAATCAAGGTTGGAACAACCAAGGAGGTGGTCAAAATTGGAATAATCAAAGCAATCAAAGTTGGGACAATTCGGGGCCATCGTTTTCTAATGTATCATGGCAAACTTCAGGATTTGGGAATCAAATGAATAATCCCATGGACAGAAACCCAAATTTTGAAGAACTCTTGATGAAAAAGATGGAAGAAATCCAGCTTGAGATGAGAAGTTTCACAAAGCTTTTAGAAGACCATCCCATGAGGTTGAACTTGCACGAGACCATGGTGTTCGATGAGAATGATGCCATGAATTATCCAAGAGAGAATCTGGACCACTTCCGTGTAGATACGGTAGAAGAAGGTGTTGGTGAAATGATGAAGGAGGAGTGGTGTTTTGAATCTCAAGCAATGAAGACAATTATTCCCTCCAAAACTCCCCTTGAGTTTGATGAAGAAGATAATAGAATAGATGGACAACTTCGTGAGATGGTTAAGAATTGGTTTGTAGATGAGTCCATTTATGAAATAATAGGGGAAGATTTTGAAGTGGTTGAAATCAACCAAGAGTTGCTCGTGGCCAGTGGTGAAGATAAGCTAAAACTGTCCGTCGATGAGCCGCCCAAGCTTGAGTTAAAGCCCTTACTCCCTCGGTTGGAACATGCATTTTTGGAAGAGCATGAAATGTTGCCTGTGTTAATATCATCTCCTTTGGAATCCAAACAGGAAGAAAAGCTTTTGGGGTTAAGCACTCTTAAAGAGGCCATTGGGTTTACCCTTGAGGATGGTAAGGGTATTAGGCCATCAACTTGCATGAAACAAATGTTGTTGGAAGAGGAGGTTAAACATGCAAGGAAAAGACTAAAGCAAGGAATAGGATGAAATGGATTGAGTCGAGCCGGCGACGTTAAAACCAAGCGCTTCTTGGGAGGCAACCCAAGCGTATCCTTTTGTTTTAGTTTAGTCCATTTTGTTTCATTTTGTTTTGTGTTGGTTTGTTTTGGTTTTGGTTTTGGTTTTGTTTTGTGTTGTTTTGTTTCTTATTTTTGTTTTGTTTGTTTTGTTTGTTTTGTTTCTTGTGGATTAAGAGGTTGATGCATGTAGTTTGCATGTTTGCTAAGACAAGGGATGAAATTAAAAAAAAAAAAAAAAAAATTGCGTGACATGAAACTTTTGACCTTGTGTGATCTTTTAACACGCAAGTGTCTCTTTGGCGCAGAGGCGGTCTTTTTGGCGCATTTTATACCCGTTGGCGCACTTATCATTTCCAACTCATTTTTCTTCATTTCTTACCTTTGTTTTTGCAATTTTCTCTCAAAACCTTTCATCCACATTTTGCATTTCACATTCTTCTTCAAGTCCAATCCATCTTAAGTGATCTAAACACCTTTGTAAACACATTTCCACCATCAAATTCATCCAAGAATCCAAGGTATGTATGGTTGAACCTTTCAAATTTCATTACAACGGTGATTTTGAATTGCTTTAAATATGATTCCTAGTGGATGATATTTGATGAAATGTTGTGTAATTGGGATTGTTTGGGCTGTTTGTTAAAATTTTAGGCTAGGGTGCTTGCTAATTTTGTGAAATTTCAAGTTTTTCACCATGCACATCATGTGTTTGACAAAATGCCTCAATGAGTTATTTTGGATGAATTGTCAACTTTTTTGTATTCATTTGAAATCCTAGAAATTCATTGATGAATCTTAACATGATGTTGCATATAAAACTGAGTTTTAAGTGAAAAAAAAAAAAAACTTGATGAGTTTTTGAAGCCTAGCATCATGCACACATTGAGTAATCAAATGTCAATGCCTAAACCATTGTGTGCAATTTTCTCATGTGGCATTATCTTCTTAAGTGCAATCCTTAGTTTAGATGTTTTGACACTTGAGTTGAGTTTGGACGACGTGAAGTTTGTAAATATTCTCTTTTCTATTTTATGTTATTGCATTTAGGTTTAAAGTTTATTTTTCTGCATTTTGTTAATTTATTTTCTTTAATTAGTTTTGGTAAATTATGCCTATCACACACTTGCACCCCCTAGTTTTAGTGCTTAACATGCAACATATCTTAAGTTTGGGGGAGGTGTGAATACGCAATCATGCAACATGCTTTAAGTTATTTCACAATTTTGCAACCGAAAACATGTATTTCTTCTTTCCCACCCGCCCCACCCTTCATGCATGCATTTTTGAAGCATTGAGGACAATGCTCATCTTAAGTTTGGGGGTGGAAGCTTAAAGCTTTTGATGTAACCTAAGTTTGGGGGTGTTTATAGGAAGAAAATACATGAGATTTCATGGGTGAAATTGGCTTAAAGTGAGGCTTTTATTGAAATATTCAAGATGTTGCTTGTTTTGTTTTTTTTTGGAACTTTTGAATGGTTGGCAAGTAATGGCTGAAATATGCACCACTTAAGAAACATTTTACTGAATAAATGCATGCGAGAAGTAACGAAATGAAAGCATTAGTCAATGATGAAAATGTTGGACTGAATAGGCATGGAATTTGTAATGCATGTCTTTTGATTCCTTGTATTTGGAGGAAAGTTTTGCATGTTAAATGGTGTTGTTACAGTGCACGTCAAAGAGGAGTGTTTGTGAGATGTAGTGTATTGATTATGATGCGGTTGCGAGTAAATGTAGTGTCCCTAGTCCACCCTAAAGTTATAGCATTTCACTTCACAAACTTGGAAAATGACTTAGGCTTGTTATTAGTTTTGCTTATGAGATTCTGATTTTGTTGAATAATTGCCACTCCGCTATGAGAATGCTCTTAGGGGATGTCCCTTAAGTGAACTCGTATGAGTGGTAGAAGTATAAAAAGCCGAAAAAACTCTTGGCAAAAAAAAAAAAAACGAAAAAAAATAAATTTGTAAATGAGTGAGGAAGTACCCTAAGTATAATGTCATGATGGTTGCTTAAATGTGATGAAAATTGCCTAGATGGTAGCATGACAACTTAGGGGAAAGAGGGAATAAAAAGTCTTAAGGATTTCAAGGAAGTGAAATTTTTCTATGCAACTGTAGGGCACACTAGTGGCATGATTTTGTGACCTCTACTCAGTTCTTGCATTGCATTGTTCATGAACATTTACCTCCATCACACACACACACACACATCATTTAATGTGTGAAGATTAGTACAGAAAAACAAGAAAGAAGAGGGTCATGCATTGCATTAGTACGTGCCGAAATTGTCCAACTCCGAGACGTGAAGATGTTTTCATTTCTTAAAACTCTCAATATGCATTGTTCAGTAGAATGAGGCGACGAGTGGTTGCCTGATAACTCTATTTTATATAGAGTTTTCTTATTAATTTTGGTTAGAAATTGGCTTGTGTTTTACTTTGTTTTTACATATTTTGGCCAAATTATCCTTTGATTTTATGAGTTCTAAGATTTCCAATATTTCTAGAACTTTTTGAGTTTAATCTTGAGAACAAAGGACTAACCAATTATTTTTATCAAAGCTTGACCAAATTACTTCAACAACAAGACAAAGAAGATTTTCTTTTGTTGGCTGCAACAAAGAAAAATGAAGCAACCGACAGCACACAAGGAGAGGAAAACTGAAATTTTGGCCAAATTATCCTTTGGAAACCCACTCATCTTCCGGAGATCATAACTCTTGATTCAGACGTCCAAATGAGATGATTCAAGATGATATGGAAAGCTAAGAAAGAGAGAAAAAACTTTCATGAAGAAAGTTTTCTCAAATTCTGGAAGAAAAAGGACCACAACTGGACAGAAACTTGAAGATTTTTTCTGAAAGTTTCTTTAGCTGAGTTCAGACATTCAGCAGGCTGCTTCACGGTTTTTGTAGCACAATTTGATAGCAACATTCAAGAAGAAGAAGCCTTCTTACTTAGCCAAAGGAAAAGAGAATGAATAAACAAATCGGACAACAAAGAAAAAGAAACAGCCGAGCAACACAATTTAGAAAAGAAAACAGTCGGCTTGAACAAAAATCAGTTACCATTCATTCTTTACAAAGGAGGCCAACTGCAAAGAAATAAAAGAAAGGACAGAATCCAGCACACAAAAGGAATGCTTAGTAACAAAAGGCTGCTACACTTCGGACAATAAAGAAGGAAATAAAAGAAGGAAGAAGCCAGCTTTTGAGTGAAGAAACTGAGCACATGAGAGCATAACCAACCCAGCTGCATCTTTTTATTTTTCTAAAGAAAGAGTGCATGAGGACAGCAAGAAAGTCTCTCCAAAATGCAGTCTCACATGGGCAAAAACAAAGCTCAGAAAAATCGGGCAGCAACATGGAGAGAAACAAGCAAACAGCCGAGCATGCACACGAAGAAAGAAAAAGAAAAGAGAATCAAGTCACATGAATTGCCAACTACAAAAGCAAAGCTTGGGCTGTTTTATTTGCTGGAAAAGAAACCAAGCACATGGCAGCAACAACACCTTCGGCAGAGCAAAGAAAGAAGAGCAAATCCTTGCTTATAAATAAGAAAGCTTACAACGGAGGAAGACATTCCATTTCAGCTGATCCCATTTTCAGCCGAGCAGCATTTCTAGTTTTCTTTAGATTAGATTTAGTTTAGCCAAGCTATTTTTCTTTCTATTTTCCTGCAGTAGTTTAGAGCATCCAGCCTTCTTCATTCTTTTGTTTTGTTTTCTTTTCAGTAGTTTGGTAGGATTTCATTAGCTTCTTTCGGTTTTTCTTTTCAGAAACTTCAGCAGCATTGTTCACGGTTTTTCTTCAGTACTTGTTGCCATTATTCTCGGTTTTCTTCAGAGAACTTCCAGCTGCATCTTCTGACGTTGAAGCTCACGGGTTCAGCAGCAACTTCAGCAGCCTTCTTCGGGTTTTCGGATGCAAACTTCAGCAGCTCTTCGGTTTCTTCTTTCTTTTCTGCAGAATTTTTTTTTGTTTTGTTTCTTCAGTTTTGTTTTACTTTGTTCTTGTTGCTTCATTGATATGTGATGGAAACTCAGCTGCCAAGACTTGACTTGGGTGTAAAGCTAGCTTAAATTGTTGTTTCCTTTTGAAGTTTCGGGTAGAAGCAAAAACAAAGCATGCACATGCAGAATTTTGTTTTTCCTCACATATTTTCTACTGTTTTTGTCTTTTTCTTGGTTTCTTTAGTTTATTTTAGTTATCAATTTTAGCTTTCTTTTATTGTTTTAGTTTTTAGTTTTATTTAACAATTTTAGTAATTTAAGTTTTGTATTTTGTTATGAAATTTTTGGCTAAGTATTATTTTTAAGTACCAATCATCTACGGCTTTTGTTTGGACTTTATTTTTTATTTTTATTTTCAATCATGTTTAAATTTTTGGTGATAGTCTTTTATATTAATATGAACTAAATTCTTTTTCTAGGGTTTTGATGTAGCCTAACTATGAAGTCTTAATATTTTTCTATTAATATAATTTGATTTAATTTTCTATGGTTGAGTATTTATCTTTGTGCTTAATGCTTCTAATTACTTGATCACTAATTAGATGATTTGTTAATCATAACGAATTGGAAGAGGAGTTATGTGTCAAGTTCATTGAGATAAATGCCATAAATTGCATGTAGGATAGGAATATACCTACATGGTTTGTGTAGTTGCTATATGAGAATCCATAGAAATTAATGACTTCATAATTGTTGTAATTCACATAGGAATATAGTGAATTAGCAATTAGGAAGATTTTTATTAGATCTCGGGAGGGACTAGTAAATAAATTATGGAATCTCGACTATCAACCAGGAAATTAAATTAGATTATAGAAATAGATTAATATTAGGATGGATTAGTTATGGTGAAATCGAAAACCCTAGATCTTTCGTCAACTTAATCTATTAACTTGCTTTGTTTAGTTTTTAATTTTAGTTTTAATTAAGTTTTAAAATTACTTTTAATTTAGCTTATCCATAAAATATTTTTTCTTCAAATAAAGTTAGAACTATTTTAATTTCGGTATTTAATAATTCATTAGTCTCTGTGGGAACGATAAATTATATTCACTCTATATTACTTGTTAACGATCACGTGCACTTGCGTGTAAAATTCGTAACATTGCCTAACTAAGCTAGTACTTGCCATTAAAAAAAAATAAAATAAAAAAAATATATATAAAAAAAAAATGTAGATGAGAATCTGAATATGCATGTCTCAATGAATACATTCCACATATTGTTGCTATACGTAGAAAATTGCTTGGGGACAAGCAATGGTTTAAGTTTGGGGGTATTTGATGAGAATCAAATATTCATAAACTTAGATATGTGTTTTTCATGCTTTAGCATAGATTTCATTGAGATATGCCATGTTTATTAGATAAATCACATTATATTTGTGATTCTCATATTTTATGTGTTTTGTAGGAAAAAGGGATAAAAACCACTTATCTTCTAAAGTTCATAACTTTTGATGAAAATGTCCAAATGAGATGAATGAAGATGCTATGGAAAGATGAGAAATAGATAGAAAACTTTCATGAACAAAGGTTTCTCAAATTCCGAAAGAAAATGGACCAAAACTGGGCAAAGGCAGAACAAGGCAGAACCGAAGAAGAGGAAAACAGGGAGAAAAATCAGCCATCTTCCGGAGGCCATAACTCTTGATTCAGACGTCCAAATGAGATGATTCAAGATGATATGGAAAGCTGAAAAAGAGAGGAAAAACTTTTATGCAGAGAGTTTTGTCAAACTACGGACGAAAAGGGACCAAAATGGGACGAAATCAGTACGATGCCTGAATCCTGAAATTTGCAAATTTCGTCCCTAATGTTTTGGAAGCTTTACATTTTCTCCCCAACGCCCCTAGCTGTATTAATATCCCATTTTCTGCAGAAAAACACAAGTAGGAAGTAGATGAGGAACATAGAAGAGGTTAGAGTAGAATAGATTGTAGGGTTAAAGTTAGTTTTTACATTTTTTGCACATTTTCCCCAACTCACACCCGTGAGTTTCATTGGAGGCTAGGGTTTGGTTCTTTTTGTGGCTTGAAAACTGGAATCCTTGGAGTTGTTTTGGCTCGTAAGGTGTTTGGATTTGGTTGGAATCATCACTCTTTTGATTAAGGGGAGTATTTTCTTTCAATTACTTGTGCTTTTAATGGCTATATTTCCTTGTGATTGTTGGTTGTTTGAAGCCATGAGAGGCTAAACTATCTTGGGTGATTCTTGGTGTTTGATGTATGGGTTAGGTTTATTTTGATTTCTTGTTGGTTGTAGAGTAATGGGCTTGCATTAATTGAAGTTTTCCTACTTGTATTTAATGAATTGACATGCATTGAATGGTGGCCACATTTAGTGTGTGTTCTTGGTGTTTGTGTGTGTTTTAGAATATACATGAATTTAGACCAAAAGTAGGAAGAACTACCTAGCATTCTCTAGATTTAGGTGTTTGAGACAAGAAACAACTACCATATGAATTTAATTGTGCACTAAAATTGTGTGGAAGCCATAGGTTTTAGTGTGCAAAGGTAGAAGTGAGACCGAAAGGAGATCTTCTAGTCTTTAATTCCATTGAGACCGAAAGGAGATGTGGAGTGAAAAATAGGTGGTTTTCTTAGATTAAACACTTGAACTAGGGAGTGTAAAGTAGTTGGCTAAAACATCTAGGGCAAGAATTGTGCATTAGAGTTGTGTGGAAGCCATAGGCGCTAATGTGCTCTAGGTGGGGATGAGACCGAAAGGAGATTCCTCATTCTATAATTTCGATGAGACCGAAAGGAGATTCGGAGTGAATGGATGTAGTCACTTAGTTAAGATGCCCTACACTCGGTTGCCTTTAGGAGTCAAAATACCTTTGCATTAAACCCAAGGATCACCCTCCTTCATCATTTGTGTGTTTTTCTCTTTGTTTCAATGGTCTTGTTTTAGTTAGTTAAATGTCACTCTCTAAATCATTGCATTAGTTAACATAGATAGCAAATAATTAGTTGCACTTAAATTCTTGTTTTGTCCCCTTCCCTGTGGAAAATGATCCCTATGCTTTACTACAATTGATTAAGTGAGGTTTAGGTGTATATTTGTGTGAGTTTGAGCTTTATTTTGACGCACTTTTGCACACACCCAATCCGCTCACCACAGAGTCACATTAATAAATAATAAACATAATAAACATAAATTTAATATTTTTTTTTGTCTAAAGATGAGATCTGTATTAACTTAATGAAAGTTAATGAGTACATGGAAGGTCCTCAAAGAGGACTATTCTTAGCACAAAAATTGGCTAAGACTAATTAACAACACGTCGCTAACTAAGTCTAGATATCCCACAAAAGAACACTACACACCCTGATTGGGGAATGCAGTATTACCACCGTTAACTAGAAGAAAATTTTGCAACATCTCCTCTTGGAAACTAATGATATCCTAGTTCTGAGATAGCAGAAACCAGCCCAAACACATATATACCCACAAGCTGACATATGAACGACAGCTATGAACACAAACTATCAACAACACGCAATACGAAGATCAACTGACAACGGATGTACGAACATCACCCCTAGCTGAATTGGATTGTCGAAACTCCAGGCATTCCCTCTGGGCCATCCCCAGCACAAGCTGCTCCTCCATCCACTCCTGCTGGAACACCCACAAGTTTCTCCTTTTCCATAGATGCCAAAGGATGTACACCGTAAATTGAGCCCTCTCCACCCAGAAAGGTGCTCGTTGATGAACACAAACATCCTGCCACCATGCCGAGAATGGACCACAAAGTAAGGGTGTATGAGGCCATCCCAGTGACACAAGACTTCATATTTGCTGAACACATCTGCAAAACAAGAAAGCATGTCCACAGTTTCAACTTCCTCATGACAAGAACATAAATTTAATATATAAAATAAATAAAATTCAACACGTTTAATATTCTTAATAAGAGCAACACTAAATATTACATCACATAAAAACAAACACATAGATATTAAACAAATAAAAAGTATGTGTTTATGATTTTGGTCTATAAAATTTCTACATTAAATTTGACCAAAAAAAAATTAAAGTAGATGAGAGTGAATAAATTAATCCAAATAAAATAAGATTTCAAAGGAGTAATTAAAAGAATAGTCATTAAAGTCTTAAAAGACAATACAGAAAATAAATTATATAAAATTCTTTGTAATTTGTTTTACTATAATTCAACTATTTTACCTTTTTAAGACAATTAATTAAGCCTTAATTAAATATTTAATAATATTAAAAAAAATCCGACACATAATAATAATGTATGAAAAACAAACCTAATCATATTAGAAGAAGGAAAAAAAGAAAAAAAAAGAAAAAGTAAAAAGAAAACTTAAAGGGGGATGTGGGATTAGAGGCAGGGGTAGGGGGTCAAGTGACTCCTCTGGACCTTATGTGGATTCGCTCTTGAGGAAAACTTAAAAGGAAATGTGGGATTAGGGGCAGGGGTGGGGATCAACTTCCTAGACCCTATGTGGATCCGCCCCACATAGAAGTTCTAAAAAAAAAAGTACGTAAAGGCGTTTAAACTTGTGGGTGGAATAACTGAGTTACAAATTATTTTTGTAAAATAAATAAATATATGAAAATGTGAACAGATATATATAAATTGAGCATGAATAAAAAAGATTTTAATCATGATGAAAAATCACACCATGCATGATGAAAAAGACAATGATCAATCCGGAACAAAATGATAGATCCTTTTTTTACCACAAGAATAATTATAGTTCTCATACAAAACCTTTTTTGTAAAAAAAAATCTAGTTCTGAATCAATAAAAATTTAAGCTCTCCACCATTATAAAAGTAGACAAAATTTTGCTTAAAAATGCTGTTCCAATGATAATGCATTATATTGGCAAATCAATTATCAGTGCATTGCACCCAAAAAAAATAAAACCAAAAGCTTGAAAATCAAACCTTTCTATTGTTGTAGTCGCATATTAGTTTGTGGAAGTGAATGGCAGGGCAATTCTCCTTTGGCAGGGACAAGCATGCATTTGCATTGCATCCATGCCAAGGGAGGACTGCACTGTTATTCCTACCACATTTTGCCTCTGATTATTCAATTCAAACGCAAAAACTCGAGGTTGAATTGCATGTCCCATGAATGGAAAACCCCCATTTATAGAAAGAAGTTCCGCACATTGATTTTGGATATGCCAAAGAAAGACTTGGCATATGCTGAGACTATTCCTATAGGGTTCGTTTCCTCGTGAGCTTTCATGCATGGTCCCAATCGATTCCCTTCATCACCAGCAGCCGCTTGTGGAATACTTCTTTTCATAATCTCACTTTCTTCAATCTTTTTCTTTTCTGTGGTTTAGATGCCCTTTGCCCAACAAGTTAGATGTTTTGGTCCATTTAACTAATTTACTTAGGTGACTTTTGCTTTCTCCGACTTTGTGAGTCAATTAGTTTTACTTAGACTCTATAAGGTGAGTTCTAAGCTTTTCATTACAATTGGACAATGATATATATTTTATTATTTATATTTAATATAATGATTGCTTATTTAGAAAAAAATATATATATTTGAATATCATGTCGACACTTTTACGAGAATTTAGTACGTGTTGCTTTTCTATCAAAGATGAAGATATTTAAACCTCTCTCGAAATCCACTTGTACGTATATTTTCAAAGATATGATAGATATGACCTCTCCGCACCCATATAAATTTGCGGGTAGTTGTTATTAAATTAGATCGAATACTTTACGAAATTATCCGAATAAAAAGCTATTTAATTCATAAAAAGAAAAAAAAAGTGCCTATGCGTTCGTACTGATGTACTTTAGTCTATTTATTATTAACATCAAGTCAAAAATAAGGAGCTGGCTCTGTGGGAACTTTGATTACTTTTGGAATCATATCTTAAAATTTGTTACATGCATGCATGCAGTACGTTATGTGACGCCAAAGTCGCTGAAATACACTGAAAATGAATTTGTCCTTAAAGATATCGATATATAGGACAATGAAATTAGCAGCCCATTGAATGGACGAAATAGAAAATGCTATTGAATCTTAGGAATGTGCCATTTTTCTGGAAATCACGAATGTTTTTCAATTGTCAATATTCATCCACTAGGAAAGTATACGTAGAAAGAGGAAAGTACATTCCACGGAGATTCCTGTTCGACAGTTTGATTTCTCAAGAAGTTTCCATTTTCTGGCCCTTTGAAGAGTAGAGGGTCAGGACTCAGCAGGAGAGGACGCAAAAGGACACCCCTGAGAGGAGGGGCAATGGAAATGGAGTACTTTACGTTGTTTTTGAATGAATTACATCTCATTTTGTATTTTTTTATTTATAAAATAAATAATTATAGAACTAAATAGTTATAGTATTAATAAAGATATTTAGTTTGAATCTGCTGCAGGAAATTCTTGTGTTTTTAGCACATCTTAGAAATCAGCTGCTTGAGTACACACACATATATTTTGAAGAAACTATTCGTTATCGAAACTATATCTTAAGTTGTGTGTAACGTTACTGTCTATAATACAAATTTCAATTCCATTATACACTCTTATACTTAAATTAGCTGCAAATTGTGATACTTTAAATATTGCATATCTTAAATAAGGATTACAGAGTGTTTGCATATGCATGACACATTATGTAGAGTTTAATTAACTCAAAAATATTAGAGTCCTATTGTAAAATATTGATTTATTGGAATAAGTGTTACTATGTTCATTAGAATAAAATATTGGCACATCATATTTAATTTCTCCGACCAACGTACACTCCATCCCACACTAACCATAGAATTAACACCATGTATCTTTAGGTAAATATAATTTAAATTGCGATTTCACCACACCCCTAATTCAAGTGTTCAAAACCCGGCAATGATACAATTTTTTCCATCCAAAGAAAACAGTTTGCTTTGCATATTTTTCTTTATCTAAAAAAATTAGTTTTAAGTAAAGATTTTATGTTATCTTGTACATGTAATGACTATACATGGTTTATAATTAAACAGTAAAAAAATTATAATTCTAAAATTATATAACTAATCTACAATATATTGTACATTGTAACTCTTAATAAACTTCAAAACTTGAAGTTAATAAAAGGGGGGGGGGGGGGGGGGGGGGGAAGCGTATAAAGTTTTAAGAAAATTCAAATTGCCTACAAATACAGCGCCGTGGATTTAACCTCAACCTATTTTTCTCCATCTATATATTAAGTATAATTGTAAAAGTTGTCATTCGAAAATATTTTTACCAATGTATAAACTTTAATTGACAAAGAAATTGGACTATAAAATGAAAATTCATGAAAAAACGGATAATTGTAATTCTTCAAAATTAACTTGAATCATTATTAATTATTGCGTTTGTCTTTCATCAAGATTAGAGAAACTTTTCTTAAGATGAAGAGAAATTAATACTGTCCAAAGGAATTTTTATTAGTTTTGCATGGATGTACATACATCTCCTCCTGTTCATATATACAATCCAATTTCATCCATCCCAAATATTAATTTGTGAATCATAGATCTCCATATCATGAGTAATAATATTCATAGTTAAAAATTCCCATGATTTTTTCAAGACTAATATATAGTATCTGCATAGTAAAATATTAGTGGATATTAAAATAACTGCTGCTTAAGGAGTTATAGATTGTTTCTTTAGCCCATGATCTAAAACCCTTCTCAACAACCCCCCCAAAAAAAAAAGTACGAATGCAAACCACTGAGAATAACATAAAAATAAAAACAAGAAATTCTACGAAATTAGCATATGCTGAACCAGGCAGTTTCTTGTGCCTTTATTTATTTTTTATTTTTTTTTGGGAGGATAAATAATGTTTCATTTAAAATTAAGCGATTTATTGGACCACCGAGTGCATGGAAATAATGGAATGGAAGGGCACATAAGTTGAATAGTTCCGTAGAATATCCCATCGCATTTCGTTTTTTTTTAATATATATATATTATAAAAGTCTCAAATTCTGAATTTCCTGATTGTAATCCTTTTCATCTTATCGCTCAACACTAGCCCTCTCTATCTTATCGCGTATCCTTTCTCCTTTATCATATTTTACTATATATATTTTCATTACAATTCCTGTCGTTTACTAATTTCCCTACCTTATTTATTACCTGTATCTACTATTTAGGAAAAATACCATCCCCCATTCTTACTAAGAAACTGAAAGAAACTTCACCAGCGGAAGAAGGAGTGTGCAATATCAGTCAGCCATAGACCCCCAGTTACGGGATCTAATCCTCCCCGAAAAGTAAGAAATTCCGCATATTTTGATCAATTCAAGGTAAAAAATGGGGTTGCCCCTTCGGCAAAACTAGGATAAAGTTGAGCCAAAAGATCCCGATTGAAGATAAAGTTATTCTTTTAGATCCAAACTGGACCTTATTTATTTTTATTTGTTAGTTTTTTTTAATCAATTAATCAAATCGAGGGTTTTAACCATTTTCTATTAACCAACCCATTAAACAGGTGGAAGATTCATTAAATTGTGAAACGTTACCCTACCATAATGTGATGTGTTTCCAATGCCAATAAAAAGTAACCCGTCCAATAGTATTTAACATCCAAAAAATGGCTAAATAAAATGCGTCCCATGCCGAAATATTGCAACCTCCTGGCTGTCTCTACACCCCTACCTCCTTTATCACTGAGCGGTCATTTAGGGGCCTTAGCTGGTGATCCGGGTTGTTTCCCTCTCGACGATGAAGCTTATCTCCCATCGTCTCACTGAAGGAAAGTGAATTCAAAACACTCAATATTACCAAAGAGTACTAATATTTTAGTAACTTTTCAAAGTCACAAATTATAATGTCTAACGCAATAAGTATGAACCACTTGGTACCAAGACTCCCTATGAATAGTAAATCTTCTCCGTTTTGTGAATAGTAACAAACACATGAAATCTTCTCTTCACCCCCTTCATTCTCCCCTGTGGAAAATGGGGGAGGTACCACGTCTTCATTCCTTTTTTTTTCATTTATAGTAATAGACTTTAACCCCTAATTTTAGTGCTTCCCCTACCCTTTTTGTTGGTCCGATGTTTCTTCAACTGATTTTGATGGTTCAGAAACGGAGACAAATAATTCTTGGGTTGTGCTTACATGTGGTTCTTCTCATTGTTTCTGTTGGCTTCTCCCGAGTTGGAGTCAACTGATTATGGAATCGGGCAGCTCATCGGGAGGAACAAACCAACCCAACTGATGAAGAAGATGTGAAAGTTGGGCCCCCTTGAGGGTAGCCAAGTTGGTGTGGCGGGTGAGCGCGTAACCGTAAGATCACGAATTCCAATCCCCCTGCTGACACCTTCTTGGTTGAGCCCGTCTCATAGGGCTTGCCTAGTGTGGTTTACTTCTCATATGAGGGTTTGCGGGCTATTCTACAGGAGTAAGGTTTACCTAGTGCGCACCCTTAGGTGGCAGCTGTAGGTTCCCTTGTCAATAAAAGATGTGGAAGTTGGATGATAAAAAAAAGCATGGGGTTGTCATGTTTTTCTTTGTCTTGGGCTGATTTTTGTTGTTGAAGTGATGTGGGTTTGATGGGTGCTAGCTGGGTTTGTAGAGGGGTAGCGGCTACGGGATGGGGAAGAAGAAAAATTAGGGTTTTTTTTTTAAGTGCTGCAGTCTCTCCATACGGTAGTAGCAGAGCTGTCTGACTATTCAACGCTCGCAACAGTAGTTAGGTGGTGGCCATTAGTAGTGGGCTAATTAATATGAGTAGCATCATTTTTTGTATAGTATTAGCGAACCGATATAACCGGGCTTTTGTATGGGCTCCTCCCCGCCTAGTGCGGCATTTTACCTCTCCGTGGGTCTTTTACCCCTCTGTGGGTCTTTGGTTTTTGTGGGTTAGGTTAGATACCAATACCATGAAACGCAACTAACCCTTGTGGTTATGTTTTTAGGCCATTAGTACCTCTGTTAATATACTATTGTTTTTAGATGAAAAAAACGCAATAAGTATGAAAAGACAAAATTCAATTATGACGCTTCTTAAAAAAATCAAAATAATAAGGGATAATTTTTTCTTTTCATACTTGTTATATCAGTTATTATGACTTGTCACTATGAAAAATTTCTAAACATATCACTACTTATTACGAAATTTTTTTTTCATATTTCAGTATAATTCTTGTCCTATACTATTTTTCTAAAAAGTTCACAATAGTCACTAATAAATAAGTTAAAACCCAATTTGGATCTAAAAATTTAACTTAATAGATAATAGATCCATCTTATTTATTAAATATTTTATATCTCTCTAAATTTGATATAAAACTGGTAATTTACCTGTGAATCTCAACATTAACTAAATTTTAGAGAGTTGATTAAGCCCGTCATTATGTTCCGAAATTCGTGATGAAATGTTTTTTCTTTTTTTTATTTTTTTTGTAAATAAAATATTAGTAGAGACTAATATGAAACACTCTAAATCGTAATTAAACCTTTTGATTTCTTTACATTGTTAATAATAATAAAAAAATAACATTATGGAAAAAAAAATACTAACGAATTATTGATGCAAATAGCTTTCTCTTTACAATTTCCAGAATAACGAATGTTTGCAGAATATACTGTTCCATGGTGACCTATAAATACATTTTCCACTTCAAACATGATCATCAATCGTAGCAAAATCTAGATCAAATGTGGAGCTGCATTACTGGGCAAATACTCCTCTGGCAGGGGCTTAGTTATTATTATTATTTGGTCACATTCTTCAAAAGTTTGAATAAGCTAATTATAATTAATTAGCTTATTTCAAGCTCTATTACCATAAATAATATAGCCTACTGCCAAAGGAGATTTGCTCGGCAATTCAGCTATGCAATATTACTCTACAACTCGTACATCCACATCTTAATAAGGTCATGGTAAGTCGTTATTGAGCTTTATTATCATTTCTTCATGTAATTGTGCAAACTAGTTATTTTGACTTTGACCTCAACAAGTTGCCAACTTGTCTTCAAAGCCAGCGGTACTTTTAAGAACTTTTTTACTTTTTCCCCTTCTTTGTTAAAATAAAATAAAATTATTTTCTACATTTCATCAATGTTGTTAAAACCGTATTGAAATACGTACATGTGAAGTTAATGGGTCAATAGTCAACTAATTGGACCAGCAGTAAAAAATTGGATAACGTCATTATGACGTAATAAATATAAATTAATTAAAAAATATTAATACTAATATACACATAAATTATTTAGTATTTTTAGTATAATTAAGTCTAAATTTAGTATAAGTTATATAAAATTCTAAATGTATAATTGAATAATTTTATAAAAAAAATAGTATAAAAATATTTTAGATCAAGAATGTATTAAAAATTGTAAAAATTCTCTTAAGGAAACATTTACAATGTTGAATTTGAAAAAAAATTAAAATTTTAAAAGTAAAAAATGTGTTTTACAAAAATTTGGGGCTCAATTATAATTTTTTAAAAATTAATATTACTTTTTGTAAAAATGAAACTTTTGACCCCATCAAATTCAAGACAACCCCGGTTTCAACTGGTCAAACCATGGTTCGATTTTTGACCCAATCAATTACAAGTGATTTTTTAATGCAACTCAGATCAGATTCATAATCGGTTCTCAATCAAACCGATCGAACTGGCCTGTCCAGTCCGAGTTTCATTTGTACTTTGTAGAGTGCTTCCATTCCCAAGTTTGCAATTAATTATAATATAGTTATAGTGCCTGAAAAATTAAAATTGTCTATAGAGGACACATTTTGATCTAACATTTTCTAGGATGGCCCAACTTAATACTCTCATTGTATTAAAAAAAAAAAAAGCACTCTTGGAAAAATATAACTTATTAAAAATTATAAAATACAACACATTAAGTACGACATTAACTACATAACTTTACTCTTGTGTTTTTATTTTTTAGCTATAAAAATATTAAAAGAATTTCATTCAAAAGTCAAGTATTCATTTTTAGGATCAAAAAATAAAAAGTAAACTCTTTGCTTTTTTTACATAAAAAATAATATTAATATTTATGGCATAATTAACTACAGAGATTATTTTATACACTTTGCACACAAAATAGTTAGAAGTATATATATTTCAACATATAATAACTAGCAATACATTAGATGTTGCTTTATTGGCAGACTAAACGAAGTGCCTCTACCTATGCCTAAGCCTCATCTCCAAATGAAATAATAGAAGTAACAGGTAATAATAAAAAGAGTTGAGATGAACCCAAAGATTTAAAGATCATGCATTGTGCAAAAACAAACAAATTGTAATAAATCAGAACTGATGATGGTTGATCGATGAAGAGCAGACTCCAGCTGCAGGATGTGACATTTTGGAAATCTGGCTCCACGCAGATGGCAAAAGAAATAGGACATGCTGGGCAAACGTATACTGATTTTGATAAGCATATGTATACTTTGTTTTCCAGTCTATGCTCCGATTTTTCACTGTACAATTGACAAGTTTTTTAACCACCAAAAAAATATATATACAATTGAAAAGTTATTAGATTTGAGAATTTTTGTGGCCTCATAATATAGGGTGAAAAGGGACTCATTGACATGCTAATTGGTTCACTTGTGATCAAAAGTTGGAAAACAATTTCATCTTTTTTTTCCCAAGTTGCATCTACTTAATTATCTAGTGCACCAGATAAAAAAATAAAAAAATAAATCTTGATTTTAGATATGTAAGTCATGTGCAAAATTTCAAAATTTTCCCCAAATGAATTAAGCTGCACAATACTATAATGTACAACTATTGCACTCAATGATTATTGAGTTTCTGGTCCTTTCCAAGTAAAGATTATTCTTTCCACTGAAATAAGATTGAAAATTTTTGTAGACTTATAACATGATTATAATAATCCTTAAGTAGCAAATTAATGGTTACCAGGGCCTTCTCATAATTCTCTATCCTATTATGATGGAGCTCATGAATTTTTTTTTCTTTGGGGAGAAAGAAAAAACAAAGACAACTAGTCATTTTGTTAAATTAAGATAAATTGTTATATGGAGGGAAACCAATAAGAGAATAACAATAATTATTTGATCACTTGTACTCCTACTATACTATATAATTTTGATTCACACATAATAATTTTAATAGATATATCAAAGATGTATAAAGTGATGCAATCCTTTTATATCTCAGAACTTTAATGAGTGTAAGTTACAAATAACTCTCTTAAATATATTCTTTGAATCTTTAATTTTGAAAGTTAACGTTCTCAAACTATTTATTCATTGTAATACAATATAATTTTTTTACTTGTTTGTGGAAATTGAACATTGATGAATCAAAGATTTGTCCCGTCCATCTCCAATGTCATGAACATCTTTCTTGCAAGGGTGGGGACGTCGATCTCCAATGTCATGAACATCTTTCTTGCAAGGGTGGGGACGGTGTCCCTAAAGACACTCCAACCCTTAAGTCAGTTTAAATTTTTTTGAAAATATCTCTTAGTATGAAAAGAATTTGTTACCTGTTATTGTTACCCAACATGCTTTATATAAATGCTTTGGCAATAGTAGAGTCTCAACAGGAATTCAATTCATCTCTTAGGATGAGGTTGAATTATAGTTGAAATCTAATTTATATTTGTTTGAGATAAGGTAAACTCAATCAGATACTACATTTAACTTTACTACCTCAAGTTTAAGGTCATTTTTATTCTCATCAATTAGTCCCCTAGCCCACATGTAGGATCTTCTAATTCGTAGATCGTGAGCCAACCTGAGAGCTTAAGGATTTCTTGGCTTTGCCGAACAAATTATGTGAACAAGAAAAGTGGGCAGCCGACACGTGAACACGCGTGCGTAGCACAATCCGACGTCAAGAATGTTTGAGAAGCATTTCAAGATTTTGCCGAGTTCCCATGACTAGTCCGAGACCAAGTTGTCTACGGAATTTGGCAAGTTCGTTGACATATTTCGTGGGTTGGTCGTCCCTTGGGAGCAATTTGACATTATTATTATTATTATTATTTTGTGAATCAAGTGTTCAAAAGAGAGTGGCTGCCTTCAGAAAATCATCCAATTTTGAAAGTCTTGCTCAAGGTCAGATTGCAGAGTGTTGAGGTTCCCTGGAACTCAGTACATTCTTTGTAGATATTCTGTATGAAGTTAAGAAGGCAAACTTTTACAGTATGGATCGATGCCCTCAAAACCAAGCTCCCTGATTTCAAGACCTCGGCTTTCTCCATCAAAATAGGACTTTTATGACCAAGGGATCGAGAAGAGTGGTAATGCTATGGCCGAAGAATTTGGCCTTATTTAGACTTTTAAGAAGTCAAAGAACAGGTTGATGTTGGAGATGGACATAGCCAATATTGATGCCCTTTGCTTTGTAAATGTGCTTTGGTTTAAATTTACTTTTGTAGGTCTGCTACCTTGGCGTGGATATTTGAGTGGGTATATACTTTTTCTATGGCATGGACATTTGAGTGGGTATATACTTTTTCTAAGTTCATATGTTGAACTCTTCGTCCCATGTCAGGAGTCGTTGGGAACATGTCAGGAGTCGTTGGGAACATTGCCCTTAGGAAAAAATTGGTTGAATACATTAGCCCGATCTTGAGAATCGTTGAGCACATTGCCCTTGGGGATATTTCAGTTAAAATGCATCCTTTCCAGAGATAGTAAATGAAATTTTCTATACCATGCATAAACAATATTATGAGGATTATCATGATCAATTCATAGAAGGCAAGAGGTATTGATAGAGCATGACTTTGTGTGTGGTGCAACATATACATAAATACAAACATATATAAGCAAAAAAATGCTTAACTTTTGCTCATAAATTGACAAAATGTATTGTGAATATAGCAAAGATAAATAGGCCTTCTTGCTGTGTACATGTTTGATAATTGTTGATGCTGTAATGTTTTCTAGTCAACACCTAGCAACCCAATTATGATGACATTTTGAAGGCCACTCAGCAAAATCAACAAGCTAGAAGCAAGAATTTGAAGAAGTCAAGAAGACAGAGAAAAGAGGAGTAGAAAGAACGGAGATGAAGAAAGAGGAATAGCAAAGAACTCTTTACGTCAAATTAGATTGCATAAAAATCATGCGCCCACATCTCGTGAGCATCTAAATATACCTTCTCATACATTCAATAACCAGGATCCCAATTGCAAAAAGAAGTTAAAACCACAAACATAACAAACTGGTTTAGTGATCGCATAAGCAATTCCATCAATTAAGAAAATATTGCGACTGATAAAGTTAGAGAACGAGCATAAGGAATTAGTCTTCCAAAGGTTATTAAACTAAAGAAAAAGACAACATAAGCTGAGAGTCATCCTCAAATTCAGTGCGTATCAAAACTTAAAATATACCTCAACTTAGTGGAACTCAAACATCAAATTCAAAATCATTGGACAATTGTAATAACGAAGAAAAGGACATGGACACAATTTAATTACTATGCACACTTCTCATTGGACCAGAAAACTCTCATTATGTGATGGAATCTTTTGCTTGGGCTCACAAAGGTTGTATTTTCTGACCATACGAATATGTAAAACAAGTCACAAGTGTCAATTTACTTGGTGAGTATAAATCATGTAAACAAATTCTATTAGTATCTCTTACCATGTCATGATATTTGATGAATTCTTTTGATACATCTATAATGAGGCTATTACATAAAAATCTCCTATTGAACTAAGAAGCACAGTCATCAAAACAACTCCCAAAGATCAATTTAAAACTTGTTTGAAGTATTATTCTTCAAAATTTTTAGAACCCCTTTCGTTCTTAAAAAAATTCCCACATACAAAATGCAAAAAAAATATGCAAAAAAAATATGTATAAAGGCAATAAAATTGGCTTTCAATCTCAGCTTGATTAAGGGCAAATTTCTGAGAACACTTCACGAAAGATTATGGTGACGACCAATATACGCGAAGAAAAGAAAAACGCTTCTTTTTTCCAAATATAATTGTAGTTCTGATAAAACAAATATAGCTGTGTATTCCAAAGACGTACAGTAACCCTATTTTATAATTAAAGAGAGATTAATATTATAATTATTATTAGAACAGATAACCAGTATTCTTACATTATTTGTATTTTCTTCTAATTATTACATTCTATTCAAATCACACCCATTCAATAAAATCTAACGGTATGAAATTGGTTGACGGTACGTACTGATAGGATGAAAAATTGTACATTTTTTTTAGTCAATTTCCTTGTGTTTTTATGCTTAAATTGCTTGTTAAATTGCATGAGCAAAGAAGAAAAAAAGAAATCCTTTACATAAATTGTATTTAGGACCAAGAATAGTAGCATGGTCATAGTCTCAATTGGCGGCTGAATTTTTAGCACTTTCTGCCAACAACAACAAAAGACAAAGCAAGAACAACTTCAACACTTATCCCCACAAGCTTTGACTCAACAAATATCTTCTAGTCTTGGTCGGTTGTACCTTTGCATAATCAGCATCCTTCTTCTGGAACTTCACCTTCTTATGATATGGACATGCCCGAAGGTAGCAAACTTAAAGACAAAAGACTGCGGCCGTGCTGCAACTTAGAGACAAAAGAAGGCAGATTCAGGAGACCAAAACCAACCAAATACAAAGAAGACATCTTCAGCTTACAAGAACCGACAGCATCACAGGAAGGAAAAATTACAGCAGCTAGCTTCGGGTTTGCCTTTGTGCTTTGAGGAACCAAGAATTCTGGAGCCAGCAACAAGACAAAGAATAAGGAAACAAGAAAGTAGGATCCACACGTTGACTTGGAGCATAATTGTGAAGTGGACTTCGGGCAGAATTCTGAAGAAGACAAACTAAGCAGCCGCAATTTTTTTGAATATTATGAAGATAGAAACGCAGCAAGACAAGGAACACAACACCGTGCACAATCCGAAAACAACAAAGAAGTACAAGTTCGGCTACAATAAGAAGACGACAAGTTAGCTACAAAAAGGAAATAGAACTTGACTACAATTTGGAAACAAACTTCTACATTTGTAAGACTCTGAACTGGGCTGCAAATAAGAGACTGAAAAGCCGAGTACAAGAAAGAAACTGCCGAGGATATGAATAAAGGAATAAAATCCGAACACAACTTGAAGAAGATTTCTTCGGCTGTAACTTGAAGAATGACTACTGCAATCAAGAAACAAATAGAATACAGCTGGGATTTGGACACAAGATAGTAGAAGCCGATTACAAGTGCAAGACAAAAGTAAAAGAAAGAAGGATTCGGAGTTAAGCAAATAGCTCTATAAAAACCCGACCAAGGAAGACAAAGGGGAGTACAGACTTCGGCAGACAATTCAAGAAACAGCCTCCATCTTCTCTTCTCTTTAAACCCGTCCTTTGTTTTTTCTATTTTTTTAGTTTAGTTTAGTGTTAGTGTAGAAGAAAGAAAGAGGGCAGAGAACAAAGCAAAAAGAAGGCAGCCGTGAGAAGAAAGAAAAACCGGAACAAGACAAGACAAAACAGCAACTTCTAAACTCTTTCTTTCATTGGTTTTTATTTAATTTTTTTTTTCCTTTTCTTTTATTTCAATAATGTTAAAAATATTTGTGATATTGTTTTATTTTAATATGAGCTAAATTTAATTTTCTAGGGCTACGATGTAGCCTAACTATGAAATTTTTATTATTTTTCTATTAATATAGTTTATATTTATTTTCTCTGGTTGAGTGTTTATCTCCGTTCTTAATGCTTCTAATTACTTGATCACTAATTAGATGATTTGTTAATCATAACGAACTGGAAGGGGAGTTATGTGTCAAGTTCTTTGAGATAAATGCCATAAATTGCATGTAGGATAGGAATATACCTGCATGGTTTGTGTAGTCGCTACATGAGAATCCATAGGAATTAATGACTTCATAATTGTTGTAATTCACATAGGAATATAGTGAATTAGCAATTATGGAGATTTTTATTAGATCTCGGGAGGGACTAGTAAATAAATTAGGGAATCTCGACTATCAACCAGGAAAATAAATTAAACTATAGAGGTAGATTAATAGTAAGATAGATTAGTTATGGTGAAATCGAAAACCCTAGAACTTTAGCAATCTAATAACTTCGTAAAAGTAATTCGTTAATTTGTTTAGCGTAGTTTTAAGTTTTGTTTTAATTTAGTTTCTTAAAATAAAAACAAATATTTTTTTAATTAATCAAATAAAGATAGAATTAACTCAATTTCGGTAGTTAATAACCAATTAGTCCTTGTGGGAGCGATAAATTATACTTACTCTTTATTACTTGTTAACGATCACGTGCACTTGCGTGTAAAATCCGTAACAAGTTTTTGGCGCCGCTGCCGGGGACTAATTTGATTTTATTAATATCGATACCAAGTAGTTCTAGCTTTAATTTGAAATTTTATTTTATTTTTATTTTTATATTTATTTATTTTTATTTATTTATTGATTTGTGTTCTTTTCTCTTTTTAGATATTATTCTGTAGTGCATGAGAAAGTGTAGAAGTGATAATCTACTCCCATTTGATCCAGAGATAGAAAAAACCTGTCGTTTGAATAGAAAGGAGAAGAGAGAAACTTTCGCACTAGCTCATAACACTATGACTGAAGAGGGAGAGAACGTTATTCCTGTCGTTAATGCAAACACTAGAGCATTACGTGACTATGCTTTGCCTACTGCCACATATGATCTCCATAGTGTTATACCTCCACCTGTTGCCGCAAATAATTTTGAATTGAAATCAGGCATAATCCAAATGGTCCAAGCCAATCAATTCACTGGGTTAGCACATGAGGATCCTAATGCTCATATAATGAACTTTCTTGAGATCTGTGATACATTGAAAATAAATGGCGTTTCTGATGATGCCATTAGATTGAGGCTTTTCCCATTCTCACTGAGGGATAAGGCCAAGAGTTGGTTGCTTTCTTTGCCAGCAGGAGCAATCACCACATGGGATATGTGTAGGCAGAAATTCTTGACAAAGTATTTTCCACCTACCAAAACTGCAAAGATGAGAAATGAGATTACCACATTCACCCAGTATGAGATGGAATCACTTTCTGAAGCATGGGAGAGGTATAAAGATTTGTTGCGAGCATGCCCACATCATGGTATCCCAGATTGGTTACAGCTGCAAACTTTTTATAATGGGTTGACTCGATCAACCAAGATACTTGTTGATGCTGCAGCGGGAGGTTCATTAATGGGGAAGACATATGAGGCGGCGTATGCACTTTTGGATGAAATGGCATCTCTGGACTACCAATGGTCTTCAAGTAGATCTACACTACAGAAAAATCATGGCAAGCATGAGATTGATGCTCTCACTACACTATCAGCCCAAGTTGCTGCACTGTCAAAGCAACTTAGTACACTCAATGCAAATGCCATCCATATTCCTCCAGAATCTTGTGATATTTGTGGTGGACCTCATCCTAGTGTTGATTGTCAAGTGGGAAATCCTTTTGCCCCATCTCAGAAGGAACAAGCTCAGTTTATAGGGAATTCAAATAGACAATATAATCCCTATTCCAACACTTATAATCCAGGATGGAGAGACCATCCCAACTTTTCTTGGAGAAATAATCAGCCTGCTGATAAACCTTATGGATTTCAGCCTCCACAGCAAATTCAACCCCAGGCACAAAAGGTGTCTTTAGAAGATGCTCTTGCTCAATTGAGCATGAACACGTCTCAGTTCATGACTAAGACTGAAGCGACACTACAAAACCAGTCAGCCTCTATCCGAAATTTGGAGGTTCAAGTGGGACAACTTGCCAGTGCATTAAATTCTAGACCACAAGGGTCTTTGCCTAGTAATACGGAAATCAACCCTAAGGAACAAGTGAAGGCAATTACACTAAGAAGTGGCAAAGAGTTGCCTGAACCTGAGCCACAGAAGAAGTCAGGACAAGAAGTAGTAGAAATGCAGTCTAAAAAATCTGAGGAACAAACTGAAGAAGTTGAGAAACCCAAATCAAAGTTATTTCCAGATAATCCACCACCCTATGTGCCACCTATGCCATATCCTCAGAGATTCCAGAAGCAAAAGCTAGAGAAGCAATTTTCTAAATTTCTTGATGTCTTTAAGAAATTACATATTAATATTCCTTTTGCTGATGCTTTGGAACAGATGCCTAGCTATGTGAAATTCATGAAAGAGATCCTCTCCAATAAAAGAAAGCTAGAAGAGTATGAGACTGTAGCACTTACTGAAGAGTGCAGTGCCATTCTGCAGAAAAAGCTTCCTCCAAAGCTTAAGGATCCAGGGAGTTTTACTATTCCTTGCACTATAGGCAGCTCTTATTTTGATAAAGCCTTGTGTGATCTTGGTGCAAGTATAAATCTTATGCCTCTCTCTGTGTTCAAGAAACTTGGCTTAGGAGAAGCCAAGCCCACCACAGTTACATTGCAATTGGCAGATAGATCATTCAAATACCCAAGAGGTGTTATAGAGGATGTGCTTGTCAAGGTGGACAAATTTATCTTCCCAGCTGATTTCATTGTACTTGATATGGAAGAAGACCAAGAAATTCCTATTATTCTTGGTAGACCCTTCTTGGCTACGGGAAGAACTCTAATAGACGTGCAAAAAGGGCAATTAACCATGAGGGTTCAAGATGAGCAAGTCACGTTCAATGTCTTTAAAGCACTGAAATTTCCAAGTGAGAGAGACAATTGTATGAAAGTGGATACAATTGATAGGTGCACTAAAGAAAAATTCCAAGCTAGCCATCCAAAAGACCCTATGGAAGCATGTCTTGTGGGGATAAAGAATTCTGAAAATCAAGAGGTAGATACATGCTCCAAACAACTAGAGGCCTTGGCACCTGTGTTCATTAAAAGGCCATTTGAAGACCTTGGAAAAGGTGTTTCCAAACCACTACCTTCAGTTGAGAAGCCTCCACAGTTAGACCTCAAGCCATTGCCCAAGCATCTAAGGTATGCATTCCTAGGTGAGTCCTCTACTCTTCCTGTTATTATTTCTGCATATTTGAATGAAGAGCAAGAGGATAAATTGTTAAGAGTGTTGAGGGAACATAAATCTGCATTAGGATGGACTATAGCGGACATCAAGGGGATTAGTCCCTCAATTTGCATGCATAAAATTTTGATGGAAGAAAACTATAGGCCATCTGTAGATCACCAACGTAGATTAAACCCTAACATGAAAGAAGTAGTAAGAGCAGAGGTATTAAAACTTTTGGATGCAGGGATTATTTATCCTATTTCAGATAGTGCATGGGTTAGTCCTGTTCAAGTAGTACCTAAGAAAGGAGGGATTACGGTAGTTGAAAATGAAAACAATGAATTGATCCCTACTAGAACTGTCACTGGGTGGAGAGTATGCATTGATTATAGGAAATTGAATGCAGCCACTAGGAAAGATCACTTTCCTTTGCCTTTTATTGATCAGATGCTTGATAGATTAGCTGGGTACGCTTATTATTGTTTCTTAGATGGTTATTCAGGGTATAACCAAATTTCTATAGCCCTAGAGGATCAGGAAAAGACCACCTTTACATGCCCCTATGGTACATTTGCTTATAGGAGAATGCCTTTTGGTTTGTGTAATGCACCTGCTACTTTTCAAAGATGCATGATGGCAATTTTCTCTGACATGGTGGAACGTTTCATTGAAATATTTATGGATGATTTTTCGGTGTTTGGCTCTTCTTTTGATACATGCTTATCTAACCTTAAACTTGTGCTTAAACGATGTGAAGACACTAATCTAGTCTTGAATTGGGAAAAATGTCATTTTATGGTTCAAGAAGGAATAGTGTTGGGTCATAAAGTGTCTGCAAAAGGGATTGAGGTTGATAGAGCTAAAATAGAAACAATTGAAAAATTACCACCACCTACTACTGTAAAAGGGGTAAGAAGCTTTCTTGGACATGCAGGATTCTATAGGAGGTTCATAAAAGATTTTTCAAAAATGACCAAACCTTTGTGTAATCTTCTTGAAAAAGATGTGCCTTTTAATTTTGATGATGATTGTCTAAGAGCTTTTAACTTATTGAAAATTGCATTAGTATCTGCCCCCATTATTGTTGCTCCATCTTGGCATTTACCTTTTGAATTGATGTGTGATGCAAGTGACTATGCAGTTGGTGCAGTTTTGGGTCAGCGAAAAGGTAAGATCTTTCATGCTATATACTATGCTAGTAAAACTCTTAATGAAGCACAATTAAATTATGCTACCACTGAAAAAGAGTTATTAGCAGTAGTATTTGCTTTTGATAAATTCAGATCATACTTAATTGGTTCCAAAATTATTGTTTATACTGATCATTCTGCCATTAAGTATTTAATAGCAAAGAAAGATGCAAAGCCTAGGTTGATTAGATGGGTCTTATTATTACAAGAATTTGATCTGGAGATCAGAGACAAGAAGGGGAGTGAAAATGTAGTTGCTGATCACCTATCTCGTTTAGAACCTCAAGCCAAGAATGAGAAACTCCAACCGGTGATAAATGAGACTTTCCCCGATGAGCAATTGTTCAATATTATTCTGAGAGAAGTTTCCTTGGTTTGCAGATTTTGCAAATTATTTGGCCACTAATGTGCTTCCCATTTATCTAGCCAACAGAGAAAAATTCTTGTGCGATGTGAAGCATTATTCTTGGGATGAGCCTTTCTTGTACAAAGTATGTCTGATCAAATAATTCGAAGATGTATTAGGAAGAGGAAATACAAAGCATTTTGCTGACATTGCCACTCTTACGAATATGGTGGTCATTTTGGAGGCAATAGAACATGACTAAGATTCTTCAATGTGGCTTTTATTGGCCAACAATATTCAAGGATGCACAATCTTATGTAACTGCATGTGATCGATGCCAGAGAACAGGGAATATTTCAAGAAGACATGAGATGCCTCTCACTAACATTTTAGAAGTTGAGTTATTTGATGTGTGGGGTATTGACTTCATGGGACCATTTTCACCGTCTTACAATAATCTCTATATTCTAGTGGCTGTGGATTATGTATCAAAATGGGTTGAAGCTACTGCCTTACCTACCAATGATGCAAGAGTGGTTGTCAATTTCTTGAGGAAAAATATTTTCACTCGTTTTGGGACTCCTAGAGCAATCATTAATGATGAAGGGACTCACTTTTGCAATAAATTGTTAGCTGCTCTTTTGGCTAAGTATGGAGTGAAACATAAGATTGCCACGGCTTATCATCCTCAAACTAGTGGTCAAGTGGAAATATCCAATAGGGAGTTGAAGCGGATTTTGGAAAAGACAGTGAATTCTAACAGAAAAGATTGGTCTCGGAAGCTTGATGATGCTTTGTGGGCCTATAGAACAGCTTTTAAAATACCTATTGGTATGTCTCCATATCGATTGGTGTATGGTAAAGCATGCCACTTACCTGTGGAGTTGGAACACCGTGCTTATTGGGCCATTAAGTATCTTAACTTTGACTTGAAAGCCTCGGGTGAGAAAAGACTACTTCAATTGAATGAGATGGATGAGTTTCGTCAAGGAGCATATGAGAATGCTAAGATTTATAAGGAGAAAACAAAGGCTTGGCATGACAAGCACATTTTGCATCGAGAATTTTATCCAGGCCAGAAGGTACTCTTATACAACTCAAGGTTGAAATTATTTCCTGGGAAACTCCGATCGAGGTGGTCGGGACCCTTTACAGTGGTGCAAGTGTTTCCATATGGCGCTGTCGAAATTCAAAGCGAAAATAGAAGGTTTAAAGTAAATGGTCAAAGACTCAAGGCTTATGTTGACGGTGGGGTGGAATTTCAAAAGTCCACTATTACTCTGGTGGATGCGAATTAAAGCGAACAGAGATAGTCCGGCTGAAGACTAGAAAGCAAGCGCTAATTGGGAGGCAACCCAAGTTCTTTTACCTTATTATTTTTTATTTTTTGCAAAAAAAAAAAAAAAAAAAAAGAAAAAGAAAAAAAAAGAAAAAAAAAGAAGAGAAAAAAGAAAGAAAATGAAAAGAAATGAAAAAAAAGAAAAGAAAAAAAAGAAGAGAGGAAGAAGCAAAAAAAAAAAAAAAAAAAAGAAAAGAAAAAAGAGATGTTTATCTAATGCACGCTTGAGGACAAGCTTTGATCTAAGTGTGGGGGAATTTGATAGGATGAAAAATTGTACATTTTTTTTAGTCAATTTCCTTGTGTTTTTATGCTTAAATTGCTTGTTAAATTGCATGAGCAAAGAAGAAAAAAAGAAATCCTTTACATAAATTGTATTTAGGACCAAGAATAGTAGCATGGTCATAGTCTCAATTGGCGGCTGAATTTTTAGCACTTTCTGCCAACAACAACAAAAGACAAAGCAAGAGGAACTTCAACACTTATCCCCACAAGCTTTGACTCAACAAATATATTCTAGTCTTGGTCGATTGTATCTTTGCATATCAGCATCCTTCTTCTGGAACTTCACCTTCTTATGATATGGACATGCCCGAAGGTAGCAAACAACAAAGACAAAAGACTGCGGCCGTGCTGCAACTTAGAGACAAAAGAAGGCAGATTCAGGAGACCAAAACCAACCAAATACAAAGAAGACATCTTCAGCTTACAAGAACCGACAGCATCACAGGAAGGAAAAATTACGACTAGCCGGGTTTGCCTTTGTGCTTTGAGGAACCAAGAATTCGAGCGGCAACAAGACAAAGAATAAGGAAACAAGAAAGTAGGATCCACACGTTGACTTGGAGCATAATTGTGAAGTGGACTTGAGAAGTCGAAGAAGACAAACTAAGCGTGCAATTTTTTTGAATATTATGAAGATAGAAACGCAGCAAGACAAGGAACACAAAACCGTGCACAATCCGAAAACAACAAAGAAGTACAAGTTGGCTACAATAAGAAGGCGACAAGTTAGCTACAAAAGGAAATAGAACTTGACTACAATTTGGAAACAAACTTCTACATTTGTAAGACTCTGGGCTGCAAATAAGAGAAAAAGCCGAGTACAAGAAAGAAAGCTGAGGATATGAATAAAGGAATAAAATCCGAACACAACTTGAAGAAGATTTCTTGGTCAGAACTTGAAGAATGACTCTGCAATCAAGAAACAAATAGAATACAGCTGGGATTTGGACACAAGATAGTAGAAGCCGATTACAAGTGCAAGACAAAAGTAAAAGAAAGAAGGATTCGGAGTTAAGCAAATAGCTCTATAAAAACCCGACCAAGGAAGACAAAGGGAGTCTGGACTTGCAGACAATTCAAGAAACGACCTCCATCTTCTCTTCTCTTTAAACCCGTCCTTTGTTTTTCTATTTTTTAGTTTAGTTTAGTGTTAGTGTAGAAGAAAGAAAGAGGCAGAGAACAAAGCAAAAGAAGGCGTGAGAAGAAAGAAAAACCGGAACAAGACAAGACAAAAGAGCAACTTCTAAACTCTTTTTTTCATTGGTTTTTATTTAATTTTTTTTCCTTTTCTTTTATTTCAATAATGTTAAAAATATTTGTGATATTGTTTTATTTTAATATGAGCTAAATTTAATTTTCTAGGGCTACGATGTAGCCTAACTATGAAATTTTTATTATTTTTCTATTAATATAGTTTATATTTATTTTCTCTGGTTGAGTGTTTATCTCCGTTCTTAATGCTTCTAATTACTTGATCACTAATTAGATGATTTGTTAATCATATGAATGGAAAGGGAGTTATGTGTCAAGTTCTTTGAGATAAATGCCATAAATTGCATGTAGGATAGGAATATACCTGCATGGTTTGTGTAGTCGCTACATGAGAATCCATAGGAATTAATGACTTCATAATTGTTGTAATTCACATAGAAATATAGTGAATTAGCAATTATGGAGATTTTTATTAGATCTCGGGAGGGACTAGTAAATAAATTAGGGAATCTCGACTATCAACCAGGAAAATAAATTAAACTATAGAGGTAGATTAATAGTAAGATAGATTAGTTATGGTGAAATCGAAAACCCTAAAACTTTAGCAATCTAATAACTTCGTAAAAGTAATTCGTTAATTTGTTTAGCGTAGTTTTAAGTTTTGTTTTAATTTAGTTTCTTAAAATAAAAACAAATATTTTTTTAATTAATCAAATAAAGATAGAATTAACTCAATTTCGGTAGTTAATAACCAATTAGTCCTTGTGGGAGCGATAAATTATACTTACTCTTTATTACTTGTTAACGATCACGTGCACTTGCGTGTAAAATCCGTAACACGTACCATCCCATCAAAATAATGGACGAGACTGTAGTCATTCTCTATAGTATTCTAGACCATGAGACAAAATTTTAGAACCATAGCCCCATTTGTAATGGTTAATGGATAGACTAATATTGCATGTTTTTTGTATGGAGTTCACGATGCATTTTGAATACACAGGGTCTTATCTTAGATATAGATCATACATTTGAAAAAAAAATAAAATTGCAAAGTAGGAAATTATAGCAATTCCAAATGAAGCAATTGAGCATTTTTGTTGGGTATCTTATATCTCAACCATTATTAAAAAGAGTTCACTTTCAATACTCTTTGTCCCAAAAAAACTCACTTGGAAAAGAAATTCCTATATTTATATATGGCCCAATATTACAAAGTGAGAATAAAAATTTTTAAAAAAGGATGGATTACATATACTATCTCTGTAATTTATGAAAACTAGCAATAGAACCCTGAAATTTGGAAAAACTACCAATATCCTTTTAAATTTGATAAATTCATAACATTTAACCCCCTACTATTAGTTGACTAACGTTGAATGTTGATTTTTGAAAAAGTCAATGGTTAATTTGTTTGACTTTCGTAAACTACCCTTTAAACTATAATATTTGAGTTACATTCAACCCCTTGAGATTTGTTTTAATTACAAAATGGGCTCTTAGGTTTAGCAATATAGATCTCTCTTTAATTTTTCTCATTTAATTAGTGTTACAAAAAAGTTAATAACAACTACTAATAAAAAAATTTGAACATAATTTAGACAATTCTCTGCACAATTTAACAATCTGACATCTTACCAAAATAGATACAAAGTTTAGATGTTGCAATATTATGCTTATTTTTTCATTTCCATTTAAGCTTAATCTAATAAATATAATTCTTAGTTTTAAAACCATTATATCAAATCATAATAACTAAATAATTCTTAATTTTATGACTATTACATCAAATTCTAATAACTACAATAAAACTACAAGAGATTTAAATAAATAATTATTTCTTAAAATTTTATAGAGATACACAAATAATAAAAATAATTATTTAATCATTTAATCATTTAAAGGGACAATAATGGCAAATTAATATAGAAGATATAATAAGAAATTTAGAAAAATAAGTTTTTCAAATTTGAAAATGATGAAATAGTAATATGGTAAAAAAATTATTAACTTTATTATTAAGTTTTAAAAAATTCTAAATGTACATATTGATATTACACTCTTATTAATTTTTTTAGTTTTTTAGTTTATATTATAAAATTATTCCTCATGAAAAGAAAAGAAAAAAAGAAAAATATAAAATCAAGAAAAATAGAAGTTATTAAATTTTATTTAATAAAATTTTAAAACTCTAAGGGTCATTTCGTAATTAGAACAAACCTTGAGGTATTTGTTACTTTTCTAGGCTGGCCTTTTCGTCTTTCACAATAAAAAAAATGACCTTTAGTGACCAGTCGATTTTGGTCACTAAAAGTACAATTGTCGTCACTAAAAGTATTTAGTGACGACAAAAGGGATGGTCACCCCCATGTCACTAATGCTCCGACACTAAAGGTATTTAGTGACCACTTGTAAAAATGTCGTCACTAAAAGGTCAATTCAGTAACCGCATGCGAAATGGTCACCAATTAGCGACAACAATTTTAGTCACTAAAGGGGTTGTTTTGTCATCACCAAATGTTCCAACTGGTCACTAAAGGTCGATCGATCAACGCAAAATAGTAACAACATGGTGACGACAATTTGTTGTCACTAAGTGCTATAAAGTCAACGAATTTAGTGACAACTTTGGTGACGGAAAAAGCGGTCACTAAGTAGAATTTGGGTCACGTGACACAAATGGTGACCAAAAGAAGTGGTCACTAAATGTTATAAGTTGAAATGAAATAGTGACGGCTTTGGTGACGAGAATTTGTCGTCACTGAATTAGTGGGCAACAGTGACAACATTTGGTGACCATAATTTTTGTCAATAAAAGTAATTTTATCCACTATTTTAGTGACGAAATTTTGTTGTCGAGAATCAAAATTACCAAAAAAAAAATTGGTGACAATATATATTTTGGTGACTGGTTGTCTTTTTCACACTATAACAATTAGTGACTACTTTTTCTTTCTCGTCATTAAAGAATATCATTTAGTGACTACTTTTTCGTGTGGAAAATAATGAAAACATTTGTGATCAACTTTTTGTGACTACATTTTTCTCGTTGCTAAAGGCTACTTTTGGTGACCAAAAATGTTGTTGTCACCACCTTTTTGGTCACTAAAGACCAATTTTCTTGTAGTGGTTGAATACTTATCCTGTAAGGTTGAAACCTTCCCGATTAAATACCTTGGTCTTCCCCTGGGGATTAACACAGCGGCTCAAAGAATCTGGAGGCCAATCTTGCATAAAATGAGATCAAAACTTGTAAGTTGGCAAACAAGGTATCTTTCTGTGGGTGGTAAGGTGACACTAATTAAATCTGTTCTATCAAGTTTGCCTCTTTTGTATGATTGCTTTTAAGCTCCCTTGCAGCATCAAGAATGAGATGGACAAATTGATATGGAGATTTCTTTGGGGTAGCTCGGATCAATATAGTAAAATGCACTATGTTGACTGGTATACTGTCAATGCTCCAAAGTGGCTCGAGGGTCTAGGCTTGATTGACTTTCATTTAGTGTGGAAAGGGTATGCGTCACCTAAAGTGGAAGTCTTTCTCTGGCAGCTGATTTACTAAAAACTACCAGTTAGAAGTTATTTGCTTAGGAGGGGCATGATTAGAGCTAAGTTAGCTGTATGTCTGTTTTGTAATTTTGAGCTAGAATCTGACCAGCATTTGTTTTTTAACTGTAGGTACAGCTGGTTGGTGTAGACTAGGTGTTTGGCAATCTGGTGTATTACTTGGATCTGCTCTGGAGATCCTTCTACCTTCTTGAGTAGCTAGCAGAATTCTTTTCCGAATTACAAAGGGAGACAGTCTTGGATTTTGTTGTTTTATGTTATAACTTGGTCAATTTGGTTGTACAAAAATCAAGTTACTTTCAATAATAAGAGTTTTGACTTTCACCAACTTATGGATTTGATTTTCATAAGGTTTGCAACATGGTTTAAGGCGAAATGGTCAGCTTCTTCAACATCTATTTTAGATATTTTCCGACAGCCGAATAGTGCGACTATGATGCAGGTGCAAGGGAGCAAGAAAGCAAATGCCACATGGTCTTGTTCTCAACCTGGCATAATGAAGTTTAACGTAGATAGCTCAGCAATTGGAAAACCAGGTATGGCAGGGATAGGGGGAATTCTTAGAGATGATCTGGGTAGAACAAAGGCCACATGTTGGGATTCTTGAATCGAATTAGACTGAGTTCTATGCTATTCGTGAGGCATTTTTGTTGTTTTTTGAGTCTAATCGGTAGAGCTCTCATGTACTTGAAATTGAAAGTAACTCTATTAATACAATCAATTGGTTAAAGAACCCTAAGAATGTCTATGGCACCTTAAAAATGCTTCGAATCACATAGAATTGCTGAAGGAGGAAATTAAGAAATGGGATGGTCACCACATACCGAGGATTATTAATAGTGTGGTAGATAGGTTGGCGAAATCAAGTTTGTGTAAATATCAAAATCTGTTGGCTGTTATAGAATAGTCAGTATTTGTTTTGAGTTTTTAGTTCATTTACTTCAAGATGTCCTTTATGTTCGAGCTTTTGATTATAGTAGTTCTTTGAGGTGGAATAGCTAGTGTGACTTTTGAAATATTGATTGTTGACATTGCAAATTTTGTACTTTGCTTCTAATAACAAAGTAAGCTCTTTTGGCTTGTAAAAAAAATAAATAAAAAAAAAAGAAGAAGAAAGTCCAACACCCTCGTTAGCAAGAGACTCCGAAGCAAATTCAACATAAGTAAATGAGACACGCAACTCCAGCTTGTAATTAATTTTCATCTTTACACGTGACAATAGTCAAATCTTATCTCGTGTATAACTTTTTAGCTAACGCTTTTTATTCAAAATATTATTCATGCTCACCCATTCATCTTCAAAGACAGCAGATTTGCTTCCAATAAACATATTAGTTCTAACCTTTTCTATTTCTTCATTTGATCAACTAGAATTTCTTCAAAGAATTTATTAGTACCAATAAAATTAATTACTATAATCTACCAAATCAATAATTTTCCCATTTAAAAGGTCTTCACTTTCCACTTTATTTTCTATAATTTCATCACCAAGTGAATCGATTCCAAGAAATCAATCTTCTCATGACAAGTTAAAGATTCAGAAACATAAGAAGTTTTACTATCTATGGCCTCTTTTAATTCTAAGTTAGCAACTTCTTCAAACTCATCCATATTATCATTATTGTCCTCTTATGATAAACAATTAACAATATCACTATTATTCTTTTCAATCGAGCAATCAATAATTTCATCAACAACAATTTCAAAGTAAGAAGGCAATAAGCATTCAATTTCATTATCACTTTCTTCATCTTTTGTAAAATTATCAAACCAACACGAGTATTGATAATGTCCATAATTACCGCAATTAAAACACAGTAAACTCGAGATTTACTATTTACCTCTACCACCACCTCTGAAATATTCTCCATTGATAATACTATCCACATTGAGAATTTCTATTATAATCCTCATAGATATTTATAAGGATTTTCCATGCATATCTTGCTGTTTTTGCATACTTAATTTTTTTCATACATTTGAATGTACTTAAGACATGAGGTAATACTTGACTTATTCTTCCTCTTCTTGTAACTGATTGCTACCTTCAAATTTAGGATCAATAACATGCTACAGGCCAAACACTTGAAAGAACGTGATTTGAGCTTTCCAACATTCAAAATACCTTTTACCGTTGAAGATAAAAATTGGGCAATCTTTTATAAAACTCATTCATATACTATTTTGTATCACAAATCTTGTCTCAAATTTTCGGTGTTCTTGGCTAACAAGCGAATAAAAAAATTTCAACGTTTCAACTTTTCAATATTTGTTACAGGACGTCTCTTTTTTGTTACTGCACACCAATTCTAATGGAATTTTCTTCTTTCTATCAATAAAACAAAATTTAGCTAAATCCTTTTGTTTTTTTAAGGTCCCTGCCATCGCAATTAACTACGTAAGACCAATTGTCCAGCCTCTGATACCAATTTGAAAAACTCAAATTCAAGTTCTTATCTTTAATAGCAAATTGTTAATAACAAAACAACATACACAAGTTAAATTTATTTAACACTCAAAAATATGAATGGAAAGGAGAGAAACAAATACAATTTTCTATCAAATATCAACATAAACTTGTCTTCTTCTAAATTTTGTCTAGAATCTCTCATTTCTATCTCTCAATCTTCTTCTCCCAATTTACTACAAATAGCTTCTCACCCTCTACTTATAACCAACATAATAACCACTTCTTACTCTAATTTAAAATCTAACAATCTAATCGGACAATAAATAAATCCTATTCAAAATATGACTTTTTAAATCCATTAAATTTAGTTTAATATGCCAAAATTAAGACACAATTTTATCCTTAACAACCATAACAATTGCGTCAACATCCATCAACAAAACTCTTACTTTTATATAATAGAGATTTCAAGGCAAAAGATTTTAAGTTTGTTCTAGTTTTTCAGTGATGGCATGATTTTCAAAACAGATTCAAAATTATTTAATAAATTTGAAAGAAAGATTTAGATCGATGCAATAAGGAAATAATAAATTTTGATTTTGGAAAAAATAAATTATTCAAGTAAGAATATTAAGCCAAAAAGTAAAGGTTAAATTGTTAAATAATAAAAATATCAGAAGTAAACTAATATAAGTCCAATTCCAATTGGTAACTATAGAATGTCGTAAGACTCGTATATAAACATACATCCATGTGAAATCATATAATCATATAGAATTCTTTACACAAAAAAACCAAAAAAAAAAAAAAAACAAAATGAGGCTGCTATAGTCATGGTTCACTGTCGTTGTGGTTTTCCGATAAGGAGGAGCACATTTTTGCACAATCTAGAAAGTTAATTCAAGACTTTTTGGGTGGGATTTGCAGTCACTTTTTAGGTACACATTTTGACCACAAACCTTAGCAACATCACTGTTTGAGATGTAGATTGTTATTACTGATGAAGATATGTCATGTATTTATGAATTCATTGTGTAGAATATTATATTTAACTTAATTTTTGTGATTTATTTGTGCATAGATTTAATCACAAAAATATATTTGTTCATGAGTTATATGTGATATTGAAACTTAATGGTTAAATCTTTTAAGAAATACACAACAATTTTTTCACAGGCTAGCGAAAAAACTGGTTGTCATTGTGGATTAAATGATATTTGAAATAAACAAATTTAAAGTTTAAAAATAATTAAAATAAAAAACCACCCACCAACGGGCAGTTCAGCGACTTAGCTCAATTCGACTGTTAGGATGGCCTTTGGGCCCGGCGAGGTAGCCCAGCTGATGGACGCAATTGCATTTAGGTTTGTTCATTTAGAATAAATTGCAAAACAACCCCCGTAAACTATACTTGAGTTGCACTACATCAGCTATAATTTTGATTTTAGAACTTGACACTGTCGTAGAATTTAATTATTGCAATATTGTCTAAGTTTGTATTCTTTGGCAGAATTTGAACGTAAAAGACCATACCATCCTTTTATGTTTATATTATGTATTCAAATATATATATATATATATATATATATATATATATATATATATATATATATATTTGATTTTAGTTCTTTTCGGGCTAAAATTTGACCAAATTAATAGATATAATTTCTCTCTAAATTGTGTGAAATCGAATAACATTTTTAAACATCACTACATCTAATTATTAGAACGTCCAAAAATTATGTTCATGCATCGGCTTAATTTGATTGAAGTAGGATGGGTCTGGGACATCAGAGTGAAATGTATCAAAATCAAAGTTTGAGGCGCAAGAGGAACGGTGACTAGTTTAGGGGCACTTAAACTTAAACTTAAAAACTATATATAATTTCTCATTTGTTGAACACTTAAACTTAAAAACTGTCATTTATATATATATATATATATATATATATACACACGCGTTGGTGATCCACGTGAGTGCCCTAATACATAATAAATATAATATATTATTTATCATTTAAAATGTTATATATAAATAAACAAAAAATTAAATTTCTAAAGTAATAAGTTTAATCCTTTTGAAAATTTAAATTTTGATTTAATATAATTTAAATTACATTATTAAATACACAACTACAACTCTCAAAAATATTAATAATTGTTATTGAAGCAGTAAAATTATTATTTTTTGTTGTTGCAATAATTTTCATAATTACTTTAATTCCATCGACAAATTAAAATTAAAAAATAAATAAATACTTATAGAATTGAAATAGAAGTAAGAAAACAAAAATGAAAAAAAAAAAAGAAAACTATATTGAAATTGAGGAAATAAAAATAGAAGGAATAAAAAACTATGTCAAAAAAATTATTAATTTTTAGTCTAAATTTTGATCAATTGTCTTCATTTTATTTATTAAAATAAAAGAGATAAAACAAATTTAAGTCCATTCAAAATATTTACACGACCAAATGGAAGCAATCCCCAAATTTTAATCCAAAAAAAATATAATAACACATAAGTATATTTTGTTTTAAATATTAAAAAACATTAGAAAATTCTTCAAAAATTATATTACGGTATTAAGATTCTTTTCTCAAACCAAAAGTTGATTAATGCATACCAATCAATTTTAGAATTTAGAGTAAAATTTGATGAAAATAATTAATATTTTATGATCACGAAACAATAGAACTATATTAGAATTATATGTTCATAGATAACCATTCATTTTAAATAAAGATTATAAATATATGTATATTTATATATGACATAAAATTAGATAGAATTTTAATAAAAATCTTATATTACTATTTAATGCTTTACAAAACTCTTACAATATTAATTTTTATAGCAATTAATTTTCGTACCACTCTTGTATTACTAATATTTTTTAATTAATTAAAAAGAGTAAAAAGACAGTAATATTCTTAAAAATATATATATATGATAATTACATTAAAACAGATTGACAAACTTTTCACTTTAATATAATAAAGATACACACACAAACGATTAATTATTTAAGACGCATGTGCACAATCATATACTATAACTTCTAGAAATGTATAGTCAACCACGTAGAAGTTCTAAAGAAAAAGTACGTAAAGGCGTTTAAACTAGTGGGTGGAATAACTGAGTTGCAAATGATTTTTGTAAAATAAATAAATATATGGAAATGTGAACAGATATATATAAATTGAACATGAAGAAAAAAGATTTTAATCATAATGAAAAATCACACCATGCATGATGAAAAAGACAATGATCAATCCGGAACAAAATGATCGATCCTTTTTTTACCACAAGAATAATTATAGTTCTCATACAAAACCTTTTTTGTAAAAAAAAATCTAGTAATCAATAAAAATTTAAGCTCTCCACCATTATAAAAGTAGACAAAAATTTGCTTAAAAATGCTGTTCCAATGATAATGCATTATATTGGCAAATCAATTATCAGTGCATTGCACCCAAAAAAATAAAACCAAAAGCTTGAAAATCAAACCTTTCTATTGTTGTAGTCGCATATTAGTTTCTGGAAGTGAATGGCAGGGCAATTCTCCTTTGGCAGGGACAAGTATGCATTTGCATTGCATCCATGCCAAGGGAGGACTGCACTGTTATTCCTACCACATTTTGCCTCTGATTATTCAATTCAAACGCAAAAACTAGAGGTTGAATTGCATGTCCCATGAATGGAAAAACCCCCATTTATAGAAAGAAGTTCCGCACATTGATTTTGGATATGCCAAAGAAAGACTTGGCATATGCTGAGACTATTCCTATAGGGTTCGTTTCCTCGTGAGCTTTCATGCATGGTCCCAATCGATTCCCTTCATCACCAGCAGCCGCTTGTGGAAGACTTCTTTTCATAATCTCACTTTCTTCAATCTTTTTCTTTTTTGTGGTTCAGATGCCTTTTACTCAACAAATTAGGTGTTTTGGTCCATTTAACTAATCTAGTTAGATAACTTTTTCTTTCTCCAACTCTGTGAGTCGATTAGTTTTACATAAATTCCATGAGATGAGTTTTAAAACTTTCATTGCAATTGGGCAATGTTGTATATTTTACTGTTTATATTTATTATAATAATCGTTTATTTAGAAAAAAAAAAAAAAACCTTTCGCCCTATAGCGAAAATATATTTGAATATCATGTCGACACTTTTACGAGAATTTAGTATGTGTTGCTTTTCTATCAAAGACGAAGATATTTAAACCTCACTCGAAATCCACTTGTACGTATATTTTCAAAGATACGATAGATATGACCTCTCCGCACCCATATGAATTTGCGGGTGGTTGTTATTAAATTAGATCGAATACTTTACGAAATTATCCGAATAAAAAGCTATTTAATTCATAAAAAAGAAAAGAAAAAAAAAGTGCCTATGCGTTCGTACTGATGTACTTTATTCTATTTATTATTAACATCAAGTCAAAAATAAGGAGCTGGCTCTGTGGGAACTTTGATTACTTTTGGAATCATATCTTAAAATTTGTTACGTGCATGCATGCAGTACGTTATGTGAGGTCAAAGTCGCTGAAATACACTGGAAATGAATTTGTCCTTAAAGATATCGATAGGACAATGAAATTAGCAGCCCATTGAGTGGACAAAATAGAAAATGCTACTGAATCTTAGGAATGTGCCATTTTTTCTGGAAATCACCAATTTTTTTCAATTGTCAATATTCATCCACTAGGAAAGTATATGTAGAAAGAATAAAGTACATTCCAAGGAGATTCCTGTTCGACAGTTTGATTTCTCAAGAAGTTTCCATTTTGTGGCCCTTTGAAGAGTAGAGGGTCAGCACTCAGCAGGAGAGGGCACCCTTGAGAGGAGGGGCAATTGAAATGGAGTACTTTACGTTGTTTTTGAATGAATTACATCTCATTTTGTATTTTTTTATTTATAAAATAAATAATTATAGAACTAAATAGTTATAGTATTAATAAAGAAATTTAGTTTGAATCTGCTGCAGGAAATTCTTGTGTTTTTAGCACATCTTAGAAATCAGCTGCATGAGTACACACACATATATTTGGAAGAAACTATTCGTTATCGAAACTATATCTTAAGTGTAGGATGTAAAAATCCTACGTTCAAAAATCACGCAGCGGAAAATACCAAAACAATTTATTTGGAGACAAACAATAAGGTAGGGAAAAATCCTACACTTCAAAATACAAACAGTAGGAAGAAACTCCTACTTTTCACAATTTGGAGTCTCTCTCTTTTTTATTTTTCTGAGTCTCTCAAAAACTAATAACCGTGGGTCCTTTATATAGATCCCATATTTAATCAAAACCAATTAGGATTTGATAATCAAATCCCACACAAATTCTATTTTCTAAAAAGAATCCAAATCTAATTCAATTAAGAATTAGTAAATCCTAATCAAAATATAATTTGCTAAATAAGCTTGGTTTAATACACCTACAAAGCCTCCCTTAAACCAAGCTTGCCATAAAAGTAGCTCCAACTCCATCTCGAGTATGAATTTCTTTTGAAATCTCCTTTGCCGTGTAGACCACGTACAATATCAACTTCTTGATTTTGATCTTCATTATCACCTTCAATCTTGTCATTGGTGAAAATTTATACTTTGAAAATTTTCTATTTGCGTCTTCTTCTTGATCAAAAACCTCAACCACATTGACCCACTTGTCAAAACAATCATCTTCACCATTGCTATGCAATTCAAAATATTTTATGATACCCAATTTCTCTTCTAGGTAAAGAGATTCAAATTTTCTCTCATCTTTTTCAACCGTGTCAATGGTTTCCGATTTTTCTTCTAAATTAACGATTTCTTCATCAACCAAAACATCAAAAAATTCTTCTTGTTGCTCTACTGAACCAAGTATCTCTTCTTCATTTTTTACAAAATCAACTTGGCAATTTTCACAATCCATCTCTTCAAAATTTTGACTGTGAACAATAGACTCCACATTTGGACCATCTTTTTCCTCAATTATTGTAGTATCTTGAGGATTTGAAATTTGTTCCACTGGCTTGTTCTCTAATACAAGTTTCCCATCAATTCTTTGTTCATGAAGAAATAATAAACTTTGTAGTTCTTCAATGCTCAAAGTTGATAAATCTTTAGTCTCCAATATAAGTGCAATAACATAATCAAACCTCATAGATAATGAATAAAGAACTTTTTCCACAAAAAATTTATCATCAAGAATATACCCATTAAATTCCATCTCATTCTTGATATCTAACAAACGGGAAAAATAGTTCTCAATCGTTTCAAATTTCTCCATAGAGCACAACTCAAATTTTCTCTTCAACAACAACACGTTATTTTTTCTAACTTGATCTATGCCAATATAAGCTCTTTCTAAAATATCCCATGCTTGTTTGGCAGTTTTAGCCGTACAAATTTTATGAAAAATTGACATATCAATTCCTTGATGAATTTGAGATAAGGTCAAATATACCTTTCTTTTGGTTTCGGCATCGGCATTATCTGGTACCTCTTTTTGAATGAACTGTAGCAAATCGTATGCTTGAAGGTGTGTTTCCATCTGAATCCTCCAAAATTTATAATTTTGCTTTCCCGTGAGTTTTGGAACAACACATTTTATGTTCCAATCATCCATGGCTAACAAACAACTTTTAGCCTCCCTTGCTGGAAAATCACCAGGATCAAGAAACCAACAATTAACGTTGTTGGCTCTGATACCACATGTAGGATGTAAAAATCCTACGTTCAAAAATCACGCAGCGGAAAATACCAAAACAATTTATTTGGAGACAAACAATAAGGTAGGGAAAAATCCTACACTTCAAAATACAAACAGTAGGAAGAAACTCCTACTTTTCACAATTTGGAGTCTCTCTCTTTTTCTTGTTTTTCTAAATCTCTCAAAAACTAATAACCGTGGGTCCTTTATATAGATCCCATATTTAATCAAAACCAATTAGGATTTGATAATCAAATCCCACACAAATTCTATTTTCTAAAAAGAATCCAAATCTAATTCAACTAAGAATTAGTAAATCCTAATCAAAATATAATTTGCTAAATAAGCTTGGTTTAATACACCTACATTAAGTTGTGTGTAACGTTATTGTCTATAATACAAATTTCAATTCTATTATACACTCTTATACTTAAATTGGCTGCAGATTGTAATACTTCAAAAATTGCATATGTTAAATAAGAACTACAGAGTGTTGCATATGACTCATTATGTAGAGTTTAACTCAAAAATATTAGGGTCTATTTGGAAAGCAAATTCTCATTTGCAAATAAAAAAATTCTCAAATAAAAATAAACTATCCAAACATATTTTTATTTCAAAATTTAGAATTCAAATTTTTCCACTCAAATTCTTCTCACATAATTTTAAAAAATTTTCCCTCTTATTTTTCCCTCCAAAAAACATTTTCTATAAAAAAAATATCCACCAAAATTTTTACACATTCCAATACAACTTTTTCTATTTACAAATAGAGTCTTATTGTAAAATATTGATTTATTGGAAAAAGTGTTACTATGTTCATTAGAATAAAATATTGGCACATCATATTTAATTTCTCTTACCAACGTACACTCCATCGCACCCTAACCAGAGAATTAACACCATCTTTAGGTAAATATAATTTAAATTGCGATCGCACCACACCCCTAATTCAAGTGTTCAAAACCCGGCAATATATGATACAATTTTTTCCATCCAAAGAAAACAGTTTGCTTTGCATATTTTTCTTTATCTAAAAAAATTAATTTTAAGTAAAGTTTTTATGGTATCTTGCACAAGTAATGACTATACATGGTTCACAATTAAACAGTAAAAAAATTATAATTCTAAAATTATATAACTAATCCACAATATATTGTACATTGTTACTCTTAATAAACTTCAAAACTTGAAGTTATTAAAAAGGGAGAAAAAAGCGTATAAAGTTTTAAGAAAATTCAAATTGCCTGCAAAAACAGCGCCATGAATTTAACCTCAACCTATTTTTTTTCCATCTATATATTAAGTATAATTATAAAAGTTGTCATTCGAAAATATTTTTACCAATGTATAAACCTTAATTGACAAAGAAATTGGACTATAAAATGAAAATTCAAGAAAAAAAGGATAATTGTAATTCTTCAAAATTAACGTGAATCATTATTAATTATTGCGTTTGTCTTTCATCAAGATTAGAGAAACTTTTTTTAAGATGAAGAGAAATCAATACTGTCCAAAGGAATTTTTATTAGTTTTGCATGGATGTACATACATCTCCTCCTGTTCATATATACAATCCAATTTCATCCATCCCAAATATTAATTTTTGAATCATAGATCTCCATATCATGAGTAATAATATTCATAATTAAAAATTACCATGATTTTTTCAAGACTAATGAATAGTATCTGCATAGTAAAATATTAGTGGATATTAAAAAAATTGCTGCTTAAGGAGTTATAGATTGTTTCTTTTGCTAGCCCATGATCTAAAACCCTTCTCAACAACAGTCCCCCAACACCCCACCCCCCCCCCCCCCCCCCCAAAAAAAAGTACGAATGCAAACCACTGAGAATAACATAAAAATAAAAACAAGAAATTCTACGAAAGTGGCATATGCTGAACCAGGCAGTTTTCTTGTGCCTTTATTTTTTATTTATTTATTTTTTTGGGAAGATAAATAATGTTTCATTTAACATTAAGCGATTTATTGGACCACCAAGTGTATGGAAATAATGGAATGGAAGGGCACAGAAGTTGAATAGTTCCATAGAATATCCCATCGCATTTCGTGTTATATATATATATATATATTATAAAAGTCTCAAATTCAGAATTTCCTGATTGTAATCCTTTTCATCTTACCCCTCAACACAACCCTTTCTGTCTTATCGCGTGTCCTTTCTTCTTTATCATATTTTACTATATATAATTTCATTACAATTCCTGTCTTTTACTAATTTCCCTACCAAAGAAAGGAAAAGTGAATTCAAAACACTCAATATTACCAAAGAGTACTGATATTTTAGTAACTTTTCAAATTGACAAATTATAATGTCTAACGCAATAAGTATGAAAAGACAAAATTCAATTATGACGCTCTTTAAAAAAATCAAAATAATAAGGGATAATTTTGTCTTTTCATACTTGTTATATCAGTTATTGGTCGGGTTGTCTAAGCCCCCAAAATTAATTCAGATCTTTAACTAACTACAATTGATTTGTAGTAGTAGTGGATCAGTTCGAATCCCACGAGGAGCTATGTGTTGAGGGGGGTTTTTTAGCACTTGAGATGAAAAGAAGAAAAAATAAAAGAAGAAGATTAATACCAAGTCTAATATTAATAAATAAAGGAAAATTATAAAACAAATTACTGAAAATATGTAAAAGAAAGTGCTTCAATCTTACCAAACTCCGATCCAAGGAAGTGTAGTTGTACCGAATATATCTAGATCATAGGATTCTAAAAACACTTTTTCATTCAAGCATTTAACCGAAAATTTCGCAGGATAGCCATGACAAAATTTTGAGTTTTCCTATTTTATTTGTTTGAACCTAGCATTCAAAACAAACCTTACTAACAAATGACTGGGGGCGATAGCGTTCCATATCATTTGTTAGTAGCATTAAAATCATTGAAAACAGTTAAAACAAAAACCAACAATTGAGATAGCTACAATTGAAAATCTTTGTATCATTACTTCCCTTTAAATCATAAATGCATGATTACTGTCACTTTACACACGCAAAACGATTTAAGTGCTACTTGTACTAAATGTTCCGGACAATTACGGATCAAGAACAAATAGATAGCTATAGAAAGAAGAATGCAAATAAGTTGCCAATTTATTTATCATTCAAAAATTCATAAAAATACAATGCAAGAAATAATGATTACTTGAATGCAAAAGATTATGAAACTATGAACAAAACCTCACTAAATATATTGGCATCAACACCCCTTGGAACGGAATGAAAGTAAATTAGCCACTCATGATGGCAAAACTATTCTAAATTTATTCTAAAGAGAAAGAAAAGTACAAGAGAAAGGGGAAATTCTGCAAAGAATTAAAGGAAAGACTTATGTCTTCCAAGCTCACTATCCCTCCTATTTATAGGCTTATTCTCTAACAAACTTCCCTAAAGACTTCCTAAAACTCCTCCAACAAATCCTAAGTCTTTAAACCTTAAATTCCTAACTAATTATCCAACCAACTATCCTATCTAATCCTATCTAACCCTAACAAATGTCATCCAATCCATACTAACTTGAATTACAAACGTTTAAATCAAAAGACAATTGCAATCTTGAAAATTCAGCCAATTGGTACTTTGTCTCAGCTTAAGACGTGGTCACGTGCATTTCTTTGAGTTTCTCCTCCAAAACTTCATCCTTTAAGGCGTGGGCACGACCAATCCAAAATAGTCTTCTGTTTTGCTTCTAAAGTGCTTCTCCAAAAATCGTCTAAATCTTCATTAAATACTATCTTTTCACTTTAGACTATCAACTTCACTCCCTGTATAAAAACACTTTAAATTAGTCAATTGCATACCAAATAAAGTATTAACATCATAATTTTGCTCATATTAAATGGTAACAATTTAAATCCTATCAAATACCCCCACACCTAAACTATGCTTGTCCTCAAGCATATGATAGATCAATATCTTCCTTTCTATTCCCTTCCCTTTTTTCATACCATTCACAAATAACCCAAAATCACCACACATTAGAAATCAAGAATGAAATGACAATTCAAAGGATAAGTATTCATAGCCCAATTTTCTAAACAAAACACATGCATCTCATTAATCCCAACAATTTTGTCGAAATCAAATATACAACATTTGATTACTTCTCACAAGTTTCACTCTATCCACTCAAAGTGTTTAGGGATTCATTTAGCACTCAAATCAAATATAGCATTTTATTACCATATGCTTGCTTATATATCATGTCTCCACCACTAAAGAATATGAATTTATGCAAAAATCAAAGGGACTTAACAGGGTTGTAACGGGGCTTAGGTTAAGGTAGGTAAACAAAAGGGAAATTTAGGCTAAACAAATCAAGATATGTAGGAACTTTTTTACAAGATATAAAAGCACTCAAGTAATATTTTTAGAACCACTCCTTTTCTTCTTCTTTTTTTTCTTCTTTTTTCGGAATATAGTTGGACATTTTGTAAGTAATGGAGCACATTTACTTTGTCCAAAACTTTCAAGGAATTCTTTTTCACTTTTTCTCATCAATGTTTTTCTTTCTTTCTTTTTTTTTTTCTTCTCTTTTTTTTTTTCAAGTGGTTCTTTTCTTTGGAATCCATAAAAATTTAATCATGCAACGCATTCCTACATACACTTGACAAATGGTTTAACAATGGTAAATAACAACGGGTTAAGGCTAATGATGTGGTGTTATCACAAAGAAAAGTTTAGGCTCAAAATGTTTGACTAGGGTAAATATAATGGGATTGCTTTTTAGAAAGTTAAATTGGCTAGTCCTAAATGCCCTTATCATTTCAAAGCATAAACCCACAATATGATCTTGACATGCACAACAAAGCAAGTTCTAGAATAAACATACCATATTTGTCAACTCAACAAAGAAATATGTGAGCAAGAAAAAGACAATGCTCATAGGCTCAAATACTCACAATGGTTTAATGTTCAAACATTGTATATCCTTATTCAATTCCATCATCAAAACCAATGAGATGCTTAAATAAAATTCTCAAAACAAGGCTAATCATACTCTCCCTTTTCATGCTTTCCAACTCAATCACCAATGCATGTTAACCAAGAGTTATTCTAAACAAGTATCAAAGAGTTGGGAATTTCAAGGAAATCTTTCAAAATTTTAAATCTGCTTTGGGGAATTTTGCAAAAAATTTAACCAAAATAATTGAAAACCAATGAGCTAATCACAAAAGCACAAGAGCACCCCCACAAAAGCACCCCCACACCTAAACTATACATTGTCCCCAATGTATAAAGAATAGGCACACATTCACAAAAAGTAGTGAAAATAGAAAGATAGGGGGGCAAAATAACTTCCCTGAATTGCAAACATATGAGACAAGACATCCAAGGGAAAGGAGGGTACGCTATCTTTTCTTGTGGTTGAGAGTATCAACATAAATTAAAAATCAAAAATACTTCTTCTCAAGGATGGGTATCTACAAATCATAGAAGAAAGTAATCAATATGAAGGCAAATAACAATCCCAAACTTAATCTTTGAAACTCAATTAGAAATTATAGTAATAAAATAGAATAAGAAAGGACTTAGGATAGAGACATAATAAGTTCACAAAGATAAAGCCATGTAATCCAAATAAAAATCACTCTATAGCCCTAATCACTTTCTTTATTTAGATGATCATAAACCACTATAATTTGCATAGCCAAAGAGAGATTGAAAAGGGTGTGAAAGATACTGAGTTAATAGAAGTTCAACACACTAAAGCACCAAGAAAAATATAAAAGTATGGTTGAAATTAAATAAAATGAGATTAGGCAAAAGAATAAATTGAATAGAAACATGATAACATGGTGCACTACATGCTACTATGTGAAAGTTGAAAAACACTACAATGAAAATGCACAAAACCATGCCATAGGTGGCCACACTACAACATGCTTCCTTTTAAAACACATTCTCAATGAAGTTCATACAATGCAAACCACTATTTTTTCTTTCAATTTTTCTTACCTATGTTACTATTTTTTAGCACATATATTTCAACCAATTCTCAAGTCTTGCAAAAACTGGAAACTAAGAACTCATCAACCCATTCAAAAACTCTGCAAGTAGTCCCTTATTTAATCACAAAAAGGAAATTAAAATCTCGATGGGGAATGATCACTTGGGTAAGAATGACTACTTGGTGGTGTACATGATCAAACAAATGAAATTACCACTACAAGAGTTCAACAAATAAAATCAGTGCAGCACCAAGAAATTAAGAACAGCAGCAAAAGAAAAAAAATTGTACAAAAAAGAAAATAAAAATAATAATAATAACGATAAGGACTGTGCCGGCATAGCCACGGTGTTACTTGGCTGAACCAATTTATTCAAATTGGTTCCTATTGCTTTCTGGTTTCCATTAATCACGTGCGGCCAAATCAAGTGGCTTTGAATTGTTTGCAGCCAAGCTTCTGTCCAATTTATTCAATCACTTTGGAATGTCCAAACCCGTACGGCTGTGGGACGGTGCAAGGCTGCTCTTGGGTGAGGGGTTGCGTCGAAATGAATAACAATGTTTCCTGGCAGTTGTCTTGACTCGCGGCTTGATGGAGCAAAGGGGGATGTTGGAAGGCCTCCAAATATTCTTCCTGAAGAAGGAGTCAGCCGCATGCAGTCTTTCCTGGAGAGAAAAATGAACAACAAGCCGCCGCAAAAAGAAAAACTGGAAAACCATACAGAATGGACTAGATAAATACTATAAAAAAAAATAAAATATAAAGATAACAGAAAAAAAAAATGAAACCGTTGGAGAGAAGGAAAAAAACTGCAAAAAACGGCCGCCGTGGGAGATGGTGGAATGCAGCAGCGGAATTGGATATTCGGGGGCAGCGGCAGCCGGCGTTGCTGTGGTGTGGTGTGGCTGCGCTGCAACGGCAATGGAGAAGCGGAAATTCCGGTGGACTGTGGAGAAAAGAAACGGCTAGGTCAACAGAAAGACACGGCTGCAATTAAAGAAGAAAGGAAAAAAAAATGGGGTTATTAAAACAAGAGGAAAAACAAAAAAGTTGGCTGCAATTTGGAGAAGAAGAAGAATTGGGTGGTTGCAATTTTGGAAAGAAAGAAAAGAAAAGAAAAGAAATGGGTTGTGAAAGAGAGACGGGTGCAATTGGAAAAAGAAGAGAAGAATTGGGTTGTTAAAACCTTTATTGTGAAAAATAAAATTTTTTCCTTTTTTTTAAAAAAAAAAATTTCGTTAAGAAATGGGTTGTTAAAAACCCTATTGTGAAAAAAAAAAATTTTGCTTTTTTTTTTTTTTTTAAATTCGTTTTTTTTTTTTTTGTAAAAAAATTTTTTTTTTTTTTTGAATGTAAGAAAATAGAAGACCAATTAAAATAAAGCATGGGCATGCCTAAGGAAAAGGGATTTTCAGATGAACATTGAATAAAAATCCAGAAGACAGTAGTTATTAAGGCGTGGGCACGCCTAAGAAGCTCTACTCTTCTGTTTTTCCTTCATCAAACTATCATTCCTATGGCGTGGGCACGCCTAAAAAGCTCTTCTCTTCTGTTTTTTTTTCTGTTTTTTTTTTTTTTTTTTTTGGCAAAACTTCATGAATGAAAATAAAACCTGCATTGCAAAAACAATTAAAATCATTAGTTATATAAAGAAAAGAAAAGAAAAAAAAAACACAATAAAATTATGGAGAAGAAAGAAAGAAAGAAAGAAAAAAAAATTCTTTGGGTTGCCTCCCAAAAGCGCAATTGTTTAAAGTCATTATGCTCGACCATTCTTTCTCTCAAGTTATTAAATTTTTACAAGTTGTTTGGACCACACTTGCATTTTCTTTATTGCTTTTAACTTAGAAGCCTGCAAAACGGAAGACAATAATTGCTCATGAGAAATATGAAATGAATCCTTCAAATTTAAAGGATTTGCAAGAATTTTCAAGGCATATTCTTCACTTATATCCTCATCCCCTTCTAACTTTGCACTCAAGCCTGCAGAAAAAACATCATTCTCTTCATCAAAAACATCTTGCACAATAGCATCCACAATATCAATAGAACACAAGGAATGAGTATCAACTGGATGCTTCATTGCTTCAAAAATGTTAAACTTGACAATTTGTTCATCAAATTTTATAGAAATTGTGCACTCATCCAAATCTATGTTGGTCTTAGCTGTCATCATAAAAGGTCTCCCCAACAAAAGAGTGGTTGATTCTTCCACATCATCATCCTCAGTTTTCAAAATATAAAAATCAGCCGGAAAAATCAATTTATTGACTTGAACTAAAACATCTTCCACAACTCCTTCAGGATATGCAGTAGACCTATTAGCAAGCTTAATAATTACCCTTGTTGGCTTCATTGGACCCAAATTTAGAGCACAATATACAGAGTATGGCATAACATTTATAGATGCTCCTAAATCTAGCATGGCATGTTTAATCATTTTATTCCCAATTACACAAGGAATTGTAATCATCCCAGGATCCATACACTTATCAGGTAATTTTTTCAAAATTACCGCGGATGCATTTTGCCCAACATTGATGGTTTCATCACCTTTTAGCCTTCTTTTATTGGTGCATAATTCCTTCAAAAATTTTGCATACCTGGGAATTTGCTTGATTGCATCTATCAATGGAATGTTTATTTCTACCTTTCTGAATGTCTCTAAAATTCCTTGCTCATACTCCTCTCTTTTTGATCTTGCCAACCTGCTTGGAAAAGGTGCAACATTAGTATTTGAATCATTAGATAATAAAGGATTAGATCTTACTACTTTTGGGTTTCCTTCTTCATTATCCTTGGTCTCCTCAACGATTTTCTTTTGGGAAGTGGGTGTGGGTTGAAGTTCCTTACCACTTCTCAACATCATTGCATTAACACTTTCCTTTGGATTTACCACTGTCTGAGAAGGTAATCCTTTTGAGACTGCTTGCTTTAATTCACTCATTTCTGCAGCTAATTGAGACACTTGATTCTCCAAATTACGGATACTAGCTCCAGTCTCTTGTTGAAATTTCTGCACATTGTTTTGAAATTGTTGTGTGTTAGTAACCAAAGACCTTACAATATCTTCTAAAGGCATACCTGAATTTGATGATTGCATTGGTGGTGGTTGTTGTGCTGGCCTGTTTTGACTTGCAAATGGATATCTTGGCTGCCCACTTGGGTTCCCATAACTAAGATTTGGATGATCCCTCCAACCAGGATTGTAATGGTTTGAATAAGGATCATATTTCCTTTGGGGTTGATTGGGATATCCTCCAATTGCATTTGCTTGTTGCGTGATGTCTTCTTGCAAGGTTGGGCACAAATCTGTAGGATGTCCAGGAATCGAGCAAACTCCACACACCTTTGCATTTTGCAATTGTCCTACAGCCATTTGACGAACTAAAGTAGTTAGATCAGAAATTTGGTCTTGAATACTAGAAGTACTTACCCGTTTAGCAGTCCCTTCGGATCTTGAACCAAATTGTTGTGAATTCTCTGCCATGTTTGAAATTAATTGCCTTGCTGCAGTTGGTGTTTTGTTCACCAAGGCTCCTCCACTGGCTGCATCAACCATGCTGCGATCCATCGGTAACAATCCTTCATAAAAGTATTGGATCAAAAGCTGGTTTGAAATTTGGTGGTGCGGACAACTTGCACACAATTGGTTAAATCTTTCCCAATATTCGTATAATGATTCGCCACCAAGTTGTCTAATACCACATATCTCCTTCCTAATATTTGCAGCTCTTGAGGCCGGAAAAAACTTCTCTAAAAACAACCTTTTCATTTCCTCCCAAGTTGTAATGGAACCTGCAGGAAGATAATAAAGCCAATCTTTCGCCTTATCTCCCAAGGAGAAAGGGAAAGCTCTCAAGTTAACTTGTTCCTCCGTCACTCCTTGTGGTTTCATACTAGAGCAAACCACATGGAATTCCTTGAGATGTTTGTGTGGATCTTCACCTGCATTTCCATGAAAAATAGGCAACAAATGAATAAGTCCAGATTTTAACTCAAATGCTACTTCTAAATTTGGAAATTGTATGCAAAGAGGTTGTTGATTTAAAACTGGAGCAATAAGCTCTCTCAATGTACGATCTCTTGCAGCCATTCTTTCTTCCTCAAGTGGTGTTGAATTAAATTGTAGCCTCCTTCTTGTTTCCTTCCTTAGTCGTCGTGCTTCCTTCTCAATTTCTGAAATGAACACAAGATCACTTTTGTGAGAAGCACGGGTCATACAATAAAAATCACAATGCTAAAAAAAAAAAAAAAAAATAGCTCCCCGGCAGCGGCGCCAAAATTTTGGTCGGGTTGTCTAAGCCCCCAAAATTAATTCAGATCTTTAACTAACTACAATTGATTTGTAGTAGTAGTGGATCAGTTCGAATCCCACGAGGAGCTATGTGTTGAGGGGGGTTTTTTAGCACTTGAGATGAAAAGAAGAAAAAATAAAAGAAGAAGATTAATACCAAGTCTAATATTAATAAATAAAGGAAAATTATAAAACAAATTACTGAAAATATGTAAAAGAAAGTGCTTCAATCTTACCAAACTCCGATCCAAGGAAGTGTAGTTGTACCGAATATATCTAGATCATAGGATTCTAAAAACACTTTTTCATTCAAGCATTTAACCGAAAATTTCGCAGGATAGCCATGACAAAATTTTGAGTTTTCCTATTTTATTTGTTTGAACCTAGCATTCAAAACAAACCTTACTAACAAATGATCAAAGGCGATAGCGTTCGATATCATTTGTTAGTAGCATTAAAATCATTGAAAACAGTTAAAACAAAAACCAACAATTGAGATAGCTACAATTGAAAATCTTTGTATCATTACTTCCCTTTAAATCATAAATGCATGATTACTGTCACTTTACACACGCAAAACGATTTAAGTGCTACTTGTACTAAATGTTCCGGACAATTACGGATCAAGAACAAATAGATAGCTATAGAAAGAAGAATGCAAATAAGTTGCCAATTTATTTATCATTCAAAAATTCATAAAAATACAATGCAAGAAATAATGATTACTTGAATGCAAAAGATTATGAAACTATGAACAAAACCTCACTAAATATATTGGCATCAACACTCCTTGGAACGGAATGAAAGTAAATTAGCCACTCATGATGGCAAAACTATTCTAAATTTATTCTAAAGAGAAAGAAAAGTACAAGAGAAAGGGGAAATTCTGCAAAGAATTAAAGGAAAGACTTATGTCTTCCAAGCTCACTATCCCTCCTATTTATAGGCTTATTCTCTAACAAACTTCCCTAAAGACTTCCTAAAACTCCTCCAACAAATCCTAAGTCTTTAAACCTTAAATTCCTAACTAATTATCCAACCAACTATCCTATCTAATCCTATCTAACCCTAACAAATGTCATCCAATCCATACTAACTTGAATTACAAACGTTTAAATCAAAAGACAATTGCAATCTTGAAAATTCAGCCAATTGGTACTTTGTCTCAGCTTAAGACGTGGTCACGTGCATTTCTTTGAGTTTCTCCTCCAAAACTTCATCCTTTAAGGCGTGGGCACGACCAATCCAAAATAGTCTTCTGTTTTGCTTCTAAAGTGCTTCTCCAAAAATCGTCTAAATCTTCATTAAATACTATCTTTTCACTTTAGACTATCAACTTCACTCCCTGTATAAAAACACTTTAAATTAGTCAATTGCATACCAAATAAAGTATTAACATCATAATTTTGCTCATATTAAATGGTAACAATTTAAATCCTATCAGTTATATATATTATGACTTGTCACTATGAAAAATCTTTGAACATATCACTAATTATTACGATTTTTTTTTTCATGCATATTTCACTATATATAATTTTAGTATAATTCTTGTCCTTTACTGTTTTTCTAAAAAGTTCACAATAGTTACTAATAAATAAGTTAAAATCCAACTTGGATCTAAAAATTTAACTTAATAGATATTAGATCCATCTTATTTATTAAATGTTTTGTATCTCTCTGAATTTGATATAAAACTAGTAATTTACCCATGAATCTCAACATTAACTAAATTTTTGAGAGTAGATTAAGCCCGTCATTATGTTCCGAAATTCGTGATGATTTTTTTTTTTGTAAATAAAATATTAGTAGAGACTAATATGAAACACTCTAAATCGTAATTAAACCTTTTGATTTCTTTACATTGTTAATAATAAAAAATAAAAATAAAAACGAACATTTTGAGGGGAAAAAGAAACTACTAACGAATTAGTAATGCAAATAGCTTTCTCTTTACAATTTCCAGAATAACGAATGTTTGCAGAATATACTGTTCCATGGTGACCTATAAATACATTTTCCACTTCAAACATGATCATCAATCGTAGCAAAATCTGGATGAAATGTGGAGCTACATTACTGGGCAAATACTCCTCTGGCAGGGGCTTAATTGTTATTATTATTTGATCACATTCTTCAAAAGTTTGAATAAGCTAATTGTAATTAATTAGCTTATTTCAAGCTGTATTACCATAAATAATATAGCCCACTGCCAAAGGAGATTTGCCCGGCAATTCAGCTATGCAATATTAATTACTCTACAACTCGTACATCCACATCTTAATAAGGTCATGCTAAGTCGTTATTGAGCTTTATTATCATTTTCTTCATGTAATTGTGCAAACTAATTATTTTGACTTTGACCTCAACAAGTTGCCAACTTGTCTACAAAGCCAGAGGTACTTTTAAGGACTTTTTTACTTTTTCCCTTTTTTCTTAAAATAAAATAAAATTCTTTTTTACTTTTCATCAATGTTGTCAAAACTGTATTGGAATACAAACAAGTGAAGTTAATGAGTCAATGGTCAACCAGTCAGACCGGTAGTAAAAAATTAGATAACTTTATTATGATGTGATAAATATAAATTAATTAAAAAATATTAGTACTAATATACACATAAATTATTTAGTATTTTTAGTGTAGTTAAGTCTAAATTTAGTATAAGTTGTATAAAATTCTAAATCTATAATTGAATAATTTTGTAAAACAATAGTATAAAAATATTTTAGATCAAGAACATATTAAAAATTGTAAAAATTCTCTTAAGTAAACATTTAAAATGTTGAATTTGAAATTTTAAAAAATTTTATAAGTAAAAAATGAGTTTTAAAAAAATTTGGGGCTCAATTATAATTTTTAAAAATTAATATTACTTTCTATAAAAATGAAACTTTTGACCAATCAAATTTAGTTCAAGCCTGATTTTAACAGTCAAACCGAGGTTCATTTTTGACCTGGTCAATTAAAAGTGATTTTTTAATACAACTCAGATCAAATTCATAATCGGTTCTTGGTTGGACCTATCGAATTGGCCTATTCAGTCCGAGTATGATAACATGGCTTTTCATTCGTACTTTGTAGAGTGCTTCCATTGCCAAGTTTACAATTAATTATAATATAGTTATAGTGTTTGAAAATTTGAAATTATCTATAGAGGACATGTTTTGATCTAACATTTTCCAGGATTGCCCAACTTAATACTCTCATTGTATTTAAAAAAAAAATCACTCTTGAAAAATATAACTTAATAAAAATTATAAAATACAATATATTAAGCAGGACATTAACTACATAACTTTACTCTTGTGTTTTTATTTTTTAGCTATAAAAATATTAAAAGAATTTCATTAAAAAGTCAAATATTCTTTTTTAGGATAAAAAAATGAAAAGTAAACTCTTTTTTTTCACATAAAAAATTAATATTATTATTTATGGCATAATTAACTACATAGATTATTTTATACACTTTGCACACAAAATAGTTAGAATATACATATTTCAACGTAAAATAACTAGCAATACATTAGATGTTGCTTTATTGGCAGCCTAAACGAAGTGCCTATGCCTCATCTCCAAATGAAATAATAGAAGTAACAGGTAATAATAAAAAGAGTTGAGATGAACCCAGAGATCTAAAGATCATGCATTGTGCGAAAACAAACAAATTTTAATAAATCCGAACTGATGATGGTTGATTGATGAAGAGCAGACTCCAGCTGCAGGATGTGACATTTTGGAAATCTGGCTCCACACAAATGGCAAAAGAAATAGCACATGCCAGGCAAACGGATACTGATTTTGATAAGCATATGTATACTTTATTTTCCAGTCTATGCTCCGACTTTAAACTGTGCGATTTCGCACCGTTTCTATTTTTCAATTTTTTTTTTCAATATATATTTCTTTTAGATATTTATTACGACTTTGATGACGCATTCTTCCTTGCATACGGCAGTAGTTTGATTCAAGCTATTCAATGTCTACATGCGGTAGTAGTTTGTTTTCAAGCTATTCAACGTCTGCAAGCGGTTATAGTTTGGTTCAAACTATTCAACGTCTGCTAATTTTTCGGAATCATCACAAAAGGCATAAGGCGAGAAATAGGAAGGTTGGCGTTCAGTTTCTTTCAACACGTGTAGTTTTGGGATTTCCAATGAAGACAACACCTTAATTAGTAGTTTGTTGTAATTTTGGCGACCTAGGTCGTCTAGTGGTCGGTTCTGTTTGCTATGTTGTGCGGCCTTTTTCCTATTTGTCGGGCTTTATGACCCTTTGTGGTCCTTTTGACCCTAGTGGTCCTTTGTCTTCATGGTTTCGGTTAGAATCCAATACCATGAAACTCAATTAGCCCTTTTGTGGCTATGTACTTTGACAATTTGCCCTGTTAATACATTATCATTTTAGAGAAAAAAAAAAGAAACAATTGAAAGGTTATTAAATTTGAGAATATTTGTGGCCTCAAGATATAGGGTGAAAAGGGACTCATTGACATGCTAGCTGGTTCACTTGTGATCAAAAGTTGGAAAACAATTTCATTTTTTTTCCCAAGTTGCATCTACTTAATTAGTTAGTGCACCAGATCAAAAATAATAATAATAATAAATCTTGATTTTAGATAGGTAAGTCATGTGAAAAATTACAAAATTTTCCTCAAATGAATTAAGCTGCACAATACTATAATGTACAACTATTGCACTCAATGGTTATTGAGTTTTTGGTCCTTTCCCAGTAAAGATTATTCTTTCCACTGAAATAAGATTGAAAAATTTTGTAGACTTATAACATGAATTATAATAATCCTTAAGTGGCAAATTAATTGTTACCAGGGCCTTCTTATAATTCTCTATCCCATTATGATGAAGGTCATGAATTTTTTTAACGTCATTAAATTGGCCTGAAAACATAACTAAAAATAACTCACAACTCACAACACTTCAGTCTAGAAAAACTTATAAAACACCCCAAAATTAGTTCAGAAAAACCACAAAATGAGCCAGAAAAACAAAACACTCATACAACCAGAAAATGAACACTAAAAAAACACAGAGATAAATGCTTCAGGCCAATTCAATCTAGAAATAACCAAAAAAAAACTAGAAAAATCTGTCGGCATCTACTTCAGTCCAATACTCAATTCAATCTAGAAAAAAAGCGGCGTTTGTCGCATTCTATTGCGATCCAGTTCAAGAAAATATCGTAAAAAGGCAAAAAAATCAGTCACAACACTTCGCCAATTGATTCGGTCGAAATAACCAAAAAACACCAAAACAATCCAAACAAGCAAAAGAAGCCAAATGCTAAAGCCAATCCAGTCCGAGAAAAAGCCAAAAATAATTAAAAATTCAAGGCAGAACACCAATTGCTTCTAGCCAATCCAAATCGAAAAGCCAAAAATCACGACATCTACTTAGTGACTTCATCAATTCAATCAAGACAAACACCCAAAATCGGTCTCATTCGGTCATTCTACTGATCCGAGAAAAATCGAACAAAATCAAGAAATCAATGCAATATTTCAATCCGAGAAAAATTAAAAAAATCAGGAAAAAACCATAAAATCAATCTAGACACAACTGGAAAATTAACCGAAAGACACATAGGAACATTCTTCAGCCAATTCGGTCGAAAAAACCAACAAAAAAACGAAAAATTAGTCGACATCTACTTCAAGTTCAAAGCCAATTCAATCCAGAAAAAACCAAAAAATTAGTCACATTATACTTCATACTTCATCGAATTCAGCCAAAAGTGATATAAATATTACAATCGGTCATTTGTTTCCACATCAAAATAATCAAGAATTGGTACCCTAAAGTTGTTGCCACTTATCCTTCTACACAATTTTCAAAGCCAACCTTCAATTGCATTATTCATAGTTTTGGATCAAATGACGCTTCAAGCGATTCTCTTCTATTTTTAAGGTCACGAAAGCTGAAAATTTTCCATATAATGATCAAACACCTCTATGACAGTGTACATATGAAAAAAAACCATTAAGTGCATAAATAACCCAATTTAAGCATAACCCATTAATCTCAATAAACCGCATAAAAAAATCCCACAAATTCACAACTTCAATCCACTTTAAAAACAACAATAAACCCAAAACAGAAAGGAACTTTTACGATACAACAATTTGCCTTATATTGAGAGTCCATATAATGTAAATGCAATTTTATTTCATCCAAACACAAAAAGATGGCTAATTTTCATTACCTCTTATCCACATAGTCGGCTTTATTTCCAAAGAAGGACAATGATGACATCACTGCCTTTCTTAGTGCGAACCTCCTCAATCCACTTTGAAGTGTTCAGGAAAGATTGCCGGCCTAAACCCCAAAAATCACACCAGTTACATCAAATGGAATATAACACCATCAACATTATAAGGCTAAATAAGTTATGAAGTAGAAGTACAAACCTGAATCGTTCTTGTCCAGTAGTATCCCTACTCCAACATTATAGTTCATTCAATTACAAACCAATTTGATAATACTAGGCCATCAACATGAGATATTGTGAGATAAACCAAGTATACAAAACATGGAATCATTTGTGTAAGGTGCAGAACAAGGTGTTCAAGTAAATCTAGTTGAACATTCCTACAATCCAACTATTGGATAGCACATTCTAGCAATGTAGGCAAGGTTGTTAAACTCGAGTTTTTACGTAAAATCGATAGAGGGTCCACAAAATCGGATCGTAAAATCGTAAGAGTTTACAAATTATGAAAAATAATATAATAAATATATTATATATAATATATGTTTAATTTATAAATTACAAACCTGTTCAAACTTATAAAAAAATACACAAATTTCAAAAAAAATATTATCAATCAGACATAAAAATTAATAATAATCATAATTCATTAACAATCATGCATAACAAATCATAAGTCCTTAATCATCGAAGTTTAAGCTAATGGCAATGAAGAGGATCGGTGAAAGGCAGAGTGAGGAGGAAGTTGATGATGCTTTTGGTGAGGGATGAGAACAGAAAATACCTGGAGAAAACGAGGGAAATGAAGAAAGGAAGGAAAGAAAGGGGAAGAAGGAGAATGAAAAGAGACTTCGGCCGGTCGGCGGAGATGGAAAGTTGCGGACAGTGGACTAGGGAGGCAGAGTTGAGGCAGAGAGAAATTGAAGAAGACGGGAAAAAGCCCTAAGTAAAATAGAATTCAAAAGTTCAGTTAAAACGCTGTTTGTTTTGCATTTTTGTAGAAACAGATCGTTGGCCAATTTTATGATTCTAAGTGTCAAACTTTTATGATTCTAAGTGTCAAACTCGCGAGTTTACCCGATTTTTCCTATTTTAGTTTTTACCTATAAATTGAATCGGACACTGGATTTTGGATCGTAAAATCGTAAAAACGTACTAGTAAAATCGAGAGTTTACCCGATTTTACCTATTTTAGTTTTTACCTATAAACTGAATCGGACACTTGGTTTTGGATCGTAAAATCGTAAAAACGTACTAGTAAAATCAAGAATTTAACAACATTGAATGTAGGTAATCAGCAAAAAGAGAGAAAAAAAAAAAGTCAGCTTTGAACCTTAGGCACCAATGCGAAAAAATTACAAAAAAAATCAGAAAAATTTACGCCTAATTCTTGTAGCCTGCAGAATTTAAGAATCAAATAGACCCTTAGCAGCTCACCCTTTTTAATCCCATCTTTTTCCTACATAAAGTTTTTGGATACTGCTTATATATAGATTATTTTTACTAAATATATTTTCCCTTACAGCTAGAATCAAATTACCTACATTCTCCTCCTGCATCGCATATCAAATTTTCTATCCAGTTCGCGTTTTGTTTCTGCATATTTGTCTGTCCGGGTAAGATTAGAGGTGAATTTCTCATTTTCATTCGTCAAACCTATTTCCAAGTCCATTACTTGGCCTCTTATTTCTTCCTATTAATCAAAACAAAAAGTTAGTAAATCCAAAATATAAAAAATGCAAAATAGGAAAAGTGGATATGTTGACCAGAGAGTTGAGGTAGAATAAATAGAATGTTTTACACCTGTAAACTAAAATTCGCAAACATGAAAAGCTATAAAAGATGTCAGAGAAGGCTTTTACAAGATAAAATCACAATCCAGAAACCAAGATTGTGCTTAAACACTAAGACGCAGAAAGTAACACCAAAAGGCAACATTACGAAATAAAATTACAACTCGTCATTATAGCATGAGGACGACAAAAGTAATTCATGTACGTGAACAAAAACCAGCTAAATGAGAACAGTAGTGTAAATAGGCCAGAGAGAAATGTCAATCATAGACAATTAGATGATATCATGCTTTGAGTGATATCCATGCTTGCCTACTTGATAAATCAAATTTACAACTGCAGAACCAATTTCACTTGGGTACATCATACTATGGTTGCAAGTTGTCGATCACTAGTTAGCTCAGAAAGTGCGCCCTCCAGATAACCAACATGAGGCATCAAGTGAGTTTGAAGTCCGATGACCGGCTCATCTTTAGAATCTTCACTGTCACTGTTAAAATTATATTTGTGTGTAAGGCAAACCAATAAGTAGCTCGAGGCAATAAAACTGAGCAATAGGAAGGAAATGGATATTGAACTGGCATATGATTATAGAAGTTCTTTGTTTGGAAAAAAAAAGTGAAATCAAACATAGATGTGAATGTCTATTTACAAAATTTGAATCAAAATCACGCATCAGCTACCTGAAGACTTAATTAATCTATAGAAGGTAGAAGCTTCTGCAATGACAGAGTTAGATATATCAAGATAACCACTCATTTATGACTTAATTGAAATACAACATCAATTCCTTCACACTTCACATATCACATCATCAATGCAGGCAACATCCTAACTCCCTTTTCCCCTCTCTTTCCGGTCAATAAAGTCTCATTAGTCATTACCCAATAATTACATAAAAGAACAGCTATATGTTAGCACACATCAAAATGAGTTCATCACAAGCGAATCTCCGCACAACCATTGCTTTATCATAGAGATGATCGTCAATCTACAAGTCTTTATCTGACACTCGCATAACAAATGCCCTTGAAACTCCATTCTTGTCCTTTGAGATTGGAACTTCTCTGTTCTTTGACTTCAAAACTTCTCTGCACAATTTCAAACATCAGAATGCATTTTCTGATAACCAATGACTAGAAAGGCTCGCAACACAAAATGAGTACATGCAAAAACATACCTGGCATCAATCTTAGTAGAAGATGAGGAAATCTTTAAAGAATGAGTCAGCTTGTTTTCAAGTCCATTAAGCTCCAAGAGAAGATCATCAAGTTTAGACTTTAACAAAATTACTTACGCCAAATGAATAAAACTATCCTTCTTGATATATCAAGCAGTCTTGGACTCAATGAAATGTAAATAATAATTACAGAAACAGAACTGCAGAGATGCTAATACAATCATAATAACAAGGAACTAAACATCTAATCAATCCAGTTAAATCTTTCCAAGAGACCAGTGAAAAGTCAGTCCTTGGAAAAACTTACTTTCTTTTTTATTTTCCCTCTAGGAAGACACTTTACTTCTTCTTGATTAGAGGCTGAAGAACCTGCAGCAACCAAAGGCAGGAAAGGGCAAAGAAGAAATAATTAGGTGACGACTACAGCAAATCTTAGATCCAATATGAAATAAAGAGCTGTAACATAAGCATAAGCATCATTTTAACTTATAAACCATTCGATCCATAACTACAAGAAGATTGAAACTTTGACATGAAAACACGGAGTACTTCTTATCATATGCTACAAATGCTACAGACAGTTGAAAAATCACACTTAGAATTGACGTAAATGATGAATCTTATTAGTATAATACACAACCTCTAACAAAAGGATAGCAAACCAAATACTATTTAACGATGCAAAGCCAATGATTAAGACTTTCAAAATCAAAATTTCAATATCCTATATAAATTCAAATATCCAGTACTGAATTGACAAGACCTTACCTAAGATTTCTATGGAGGAAGTTCGGCGAAGCAAAGGGCCTGGATTTGAGAACCGATTACCTGAAAACCGCAAGAGAAGAGACAACCAATGAGGACAACCGAACAAAAAGAGGGGAGGGAGAGGCGGGGAGATGCCAGCCAAGGCTCAGGGAAGGAGAGTCGTGGAGAACAGATTCGGTGATGGAGAGGCAGTCGGCGGGGAAAGGAAAATGGAAAAGGGAAAATGGAGCGGAGGGGAGTGAATCTGATTTGGGTAAAGTTTGGGCGGGACACCACACTTAAACAGAAACATTTTAGCATCCCGCTTTTCTCTCCTTACTAAATTTATTTTCCCTCCTTTTGTTTTTTACGCATGGAAACTTTTCATTTCATTATTAATTATTAAAAAATTTTAATTTTTTTACTTGTAATTAATTTTTTAATTTAAAATACTATGTTGATTTATGAAAATTCTGATTTGATTTTTTTTAATCTTTAAATTTTAAAATCTTAATTAGTTATTAAATGGCTAAAGTGAATTTTGTTTTAAAATAATTTATCAAAAAAAATAATATTTATATTTTCATGTTGAGATTGAAAAAATTATGCATATTATAAGTCTTGAGTATATGGCGTCAATCTCACGTGTAATTAAAGAAAATGAACAGAAAAAAGTAAAAGAGACAGAGATTTATCACATAAGGCCTCTATAGAAAATGAGCGGGACCCCCGTTGTCGTCAGGGGACAATCTGTCGTTGCCTAAATACGAAGTATGAATCATACCCAACAACAAGCATGTGTATATATACAATAAAAGTAGTTATACTTTGTAATAATTATTTTTATTATAACTACATAACCACATAACTACTATATATATATGTATTAACTACTTATACTATAGATTTTAGTCCTAACTATATATGTATATATAGATACTCCCTCTGTCCTATACAAGAAAGAGCTCAGTTTCTCAACAAGTGTTTGTCTCAAAACATAATTGAGTTTCAAAAGTCAAAACTGATCATTCAACAACATATCCAATATACTCTCAATGAGATAGATTACATTAAATGGTGTATGACATATAATACCTTTAATGAAGAAATTGGTATTATAAAATCAGTTGTACTTCCATTTGATTGACTAAAAAGAAAAAGTTGTATATTAGTGAAACCGAACTCCTTTTTTGGAACAAAAAAAGTATAACTGTATAAATATTTACTACTTTTGTTATACATTATATGGAGAACTATATATGTACATGTATTAATCACTACGTGTTGTAATATTACATTAGTGGCTATAATTAGTTTGAAACTATATATTTTTAATTTCTAATTTTCTTATAAAGAAATATAGTTCGTAATAAATATCAAAACTTTTGATTACCATTAATCAATAGTTTATTTTAACACACACAAAATGTACGTGTGCCAATTCATAAACTTCAAGGTGCTATAATATAATTATTTTAAATTAAAAAACCATAAAATAAATAAGCTAATAAATCTCAACCCAATGAAGAATATGCTTAGTGCAATTGTTATTCTTTACTAAAAAAAGCCAACTAGTACTAACCAATGGTGTATGATAATACAAAAAAGACTATGTGATTAAATTACAATTATATAAACAAACAAAAATATTACATGGTCCAATCATTATCCTTAGCCAAACAAGTCTAATCCTTATATAAGCTGTGGCCCAATTAGTTTAATCCAAAATATTTATTTAATTTATTCCAAATTATATGTCCCAATGCATATCTTGTTATTAAAATTTACAATATTCAATTTCATTATATATATACCAAAGCAAATATTTTATATCTCCATATTTAATAATATTATACACTAAAATACAATTTTGAGCCATTTCTTGTTAGTCAAATGTCAGAGCAGTCTTGTTCTTGATGAGGTTGTGACACCTGTGATTTGAGCCAAATTTAATTAAAATAGTGAAAATATTATACATTTTCTACCTCTCTCTCCATCTCAAAAAAAAATGGCTAATTTAGTAAAACTTCTTATTAGTTATAAACTATGACTACAACAAACATAATTAATAATATTATTAAACCCAGTTCGTAGGTCAAACTAGTAAACTAATTGGTTCTTGAGGTGATTATTACTACTAACAAAATTATATACTTAAAGTGATTAAGCTTATATGCGTAAATTCATATAATGTAGGCAAATTCATATATATGCGTAAATTCTCAAGGTGATAGTGTATTTGAAAACAAATACTCTATTCGTACGTCAAATAATGTAGGCAAATGCATATATATTAGGGTGTTTGATGACAATTATTAGAAATTAAGAATTATATATTTCAAAAATTAACTTTAGCCCAATAAGTAAATTACATAGCCTAGTAATTATTTTTAACCGAATAAGCCCAACCCTTATATAAGTTGTGGCCTAAACAATTTAGCCCAAACCATTTTATATACTCTATCCCAAATTAATTGGCTTAACACATATATTCTTGATAAAATTTATAATATTCCGTTTTATTATACACTAAAATAAATATTTGGGTGTTTTAGTACAATTATTAAAGATTAAGAATTATATATTTTAAAAGTTAGCTTCGGCCCAATAAGTAAATTACATAGCCCAATTATTAAGTAAACAAAAATGAAGGCCAATCCTTATATCAGTTGTGGCCCAAGCAATTTAGTCCAAAACAAGCCCAATCCTTATATAAGTTGTGGCCCAAGCAATTTAGTCCAAAACATTTTATTTACTCTATCACAAATTAATTAGCTTAACACATATATTTTTTCATCAAATTTATAATATTATGTTTTATTATACACTAAAATAAATTTTTTCTATCTCCATATGTAATAATATTGCACACTAAAAACCTATGTATAAAAAAAAAGAATTAATAGATTACAACTATTTTCTTTTTCATTGTCACTTTTTTACTAATTAAATTTTCTTTTGCACCAAAAAGTTATTTTTATAATGCACTAAAAAAATTTATGTTTTTTAATTACTGATATTTCACACATATACATATAATCAAGAATTTAATTAAAAATCATATATCAGTAGTGGGTTTAGGCCTTAACCAATCCCTACTGGGGTTAGGTACTTTGTGTTAACACACGTCTATTTAAACCTAATATTTTTATGGACAAATATGTAATGTGTTAATTGGAGATTTCCACTTTAATACAATCAGTTTGGTTTGGAAAAAAAAAAAACAAAGATAAGCAATTAGTGACAAAACAATAGCGTCACTAAAACATATTCCCATTAGTGACGAAAAAGATAGCGTCACTAAAAGGTATTAAAACTTAGTGACGATAAAATTTCGTCACAATAATTATTTTAGTGACGATAATGAATGTCGTCACTCAATTCTCATCACTAATTACGACCATTTTAGCGGGAAAGTTTCCCGCCACACTCTTTAGTGACGACTTTCTGTGATTCGTCACTAAAAATTGGGTGTAGACAAAAAATTAGTGACGACAAAATTTTTGGTCACTAAATGTGATATTTAGTGACGATATTTTTTTCCGTCACTAGAAATTCCGTCACTAAAGGGGGGTTTTTCTTGTAGTGATACCATTATTAATGAAGAATGTACTTTTTAATTATTCACATTGTACCTTCAACCATTTAATATTGTACCATCTGAGAAAAATGCATCCTCCCACCACACCAATTAATAAAATAATTCGTAAATTTAGTTTCGGACGTATGTAGGTGAACAATTACCCTTGCAAAAATGCAAACGACAAAAAATCCTAATCCATGAATGTGCTCTAAAGTGATTGAAAAATGTATTGTACCATTATTAATGAACAATGTACTTTCTAAATATTCACATTGTACCTTCTAATTGTTAACATTGTACCATTTTCCTCAGGTGGTACAATGTTAACAATTTTTTTTGACATGCATCGTACCACCACGATAATCAATAAATTGACTCGTAAATTTAGTTTTGGACGTATGTAGGCCAACAATTAAAAAACCCTAATCGATGACTGTGCAAATGCAAACGACAAAAAATCCTAATGGATGACTACACTCTAAAGTGATTAAAAAAATGCATTATACCATTATTAACGGACATTGTACTTTTTAAATATTTATATTGTATTTTCAAATATTTAACATTGTACCACCTGAGGAAAATTAGTCGTACCACCAGGACAATTAATAAATTGATTTTTAAATTCAGTTTTGGACATATGTAGGTGCAAAAATATGTAAATTTTATCCAAAAAAAAATCCAAAATTTTTATAAAAAACATGTATCCTTTTTATGTTGCAATATTTGGAAATGCTTATTTTTTCGTTTCCATTCCAACAATTTAAGCTCATTCTAGTAAATATAATTCTTTGTTTTACGACAATTATATTATTTTTTAATAACCAAAATAATTCTTGATTTTATGACTATTTCATCAAATTCTAATAACTAAAATAAAGCTGCATGAGATTTTTTAAAAAATAATTATTTTTTAAATGTTTATATAGGTGAAAAAATAACAAAACAATAATTTAATTATTCAATCACTTAAAGGCACAGTAGTGGTAGTCTAATATTGAAGATACAATAAGAAATTTAGAAAATAAGTTTTCCAATTTTGAAGATGATGAAATAGTAATATAGTTAAAAAATTTATTTAATTTGTTATTTAGTTTTAAAAAATCCTAATTATTACTTTTTCAGCTCATTAGTTTATAACATAAATAAGATTATAAAAAATTTCTTCATGAGAAGAAAAAAATAAGAAAATAAAAATATTGAATAAATAAATAGAAATTATTAAATTTTAGTTAATAATATATTAATTAAATGATCATTTTGAAAGGCCTTGTTAATGTTTTTGCTGTTGTTTGTGTATTATATTATTTTTCTAATTAAGTATTATTATTGTGTAATTATAATATTTTTCTAACTTTAGGGATTAAAAGTGTAATATTTCCTTTAAAAAATTAGGGAACAATTGTAGTAATGTTTTTTGTTTTGGACCAACTTAGAAATCAAATTAACTATAGTCAACATAGAGGTCTTGTTGTAGTCAACTACTCAACTCTCTGTCCGAATTCCTCTTTTCTTCAAATTTTGGGATTATTGCAATTGCCCATTCAATGTGGGGGCTTCAATTTTGAGCGGCCATGGGTCATCACTAGGTCCTGTTGTTGTTAGTACTTTGATCACTTGCATTGTCAATTAATTTTAGTTTTAATTATTATTGTGCGGCTACAAATAATAAAATGCATTTGCAAAGCATTTGTTGCTAATTTCCGATACACGTGAGTCCGATCTCAACTCCTAGTTTCATGTTCATAATATGGCCAATCTTTTGCTGGTAGAAGGCAGGTTGCTTGTGTACTTCCCATCCCTTGAGACATCCCCAAACCGATTAAGAAGATTTTCTCTGGTAATCCTCACTGAGCGGAATCTTAGTGCTCCATTGTCTACACCATTAAGTCCAATTTTATGGCCACAATCATGTATTTCCACCCCAGGCAGTGTTTCATGTGTCTTCAAATTCCTTATTGGAACAATGATGGCATGAACACCCATATCAGAAACCTCTTTTGCATCATGAGTTGGTAACAGTAGCTTTTCAAAAACTGTGTCAAAATTTCCATGGACTGCAGCATTTCCAATCCACCACTTGATGGCACCATCATTTGGTGTTCAATGATGAATTCATCTGTTACAGGATTGAATGTAGCAGCTGTCTGAAGGCCCTGAACATTTCAGCCTTTCAAGCACAACCGGGTGATGAACATCAGTTGAAATCATTTTGACATTATAATGAAGAAAAGAGATTAATTATGAAGTTACTAGAAATTGGAAAGCTAGTAGACTCAGAAACTAAATATCCTGCAATAGTACTGCATCTTATCATATCATCTTATTCAATACTAAGCACATAGAGAAGTATTAAGACAACATTTCCTATCTATTCAACAACAACTAAGCCTTAATCCTACTATGTGGGTCATATATCAGCTATGATATTGACATTAAAAATAGCTGCTCCACACAACAAATATATAGCACTATTAATCAAGTGGAAGGGCATACCATGATGAAGCTCTGTCATTGCAAAACACCCAGTGTTCTCCATGTTGTCTATACCGTCAAAGTACTTGTCTCGATGCTTTTTGGTTCCAAAGTTGAGCACACACCTATCCCAGAGACTGCACAACTCCATCATTGCGTTTTTTTGTAAGATTTGGAAACTAAGTTACAGGGTAAACAAGATAGAGAAAATCTATCCTTTTAACAAACATTTGTATCTTTCCACGACCAAAAAGATATTACAATCGGAAAAAAAAATCTATTTCCAAGGGAAATGATATCAATTAACACATAAATAAGAAGAAACAAATCAACCAATGATGTATGAAATAAGTTTAGTGGGCACATACAAAAGTAGCTGCAATAATCAATGTTCCCTAATAATTGTAGAATCAATCACGAGTACATTACCAAAGCATTACTATAGCCAATTTGGGAAAGAAGAATCACATTGTAAAATCAATGAGCCACTAACAATGCATTAACAACTAATAAAGAGTGGAATCTGAGAAATTACAAGCTGACATTCTAATATATATCAGAATTTCAAAATGATCCAAAATAAAAAGTTAATCTAGCAAAAACCTTTGTAACTATGAGTCCAATGAAAATTTGTGTGGCTGCCAGGCAGCAGCAAAAAAAAAAAAAAGGTCCCCAACAATACACTTGGGGCGATTTTTGGTGCGGAAATGGTGTGATTTTTTCGCACCGTTTTCTTTTTTTTTTTTTAGGTGTCTGCTATGACTTTGGTTGCATAGTCTTCTCTGCGAGCGGTAGTAATTTGGTTCTAGCTATTCAACGTCTACAAGCGATAGTAGTTTGATTCAAACTATTCAATGTCACCAATTTTCCGGAATCATCACAACAAGCATAGGGCGAGAGTTAAGAACGTTATCGTTCAATTTCTTTCAACGTGTGCAGTTTGCGGATTCCAACGAAGACAGTGCCTTAGTTAGTAGTTAGTTGTAATTTGTATGCCGCTTGTTGGCCTTTTTAACCCTTGGGGGTCCTTTGTCTTCGTGGGTTCGGTTTAAATTCCAACACCACAAAGTTCATTTAATCCTTTGTGGCTATGTATTTTTTCCATTGTGCAATGTTAATATACTAACATTTTTGGGGAAAAAAAAAGTATGAGTCCAATGTTATATGGAAAACATATAATTATTTGCTCAGATTTTTCCTAATATCTCATCTTTTTTCAAATTTGCTTTATGGAAAAAAGTTTCTTTAACTATCCCTTGCCTAACCAAAGTTGAGTTTGAGTTATTCATGTCAAGGGTCATTCTTTCCTGTATTCTATCATACATTTGCATGACTTTGATGATGTAAATGCCATAGTCATACCTACAATGTTCCAAAGGAACTTTGTAAAAATATTGACACTAGAAGACAGTAATTAATTCACACAAATAGAAGATGGATGATACCCATTAGATTGTTGTGGTATCCAATCCAGTGTTTCAATTGAGAATGTATGAAATCGTCTACATTGTCATTATCGTAACCATATTTAAGGATGTTTTGAAAACCACTCAACTACAAAATGGTATATGAATTTAGAATTTTTACTAAACAAATACATTAGGTATTACATTCTTTTAAAATCATTATATTATAGTAATTTAAAAATATAATAGATTATGTGTAACTGTTAAAACCTTACCATTCTTTTGACATCTGCCTTTCACCGTAGTTTAGCACCTTTGCACAATGAATCAATTATAGTAGTACATTTGGCTCTAAAATCAACTTTGCACAATTAACAGTGTCCAGCAATAGTGTCATTCATAGGAATAAAAATCTAACGAATATCACCAATCAGTTATTCCCTCTCAAATTATAGCATCATACTGTATGAGATTTGCAGGTTTGAAGTGCAATTTTTGTAACTCAATATAATGATGGACAATAAATTTTGTTTCACTTGTTTGCAAGTGCAAATATCACTACTGTATATGTTTGCTCTCAAAAATTCTTCATAAAACTTCAATGGATGTCCTTCCTCTAAGGCATATGAACTGAACGTGTATTGCTAGGATGCAAAAACAAATATTAGTACAAATAAATCCAAGAACTTTTTACTATGAAGGTAAAATTTTCATTCACACATATAAATAATTAGGGAGAAACCAAACCAACGAACTACTTTCTTTGTGGATTCTTTTTTATTCTAATATTAGTAGACCAACATAAGCATTAATAACCTAAAAAAAAAAAAAATTAGTAATCCAGTACCTCCTTACATAAAATCTTTCATTTTCAATAACCATTCTTACCACTGAGTCTAACCATTGACTTGGTTTCAATGTTTGCAAATTTAGACGGACAATAAACTCCAAGTGTATTTTCACAAGTACTTCCCTTTGCACAAAACATTACATAAATCATGAACGATGAATGAAAAAACATCAAAACATTGAGTTTCCAAACAAAACACAGCATAATCAAGTAGATAAAAAATCACTGTGGGTTTCCTTCTCCAAATACGTATTTTATCACGTGTTCTTCTTTCGAATTGAAGCCCCCTAATGGCCAACACAGTTCCTTCAAAAATTGTTATATCAACATAGTGTTTAATGTGAAGAAAATATTATATAGAGCAGTGGACACCTTATGAATATTAAGATTACATAATAATCACAAATATTAAATGTTGCATACAAAACTAACCAATGTGTCAATGCTATAGTGTGATTCCATATTTATTTCGAGCATAGGCTTGACTTTGCCATCCAATTGTGCTTAACCTTGTTTCACTTTGTTTATTTAGATATTAGTCCCATAAGGTTAACAAATGTAACGACTCGGCTTTAACATGCTAGCATGGCAAGTTTGCATCTTATCCAAAACTTCTACTATTGAAATAAGTGATAGCATTCCAAATAATCTACAAGATATATTGCTAATGTATTTCTTATGCCTCTTGTATGTTTTTTTTCGATGAATTACAACGTAAATTGCTATCAATCGAACAAAACGTATCTAAATCTAAATGGTGAGCATGCTCACTATTAGGTGGGTATGAGTGCTTTCCCAAAAAGCTACCTATACTACAGTTAGAGTCAGTTCAGTTATCTCACACACATTCTTTTCTACCTTCACATTCCAGTTTGACAAAGTTTTCTTGACTTTATCTACTTCATTATCAGGATGACCCAAGTTGGGAAACTTGTGACATCATTTGGAAATTGTACCCCCACATGAAGGTTGCTTTTCATCTAAGTTAACAAGATGTATAACATCGAACGATGTTCAATGATGTTGTACAGGAGATAATGATTGACTTTTGAAATCTTCTTCTTCACACTATCATTCTTATGTGCCACATTGTTAATGAAAGACAAAGAAGTACTTTTTCCTTCTAATTTCAAATATATTTTTCTATCATGCTCAAATTCCCCATACCTATGTGGTTCTCTATCTTGTATGTCTTTGGATACAATATGAGCACACGTTTTCTCACTACTCAAATTTTTACCCTTAGGATCATCATCTACATTTCTCCTCCCAAACTCCTTAAATCTGCCTTCTCCCAACAAATCAATTAACAACCCTATTCTTCTCTCCAAATTTGATAAATAGTTCATTCTTTCACATATGTCCTCAAGTGAATTCATCATTTTACCCATTTTTCCCTCTGGTTCACTAAAACTCTCTTCTAACACGTTTGCTCTATCATCGACTAGTAATTGATCCTATAAAAAGAAGTCATTGAATGAAAACAAATTTATGAGTCAAAGTAAATAGGATGTTAAGGTTTAACTTACCCATTTTCGTCTAAAACTCCTTCCATGAACAATTTATCTATTCTATCTTTCACATTTGATTCTTCCCAATCGATAATACGAGAAATAGGCTGCATCAAAACTGGTGTACAAATTTCATTTACAATGCGTAAATGCTCGAGATAAAATAGCTACATCAACAAAATTAAATATCCAAATGTCACAACAAAAAATAATATTTAATATATTAATGATTATAAAAAAGTATATTAAGATTTTGATTACCTCCAACAATATCAAGTAGCCGTTTAATCCTTATTGTCCATGCTTTCTTTTTCTTTCTATGCCACTCACTAAGTGGTCCAACACTAATTTGACCCAATTAATATTTCTAAGCTAATCCACACTCTTAACAGTATTCATGAATCTGTTTCACATTTTAGTACTTGTTGTCAAACATAATAATGCAAACAACATGTATAGAGTGAATTTCATCTTAAAATCATCCCCAGAAGATGATGTATTCATTAGATTATCTCACAAAAATTCCATTTTAATTGATTGTGTCCCAATCAACCCAACAATTTTTTCCTCATTAGTACTATCATCCACAAACCATTTCTCACCTACATGGTCACCCTAAGGATTTAATCCCAAAATATATTCCACATCCTTGTAAGTAAGTTTAATTCCTTTCCCATGAACATTTAGACTATAGCTCGAATAATCAAACCTATCTGACAACCAGTGACACAATCTTCTATTAATTTCAAAATGCTTGAGATGTAGTATTTTATCAAACCCTATTTCTTCTACCACTTTGCTTTGTTTAGGATTCAAATGATGAATCACTTTGGCTATTCCACCTAGTGAGCTTTGATTTTGCATGGTCTCCTATTTACATGGATAAAATAATAACTAAATAAGTATCCAAATAAACAAAATGTCAAACTTAAAAGATTGCTAAGTACTTTTATTAGAAAAGAATAAATGAATAAAAATAGCATAATTTATGACATTTGGTTCTCCAACTGGTGTCTCATTCTCCATTGCCATTACTTTACGATCACTAGCAAAATTAGAACCATACACTATTTTATACCCAAAATAAGAAGTATACTACGTATGAAAAAAAAAAGACAAAATCCAAATGATAATAAATTTGGATATTATGCGTATTCTTTCAAACAGTAGGATTTCCTTATCAGTTTCATATTGGCACATTTCCTATTCCTTGCCATTTGCATTAGTAAACCTATATCTTTGATATTAGATTGTTTCAATTACCTGACAAAAAATAGTTTTAAAAAAAACCATAAATTAACGCGCGTTATTTTACTATCCAGTACTCAACAAACACACTCCTATTGCTTAGTTTTATGAGCCATGTACTGAGCAAAATTTAGACAATTGTAATTAGATTCATGCACTAGTCTTCTTATTCAAAGACTTAATAAAGAAAGTGTGAATCATGATTTAGCTTGTAATGTAGCATGTGTTCAAAGGGAGAAAAAAAAAACAAAACAAAAGAAAATGATAGAATCAAGATTCTTATTTAACGTTGGCACATGCAACATTTAGAGGTTCTAGTATTATATGCTTTTATTGTTCAACCACCATGGGACATTAACCATGGATGACTTTTGTTTTCCCCCATTAGGGATGGAATGGGTACAAATTTCCAATCTTAATTTTGGGAGATGATCATTGGTAATTGCCTTGCAAAAAGAAAAAAAGAGAGAAATCACAACTTAGAGATAAAATGTTAAACTTAGTTATCCTCTATTGCTATAGTACACTTAGGCGCAAAAGAAATCCCCATTTGTGAGTTTAGAAGATGATGTTTCTATATTTTTCGAATCACTTCAAGAAAATGATAAGCTATAAAAAAAATAATGAGAGGATGCATAACTTTATTAGTTCAATTGTCAATTAAAATAAGTTAAACATTTTGGATTAGGGCAAATTTGAAGCCAAACTAACTCGTGCAAAAACAGAAACACTCCCACAACAACACCCAATATTCAATTTAAATTCAACTTAAAATAGTTATGGAAAAAATTATTATACACTGAAGGATATATATTAAAAATCTTTCATCAAGCATTAAGTATGAATCTATAGCTGATTTAATATTTCCATGATAGATGCCAAGGTTTTAAGAACAAAAGCCCAAAAAGAAATTAACTTTGGAATGGGGGTCTAGTTTTTTCTCACTTACATTTACACAGTGTCATGTCAAATTCATCAAGTTATTACCCTTGAAAGGGTACGAACACAAATGATAGCAAACTTTACTTTTAGGTTCTTTTGTCTACATTTATTATGGACATCCTGTTAACCTCAAATATCAACATAAATACAACTTAAGGAAATTGAAATTCTATTCCATTCTACAATGGGGTCAACTGCAGGGGCTATCCTGCCCCAGCCAACTTCATATATCAGCATGAAACAAAAAGAAAACACATAACCTAATGCAGTAACAAGATTAATTAAACAATTAAGTATTGTCAATGTATTCATATTGACTAATGTGAAATTAACAATCACTTTTCATTAACGAACGTCCACAAACGGACTTAGTCGCAGAATCCAAAAGCGATTTTCAGAACTGCACATTGGGATATTGACGTGCTATTTTTTGCAAGCGCATAGAATCGTGTCAAGTAATAAATTAAGATATCGTCCCACAGAAAATTTTTAAAACTAAATATTGAAATACTCACTATGTTTGCTTGTTTAGATACTGAAATCAAGTTTTGAACTAAAATTACTAATCAAATAAAAAAACTAAATTCTATCAAATATAAAAACTAGGATTCTTATTCTCAATTTTGACCATTTATTAAGATTGATTAACCAACAAGGTCTATGTTAACTCTAATCCATCTTGAAGGGATCTTAACAACCATAGATCTTTCTCTCGGATAGTACCTATGATTAATTGATAATTAATTAACACTAAATTTGATGGCTCCCACCAACCTAAAGTCTTTTAACTCCAATTTGAATGCACAACCTTTTAATCAATATTAACTACTTAACTGTCTCTCAACTAATTAAGCTATTAACAGGTTATTATCTAATTCTATAGAACCTATCTCTCAATCAAGTTTTATAGTATTGATTCAATCTTAGGGTGATCAAACCTAAAATGGCATTAAGCACAACAATAACCAATGAATCAAAGCTAACAACCTACATTAATCACAATAAGCACATGGTCAAATTGAAATAAGAACCCTAAAAAGGATTTAGCCACTCATATTAAAAATAAAAAACAAAGATAAATAAAAAAAGAAAACAAATCCAAACATCATAAATAATAAAAAAGTTACAAGGAAACTCCCTGGAATCAAAAGAATTAAGGTTTAGCCCTTCATGATGACACACGTGGCTGCTGGAATTTTTCTAAGAGAAGTTCTAAAAACTAAAAGAGAGAAAAGAATGTGTGTCTTCAAGTCTCCAGAGAGAGAGGGGCGGCTGCCTTCCTTTTCGTCCAACCTTTTTTTCGTTTTCCTCCGTATCCCAGCCTTGCCAAAGTCCCAAAAGTGGTTGGACTTTTCCTTGTTCACAATTCTACTCCAAGTCAAACTCCTTCTTCTTTCTTTGTTTCTTTTGTTTTTGTCTTCTTTTGTTGTCTCAAGACTCTCACCCATAGGAAGTCTCCCCCAAATTGTCCAAGTCAACTCCTAATGCTAAGACTTGGTATTTTCTCTCTCTTTGCTTCTTCAATGCGGTTTTTCTTCTTTTCTTTTGTCAATTTCTCCTCCGGGTTAATAGTTTCCATTCCTACAACAAAAACATAACAAACATCAAATAATGTTCCTTAAAATCACAATAATAATGAAAAAATATTAACAATAAAAATGATATTTTAACCCCTATCAGATATTTTAGTTGAAATGCATCCTTTCGAGTGATAGTAAATGAAATTTTCCAAACCATGCATAAACTATATTATGAGGATTATCATGATTAATTCATAGAAGGCAAGAGGTATTGATAGAGCATGAAATTGTGTGTAGTGCAACATATACACAAATACAAACATATAAAAGCCAAAAAATGCTTAGCTTTTGCTCATATATTGACAAAATGTATTGTGAATATAGCAAAGATGAATAGGCCTTCTTGGTGTGTACATGGATGATAATTGTTGATGCTGTGATGTTTTCTAGTCAACTCCTAGCAACCCAATTATGATGGCATTTTGAAAGACAAAGACGGTAGAAATCGGTCACTCAGCAAAATCAACAAGAAGCAAGAATTTGAAGAAGCCAAGGAGATAGAAAAGAGGAGGAGAAAGAATAGAGATGAAGAAAGAGAAATAGCACAGTACTCTTTTTGCGTCAAGTTGGATTGCATAAAAATCATGTACCCACATCTCATAAGCATCTAAATATAACTTCTCATACATTCAACAACCTAGGAACCCAATTGCAAAAGGAAGTTAAAACTTAAAACAACAAACATAACAAACTGGTTTAGTGACCGCATAAGCGATTCCATCAATTAAGAAATTATCGTGACTAATAAAGTTAGAGAACAAGCAGGGACGGAGGGGCCATATGGCCCAAGTGGGCTAAGGCCACCCAACCTCCCAACAAAAGCCCATAATAGTATTATGAGCTGGAGGGCCCATATGGCCCAGGTGGTCCAAGGCCACCCATCCTTTAATTTGGATTTCCATATTGAAATGAAAATCCACATATCATATTGAGGGATGGGCCCAAAAACTGTAGCGGAAATTAAAACGAGCTCAAAAATTTCAAAAGACAAATCTAACTAAGCCTGAAGCATTATTTTTCTTTTGCAATAGGAGGCTAAGCCCATCTACTATCCAAAGGCCTAGTTTAGTAGTGCCCACTGAAACTTTCTCCACGAAGAATACAGAAGTAAACTTTCACTCCCATCTGCGAACTTCATTCACACCCGCAATTATTAAAAAGGAAGTAGCAAATATGAAAGAGTGAAGAGGAAGTAAAAGAAAGCCAAGATGAAACTTCTGGGATGGTGGTTAATTAAGTGTTGGTTCACTTCGATTGGCATTTGGCATCGGTATGGTTCGGATTCATTGATTAGCTAATATATTAGTTAGGGTTACAATTTTTTTGTCATTTTTTTTCTTTTAAATTAGGGATATTCTAACAACAACATATTGCTTTGAATTAGATAATTGAGTCTACAGCAATTCAAAGACACACCAAGAAAAGGCTTTCTTCTTTTGAAGGTATGTTAATAGAATTTTCCATTTTCTTTCACTTGACCTATGTGTACATATCAATATATTGTGCTTCTTTTTGTTTGGTTTTTTGTGTTTCTTTTATTTTCACTCAATTATGCTTTGAATTATAAAATTTTCACTCAATTATTTTTTGAATTATAATTTTTTCACTCGATTATGCTTTGAATTATAAATTTTTAGGATTAAATAGTCTTCTCATTCTCAAATTCAAATATATCAATGGGAACGCAAACTAACATTGATTTTTTCATCAAGTGAAAGATCTCTCAAGTTTCAACACCAATTCCTTTAGTTGGAGAAAGCCCTCCTAAAACTCCAAGAATCGAGTCAAATACCAACTCAAATCTTGTTGATATTAATTCTTTAAAGCGTGATCCAACACTACGTTTGCAACTTTTAGAATATACTGTTAATCAAAGAGATGAAATTCGTCAATCTTATATCAAATTAGGGCCATACAAAGCTACAAGAAAGTTTCCTTATTCACAAAAAGGGATAGACCATAAAAGGAGATTCAATGCTTCTTGATTTAAGCTTTTTCCTTCATGATTAGAGTACTCCCCAACAAATGATACCGCATTTTATCTTCCTTGTTATCTCTTTTGTAGTCAACAAATGACACTATCACATGTGAAGGATTTCAAAATTGGAGGAGGGCTTTAGATGGAAAACATGGTGTATTTTTAAAGCATGAAGAGAGTACTCCAACATCACCAAATAAATGTGCTTTGGAAAAATGTTATGCTTTAATGGATCCACGCCAACACATTGAAAAAGCACTTTCTCAACAAAGTGCTCAACAAATTGCACATAATCAGCTTCGGTTGAAGGTTTCTATATTTTGTGTTCAATGGCTTACATTCTAGGGGTGTGCTTTAAGAGGAAATAATGAAAGTATTGACTTGATTAATCATGGCAATTTTATTGAGGCGATAAAGGGATATGCCTTTTTCAGTAATGAGGTTAAAGAAGTTGTTTTAGACAAAGCTCCTCAAAATGCTACATATACATCTCCTGACATTCAAAAGGAACTCTTATTATGTCTTTCAAATCAAGTAAGAAGAAAAATTCTTGAAGAAATTGGAGATGCAAAGTTTTGTATTCTTGTTGATGAGGCTCAAGATATTTCCAAGAAGGTGCAAATGGCACTTGTTCTTAGATTTATTGATAAAGAGGGTAATGTGCGAGAAAGATTTTTTGGAGTTCTTCATGTTCTTGATACTTCAGCACCAACACTAAGAGATGCAATATTTTCTCTTCTTTCCTCTTCTAATATTGGTGTTCAATCTATTAGAGTCAAGAATATGATGGAGCAAGCAATATGTGTGGTGCATGGAATGGATTGCAAGCTTTGGTTTCCAAGGATTGTCCATCTGCTTATTATATACATCGTATGGCCCATTGACTTCAACTAGCATTAGTTGCAGCATCTCATGATGTGGTTCTTCTTCAACATTTTTTCACTGATTTGGCTCTCATAGTCAACATTGCTAGTGCTTCTTGCAAATGCATTGATCAATTAAAAGCTGCTAAAGCTTCTGAAATTGAATACTTAGTTTCTAGTGGTGATCTTGAAACTAGTACAGGGCAAAATCAAATTGGCTCACTACAACGAGCTGGAGATACTTGTTGGAGTTCTCACTTATATTCTATCTCTAATTTGTTAAAGATGTTTAGCCCAACATGCGAGGTGCTTATTAGTCTCACTGAAGAAGGAATTAGCTCTATTCAATGTGCTAAGGCAGTGAAAGCTTATGAGTCATTAACATTTTTTTAGTTTATATTGCTTCTACATATTATGAAAGAAGTCTTTGAAATCACTAATTTACTTTGTAAAGCATTACAACGGAAGTCTCAAGATATTGTGAATGCTATGCATCTTGTTTTATCGACTAAAGAGCTTCTTCAAAGATTGAGACAAACTGGTTGGGATGCTTTATTTGATAAGGTGAAGTCATTTTGTCAGAAAAGAACATAGAGATCCCAAATATAAATGCTCAATATGTGAGAAGGGTTCCATCTCGTCGTCATGAGCAACCTCAAATTACAGTAGAACATCATTATAGAGTTGACACTTTTATTGCCACCATTGATTCTCAGTTGCAAGAATTGAATAATCGGTTCAATGAGAATGCAATGGAGTTACTTGTACTAGGAGCTGCTTTGGATTCTAGAGATAGATATGCATCATTTGATATTGAGAAGATTTGTTGACTCGCAAATCAATTTTATCCTCAAGACTTTTCTAAGCACGAGCGAGAGACGTTGAGGCAGGAATTGAACCATTACATCCTTGATGTTCCAAGAAGACCTAAATTTAATAATTTGTCCTCCCTTTCTGAGTTATGTAAGGCCTTGATGAGTACTAGGAAGGCACTCATATATCCACTTGTTGATAGATTGATTAGACTTGTGCTTACACTACCTGTTTCTAAAGCGACAACTGAAAGAACATTTTCTGCGATGAATATTGCTAAAAATAGGCTTCACAAAAAGATGGAGGGTGACTATCTTTCTAGTTTTTGGATGGTGCACATCGAGAGAGAAATTGTTGAAACATTAAGTTTCGTTTCAACTATCGAAGAATTTACTTCAACGAAAGAGCGCCAGCCACAATTCTTTTGAGTTGTTTGGCTTCACTTTTAGAAGAACGCCAACCCCTTTCTTTCTTAAAAACTTCCCACATACAAAACGCAATAAATAAATAAATAAATATATATATATATATATATATATATATATATATATATATATATATATATATATATATATATACATATATATAACCTTCAATCCCAATTTGATTAATGGCAAATTTCTGAGAACACTTCACGGTAGATTATGGTGACGGCCAAGTTACACGAAAAAAAGGAAAACGCTTCTTTTTTCCAAATATAATTGTAGTTCTTATTAAACAAATATAATTGTGTATTCTAAAGACGGTAACCCCATTTTATAATTAAAGAGAGATTAATGTTTTAATATTATTATAATTGTTATTAGAATAGGTAACCGGTATTCTTACAATATTACCGTGTTATTTGTATTTTTTTTTTCTAATTGTTACATTCTATTCAAGTCCTATAATCCAATAAAATTTAATGGTAAGAAATTGGTTGACGGTACCATCCCATCAAAATAATGGAGGAGACCATAGTCATAAGTTTGAATTCTAAGTTAGCAATTTCTTCAAACTCATCCATATTATCATTATTGTCCTCTTATGATAAACAATTAGCAATATCAATATTATTCTTTTCATTCGAGCAATCAATGATTTCATCAACAACAATTTCAAAGTTAGAATGCAATAAACGTTAAATTTCATTATCACTTTCTTCATCTTTTGTCAAATTATCAAATCAACACGAGTATTGATAATGTCCATAATTACCACAATTAAAACAGTGAACTCGAGATTTACTATTTACCTCTACAGCCACCTCTAAAATCAACTATACTTTTTGACTTTTACTTTGATAATACTATCCACATTGAGAATTTCTATTACAATCCTCATAGATATTTATAAGGATTTTCCATGCATCTCGTGCTGTTTTTGCATACTTAATTTTTTTGCATACATTTGAATGTACTTTAGACATGAGGTAATACTTGACTTATTCTTGCTCTTCTTGTAACTGATTGCTACCTTCAAATTTAGGATCAATAACATGCTACAGACCAAACACTTGAAAGAACGTCATTTGAGCTTTCCAACATTCAAAATACTTCTTACCGTTAAAGAGAAAAATTGGGCAATCTTTTATAAAACTCATTCATATACTATTTTCTATCACAAATCTTGTCTCAAATTTTCGGTGGTCTTGGCTAACAATCGAATCAAAATTTTCAACTTTTCAATATTTGTTACAGGACGTCTCTTTTTTGTTACTGCACACCAATTCCAATGGAATTTTCTTCTTTCTATCAATAAACAAATTTTAGCTGAATCCTTTTTTTTTTTTTTAAGGTCCTTGCCCTCGCAATTAACTACCTGGACCAATTGTTCAGACCAATTTGAAAAACTCAAATTCAAGTTCTTATCTTTGATACCAAATTGTTAATAAAAAAACAACATACAGAAGTTAAATTTATTTAACACTCAAAAATATGAATGGAAAGGAGAGAAACAAATACAATTTTCTATCAAATATCAACACCAATTTGTCTTCTTCTAAACTTTGTCTGGAGTCTCTCATTCTATCTCTCAACCTTCTTCTCCCTATTTACTACAAATAGCTTCTCACACTCTACTTATAACCAATATAATAACCACTTCTTACTCTAATTTAAAATCTAACAATCTAATCCGACTATAAATAAATCCTATTCTAAATATAACTTTCTAAATCCATTAAATTTAGTTTAATATGCCAAAATTAAGACACAATTTTATCCTTAACAACCATAATAATTGCATCAACATCCATCAACAAAACTCTTACTTTTATGTAATAGAGATTTCAAGGCAAAAGATTTTTAAGTTTGTTCTAGTTTTTCAGTGAAGGCATGATTTTCAAAACAGATTCAAAATTATTTAATAAATTTGAAAGAAAGATTTAGATCGATGCAATAAGTAAATAATAAATTTTTATTTTGGAAAAATAAATTATTCGAGTAAGAATATTAAGCCAAAAAGTAAAGGTTAAATTGTTAAATAATAAAAAAAAATTAGGAGTAAACTAATATAAGTCCAATTCCAATTGGTAACTATAGAATGTCATAAGACTCATATATAAACATACATCCATGTGAAATCATATAATCATATAGAAATTCTTTACACAAAACAAAATAATAGAGCAAAATAATAATAATAATAAATAAAAATGAGGCTACCATGGTCATGGTTCACTCTCGTTGTGGTTTTCTAATAAGGAGGAGCACATTTTTATACAATCTAGAAAGTTAATTCAAGACTTTTTGGGTGGGATTTGCGGTCACTTTTTAGGTATACATTTTGACCACAAACCTTAGAAACATCACTGTTTGAGATGTAGATTGTTATTACTGATGAAGATATGTCATGTATTTATAAATTCATTGTGTAGAATATTATATTTAACTTAATTTTGTGATTTATTTGTGCATAGATTTAATCACAAAAATATATTTGTTCATGAGCTATAGGTGATATTGAAACTTAATGGTTAAATCTTTTAAGAAATACCCAACAATTTTGTCATAGGCTAGCAAAAAAACTGGTTTTCATTGTGGATTAAATGATATTTGAAATAAACAAATTTAAAGTTTTAAAAAAATTAAAATAAAAAACCACCCACCAACGGCAGTTCGGCGACTTAACTCAATTTGACTGTTGGGCTGGCCTTTGGGCACGGCAAGGTAGCCCAGCTCATGGACTCAATTCCATTTAGGTTTGTTCATTTATTTTTGTTATAGAATAAATTGCAACATAACCCCCGTAAACTATACTTGAGTTGCACTACATCATCTATAATTTTGATTTTAGAACTTGACACTGTCGTAGAATTTAATTATTGCAATATTTTCTAAGTTTGTATTCTTTGGCAGAATTTGAACTTAAAAGACCTTATCATCCTTTTATGTTTATATTATGTATTCAAATATATATATATATATATATATATATATATATATATATATATATATAGATAGATAGATATATATTAACCTTTATACATCATAGTCGATAGCTAATTGTATTGTAATACTATCTAATTTTGTATTCTCTAGCAGAATTTGAACGTAAAAGACCTTACCATCCTTTTATGTTTATATTATGTATTCAAAAACATCTTATATCAACCTTTATAAATCTTAGTCAATGACTAATTGTAAATCAACTGAGAACTTCAAGAATAAGTTCTAAATTAGAAAGTTGGAAGAATTTGAATGTAAAAGACCTTACCATTCTTTTATGTTTATATTATGTATTCAAAAATATCTTATATCAACCTTTATAAGGCCTAGTCGATAGCTAATTGTAAATCGACTGAGAACTTCAAGAATAAGTTTTAAATTAAAAAGTAGAAAGTTTTATAGTGACCCAATAAGTAATAGGAATCCAATTTATACCAAAAACTTAAACTAGTGCATCTTAGGTCCTTTTTACTTATTAGGTGCTTTGCTTTTTCGTACTTTTCCAATGTGGGATAATATGAATTAACAAAACAAGTTCTTCCTTTGTGTTATAAATTAGAAAGTTGAAAATAATGAAAAGAAAAACAATGATACAATACTTTATGTTATCAATTAAGTAATGAGGGAGTTTTGTCAATTTAGAATGCTATGGCTATTCATGTCCTTTTGCGCTAATTTTTCTAGACTAAAATTGGAGTACTATGAGAAAAATTGATAATTTCAAAATTCAAAGCCCCTAAAATTGAAAGTTTAGAGGGTATGCTACAACATATTTATAATATAAGGGGTTTGTTTGTATTTTACCCTTAATTATATTAATTATCTAAAAGTCAACTACTAAAATGGGTTAGTTAATTAATTTGAACAGAAAATTTCAAAGTCAATTAACTTTAATTAAGGAATTCATAAGAAATGTATTACAAATTTATGAAGAGAAACTTAAAGGGCTCTTAAAGATAAATTTATCAAGTAAAACGTGATATGAGCATTATAATAGCATGAGATTTTTTTTTAAACATCCTGATATTTAAAAGAATTCAATTAATTCCTCAAATTTGGGAATTTGATTTTAGTTCTTTTCGGGCTAAAATTTGACCAAATTAATAGATATAATTTCTCACTAAATTGTGTGAAATCGAATAACATTTTTTAAAGATCACTACATTTAATTATTAGAACGTGCAAAAATTATGCTCATGTATCGGCTTGATTGAAGCATAAGTGGAACGGTGACTAGTTTAGGGGGCAAAAACTAAAAAGTGGAGGTATTTTCTCATTTGTTGAACACTTAAACTTAAAAACTATCACACACACACACATATATATATACACACACACGTTGGTGATCCACGCAAGGTGTGAGTGCCTTAATACATAATAAATATAATATATTATTTTTTATTTAAAATGTTATATATAAATAAACAAAAAATTAAATCTCTAAAGTAATAATTTTAATCCTTTTGAAAATTTAAATTCTGATTTAATATAATTTAAAATACATTATTAAATATACAACTACAACCCTCAAAAATATTAATAATTGTTATTGAAGCAGTAAAATTATTATTTTTTATTGTTGCAATAATTTTTAATAATTACTTTAATTCCATTGACAAATTAAAATTAAATAAATAAATAAATACTTATAGAATTGAAATAGAAGTAAGAAAACAAAAATGAAAAAAAGAAAACTATATTGAAATTGCGGAAATAAAAATAGAAGGAATAAAAAACTATGTTCAAAAAATTATTAATTTTAGTCTAAATTTTGATCAATTGTCTTCATTTTATTTTTAAAGTAAAAGAGATAAAAAGAAATTTAAGTCCACTCAAAATATTTACAAGACCAAATGGAAGCACTCTCAAAATTTTAATCCAAAAAAATATAAATAACACATAAGTATATTTTGTTTTAAATATTAAAAAACATAAGAAAATTCATCAAAAATTATATCACGGTATTAAGATTCTTTTCTCAAACCAAAAGTTGATTAATGCATACCAATCAAAATTACCAATCAATTTTAGAATTTAGAGTAAAATTTGATGAAAATAATTAATATTTTATGATCACGAAATATTAGAACTATATTAGAATTATATGTTCATATATAACCATTCATTTTAAAAAAAGATTATAATTATATGTATATTTATATATGAAATAAAATTAGATAGAAGTTTAATAAAACTCTTATATTACTATTTAAAGTTTAACAAAACTTTTACATTATTAATTTTTGTAGCAATTGATTTTCATACCACTCTTGTATTACTAACATTTTTTAATTAATTAAAAAAAGTAAAAAGATAACAATATTCTTTAAAAAAAATTTGATAATTACATTAAAACAGATTGACAAACTTTTCACTTTTATATAATAGAGATACACACACAAACGATTAATTATTTAAGACGCACGTGCACAATCATATACTATAACTTCTAGATATGTATAGTCAACCACGTAGAAGTTCTAAAGGAAAAGTACGTAAAGGCTTTTAAACTAGTGGGTGGAATAACTGAGTTGCAAATGATTTTTGTAAAATAAATAAATATATGGAAATGTGAACAGATATATATAAATTGAACATGAAGAAAAATCACACCATGCATGATGAAAAAGACAATGATCAATCCGGAACAAAATGATCGATCCTTTTTTAACCAGAAGAATAATTATAGTTCTCATACAAAACCTTTTTTGTAAAAAAAAATTTAAAAAATCTAGTTCTGAATCAATAAAAATTTAAGCTACTCCACCATAATAAAAGTAGACAAAATTTTGCTTAAAAATGCTGTTCCAATGATAATGCATTATATTGGCAAATCAATTATCAGTGTATTGCACCCAAAAAAATAAAACCAAAAGCTTGAAAATCAAACCTTTCTATTGTTGTAGTCGCATATTAGTTTGTGGAAGTGAATGGCAGGGCAATTCTCCTTTGGCAGGGACAAGTATGCATTTGCCTTGCATCCATGCCAACGGAGGACTGCACTGTTATTCCTACCACATTTTGCCTCAGATTATTTAATTCAAACGCAAAAACTCGAGGTTTAATTGCATGTCCCATGAATGGAAAAACCCCCATTTATAGAAAGAAGTTCCGCACATTGATTTTGGATATGCCAAAGAAAGACTTGGCATATGCTGAGACTATTCCTATAGGGTTCGTTTCCAATTGATTCCCCTCATCACCAGCAGCCGCTTGTGGAAGACTTCTTTTCATCATCTCACTTTCTTCAATCTTTTTCTTTTTTGTGATTCAGATGCCATTCGCCCAACAGCAAAAATATATTTGAATATCATGTCGACAGTTTTACGAGAATTTAATACGTGTTGCTTTTCTATCAAAGATGAAGATTTTCAAACCTCACTCGAAATCCACTCGTACGTATATTTTCAAAGATATGATAGATATGACCTCTCCCAACCTGTATGAATTTGCTGGTAATTGTTATTAAATGAGATCGAATACTTTACGAAATTATCAGAATAAAAAGCTATTTAATTCATAAAAAGGAAAACAAAAGTGCCTATGCGTACGTACTGATGTACTTTAGTCTATTTATTATTAACATCAAGTCGAAAATAAGGAGCTGGCTCTGTGGGAACTTTGACTACTTTTGGAATCATATCTTAAAATTTGTTACATGCATGCATGCAGTACGGTATGTGACGCCAAAGTCGCTGAAATACACTGAAAATGAATTTGTCCTTAAAGATATCGATAGGACAATGAAATTAGCAGCCCATTGAGTGGACGAAATAAAAAATGCTACTGAATCTTAGGAATGTGCCATTTTTTCTGGAAATCACTAATTTTTTTCAGTTGTCAACATTCATCCACTTGGAACGTATACGTTGAAAGAAGAAAGTACATTCCACGGAGATTCCTGTTCGACAGTTTGATTTGTCAACAAGTTTCCATTCTGTGACCCTTTGAAGAGTAGAGGGTCAGCAATCAGCAGGAGAGGACGCAAAAGGACACTCCTGAGAGGAGGGGCAATTGAAATGGAGTACTTTACGTTGTTTTGGAATGAATTACATTTCATTTTGTATTTTTTCTTTATAAAATAAATAATTATAGAACTAAATAGTTATAGTACTAATAAAGAATTTAGTTTGAATCTGCTGCAGGAAATTCTTGTGTTTTCAGTGCATCTTAGAAATCAGCTGCATGTATACACACACATGTATATGTATATGTATATGTGCGTATATATATTTTGATGAAACTATTCGATATCGAAATTATACCTTAAAAGGTGCGTGTAACATTATTATCTACAATAATTTCAGCGATTGTGATACTTAAAATTTTGCATATGACACATTATACAGAGGTTAACTTGAAAATATTAGAGTCCTATTGTGAAATATTGATTTATTGGAATAAGTGTTACTATGTTCATTAGAATAAAATATTGCCACATCATATTTAATTTCTCCGACCAACGCACACTCCATCCCACACTAACCATAGAATTAACACCATGTATCTTTAGGTAAATATAATTTAAATTGCAATTTCACCACACCCCTAATTCAAGTATTCAAAACCCGGTAATGATACAATTTTTTCCATGCAAAGAAAACAGTTTGCTTTTCATATTTTTCTTTATCTAAAAAAATTAATTTTAAATAAAGTTTTTATGGTATCTTGTACAAGTAATGACTATACATGATTCATAATTAAACAGTAAAAACATTATAATTCTAAAATTATATAACTAATCCACAATATATTGTACATTATAACTCTTAATAAACTTCAAAACTTGAAGTTAATAAAAAGGGGGAAAAAACGTATAAAGTTTTAAGAAGATTCAAATTGCCTGCAAATACAGAGCCGTGGATTTAACCTCAACCTATTTTTTTCCATCTATATATTAAGAATAATTGTAAAAGTTGTCATTCGAAAATATTTTTACCAATGTATAAACTTTAATTGACAAAGAAATTGGACTATAAAATGAAAATTCATGAAAAAAGGATAATTGTAATTCTTCGAAATTAACTTGAATCATTATTAATTATTGCGTTTGTCTTTCATCAAGATTAGAGAAACTTTTCTTAAGAAGAAGAGAAATTAATACTGTCCAAAGGAATTTTTATTAGTTTTGCATGGATGTCCATACATCTCTTCCTGTTCATATATACAATCCAATTTCATCCATCCCAAATATTAATTTCTGAATCATAGATCTCTAAATCATGAGTATTTATATTCATAAGTAAAAATTATCATGATTTTTTCAAGGCTAATATTTAGTATCTACATAGTAAAATATTAGTGAATATTAAAATAATTGCTGCTTAAGGAGTTATAGATTGTTTCTTTAGCCCATGATCTAAAACCCTTCTCAGCAACAGTCTTCCCACCCAAAAAGAAAAAAAAAAAAGTACGAATGGAAACCACCGAGAATAACATAAAAATAAAAACAAGAACTTCTACGAAACAGGCATATGCTGAACCTGGCAGTTTCTTGTGTCTTTATTTATTTTTTTTTTGGGAGGATAAATAACGAATTAATGATGCAAATAGCTTTCTCTTTACAATTTCCAGAATAACGAATGTTTGCAGAATATACTGTTCCGTGGTGACCTATAAAAACATTTTCCACTTCAAACATGATCATCAATCGTAGCAAAATCTAGATGAAATGTGGAGCTGCATTACTGGGCAAATACTCCTCTGGCAGGGGCTTAGTTATTATTATTATTTGGTGACATTCTTCAAAAGTTTGAATAAGCCAATTATAATTAATTAGCTTATTTCAAGCTGTATTACCATAAATAATATAGCCTACTGCCAAAGGAGATTTGCCCGGCAATTCAGCTATGCAATATTACTCTACAACTCGTACATCCACATCTTAATAAGGTGATGGTAAGTCGTTATTGAGCTTTATTATCATTTTCTTCATGTAATTGTGCAAACTAATTATTTTGACTTTGACCTCAACAAGTTGCCAACTTGTCTTCAAAGCCAGCGGTACTTTTAAGGACTTTTTTACTTTTCCCCCTTTTTGGTTAAACTAAAATAAAGTTCTTTTCTACTTTTCATCAATGTTGTCAAAATTGTATTAGAATACGAACAGGTGAACTTAATGGGTCAATCGTCTACCAGTCGGATCGGTAGTAAAAAAATCGAATGATGTCATTATGATGTGATAAATATAAATTAATTAAAAAATATTAGTACTTATATAAACATAAATTATTTAGTATTTTTAGTGTAGTTAAGTGTAAAATTATTATAAGTTGTATGAAATTCTAAATGTATAATTGAATAATTTTGTAAAAAATAGTATAAAAATATTTTAGATCAAGAATATATTAAAAATTGTAAAAATTCTCTTAAGTAAACATTTAAAATGTTGAATTTGAAAAAATTAAAAATTTTATAAGTAAAATATGAGTTTTAAAAAAATTTGGGGCTCAATTATAATTTTTAAAAATTAATATTACTTTCTATAAAAATAAAACTTTTGACCCCATCAAATTTAAGTCAAACCTGGGTTCGATTTTTGACCGAGTCAATTAAAAGTGATTTTTTAATATAACTCAGATCGGATTCATAATCGGTTCTCGATCGGACTGATCAAACTAGCCTGTTCAGTTCGGGTCTGATAACATGACTTTTCATTTGTACTTTGTAGAGTGTTTCCATTGCCAAGTTTGCAATTAATTATAACATAGTTATAGTGTCTGAAAAATTGAAATTATCTATAGAGGACACGTTTTAATCTAACATTTTCCAGGATGGCCCTACTTAATACTCTCATTGTATTAAAAAAAAAAATCACTCTTGAAAAAATAACTTATTAAAAATTATAAAATAGAACACATTAAGCAAGACATTAACTACATAACTTTACTCTTGTGTTTTTATTTTTTAGCTATAAAAATATTAAAAGAATTTCATTCAAAAGTCAAGTATTCTTTTTTAGGATCAAAAAATGAAAAGTAAACTCCTTTTTTTTTTTACATAAAAAAATATTATTATTATTTATGACATAAACTACATAGATTATTTTATACAGTTTGCACACAAAATATTTAGAAGTATATATATTTCAACGTAAAATAACTAGCAATACATTAGATGTTGCTTTATTGGCAGTGTAAACGAATTTCGTCTGCCTATGCCTCATCTCCAAATGAAATAATAGAAGTAACAGGTAATAATAAAAAGAGTTGAGATGAACCCAGAGATTTAAAGATCATGCATTGTGCGAAAACAAACAAATTTTAATAAATCAGAACTGATGGTGGTTGATCGATGAAGAGCAGACTCCACCTGCAGGATGTGACATTTTGGAAATCTGGCTCCATGCAAATGGCAGAAGAAATAGCACATGCTGGGCAAACGGATACTGATTTTGATAAGCATATGTATACTTTGTTTTCCAGTCTATGCTCCGATTTTTCACTGTACAATTGCCAAGTTTTTTTACCACCAAAAAAAAATATACAATTAAAAATTTATTAAATTTGAGAATATTTGTGGCCTCATGATATAGGGTGAAAAGGGACTCATTGACATGCTAATTGGTTCACTTGTTATCAAAAGTTGGAAAACAATTTCATCTGTTTTTTCCCAAGTTGCATCTACTTAATTATCTAGTGCACCAGATCAATAAATAAATAAATAAATCTTGATTTTAGATAGGTAAGTCATGTGAAAAATTACAAAATTTTCCCCAAATAAATTAAGCTGCACAATACTATAATGTACAACTATTGCACTCAATAGATATTGAGTTTCTGGTCCTTTCCAAGCAAAGATTATTCTTTCCACTGAAATAAGATTGAAAATTTTTGTAGACTTATAACATGAATTATAATAATCCTTAAGTGGCAAATTAATGGTTACCAGGGCCTTCTCATAATTCTCTATCCTATTATGATGGAGCTCATGAATTTTTTTTTCTTTTGGGAGAAGAAAAAAAAAAAAAGGACAGCTAGTTATTTTGTTAAATTAAGATAAATTGATATATGGAGGAAACCAATAAGAGAATAACAATAATTATATGATCACTTGTACTCCTACTTTACTATATAATTTTGATTCACACATAATAATTTTAATAGATATATCAAAGATGTATAAAGTGATGCAATCCTTTTATATCTGATAACTTTAATGAGTGTAAGTTACAAATAACTCTCTTGAAATATATATTCTTTGAATCTTTAATTTTGAAAGTTAATGTTCTCAAACTATTTATTCCTTGTAATAAACTATAATTTTTTTACTTGTTTGCGGAAATTGAACATTGATGAATCAAAGATTTGTCCTGTCGATCTTCAACATCAGGAACATCTTGCAAGGGTGAGGACAGTGTCCCTGAAGACACTCCGACGCTCAAGTCAGTTTAAACTTTTTTGAAAATATCTCTTAGTATGAAGAGAATTTGTTACTTGTTATTGTTACCCAACATGCCTTGTATAAATGTTTTTGTAGTAGAATTAAACTAAGTATCCTAGTATCCTATTGGGTTTATAATTTGTAATTTAATAATTTTATTAGATTTAGAATTATTAATCATATTGGGTTTTAGTTTAGTAGTTACCAAATCCAATAGGTATAAGATTTAGTTGATTCCTATAAATAGGACATGTTATTCATGATTTTGATTCACAGAGAAATATACAGAGAGAAATATTCCGCCGGCATTTTTCTAGAAATTGGCCGCACGGTTTTTGTAAGCTTTGAGCAAATTTTGTTCCTTTCATTCAGCTTCCAATTTTGTTTACACGGCAAGTTGCATGGTTTTGTCCTTTTCTTGTTTGTTACTTAATCAAAGTCATCCACGGCCAAGTCATTCAACAAATTCAACCAATTTTGTTTTCTTTGTGGGCCCGAAAGTCAAAATCAATTTGTTTCTTTTGTTTGTTTCAGTCGCCTGCCAAGTCAACTTCAAAAATTCAAGTTTCTCTTGAATTGTTTTGCCCACGGGTTTCGGATTCTACTATTTTGTGGGATTTAATATTTTGATCCCAACAATTTTGGTAGTAGTAGAGTCCCAACAGGAGTTCAATTCATCTCTTATGATGAGATTGAATTATAGTTGAAATCTAATTCATATTTATTTGAGATAAGGAAGGTAAACTCAATCAAATACCATATTTAACTCTACTACTTCAAATTTAAGGTCATTTTTATTCTCATCAATTAGCCCCCTAGCGCACATGTAGGATCTTCTAATTCGTAGATCGTGAGCCAACCTGAGAGCTTAAGGATTTCTTGGCTTTGCCAAACAAATTATGTGAACAAGAAAAGTGGGAAGTCGGCAAGCAAACACGCACGCGTAGCATAATCCACGTCAAGAATGTTTGAGAACATTCGTAGCATTTCAAGATTTTGCCTAGTTCCCACTAGTCCAAGACCAAGTTGTCTGTGGAATTTGGCAAGTTTGTTGACATGTTGTCCCTTGGGAGCAACTTGACATTATTATTATTATTATTATTTATGAATCAAGGGTTCAAAATAGGGTGGCTACCTTCAGAAAATCATCCAATTTTGAAAGTCTCGCTCAAGGTCGGATTGCAAAGTGTTGAGGTTCCCCGGAACTTAGTACATTCTTTGTAGATATTCTGTATAAAGTCAAGAAGGCAAACTTTTACAGTATGGATCAATGCCCTCAAAACCAAGCTCCCTAATTTCAAAACCTCGGCTTTCTCCATCAAAATAGGAATTTTATGACCAAGGGGTCGAGAAGAGGGGTAATGCTATGGCGGAAGAATTTGGCCTTATTTAGACTTTGAAGAAGTCAAAGAGCTGGTTGATGTTGGAGATGGACATAGCCAATATTAATGCCCTTTGCTTTGTAATTGTGCTTTGGAGAACCGATTAAATTTACTCTTGTAGGTCTACTACTTTGGCATGGATATTTGAATGGGTATATACTTTTTCTAAGTTCATATGTTGAACTCTTCGTCCCATGCCAAGAGTCGTTGGGCATATTGCCCTTAGGAAAAAATTAGTTGAATTCATTATCCCGATCTTGCGAATTGTTGAACACATTGCCCTTAGGAATTCTTAGATCCCTTTAACTCAACATCCCGATCTCGGGAATCCTTTGGCATGTCACCTTTAGGAATCCTTTGATTCCTTGAACTCATTATACCGATTCATACTTTGAGAATACTCAGATCCCTGGAAGCTTAGTGGGCTTATCAGAGCTAGGGCTGTTCATCGGTTCGGTTTTCGGTTTATTCGATTTGACATTTTGAAACCCCCTAACCAAAAACCAAACCGAAAACCAAATAAAATCGAATAAACCAAACCGAATTTCTTATTCGATTTTTGGTTTTATTCGGTTTAAACCGAATAAAACCAAATAAAACCGAATAAGAATTTGATTCGGTTTTATTCGGTTTCACAAACCGAATAAGGAATTTGGTTAACCAAATCAACCGAATTTCTTTTTTTTTCTTTTTTTTTTCAAAACTTCACAAATAAATTAAATAATTCGGTTTCAAATCAAACATTCACAAATAATTTTTTCAAATTCGGTTTCAAACATGAAACAAACATTCACAAAGCATTACAAATTTACAAACTTCCTTAACTCCTTATGAGTTATGGCTCAGTACTCATCATTTGTAATTGTAATATAAAAATCATTTGCATATTGTAATTATTAATTTATTAGTGTTATTACTCAAAACTATTAGCCTATTACTTATTAGCCTATTAGGCATTAGCTAAGTAACTAAGTTACTAAGTTAGTACTTATTAGTTATTACTCAAAAGTCAAAACTAAGATAGTAATCATAGACTCATAGTATTATCTAAGTTAATGCCTAATTAGTAATTTATTCCTTATTTACTTATCACTTATCAGTGTTAACTAAGTTAGTATTAACTTATGTATATTAAGTATTATTCAACACTAAGTTAGTATTAAATAAGTACTAACTAATTTAGTGCTTAGTTCATTAGTAAACTTAGTACTCATTATTCATTAATCATTATTAGTTATTAACATATTACTATAGCTAAGTTAGTATTAACTATTAACTATGTAACATGTTAGTACTTCTTAGTATTATAAGTTTAACTATGTTAGTATTTAGTTGTAATAATAATTACTTGATCAATAATAACTAATTATAAGTATTAATTATTATGATATTTGACTCGATTTAAATACGTATAATTAATTTGCAAATTATAAATAATTTAGAATTTTGAATAAATAACCGTTAGTAAATATTATATACTTATATAGTTATAATTGATTACTCAAAAACTCAACACTTAGTCATTTAATAGTTAATACTTAGTAATCACTTAGTTAACAACAATAAGTTATTAATTATTGACTATTATATTGAATAATTGATGATATTATGAATATATGATATTGATTCTAATTAAATATATAAAACATAATAATCGGCTAATCGTATGCTATATAGTTACAAGCTAGTACGCTATATAACCTACAGCCTATAGGCCTTATATCTTCTAGATGCTTAACATTTTAACAACTTTGTCAACTTATGCATTATTTTATTTTTCTTTTTTTTGTAATTTGATATTTCATATTTGTTTAACTTTTAAATAAATTGATAAATTAAAATTACTGTATAAACTATACTAGTATATAGTTTAGTATATAATATATAGTAAAATTGTTTAGTATAGTATATAGTTATATACTATATTAATATTACTATATATTCATTATATTGTCCATATCATTATTCATTAATGATAACAATAAATATAGTTCTATACATGATAAATTTTATAAAATAACAATAAATTTTATAATAACAATATAATGTATTAATGAAAACAATATTAATGATAGTATATTAATGATAACAATATAATATTAGTATATAGTTCTATACATGATAAATTTTATAATAACAATAAATTAATTATACAAAAATATATATACATAACTACAAAGTCTACAATAGTTTTATAAACTATAAACCATAACTATTCTATAAAATAACATATATTTATATTTATACTTATATATATATAATATATTTATAAATTTTGAAATTCGGTTTTATTTGGTTTTATTTGGTTTATTTGGTTTATTCGGTTTATTTGGTTTATTCGGTTCAGTTTCTTTATTCGGTTTATTCGGTTCAATTTCCTTATTCGGTTTATTCGGTTTTCAGCACCCCAAACCAAAAACCGAACCGAAAACCGAATAACTTATTCGGTTTAGTTAAAACCGAACCGAATAAACCGAATTCATTTTTGGTTTAGTTTTTTCAATTTTTTGACTCGATTTTTTCGATCGATTTATTCGGTTTAACCAAACCATGACCACCCTACTTATCACCCTTAAGAATACTCTAATGATTATTTCGGGAATGCTCTGATCCCCATTTTGTTCCCCACATTGGAGGTTAATGTGTGTATCACCCTTAGGAATACTCTGATCCCTATTTCGAGAATGCTCAGATTCCTATTTTTACGCTCTTTTTATTTTACATATCAGAGTCATGCTTCTCTAGCTTGTCTTTTCACAGACAAAAATTGGGAATACTCGTATCCCTATACATGCCACGATTTGTTAATAGCCCCGTAGGCTTATATAGATTTGTAGGTAGCCCAGTAGGCTTATGTAGACTTATTAATCAGATCTCGGGGTGGAGGCTCTGCTCCTTTTTTATGCCCATACATCGATATTCGAGCCATTGTATCTTTAGAAATTGCTCCTATTTAGGCTTTTTTTTGTAAAAATTCTTGCAAGTGGCCTAAGTTGTTAAGCGAGCCTTTCGATGAGATTCCCATAGAAACTGCATCACAAGAATATTTGTACCTAATTGATATTGCAATTAACGAACAAAAATTTATTAAAATTAAAAATCAATATTCAATATGTAAATATGAGAGAGAATTTTCCCTTTCTGAAAGTATATTGAGCTTGTCAAATCATGTGTAAACCCGAGTCCAGTTTAAACCCACTTTCATTGTAGCCTTTATCGGAGAAAACTCTGGTTGGCTATCATTACGCCGTCAGCAAATATGTGAGGGGTTTGCATTCAAAGGGATGGCCTCCAATTTGTTGACTTATCTTACTGATGTCGCCAAAATGAGCAACTCGTCTTAAGACCAAGATGGTTAATAGTTGGTGCGGTTTTACCTCTATGGTTCCCTTCTTGGTAGCTCTCCTTGTGGATTCGTACTGGGACTGATACTCCACCATACAAGTTGCTTCTTTTATGTATGCCATAGGACTAATACTTTTGACATCTTCGGCTTTGGGATGGCACTTGATCCTGATGAGCAGAATAGGCTCCTCCTCATTACTGCAATTGTCACTCTATATGATTTCACTAGGCCAAGGGGGATATACTTCATCCTTACAAGCCTTTCCAGCTGATCAGTATGAAGATTGGCAACTGATCGATATGGCGATCAGGAGTAATTACCTAGTAGTAAACCTGATCAGAGTCCTAATAAAAAGAGGATATTCTTCTAATGGTGGTATTTTGGTATTTGCTGTGGTAGCCTTCTTGGAGTCTCCCTCATATGATATGTCCAAGATAACCTGAGATGGGTATGTTGAGCTGGCAAAGATGGCTCACAGGCATGGCTTGGAGCGACAAGTAGTGATGTCACTCCCTTTTCACCCTGAATACATATCCTTGGGTTATGATTCTATACCAGTGCTAAGAGGAAGACCAGCCATGCATGTCTAATTAAACTACATACTAAGCTTCAGAGATAGATTCAAAGAGTGCTTAGAAGAAGTCATAGTGGAAATCCAAGTGGGAATGGATCCATGTGGAAAGCTGAGATACCCCTCTTATCTAAAAAGTAATGAAACTTAGAGGTTTCTTGGTATTGCAGAATTTCAATACTATAACGAGTACATGAGATCTTCTCTAGAGGCATTTGCCGAGGCAATCCGAAAGAAAATATTGAGGGCCAAGGAGGGCCTCATGCCACTGTCCAGTACAATCAATTTCCTGAGGACCCTAGAATTTTTAAATGGGATGGAATAATGAAAAGTGAATATGGGTAATTTTCCCTAAAGTGATATGCTGGGAAACTTTTGGAGCATGGGATAGAATCCTAACAATAGCAGAAGGAATATTCCAAGGAGTGAGGCAAAACTATCTGCCGATAGCACAAATGATGAGAAAGAAAACACAGTTTCAGTGCTCAGCTCCCAAGTAGTGGACATAAGGAATTATTCTTAACATCTCATGACCGTATCACTCTTCACCAACAGTTAAAATAGAAACCACATAAAATTCTGCTAAAAATCTTCAACAATCGAAAGAGAACAAATAATTCATTTTTCACCCCAGTACCATATGGGGAAATAGAGGCAAGATTACAGCCATTAACAATCATTATCCCAAAGACAGATTACTCTTATAGGAAAACTGATAAATCAAATAAGTCCAATATCCTGGTTGTAACTCTCAGGATCGGATCATTTGCCGAAGGGTCCCGAATAGTACGTATTCTACTTCTTCTTTCTACAAATCTGTGTTGTTACCTCAAAGGCAAGGGTGAGTAATCTGGAATCTAGTGTGGAATGGGTATGGTCCATCTAAAGTGGAAGTCTTTGTCTGGCAACTAATTCATCAAAAGCTTCCTGCTAGAAGTTGTCTGCTTAGGAGGGACATTATTAGAGCAGAGCTTACTGTGTGCCCATTTTGTAATTCTGAGCTAGAATCTATCCAGCATTTGTTTTTTGATTGTTGGTGTAGCGGTTGGTGTAGACTATTTGTTTGGAAATTTAGGGTATTACCTGGGTCTGCCCAGGAGATCCATCCATCTTCTTGAATAGCTAGCAGTAGCCCTCCCCAGAATTCAAAGGAAGGCAGCCTTGGATTCTGTTATTTTATGTTATAACTTGGTCAATCTAGTTGTGCAAGAATAAGAGCTTTGATTTCGCACAACTCATGGATTTGATTTTCATTAGGTTTGCAACTTGGTTTAAAGCGAAATGGCCATCTTCTTCAGCATCTATTTCAGACATAATCTGACAGCCGAATAGCGCAGAAGTGAGGCAGGTTCAAGGGGTGTAGGAAGGAAAGTGCCACTTGGTCTCAACCTCAACTTGGTACAATGAAGTTCAATGTAGATGGTTCAGCAATCGGAAAACCAGGTATGGCAGAGATTGGGGGAATTCATATGGGTAAAACAAAGGCCGTGTTCTCTAAACATGTTGGAATTCTGGATTCGAATCAGGCTGAGTTCTATGCTATTTGTGAGGCTTTTTGGGTGTTTTCTGAGTCTATCTAGAAGAGCTCTCATATACTTATAATTGAAAATGACTCTGTTAACGCAATCAATTGGCTAAAAAATCTAGACAATGTCCCCTGGCACCTTAAAAATGTCTCAAATCATTTAGATCTACTGAAGGAGAAAATTAATCACTAGGAGGGTCACCATATTCCAAGGGACATTAATAGTGTGGCTGATAGGTTGACAAAGTCAAGAGTGTCTAGATTGCAGAACTTGTTGGCGATCATTGAATAGTAAGTGTATGTTTTTGCTATATTCTACTTCCTGCTCTTTTTGGCAGGTTCAATAGGTTATAGTAGTCTGCTGAGAAGGATTGCTATTATGTTCTTTTTTATTACTGATTTCTCTCTTGTAACCTTTGTTGTCAATATCTAATAATAAACTTTGCCTTCTTGGTTTGTCAAAAAAAAAAAAATCCAAATGAAACTCATGCACAAGGCCAGGGTCCTCCTATAAATTTAAAAGACATGGTAACTAACTAAAACTACAACTAGTATCAAGGAGAGGAATATTGACCCAGGAAAACTAGCACAACCATATAATTGGCAAAACAATATTTTCTAGTAAATAATAAAAAAGAATAAGGTTTAGGACAAGGACACAAACTCAATATATCATGGTAAAGAAAACACTTCTCAATATGTTGCTGCAACAGTTGGAAGCTTGGGACTTAGGTTCGGGTCGAGGTTATAATCTGAACTCGTTGTTAGATACAATGGAGATGATGGGCTTTGCTGGTCGCGGGAGTGAAGAAGGGACACCACATGACTATGAGGGAAGCCTGGAAAATCCCAGTCCGGCTGGCTTTGTGGATTCGGATCCAGTTAAAGAGAAGCATGGTTTCTGATCAGGCTTCATTGGCCCACAAGTATCTCTTTTTGGTCCAATCTGTACTTGAAGACTACTCAAACTTGTGGAAGCTATGGAGTAAAAGCAAATAATATCTATAGGTATAGCCAATATAGAAGGAAAAAGAAAAGCATTATAAGCCGTAAATAATAAAAAGTGGTGTCAACATAGTATTGCTCCTTCGGCTTTGGAGGGTTGGCCCACTCATTTTTGGAATCTCCTCCAATTCAACTCTTGAATCGTGACCAAGACAAGACTTCATAAAGGCACCCACAGCAGCCCTTTTTGGGCTGCTAGTGGGTGCTCACGACCACGTCACATCAGTTAGAGCGATTCACAAAGAACTCCAAAAAGTTAACCCATGATCACGCGCCACATCACACATCAATTTTGAGCAGCCTTTACTATCTGCATAACCATCATAAAAAAACGCCACGCTACGAACTAGCTTTTATTATTCACGCAACAAATTTCTCTCTCCTCTACCTTCATTTACACCATTTATTTAATATATTTAATACTTCTTATTTAAATTAATAATTCTAAAATATTATTTATTTTTCATTTATAAAATTCAATATATATAATACTAAAATATTATTTATTTTTCATTTATAAAATTCAATATTTAGTAATAATACAACTTATAATTTTAATTCGTTAATACAATTAATACTTAAACAATTAATGAAAAATAATTTTCATTACATTGAAATTAAATTTTGATAATACATTTAAAATATGAAAATCAATACTCTCAATTAAATATGAAATACTTAAAACAATTAATAGATAATAAATTTACATTATATTAAAATTGAAATATAATAATATACTTCAAACATTTGAATAAATACGATAAATTAAACATAAAATTTTTACTAGCGTGCATAATTTTTTTATAACGGCTGTATGAATAGTTAAGGCCAGGCCCTGAAATGGCATGGCCTTCACTATTTTAAATTGTATTATTTAAAATTTATTTATTTTGCATTTATCAAATTCAATATATATTAATAATACAACTTATAAATTATGCTTATCATATATTAAATAATTAAATAATTTTACATTACATTAAAAGTAAAATTTCTTAATACACTTGAGCATGAAAGCAAATACTCGGAATTAAACATAAAATATTTAAACATTAAACATTCAACTCTAAAACATAATAAACTATAGAAATCTTCCGTGATTATATGTTATTTTCACCAAAACGCTGCCATATGTGCTCAATCAAATCATTTTTCAACGCATTGTGGACATTTCTGTTGCGAAGTTGATCCCTATTAATAAAAAAACTTCTATGTCCGAGCTCGCTCGGGAATTGCAATGTAGTATTATCTCCTCTTCTGTTGCTACTTTTACGGTTGCTCCACAACGAATCTTTGAAGGATCAACGTAATGTTGATAGTTAATTCGTTCATCCTCGATAATCATGTTGTGCATTATAATACATGCATTCATGATACGGCAAAATATCCTTATCCCATGCTAGTGTCGGATTTTTAATTATATGCCAACTTTGCGGCACTCAAACGCCTCTCAACGTCTTTACGAGCTTTTCTGACATTGGGAAAAGCGGTTTATGTTTATTTGATTGTGGGACTAGGATTGATTGGATGAATGACGCCCATTTTGGATAGATACCATCTGTTAGGTAGTATCCCATGTCGTATTGATGACCATTAACCGTATATTGAACAGTCGGTGCCATACCATTCAAGACATCATTAAACATAGGGGAACGATAAAGAACATTAAGATCATTACACGAACACGAGTACCAAAAATGCATGCCAAATCCATAAGTCTTGGGAAGCTACAGCCTCGAGTATCAATGTAGCTACACCATCACGCCCTTGATACATGCCTTTTAATGCCGTTGGACAATTTTTCCATTCCCAATGCATGCAGTCAATGCTTCCAATCATGCCCGGAAATCCACGGTTTTCTCCAATATGCAATAGCCTTCGTGATATCGACGGGTTGGCCTCCTCGTATTCAAAGACCGAACACATCAATAACGCCTTGACAAAAATGGAAAATGCACTGTCTAGACGTACTTGCACCAATGCGCAAGTACTCATCAATTGAATCTGCAGAACTTCCGTAGGCTAACATTCGTAATGCCGCAGTGCATTTTTGATAGAGTGTATAATTGCATATTTATTGGATCAATTCTCTTGTGTTTTAATTGATTAAAATGCTTGTTTATAAGGATATTAATTATTTTTGTGATTAATGGTTAGATGAAGCATTTTTCCTAAAGAATGTAGCCTCACAAGACAAGTGGCACAAGAAAGACACAATTGAGGCCACCAAATTCCACAACAAAATGTTGGCCATTAAGGAAAAGCAAAGCCTTGAATTAAGGAAAAGAAAAGCCTTGAATTAAGGAAAAGCAAAGCCTTGAATTAAGGAAAAGCAAAGCCTTGAATTAAGGAAAAGAAAAGCCTTGAATTAAGGAAAAGCAAAGCCTTGAATTAAGGAAAAGAAAAGCCTTGAATTAAGGAAAGCAAAGCCTTGAATTAAGGAAAAGAAAAGCCTTGAATTAAGGAAAGCAAAGCCTTGATTTAAGGAAAAGCACAACCAAATGTCTTGAATCCTTGCCTATAAATAGGCAAGGCTTGGAGACAATCAGGGCATCCCATTTTTAGGCTTTCCTAGTTCAATAGAGAGAAAAACAAGGTTTGGAATTCTCAAGCCACAATTCATCCTTTCATGGAGTGAGCTACGGCCAAAGAAGACGAAAGCCGCATGGGATCGACAAAAAGGGCAGTCATTTGATTTTCTTTGTATTTTCTTTTAATTATGTTTAGCTAAATTTTATTTTCCAATCAAGTTTAATTAAGGTTTGATTCCAACAATTGTGAGATTTCGGTAATTTTATTATTTCTTTTATTCTTGAGTATTTATGTATTTTCTATGCTTCATTATATTATTGAATTGAATTGTTAGACAAGAGGCCTATTGTTTGATAGTTGAATTCAATATATAGTCATTTAGAATAATTAATCTTTGGTTGATTGTTCTAATTCAAGTGACAAATAACAACATCGAAAGGTAATCAACGCCTTAGATTGTATGTTATGAAAATATATAATCTAACTTAAATAAACACGGCGTTTCGGGTTTCTTGGTTAGTAATTGGGTCTTTTGAATCTTAATGCAATTAATAGACATAACTCATAGGACGGATCCAAGGTTGTGTTTGTTAATTAGAGAAATAACTCATAGGACAGATCCAAGGTTATCGAAAAAGTAAGAAAAGATTGGTTGTTAGAGGCGGACCTTCAACAACTATAACCAATTTATTCAAGATAAAAGAACCTATCTTTTGAATCAATGATCAATTCAAGGAATCAATACCGAAATTAATTCTTGATTGGAAGCTTCTTCTTATTAATTTTTCCTCATATTTTTAATTAGTTATTTAATTTGGTTGGTGTTTTAATTAAATCTTGTTTAGTTTCATAATACAAAACCCCCCCTCTCTTTATTTTATTTTGTTCAAGGAATAAATCTAACCAATCTCTGTGGATTCGAATTCTCTCACTGCTATCTACAAAGCTTAGCCAGAGAAGGATTATTTTTGGTGGTTTCGACACCCATCAAATTTTGGCGCCGTTGCCGGGGATTGGTTTTTTAATTTATTCCTTTAATTTAATTATTTTCATTTTTATTTTTTCCTTTATAATTGTTTGGTTCTTTTATGCCACGTTCTTCTCGCACAGGTCAACTCACATACGATCCAGAGATAGAGAAGACAGCACGTAGGCTTAGAAAAGAAACCAAACAACGATCTCAGGGAGTATCATCTTCTTCATCTTTTGAATATAATTTGTCTGAATTATTTAATAGTGAAGAAGAAAACATGGCTAGAAATAATGAACGAACTTTAAAGGATTTAGCTATGCCTGATTTAAACCAACAACCGTTATGCATTGATTATCCTACTTTAGAAGTGCCTTTTGAGTTAAAATCAGGATTGATTCACTTACTCCCCACTTTTCATGGCCTTGCAGGTGAAGATCCTCATAAGCACTTAAAGGGATTTCATATGGTGTGTTCCACGATGAAACCGCAAGGAGTGACTGAGGAACAAATTAAGTTGCGAGCTTTTCCTTTTTCTTTAGATGGAGTTGCTAAAGATTGGCTATACTACTTGCCCTCTGGTTCAATAAACACATGGACTGAGATGAAGAGGCAATTTTTGGAAAAATTCTTTCCTGCCTCACGAGCTGCCACAATTAGAAAAGATATATGTGGTGTACGGCAACAACATGGAGAAACTATGCATGAATATTGGGAAAGGTTTAAGCAATTATGTGCTAGTTGTCCTCAACATCAAATTCCTGATCAACTTCTTATCCAATATTTTTATGAGGGACTAACAGTGATGGATAGGAATATGATTGATGCTGCTAGTGGAGGTGCATTAGTGCACAAAACTCCAACGGAGGCAAGGACTTTAATCTCCAACATGGCTGCCAATACACAACAATTTGGCATCAGACGTGAGGATACATCTAGGAAGGTAAGTGAGATAAGTACTTCCTCTATTGACCAACGTTTAGACAATTTGACTACTTTAGTGGAAAAGTTGGTTGTAGGAAATATTCAACAGGTAAAGGCTTGTGGTATTTGCTCCAATTCAAATCATCCCACTGACATGTGCCCCACGTTGCAAGAAGATCAATTTGAACATGCTAATGCCATTGGTGGATTCTCAGGGCTACCACAAAGGATGTATGACCCTTACTCAAATACCTACAATCCGGAATGGAGGCATCATCCCAACTTCAGTTATGGGCCACGACCTAGTGGATTTCAAGCTTGGCAGCAAAACCCACCATATCCACCGCCTTCCAAACCAGGTAAGTCCCTTGAAGAGCTAGTTGAATCACTTGCTAATAGTTCCCAACGTTTTCAACAGGAAACTCGAACCAGCATTCAAAACTTGGAAAATCAAGTGAGCCAATTAGCATTTTCTGTGAGCAAATTGGAATCTCAAGGTAAGTTACCTTCTCAAACGGTTGTTAACCCAAGGCAGAATGTTAGTGCAATGACCTTGAGAAGCGGAAAGGTGTTGGAAGAGGCCAAAACACGTGATCATGAAAAAGAAGTGACAACCCCACAGCAACCTAAGGTAATCGAGACAACCCCTCCTTTCCTAACAAGATTTGCCAATTCGAAAAAAGATGAGGAAGAAAAGGAGATTCTTGAGACTTTTCGCAAGGTAGAGGTAAATATTCCTTTAATTGATGCAATTAAACAAATACCTCGCTATGCTAAATTTCTCAAAGAATTATGCACCAACAAAAGAAAATTGAAAGGCAATGAAATTTTAAGTGTGGGGGAGAATGTCTCGGCTGTGCTACAAAAGAAGTTGCCTTCAAAATGCAAGGATCCAGGTATGTTTATCATCCCTTGTAAAATAGGCAATATGAAAGTTGAAAAAGCCATGTGTGATTTGGGTGCTTCCATAAATGTCATGCCGTTATCTATTTATAATTCTTTGAATTTGGGACCTTTGAAAGAAACGGGCGTGATAATTCAACTTGCTGATAGATCTAATGTTTATCCTGAGGGAGTATTAGAAGATGTTTTGGTGCAAGTAAATGGATTAGTGTTTCCTGCAGATTTTTATGTACTTGATATGGAGGAAGATCACTCTCCTAACTCAAAGTTAATTTTATTTGGGAGACCTTTCTTGAAAACATCTAGAGCAAAAATTGATGTGCATGATGGAACATTAACTATGGAATTTGATGGTGAGATTATTAAGTTTAACATTTATGGTGCCATGAAATATCCTAATGATGTATGTCTGTTATGCTTTTGATGCTATTGATACTCTAGCTCAGAAAACATTTGATTTTTGTGATGAGGATAAAGTAAAAATTGCACTTCATAATAATTTGACTTCTGAAGAAGTGCAGATTTTTGAACAAGAATTTGTGATAGATAATGATCTTCAAGATATGGTTTATGACTTCAACAAACCCGTTGCACATAATTCTATTAACATTACTAATTTTAATGTGCAGGATGTTTTTGAAGAAAAAACAAGTATAAGTCAAGTTGAATTGAATGCACAATTAGAAGTGAATGAGAAGGCAATGGTAGCTTGTGAGAAAATGCAAGTGTGGTCCAAACAATTAGTGAAAATTTAATAACTTAAAGAGAAGTGGAGACGTCTAGCCAAAGACGTTAAATGAAGGCGCTTTTGGGAGGCAACCCAAAATTTTTATTTATTTTCTTGTCATTTAAGTTTAATTTAATTAGTTATCTTATTATGTTTTCTGCTTTGTGTAAAAAAAAAAAGATTTGAAATTCTATTTTGGTTTTTCCTTTTTATTTTCATTTTCATTTTACAGTTTCTTCTACCAACCAATGCTCAACCATGGCCATAACATCGTTTGATCTTTCATGCCTTCTTCACCCATATAGGATGTCCCTCACCTTCACCACAGCTCCAGTTGTCTACCGCGGTTCAGGGAAGTGTCTTGTTCCCTTGTGTTTGTTTTATTTTCTTTCTTGTCCGCATGTGCATATTTTCCATACATTGAGGACAACGTATGATTTAGGTGTGGGGGGGTGTCTTGTGCTTCATTGATTATTTCTAAATTTTTCATGTAAAAAATATATATATATAAATGAAGAAAGTCCTTCCAAGTAGGTTTAACATTCTGATATCTTCTTTGAAATTTGTCACTCTTTTGATGCTCATTTCGAATAATTTTGAGTTATATGCATTAGTGACTTGGATTGGAATGTATGAATGAGATGAGTATGATTAGCCTTTGTTTGGAAATTTTTAAAGCATCTCGTTAATTTTAATGATTGAATTGAATGAGAATGTGCAATATTTAATACATTGAAACCATTGTGAGTATTTGAGCCTAAGAGCATTTTATTTTTCATGCTCACATATTTCTTTGTTGAGATTGACAAATATGGTATAATCATTCTAGAACTTGCTTTGTTATGCATGTTGAGATCACATTGTGAATTCATGTTGAAAAATGATAAGGGCATTTAGGATTACCAATTTTAAACTTTCTAAAAAAAAAAAAAAAAAAACTTAACCTTATATTACATATACCCCTAGTCACCCAATTTTGAGCCTTAGCCTTTCTTTGTTATAACACCACATTGTTTAGCCTTAAATCCTTATCTTTGTTTACCATCGTTGAACCATTGATCAAGAGTATGTGGGAATGAATTGCATGATAAAATTTCTGTTGATTCCGAAGGAAAGAACCACTGAGGAAAAAAAAAGAAAAAAAGAGAAGAAGTGAAAAGTATTCCCTACAAGTATTGGACAAAGTAAATTCATTGTGTACGAATTGGTCCAATTGTATGGTGAAGTTGTAAAAAAAAAAAAAAGGAATGCATGTTATGTGGAATAAAGAAAGTGGTTCTACTATGCTATTTGTTACTTTTGAGTCATGCAAGGAAATTCCTATATATCTTGATATCTCAGAGCCTATATTTTTCTTTCTTTTTACCTACCTTTACCTAAGCCCCATTACAACCATTTTCAAGACCCTTTGATTTCTGCATGGATTTATATTATTAGTGGTGGAGATGTGATATATAAGCAAGCTTATGGTAATGACATGCTATATTTGATTTGAGTGTTGAATGAACCCTAAACACTTTGAGTGATTAGAGTGCAACCTATGAGAGGTTATCAAATTTTGTTGCATTTGGTTTGATGAAATTGTTAGGTTGATGAGATGCATATGTTTTGTTTTGAAAAATCAGGCTATGAATACTTATTCTTTGATTTGTTATTCCAATTTAGATCTTTAATGTGTAATGACTTTGAGTTATTTGTGGATGGGTTGAAAAGGGGTATGGAATAGAGAGGAAGATGTTGATCTAATGCAAGCTTGAGGACAAGCTTTGATTTAAGTGTGGGGGAATTTGATAGAGTGTATAATTGCATATTTATTGGATCAATTCTCTTGTGTTTTAATTGATTAAAATGCTTGTTTATAAGGATATTAATTATTTTTGTGATTAATGGTTAGATGAAGCATTTTTCCTAAAGAATGTAGCCTCACAAGACAAGTGGCACAAGAAAGACACAATTGAGGCCACCAAATTCCACAACAAAATGTTGGCCATTAAGGAAAAGCAAAGCCTTGAATTAAGGAAAAGAAAAGCCTTGAATTAAGGAAAAGCAAAGCCTTGAATTAAGGAAAAGCAAAGCCTTGAATTAAGGAAAAGAAAAGCCTTGAATTAAGGAAAAGCAAAGCCTTGAATTAAGGAAAAGAAAAGCCTTGAATTAAGGAAAGCAAAGCCTTGAATTAAGGAAAAGAAAAGCCTTGAATTAAGGAAAGCAAAGCCTTGATTTAAGGAAAAGCACAACCAAATGTCTTGAATCCTTGCCTATAAATAGGCAAGGCTTGGAGACAATCAAGGCATCCCATTTTTAGGCTTTCCTAGTTCAATAGAGAGAAAAACAAGGTTTGGAATTCTCAAGCCACAATTCATCCTTTCATGGAGTGAGCTACGGCCAAAGAAGACGAAAGCCGCATGGGATCGACAAAAAGGGCAGTCATTTGATTTTCTTTGTATTTTCTTTTAATTATGTTTAGCTAAATTTTATTTTCCAATCAAGTTTAATTAAGGTTTGATTCCAACAATTGTGAGATTTCGGTAATTTTATTATTTCTTTTATTCTTGAGTATTTATGTATTTTCTATGCTTCATTATATTATTGAATTGAATTGTTAGACAAGAGGCCTATTGTTTGATAGTTGAATTCAATATATAGTCATTTAGAATAATTAATCTTTGGTTGATTGTTCTAATTCAAGTGACAAATAACAACATCGAAAGGTAATCAACGCCTTAGATTGTATGTTATGAAAATATATAATCTAACTTAAATAAACACGGCGTTTCCGGGTTTACTGGTTAGTAATTGGGTCTTTTGAATCTTAATGCAATTAATAGACATAACTCATAGGACGGATCCGAAGGTTGTGTTTGTTAATTAGAGAAATAACTCATAGGACAGATCCGAAGGTTATCGAAAAAGTAAGAAAAGATTGGTTGTTAGAGGACGGATCTTCAACAACTATAACCAATTTATTCAAGATAAAAGAACCTATCTTTTGAATCAATGATCAATTCAAGGAATCAATACCGAAATTAATTCTTGATTGGAAGCTTCTTCTTATTAATTTTTCCTCATATTTTTAATTAGTTATTTAATTTGGTTGGTGTTTTAATTAAATCTTGTTTAGTTTCATAATACAAAACCCCCCCTCTCTTTATTTTATTTTGTTCAAGGAATAAATCTAACCAATCTCTGTGGATTCGACCCTCTCACTGCTATCTACAAAGCTTAGCCAGAGAAGGATTATTTTTGGTGGTTTCGACACCCATCAATTTTTGTAAAGGTGTGAACCCCATTCTACCAGTTGCATCAGGACGTTGTTGAAAGTAGTGAATATTTTGTAGCCCCTCCACTATACGTAAGAAGAGACTTTTATCCATTCTGAAACGAATTCTAAATTGCCTGTCGTCATAGATAGGACGTTTGGCAAAATAGTCATTCCAAAGGCGGTTATGACCAGCTTCCCGATCCCGATCAGGACGACGATTAGGATATTCGTTTCGTCTATGCCTTCGTCTGCTCCTCAATGGTCGTTCTGTATTTTTCACATTCACACTATATGCATTCATCATTTGAAAATATGTTTCTTCGAACATGCGGTCCATTTCTGCATCGAACCAATCGGGTTCGTCAAATGCATGATACCGATTTCGTGAGGAAGACATTCTTTGTTTTTTTGAGTTCAAAGCTTTTTTTGATATGAGGCAAAATAATAAAAACTATATGGTTTATATAGACATTTTCATATTGGTCATACATGCATTCATGATTTGACAATACATGAATTATTTGTACCGATTTTTTTGATTATTGAGCATGATTTGACAATACATGAATTATTTGTATCGATTTTTTTGATTATTGAGCATGATATGACAATACATGAATTATTTGTACCGATTTTTTCGATTATGGAGATTGATATGACAACACATGAATTATTTGTACTGATTTTTTGAAAATTGAGCATAATTTGACAACACATGAATTATTTGTACCGATTTTTTCGATTATGGAGATTGATATGACAACACATGAATTATTTGTACTATTTTTTTTGATAATGGAGTATGATTTGAAATCACACTTATAATTTGTACCGATTTCTTGATAATTGAGCATTGATGTTGAAAACACATAAATTATTTGTACTGATTTCTCGAAAATTAATCATGATGTCGACATCGCATGAATTATTTGAACCGATTTCTTGAAAATCGAGTATGATTTTTAATTTGAACTCAAATTTTAGTATATTTAATAATTAACATAATAAAAAATAAATTGTTTCTTTAATTCTTATATAAAATTCAAAATTATAAATTTAGCATTATTTATCAATTAATTACAAAAAATTCTTTTTCATTTAGACAAATCTGATTATTTTTTTAATTTTGTAATTATTTATGTTGTTTAACTATGAATACATATAATTTTTAATAATCACATTCAATAATTTTATATAATATTATAGTCAAATTAATTGTTTTAAAATTTTTGTAATTATTAAATATGTATAAATAATTTTACATAATATTAAAATAAAAATTTAATATTATTAAACTTAAACTTAAAATTAATAGAAATATTAATAATTTTATATTAAAATTTATAAAATATTAATAAGTATATTATAATTTTTAATTATATTATATTTAAGAAAATCATATATTACTCCAAAAATAGTCAAAGTGCATGCCATTTTGTAGAGAAAAATATTTTCTACAAGTTGGTAATTTTTTAATAAAAAAATAAAAAAAAAGGAGGCCAAAAGGGGGTTGCAAACCAGGGGGAGGTTTGCAACCCCCCTCTGACGTGGCGGGCGCTTGTTGGTATGACGCGCAGCGTCGATACCAACGTTTTTTTAAAATTTGCTATGAAACGACGTTGTTTTGTTTGCCAGTTTGGCCAAAAAAAAAACGACGCGTCGTTGGTGCGAATTGAGGAACGAACGGTCAGACGACCGTCCGTTCCTCCTCAACCTCCACATCAGCATTTTATGCTGATGTGGGGGTTGTTCTGCAACGACCAGCCCCACGACGGGGCTGGTGTCGTTGCTCTTAGATGTGGTGTGGCCGTCGCTGCTCGTGCTCGTGATTTGCGGCATGCAAATCGTTATTTTTTTTAGCCATTTTGATGTTAAAACGATGCCGTTTTATGTTAAAATGACGCAAAACGATATTGTTCTTTTTTCTTATCGCCACAGTTGTGCTACGCTTATCAATCGGGCGTGTTGCAAATCATTTTTTGGTTTGCAACAGTCATTTTCTCCTTTTTTTTTAAAAAAAATAAAATAAAATAAAATTCACCAATTAGTAGGAAATATTTTTTTCTCTATAAATTGACATATATTTTGCATATTTTTAGTTTAAAATTTAATATTTTTATTTTTCAAATTCTCTCCAAATTATTCTTAAATTACAAAAATTTTGAGAAATAAAAAATAAATTTAAATAAAAGGTATTAAATGTATTATTAAATTTAATTGTGTATTATTAAATTAGAAGTATTTATTTTCACATTTTAGGTGTATTTTTAAATTTTAATTTTAATGTAATGTAAAATTATTTTTTATTAATTGTTTTAAGTATTTCATATTTAATTTAGAATATTTATTTTTATGTTTTAAGTGTATTATTAAATTTTAATTTTAATATAATGAAAAATTATTTTCTATTAATTATTTTTAAGTATGTAATGTATGATAATTAAAATTTAGAATTTTATTATTAATATATATAAAATTTGATAATGGTTGCATGAATAATAAAAGCCTGGCTGATGAGCGTGAGTCATTTTTTTATGATGGCTGCATGAATAACCAAGCAGTGGTTGTGAGCTGATGTAGCACTGATGTGACGTGACTATAGACTGGCAGTAAAGAAGGGTTGCTGTGCATGCCCTAAGGCTCCACCATTAACCACTTCTCCCTGCATCATTCGGTTGGGCACAGATTGATGTGGAGGTTGACATGTCGTGACTCGCCAGAGAATGTGGCACACGTCGGTATTCTTTGTTTTCATAGATGATGCCAATTGATAAATTTAATATTCTGCAAAGGTGGGGACGGTGTCTCTGAAGACACTCTGACCTTGAAATTAGTTTAGGGTTTTTTTAAAATATCTCTTAGTGTAAAGAGAATGTGTTACCTATTACGGTTACCCAACATGTACACCTTATATTTGCTTTGTTAGTAGTAGAATCCCAATAGGAGTTCAAGTCATCTCTTATGATGAGGTTGAGTCATAGTTGAAATCTCATTCATATTTGTTTGAGATAAGAAAGGTAACCTCAATCAGAGACAACATTTAACTCTACTACCTCAAGTTTAAGGTCCTTTTTATCCTCATCATACATCAAAGATGAAACTGTGTTATGGTAATACTATATTTTAAAGTTACCACAAAATTTCTATCAACCTTCATAAATACTATTTATTCTTGAAAACTTTTTTTGTTGTTATAGTTATGGTTATATTTCTTAACTTCCATTACATTAAGTATAAGAAGAGAAACACTAATTTCATTTCTTATATTATCAATTAAAGGTAGGATTGGTGATTTTGATTCATGGATCAAATCGATCTGATTGATTTGATCCCATTCGAACCAAAATTTCAAATCAATTTGGATCAAATCGGATTAGATCAAAACTCTTTTACATTTTGGATCAAATTGAGTTTGATCCAAATTGATTCAAATGAAATATAAAAAAATATATAACTTTTTTCTCTAAAAATGGCTTATATTGGTTATAAAATAGGAATTAATGTAGTGTTTGATAATTCAAATAATGTTTTAGTCAAAATTAGTCAATTTTGTGACAAAGGAAATTAAAATTGACAAAAACACACATTTTAAGCATGTATTTATTATTTTATTTGGATCAAAGAGAAAAAAGTTTGAACCAAATCAGATAAAAAATTATTCAATTCCAAAAATATATCAATCTGATTTGATTCGAACTATATGGATTGGTTTTAAATTGCGATCTAGTTACTGGATCATGGCAGTTGACTAGAGCTAATTCGTTGTAATTTTGGTGCCCTAGGTTGTCTAGTGGTCGCTCGTGTTTGTCATCTTGTGCGGCTTTTTTCCTGCTTGTCGGGTTTCTTGCCCCTTTGTGGGCCTTTTGGATTCTCGTGGTCCTTTTGTCTTCGTGGGCTCGATTACACGCCAACACCACGAAGCATATCTAGCCCTTGTGGCCATGTACTTTGGCCTTTACGGCTTCTTAATATACTATCATTTTTAGAGAAAAAAATAGAGCTAATTAAAAGATGAGGTAGATTATTTTTTTAAACAAAAAAAAAAGGGATGAGTAATTTGATTAATTTAGAGCATTAATAGTAGTCATTTATTTTCTTTTACACTTTAATTTTCACTAGAAATTACCACAGTATTTTGAGAAAGATAAATAATTTAAGAATGAAAACTTCTAAAATTGATATTTTACAGTATATATTACAACCCAAGTATAATTTAATTTAAAGAGGTTATATATAATTTACGCTTTTAAAGTGATGCAGTCTTATTATATATTATACTAGTTCTGGAGACCCCACGTAAGGTCTATGGATTGCCCAATATTTTTTCATATTTAAGTAAATATTAATTTTAAATAGTTCAAAGAAAATTTGATGTGTTTATTTTTTAAATATATGTAATTTCTATTTATTTTCAATATTTTTACATTATCTTTTAAACTATATAAATTTTTGTTAAATTAATTTAAATGTAGAATAAATCTTGAAATAATATTATAGATTGAAATAGTAAATTTGTTTATTATAAAAAAATTTATATTGAAAGTGAATTATAGATAACTAGAACTATTTTCAATCATGAATACTATTAAAAAAAAATATCAATTTCTATCTAAACAACTAAGTTCAATGTAATAGTTTAAAATTTTTTAACAATTTGATATTCATATTAGTTACTACATTATATAAGTTTAAATTTATTTTGACAGTATAATTTGTATTACTTATTACAATTTATGAATAGAAGTATAAATAATTGCCACCCATTTACTCCTAACCAAAAATTTCAAACTTTTTTTTTACAAAATACCTTTGTGCTATGTTTCAAATGTTTTTACAGTATTTTTAATTATTTTTATTTTACTTTCTAAATCATGTAATTTTTAGAAAATAATTTTAAATTACAATAAATTATATAATAATTTTGCACTTAAAATATTATTTCCTATTTGTGAAAATTATACTAAATGGTGACTTTTAAGAATAAGATCACTATTACCACAAAAAAAAAAAGATCACTTTCACATAAATAGTTAAGTTTATTATAATAGTGTTATGTGTTCTAATAATCAAGTATTCATATTTCGTATTAGATTTGCATTTCAAGTATGAATTATTTTTGATAATGCATCTTCTAATATTACAATGATCAAAATAAAAATATAATTTACTATTAATAGCATTCAAAATAAAAATTACATTAGCTTTAAGATTTATATATAATTTAATTTTAACTTTTAACATGATTTTTATGATTTTTAATTATATGTAGAATAACTCTAATATAGAAAAAAGGAAAAAAAACCTTTAAAATATGTAGTTAAAAGTTAATCAAAATATTATATATCATTAAAGGTTTGATTTGTTTACTAAATACTACTCAAAACAATTCAATTCCAATTGAACTAGTAATTACTAAATACTACTCAAAATATAATTAATTTCTTAGTTTTAGGATTTGGATGTAACCTTTTAACTACTTAAAATATGTAGTTAAAAGTTAATCAAAATATTATATATCATTAAAGGTTTGATTTGTTTACTAAATACTACTCAAAACAATTCAATTCCAATTGAACTAGTAATTACTAAATACTACTCAAAATATAATTAATTTCTTAGTTTTAGGATTTGGATGTAACCTTTTGAATCTGTGGATGGTTTGATTTGTTTAATAAATTATTCTTCTTAGTTAATATTTGATTTACTTATAGTCAACTACTTGTAATACGGCCATCTAGCTCCTGCACATGTGAAAGTATTAAGTGAAAACGGTTGAAACTTAATATTAGTGTGTGGGAGAGGAGAGAGTTGGGAGGGACTGTAATTAGAAGATCTCGGGTTCCTAAAATATGAATTCCATATATATATATATATATATATATATATATATATATATATATAGAAATATTGAACAAAGTTTTTATAGCCACAAAAATAGTAATACCCACTGTGACTATAGATTTCTAAAATCTTAATGCATTTTTATTAATTGTTATAGTTACAAAAGTAGTCATGCAGTTAATAAAAATAAAATAATTATATTTGGAAAGAAAATTAATTAGGAGAATCATTGTGAAATTAATAAAATCCAGAAACCCATTAATTTAATTAAATTGTCTAGAGATTTAATCGGTGAAATCAATTAATATGGCCATCTCTTGCCTATGTGAAGTATTGAAAGGAAAAAGTTGAGACTTACTATTAGTTTGTAAGAAGGGAGAGGGTTGGGTTGGCTACAAAGATGGGAGGGATTGTAATTAGGAAATCTCAAGTTCCTAAAATATGATATATATATAGAGAGAGAGAGAGAGAGATTAGTTTGTAGGAATTTTAAACATAGTTTCCATAGCCACAAAAATAGTAATATACCATGGTGACTATGGATTTCTAAAATCCTAATGCGTTTTTATTAGTTGTTATAGCCACAAAAGGAAAAAAATAAATAGTCATGCAGTTAATAAAAATAAGATAAAGCATATTTTGAAAGAGAATTAATGAGAAGAATCATTGAGAAATTAATAAAAATAATAAATCAATTAATTTAATTAAATTAATAAAAGAATTTTTTATTTTGGTAATTGGATTTGTCCTCCTCACGAGACATTTCTTGGATTTATCCTGTTTTATAGTACAGCAATCTATTTAATTGTGGGATAAAAGAAAAAAAAACCTTATCAGTCATAAAAATATATTGTGGCACTTTATTTAAATATCTAAATAATGAGTTGTTTGATGGTACATGTAATTATGATACTCGGCGTATATCATTAAGGCAAAAGGGTTCAATCAATTTTGTACATTAAAACTTTTGAGGAAGCAATAATAGTTTTATTAGTGGTATAATTTCCCACAAGTTATAAAAATAATAATGTTAAAAATAATAGAGATAATATTTCTGTGGATAAAAATAGCCACAATTTTTTGGACTAATCCTTTTATGATAAGTTGGAAGATTATGTACGACAAGTTACGTATAGCACTTTCCTTTTTGTTTTTCTCAACTTCTTCGATCTTTATAACCATTAATTTGTGATCCTTCTTAGCACAGCAAGATCAAATTTATATAGCTTTGTTGTTTTCCTGCAAATCTTACACAAATGAGTTATGAAATTGTAATTTGTGCTGGTCTTCTCATTGCTCTATTCATCTTCGTATTCTTCAAGAAGCTAAAGGGAGAAGCTGCTAAAGATGCAAGAAGATTTCCCCCTGGTCCTAAGAAGCTCCCCATCATTGGGAATCTTCACCAGCTCGGGAAGATGCCTCACAGATCTCTTCAGCATCTCTCGAATGAATGGGGACCTCTAATGCTTTTACGACTTGGTTCAATACACACTTTGGTCGTCTCCTCAGCCGATATGGCAAGGGAAATATTCAAACACCATGATCTTGCTTTCTCCGGCAGGCCTAATTTATACGTCGGAAACAAGTTCACTTATAATGGCTCGGCTGTGTCATCTGCACCCTATGGTGGGTATTGGAGAGAGATGAGAAAAGTTTTAATTTTGGAGTTGTTAAGTGCAAAGAAAGTGCAATTTTTCGAGGCCACTCGTGATGAAGAAGTAGCCCGTATGATTAACTCTATAGTTGATTGTTCAACTTCGAAGGATCCTGCCAATCTTAGCAAGCTGGCTTTTAGACTATCAAATAATGTTATATGTCGAGTGGCTTTTGGTAAAGTTTATGATGAGAATAGCATGTTCCAACAAATTCTTCACGAAACACAAGAGTTGGTAGGTGGGATGAATATTGCTGATTTCTTTCCTTACATGGCATGGTTTAACATGTTTAATGGTGTAGATTCAAGGCTAAATAAGAACTTCAGGGAGCTGGATGATTTCTTTAACAAAGTAATGACTGAGCATCTTGATTCCAAAAGGTCCAAGTCTACTCAAGAAGATATTGTCGACGTATTGCTTCGAATACAGGGAGATCCAAATCAAACAATTAGCCTCAGCTACGATCATATCAAAGGTGTTCTCATGGTACGTTTATTCTTTAATCTCTCCATTCGTTCCCTCATTAAAATTTCATGAAGCACTTTATTTCAGTCAGTCGAACCAACTATCTCGAGCATTATTGCAGGACATTCTCGCAGCTGGAAGTGATACTTCAGCAGCAACTTTGGTATGGACGATGGCAGAACTAATGAAAAATCCAGTGGTGAGAAGGAAAGCCCAACAGGAAGTCAGAGAAGTTCTCAGAGGAAAAGGGAACGTGGAAGAAACTGATCTTTCAAAATTCAAGTACCTAAAGCTGGTCATAAAGGAGTCATTCAGAATGCATCCTCCAGCCCCATTGCTCGTTCCCAGAGAAACACTGGAAAGCTGCAAAGTTGGAGGGTATACGATTCCTGCCAAAACAAGAGTTTTCATTAATCTTCCATCAATTTCAAGAGACCCTAAAAGTTGGGAAAATCCTTATGAATTCAGGCCGGAAAGATTCTTGGATAGCTCAGTGGATTTTAGAGGACAGAACTTTGAGCTGTTACCCTTTGGGGCTGGAAGAAGAATGTGCCCTGGAATCAGTTTTGCTATGCCACTCATTGAGCTTGCACTTGCAAACCTTCTACTTCGGTTCGATTGGAAACTACCTGACGGAATAGTAGGAGAGAATTTAGACATGGAAGAAGCATTGGGAATCACGATGCATAAGAAAACTCCCCTTTTGTTAATAGCTTCCTCATATAACGAATAGGAAGGATTTAATCCACTCCCTATTGTCCGGCAACAGCTAGCTAGCTACTCTCTTAGTTGGAAGCTACAATACGCTTAATGTACATATGAAATATATATTTTTATATTTTTATTTTTACTTTTTAAAATGAGTTCTGCAAATAATACAAGAATATTACATTAAAAACAACTTTGTTTTTGGAAGATTTTTTTTTTTTTGGAACTAAACTCTTTTTTAGAATGAAAGTAGTGCTTATTTTGTAAAAAGCATAATCAGACACTATATAATCTCTCCATAAAAGAACTACGACCAAAAAATTTATCCCTTTCTCCAAACAGAATATTTCCTCTTGAGGATACCCGTCTTCTAATTGTTTTTGCCATTTCAATTACATGAATCTCAAGTTTCTAAGTTAACTCTAGACTGGTTTTGTAACTTATTTCTTTGGTAAATAGAATAACTTGTCCCTCAATTTAGGACCTTGATTTGCTTTAGTCCCTCACGTTTAAAAATTTTTAATTTGGACCCTTGATTTATAATTTTGATTTTAATTAATCCTTTTAACAGAACTTTTAATACATTTAATCATGTGACTCATACATGCCTAGGATAAAGGATTGTAGAAGAAGCTAAAATAAAAAGAAGAGATAATCTACAAAATAATCCCTCACATATATGGAAAAGAATTTTTTAGTTGTTCAGAACAAAAAAAATGAACCAATCAGTCACTCACATATATGGAAAAGAACTTTTTAGTTCTTCACAAAAAAAAAACGAACCAATTAGTCCCTCACATATATACTTTTTAGTCCCCACAAAAAAAAAGAAGAACCTATCAGTCTCTCACATACATGGAAAAGAACTTTTTAGTCCATAAAAAAAGAACTTTTTAGTCCATAAAAAATAAAAAAATGAACCGACTGACACTTTCTTACATTTAATCTATTTTGGTCATTTCATTAACTTCTGTCAAATTTTCCGTTAAAACTCAAAACACATGCCCTAAGCGTGTTATTTGCTAAGGGCTTTTTTGAAAATACAAAAAATCCTTCTTTTTTATGTGATTGTTACAAAATTCATCACAATCTCGTCTAGATCCAGAAAGAGATAGAGAGATATATATCAACAGGGTGTGGATATAATGGACATTTTTCAGGGAAATTGATCCAGAAAACAAAGGGAATATTTTTTCAATTTACCAAAAGATTCTCAAAAATCAATGGAAAAAATGGCTATATTTTTTCAATTTACCAAAAGGTTCTCAAAAATCAATGGAAAAAATGGTTGTCTTCTGAGATCATCGGCGGACAAACACAGATAGAGAGGGCAACCACCCTTGAGATAATCAACATTTTAACAAATAATGATTTTCTGTGATTCAAAAAAAGCTCTCAACAAATAACACGCTTAGGGCATGTGTTGGTAAATTTGACGAAAAATTTGACAGAAGTTGACGAAAGAACCAAAATAGATTAAATTTATGAAAGTGAGGAACTGATAGGTTCATTTATGAAAGTGAGGGATTGATTGGGCTTTTTTTTTTTTGTGAGGGACTAAAAAGTATATATATAAGGGACTAAAAAGTATATATATAAGGGACTGATTGGTTCATTTTTTTTTTTGTAAATGACTAAAAAGTTCTTTTCCATATATATGAGGGACTATTTTGTATCTCATAAAAAGAATAAATCACAAATAACTATTAAATTTTTACTCTTTCTCAAAATGCTCCCTTAAAGTTTTATTTCGTGTTTCATAACTTCCTACTTTGTAATTTTAATATTGTATGCTAATTTTTGTTAGTTATAAAAAGTATGTTAGGAATATATAAAATTACCTCTTAATTATCTAAATTGCAACCGGTCAAAATTGGAGTTGATTTAAATAATTAGAAATATAATTTAAATAAAATACTTATAAATTGTGCAAATCAATAATTGAATGTATTTAATCTCATTTGAATTCATTATATATTTTTTTAACTATAACGTTAGACTTTTTATTGCAATTAAAAATTGTACATGACTTAGCCTAAAAATAGGCTAATTGCTCTTCATGGTGTTTTATCTTAATCACAAAGGAAAGTGCGACAATAGTTGAAAAAGAGATTGCATAAAAGATTGATGTTTTTGACTATCGCATCATAACCTTTACATTAATAGCAATCTAGATTACTTTACATCCTAACTTGTCGGCCTCTACTTAGCATCTCGAACTGCATGTAACAAAATAACCACCGAACTTAGCCACTGGTTCCTAACTACAGAGCAACCAACTAAACTTAGATTATGGTTCTTAGCTCCTGCCCATGTATTTTTTGATGCTGCCTTGTACATCTATAGTTCCTTCTCCCAATCTAGTATTCTCCTTAAAAGAAATGTGAGAAAAAAATGTGCGACCATGTGTGGCTTCAACGTAATTACCACTGCAAAACTTTTCCAATGATGCTGCTCACTTCTATAACTTCTCATATGGAAAGATACAAACACTTCCAAAATAGAGAACAAAATCCTAATAAATAGGAATATAATACTACTAAACCTTAATAAATAAGAATATAATACTACTAAAAATAAAAACAAAAACGACCTTCCCTATTCTCCAAAAAGGAAAATAAAGGGAGAATCGCACCTACAATCGGAACTAAATCGCTCTCGGATGTTTTTGACGCCTTCGGTCAAAACTGGCGGCTCCCAAAATCAATTTCTTTGATCGTTCCTGTATAAATGCTCGTAGTTGGTAAATGCTTATCATGTCAACACTTTAACAGCAAGGTGGTGTTGATTGCGATTGGGAGGCATTTATTTATGTTATCTTTGGGCACAGACGTTGAAAGAAAAGAAAGCACTCAAATCTTTATCAGTTATGACCAATTAAAACTAAATTTGCAATTTTTTTTTTGTTTTTTTTTTTGAACCATAACGATAGACTTTATATTGCAATGAATAATTTTACAAAACTTAACCTAAAAATATGCTAATTGCTCTTCTTGGTTTTTAGCTTAACCACAAAGGAAAAGTGTGACAATATTTGAAAAAAAAATTGCACAAAATATTAATATTTTTGGCTATCGCACTATAACCTTTACATCCATAGCAATATGAATTACTGTACATCTTAACTTGTCGGCCTTTACTTGAGCAAAAATCTCGAACTACATACAAGAAAGTAATCACTGAACGTAGTCACTGGTTCCTAGCTACAGAGTAACCACTGAACACATAATCTGAATCCTAGCTCCTGCCCTTGCATTTCTTGATCCTGCCCTGTACATCCATAGTCCCTCTTCCCAAGTTAGTATCCTCCTTAGAAGAAAGTTGAGAAGAAAAATGTAACCATGTGTGGTTTCAACACAACTTTCACCGCAAACCTTTTCCAATGGTGCGCCCACTTATGCAACCGCTCATAAGGAGAGACAAAACACCTCCAAAATGGTGGACTAAACTTTAATAAATAGGAACATACTACTATTATACCTTAATAAATTAGGAATATAATATTACTTAAAAAAAACTAATCGCACCGAATTGCCCGCAGTTGGTTTTCTGAAGTGTCAGCCTTCTGGCTTAGGTGGTGTAAAACTAAATTTGCAAGTTAAATGATCAGATTGAAACTTTTTAATATGATGGACAAAATTGAACTAGCATCGCAAGTTGATAGATGAATGGCACTATTTACACTTATTTCTTTTTTTTGTTCTGCAAGAAGTTGAACATAGTAAAAAAAAGTTGCACATTTTTCTTCAGTTTAAGAACCACAAATGTTAAGGAGAAGGTAACTTACCATTTTGGAAACCATTTACTCTTGGGTGCTATACATTGAGTTGACATCCGGTCCATGATTGATACCTAAATGAAAAGAAAAATGTTGCATAAGCCCTGTTTTTGTGAATGGTATTTAGTTTAATCCAACCTTGTAGCATATATTGGCTTAGATGTAATATGGGATGCTATTTTAAACTCTCCTCTAATATGAAATGCAGTACATTTGATTACGTGGAAAATCTCTCTTAAGATGGGGTTAACATTTAAAATTCTTAAATACAGCTTATAACTTTCAATTTTGTTTCATTTTTAACATGAACATAAGTTGCGTAAAAATATATATGCGACTAATAAATTATCCTGTACATATATTTCTGACTATTTAACTATTTTTTTAAAAAAATTTATCACTAGACATTTTAAAATACTCACATTAGCCTCTTTGTCCAATGATCTCTCAACTAATTTATGTAAAGTTGCAGCCTCTAGTGTTTTGACTTAGGGAGAGGCTTGTTGTTAAGTTTGGACTAGCCATAGTTCGACTTATTCACATCCTTGTTACTCTCTCTATTCTAAAAAAAATTCATTTTGGATTGCGTATAATTTTTTAGTTATTATATATAATACTTTTTATATATCACTAAATATACTATTTTACATATTTATTCTTACTTTTTAATTATTTCTATATATAATTATTATTAGTAAAGGTATTAAAGAAATTTCATTTTAAAAGTAATTTTTTTTTTTGAGATGGAAAGGGTATTATTTATGCCCTCTAGGAAAATTTTAAAACTTTCGTTAGTCCTGATTTTTCCATTAATTGAGTGGCCAAAAGTTTAAAATCTAAATAATTTAATGCTAATTACAATTTAATGCCACATGAAGATTATTGGCCCAAATAAGTTTAATGTTTTAAAGAATTTGTTAATTACAATTTTATCCCTCATCCACAATCAATTTCTTTACCACCACCCACTCGAATCTCTTCTTCAATTCCTTAAGTTATTTCAATCACCAGTCATTGTCTCCGTATACCACCAATTAATTTCTACTCTCAAGTTTATTCCTACCACCGCCTATCTCCTCCCCACATCACCAATCTCCTCATCCAAGTTTATCTCCACCACCATCCATGTCCTTTCTACAGCCAGCAATCTCCTCTTCACCCCTCTCCAGGTTCCCCTCCCCTCTCCCACCCGGGCCCAAAATTTTTTTTGTTACCATCACGATTATTATCCTCTTTCATCCTCTCAAAATATTCTAAAGACTCCGCTCATCCCGTCATTTTATTTATATCTATTTACCCCAAGAACTCTTTCACTAACTCTAAATCACCAATTCCATTATTATCATTTTTGTTCATTTGAAAATTATACATAGCTAGACAAGTTCAGTACATATTTTATTGTACACGATTAGTGTATTCTTAACTTCTTTTTCCATAGGTATATTTTTGTATAATTTTTCCACAGTATGGCAAATTCAAGGATGATAGACTCTTCTTCTATGTGGGTTTCCAAAATCGCATTATTTCAATTTTCAGAATTAGCGAATGGATACTCATTATTTTTGCATTATTTTTATAGAAAATTGCACATTTTCATACAAAATTTAGTATGAAATTGCACATTTTCTAGATCAATTTGGTAGATTTCCTTAACCAATTAGTATTACCTAAATAACACACAACATATTTGGTGCATATATACAATGTATAGAAAATTTAGTACATTCTTGTATATAGTTAGTACGTACATATTGAACATATTTCTCACACAATTTACATTCTTTAAGGCGATTGAAATTGCATGAAATGTGACATGGGCTATGGACTGGTGGGGGTGGGACATTAAACGTGAAGCCTTGAATTGGAGAATGGTAGTGGTAAAGAAAAAATGGTGGTGGTGTCACTAAATTTGAGGTGATTAAAGATGATATTGTATTAGATAAGGGTTAGCATTGTAATTGATAAATTACTTAAACATTAAAATTAATTTGAAGTCAAGTTTGAAAGTTTATGCCCTCTTTAAAAATTTCAAATCTTGTTATGCCTTTAGAGAAATTTTCCCTTATTCACATAGTGATACCTCTTTTTCAATTAATAGTACGAGAAACCTCATTTGACATTGAAAAAGTACAACAAAACCTAAAATGATAACATTTTCAGATGATAGTTGCCTTGAGATGCACCCGTATTAGGACCTAAGAAATTTCCTTCAAAAACATTTTTACTAGAAATTTCCTTCAAAAATTTTTTAGTAACTATGTGAAATGTCAGATAGAAGAATATCATTAATGTAATATGCAATAGTTCCAATAAAATCAAAAATTCAAGAAAGAAAAATGGTTCACAAAATTTTGAAACAATGAAAATGCTTTGCAAGATTTGTGAAGGTTTTCCCACAGTGTTTACTTAATTTCTAGAAAATTATAGTGTATAATCTTCTATTTGTTGTTACATTCTTAAATTAATTGCAAGGATTATGCAAAGTGTTACCATCTGTACACCTTGCGTTTCTAATACCTTCCTATATATATTAGAAAAAGTCTCGTGCATAAATCTAGAGAGTAGATGTCTTTACCAATATCAACTATGTTTTCCTTGGGGAGCAAATGATGAATAAGATATGGAGTTAAATTTATTTCAAGCATAATGCAAATGTATATTAACCAACCAAATAGCAAAGTGAGGAAATAAGCTTAAAAAATGCAGCAAAATGGTGTTTAAACTTATTAAATAAATACCCACGTAATCACATTACAGAAACCCATAAATGTCACAAACTATTGCATCTTGTTATCAATTCACGATTTAAATGCTACTATGTTCATTCTTAATTAATGTTTTCAAAATAAGTTGTTTTGCAATTATTTTCATATTTACATTTTTTTTATTTGTAAAAAAAATAGTATTCAATGAACAGAAAAGGTTGGAAAAGTAGAAAGTGAGATGTATGTAGGTATGCAATTCAATGAGAGATTACTATATTTTTGTAAAAATAGATTTTTATAGAATTAATTCTGATAATTCTTTCATCATGCTCCGCTATTTTGTGGTCTTGAACGGACACAATTGCAATTTTACCGTAATCTTTTATAAGGTAAATTTATTGAATCGTATATTCTAAGTTCCACTACTCGTCATCAAGAGTGGCCCAAAGTTTCAATTTCTAAATTTGTAAGCATTAATATATAGAAAATTCTATAATCCCATATTTGTTTTCGACGGAATGATTCCGTCCTGATTTAACCAATGGGAAAATGATATGTAATATATTTAAATAAACATTGTCACACCCTAACAAAACTCTAATGACTGGTTACCTGTTATTGTAGGTTACGAGTATTTATTAAAATTACTTAATTACTTATTAAATAAATTAATTTTACTACCTATTAATTTTTCATATTAAATAACAAAAAAATCTAAATAATTATTTTTGACAATAAATTTAATAGAAATTAAATTTAATCCTAATAATATCAAAGGAATTAAATTAAAAAATTAATCAAAAGGATATAAAAATTAATTTTAATTATTACAATTGACACACCAATAAAAATATTACAAAATTATGAAAATTATTGTCTTTTTTTGTTTCCAAGAAAACGACTTTTATTAACTTTGAAAACCAAAGTTAAACATTACATAGGAGGTCCGTCACATTGAAGGACGGGCCATAACACAATTAACATAAACCCAGTAGAGGTTAGTTAAAGCAAAACCCCAATCAGACGGGACCTGCATAACCCCAATACAGTATAACCTGTACCTCTTAACTATTGACTAGCTAAGAAAACAAAAACCCTAACTTGTCAACCTCTATTGGCACAGCTCCCCCAAATATCAGCAGAAGAAACAGACCATAGACAACCATGTAGTGCAACTCTGCGTAGGTCGATTCCTCCCATCCTTGCACGGCCTTACGTTGCGTATCATCGTGCTTGACCCTCCTCCCAAACTAAAACACCAAAACCCTACCGCAATGAGACCTCGCCGAAAACATCATGAAACAATATTGGCTTCGAAATCCAACAAACAGAGTCTAGAATGCTTCTCAGGTCTTCCTCCCATACAAGAGACAACCATCTTCCAATGGTAGAACCAAAACCCAAAATCTTGGGGCCAAAATCTCTAAGAAAAAGGGACTGCCGGAAACCAAAAAAAAAAATACTGTAGCTACAAATCACACTTTTATCTCTTTTTTCGCCCTTAGTGAACAGTAATTTGCTTTTTTTTCTCAGCCTACCAGCCTTCCCTCCTTATGAGTTTCTTTAGAAATGGTCATGAAAATTATTGTCTTACACAATCAAAAGTAGATGAATTATTAAAAAAACTAATCATGCCATTATTAATTGAAAAAGACAACAGTCTCCTCTACTTTTTTGTTGTTTATACTCCAAAGTGACTGAAAAATTTATTGTACTATCATTAAATAAGATTGTACTATTTAAGTATTCATATTGTACATTCAAATATATAATATTGTACCACTCGAGAAAAATGAATCGTAACACCACAACAATTAATAAATTAATATATAAGTTCAGTTTTGGATGTATGTAGATTAACAATTATACTTACACAACTACAAATGCCAGAAAACTTTCATTAGAGACTGTAGTTCAAAATGATGAAAAAAATTCATTGTACCATCATTAATGAAAATTGTACTTCGTAAATATTCACATTACACCTTCAACTACTTAACATTGTACCACCTAAGGAAAATGTGTCGCACCACCATGCCAAGTAATAAAATAATTAGTAAATTTAGTTTTGCACAAATGCAAATGATCAATTACACTACATGCCAATAAATTCTGAATGAAGACCACACTCCAAAGTGACTGAAAAATGCATTGCACTGTCATTAAATAAGATTATACTCTTTAAGTATTCACATTGTACCTTTAATGATTTAACATTGTACTACTCGAGAAAAATGAATCATATTGCCACGATAATTAATAAATTAATACATAAGTTCAGTTTTGGACATATGTAGATTAACGATTATACTTGGACAAATACAAATGCCAAAAAAAAATTCATCAAAGATTGCACTCCAAAACGATGAAAAAATACATTGTACCATCATTAATGAAAATTGTACTTTGTAAATATTCACATTACACCTTCAACTACTTAACATTGTACTACCTGAGGAAAATACGTCGCACCACCATGCCAAGTAATAAAATAATTAGTAAATTTAGTTTTGCACAAATGCAAATGAACAATTACACTACACGTCAATAAATTCTAAATAAAGACCGCACTCCAAAGTGACTGAAAAATGCATTGCACTGTAATTAAATAAGATTGTACTCTTTAAGTATTCACATTGTACCTTTAATGATTTATCATTGTACTACTCGAGAAAAGTGAATCATACTGCCACGATAATTAATAAATTAATACATAAGTTCAGTTTCGGACATATGAAGATTAACGATTATACTTGCACAAATACAAATGCCAAAAAATTTTCATCGGAGACTACACTCCAAAACGATGAAAAAATACATTGTACTAGCATTAATGAAAATTGTACTTTGTAAATATTCACATTACACCTTCAGAAATTTTACATTAGAGACTGCACTCCAAAACGATGAACCCAAGGACTAGTTGGGGTCGGCGGTCAATGAATCCAAGAATATAAATCCATAAATAAATAGATAAATAAATAAATAAATATGCTAAAACTATAAAGGGCAGTCGGGACCATTAAAGTTTTGCTCTTCCTCCACACTAATAGTTTTACTCCACGCTGTTCTACTACCAAACATCCGCCAATCTATTTTTCACTCAACTAAATCTTGTTTTACTACTTTTCCCCACGTAAATTTCGGCCAACCCCTCCTTTTCTTCCCGTCATGCTGTTTATAATAAACTTCTGTTTTTACCGGTGCATCTATAGGTTGCCGAAAAATATGCCCAAATCATCTCAATCTATGTTCTCTCATATTTTCTGCCACTAATGCTACTCCAATTCTTCATCGAATATCCTCATTTCTTATCTTATCCATTATTATCTTACCACACATCCACTGTAACATCCTCATTTCTGCTACTCCCAACTTATACTCATGTTGTCTCTTTGCTGACCAACATTCGGCTCCATATAATATCACCGGTCTTATAGCTATTCTATAAAATTTCCCTTTTAACCTAATTGGGATTTTGCGGTCACACACCCTATTGCACTTCACCATTTCATCCAACCTACTCTGATTCTATGGTTTACATCTTCATCAATCTCTCTCCCTTTTTGCAGTATTGATCCCAAATATCTAAAAACATCTTTCTTGGGTACTTCCTGTCAGAGGATACTCACGGAATCTTCATCCTCATGTCTTGCGATGTTGAATTCACACTTCATGTATTCAGTCTTATTTCGACTTAACGTCAATCCTTTTGACTCTAACGTGCTTCTCCATATTTCTAATTTAGCTTCTACCCCCGCCTTGGTCTCATCAATAAGCACAATATTATCTACAAATAACATACACCATGGCACCTCATCTTGGATATCCTTTGTCAACTCATCCATAACAAGGGCAAAAAGATAAGGACTCAGAGCATATCCTTGGTGTAAGCCTACTGTGATTGGAAAAAAGCATAATCTTCCATTACAAGCTTTCACCCACATAGTAACACCATCATACATATCCTTGATAACCTTTACATACTTTGAGGAGACTTTCTTCTTCTGAAGTATCCACCATAGAACCTTTCTTGGGACCCTATCATACGCTTTCTCAAGATCAACAAATACTATATATATATCCTTCTTCTTTTCTTGATATCTCTCCATCAGTTGTCGATCAAAAAAATGGCCTCCATAGTAAATCTTCCCAGCATAAATCCAAATTGATTTACGAAGACCCTAGTCTCTATTCTCAAATGATGCTCAATAACTCTTTCCCACAATTTCATTGTATGACTCATAAGCTTAATGCCCCTATAGTTGACACAATTCTGTATATCCCCCTTATTCTTATAGATAGGCACAAGTATACCCTCCATCCCTTAGGCATCTTATTTGTTTGCAAAATTCTATTAAAAAAGTTAGTTAACTAACGTATTGCTACACCCTCTAGGCATCTCCACACTTCACTAGGGATCCCATCTAGCCCTAATGCTCTACCTGTCTTCATCCTCTTCAACACCTCCTTAACTTCATGCTCTCTAATTCTACGCACAAACCTTCTGTTTGAGTCATCATAAATATCCTCCAACTCTATCCCACTTCCATCACTTCCATCACTTCCCTCATTAAATAGTTTGCTAAAATAGCTCATTAACCTTTTCTCAACATCTGTTTCTCTTACCAAAAGTTTTTGGTTTTCATCTTTTATGCATCTTACCTGCGTCAAGTCTTTACTTTTCTTGTCCCTTAGCTTTGCAAGCCTATATATACCTTTTTCTCATTCCTTGCTCCCCAGTTATTTATACATCTCTAAAAAAACCTTGCCTCTAGCTTCTCGCACAACTTTCTTAGCATTTGTTCATGCCAGTCTAAACTTTTGTAAATTCTCATCACTATGACATTGATATAAATGCCTAGAACACTCTTTCTTATGTTTAATTGCCTTATGTACCTTTTCATTCTACCACCAAGTTTGCTTTGTTTTTTGTCCGTTCCCTTTACTTTCCCCTAAGGTTCTCCTTGCCACTCTCTGAATGCAATAAGCCATCTCATTCCACATCACATTTACAGCACCCTCTTGTAACCACGGTCCTTCCTGCAGTAATCTTCCCTTCAAAGCTATTTGTTTTTCCTCTTTTAGTTTCCACCATCTTATTCTTGAGTTCTAAACAATTTTTTGCATTTTGCGTACTTTGTTATACCGAACCTGTAGGACCACCAACTTATGTTGCGTAGTTACGCATTCTTTTGAGTAAACACTACAATCTATATATGAGGTCCTATCCTTCCTTCTAACAAGAAAAAAGTTAACTTGGCTACAATTTTGGCCACTGCAAAAAGTGATTTGATATGACTCTCTTTTCCTAAAGTAGGTATTTTTCACCATTAAGTCATAAGCTAGAGTCACATTCAAAATATTCTCACCTGCCCCATTTCTAGTCCCGTAACCAAAACCTCCATGAACTCTATCAAAACCTTCACTATGTGGCCCAACATGTCCATTTAAATCCCTCCTATAAATACCTTCTCCTCGCTTGGTATCCCCCTTAGAATCTCCTCCAGGTCTTTCCAAAATTTATCCTCATTTATAACTAGCAATCCAACTTGAGGGGTATACACACTAAGGATATTCAAAATCAACTCTTCCACTATTAGTTTAACCAAAATAATTCTATCTCCCGACCTTTTAACATCTACCACTATCTCTATAACATTTATCTATCATAATCCAAACTCCATTCACACTCTTTTTTTGCCTGTGTACCACAACTTAAATCTAGTACCTTCAACTTCCTTAGCCTTTTCTCCAACCCATTTAGTCTCTTGCAAACAAGCAATATTGATTTTCCTTTGACCTAAAATATCTGTTAACTCTCTCAACTTACCCGTTAAAGTTCTTATGTTCCAACTCCCTAGTCGAATTCTTACCCCTGGGCTTTGTTTTCCCCTCGCACCTCGCCTATAAAACCCTTGCTCATTTTTCACCACACCCAGGCACCAATGTGGCGCATCACTTCGAGAATGATGGCCCCATGCTAGTTTTCTTACCCCTCTCACTCGCCTAATTTGGTGCAAGGACCCTTACTCATTTTTTGCTATATTCGAGCGCCAATGCAACTCGACGCTAAGAAGGGTACGCTCCAACAAAATTTCCTTTGAATTCATCTCATAAAAGATAGCTATTTTTTGTAGTCGGCTCGCAATGCCTAATGCCACCCTCCTCACTTTATTCAACTACTCACCTCTTTATCCAAATTCATTTTTTCTTCAAATTCTTGGATTATTGCAATTGTCGATTCAATCTGGGGGCTTCAATCTTTAGCGGCCGTCAGTCATCACCGGGTATGTTTCATTATGCCCTGTTGTTGTTAGTACTTTGATCACTTGCATTGTCAATTAATTTTAGTTTTAAGTATAATTGTGCGGCTACAAGTAATAAAATGCATTTTCAAAGCATTTGCTGCTAATTTTTTATGCACGTGAGTCCAATCTCAACTTTTGGTTTCATGTTCATAATATACCAAATCGTTTGCTGGTAGAAGGCAGGCAGCTTGTGTACTTCCTATCCCTTGAGACATCCCCAAACCGATTAAGAAGATTTTCTCTGGGAATCCTCACTGAGCGGAATCTTAGTGCTCCATTGTCTACCCCATTAAGTCTAATTTTATGGTCACAATCATGTATTTCCACCCTAGGCAGTGTTTCATGTGTCTTCAAATCCCTTATTGGAACAATGAAGGCATGAACACCCATATCAAAAACCTCTTTTGCATCATGAGTTGGTAACAGTAGCTTTGCAAAAACTGTGTCAAATTTTCCATGGACTGCAGCATTTCCAATCCACCACTTGATGGCACCATCATTTGGTGTATCAATGATGAATTCATCTATTACAAGATCGAATGTAGTAGCTGTCTGAAGGCCCAGAACATTTGAGCCTTTCAACCACAACGGGGTGATGAACATCAATCGAAATCATTTTGGCATTATAATGAAAAAAAGAGATTAATTATGAAGTTACTAGAAATTGGAAATCTAGCAAACTCAGAAACTAAGTATTGCATCTTACCATATCATCTTATTCAATATTAAGCACATAGAGAAGTATTAAGACAACACTTCCTATCTATTGGCTCCTAAAAAAAAAAAGGAAACAACCCCTTCTATGTGAAATCTATAATTTTTATAAAACACAAGTATTAAAAAGTTTACAACAACAACAATAACCACCGCTAAGCCTTAATCCTACTATGTGGGTCATGGATCAGCTATGATATTGACATTAAAAGTAGCTGCTGGATTCCACACAACAAATATATAGCACTATTAATCAAGTGGAAGGGCATACCATGATGAAGCTCTGTCATTGCAAAACACCCAGTGTTCTCCATGTTGTTTATATCGTCAAAGTACTTGTCCCAATGCTTTTTTGTTCCCAAGTTGAGCACTAGGGGAAATTATATCAATTAACACATAAATTAAAAAAAAAATCAACCAATAATGTATAAAATAAGTTTAGTGTGCACATACAAAAGTAGCTGCATAAATCAATGTTCCCTAATAATCGTAGAATCAATGACGAATACATTACCAAAGCATTACTACAGCCAATTTGGAAAAGAAGAATCACATTTTAAAATCAATGAACCACTAACAATGCGTTAACAAATGATAAATAGTGGAATCTGAGAAATTACAAGCTGACATTCTAATATATATCACAATTTCAAAATGATCCAAAATAAAAAGTTAATTTAGCAAAAACCTTTGTAAGTATGACTCCAATATTATATGGAAAATATACAATTATTTGCTCAAATTTTTCCTAATATCTCATCTCTTTTCAAATTTGCTTCATGGAAAAAAGTTCTTTAACTATCCCTTGCCTAACCAAAGTTGAGTTTGAGTTATTCATGTCAAGGGTCATTCCTTCTGGTATCCTACCATACATTTGCATCAATTTGATGACGTAAATGCCAGTCATACCTACTATGTTCCAAAGGAACTTCGTAAAAATATCAACACTAGAAGACAGTAATTAGTTCATATAAATAGAAGATGGATGATACCCATTAGATTGTTGTGGTATCCAATCTGGTGTTTCAATTGAGAATGTATGAAATCATTTACATAGTCATCATTGTAACCATATTTAAGGATGTTTTGAAAACAACTCAACTTCAAAATGGTATATGAATTTAGGATCTTTACTAAACAACTATATTAGGTATTTCATTGAAAACTAGTATATTATTAGCAATTTAAAAATATAATAGATTATGTGTAACTGTTAAAATCTTACCATTCTTTTGACATCTACCTTCCCCTTAGTTTGGCACCTTTGCACAATGAATCAATTATAGTAATACATTTGGCTCTAAAATCAACTTTACACAAGTAACAGTGTCCAGTAATAGTGTCATTCATAGGAATAAAAACCTAAAAAATATGACCAATCAGTTATTCCCTCTCAAATTACAACATCATACTGTATGAGATTTGCAGGTTTGAAGTGTAATTTTTGTAACTCAATATAATGATCGACAATGAATTTTGTTTCACTTGTTTGCAAGTGCGAATATCACCACCATATATGTTTGCCCTGAAAAATTCTTCATAAAACTTCAATAGACATCCTTCCTCTGAGGCATATGAACTAAATGTGTATTGCTAGGATGCAAAAACAAATATTAGTACAAATAAGTCAAAGAACTTTTTAAAATTTTCATTCACACCTGTAAATAATTAGGCAGAAACTAGATCAATGAACTACTTTCTCCATGGATTCTTTTTTGTTCCAATGTTGGTAGACCAACATAAGCATTAATAACCTTTAAAAAAAACATTAGTAATCCAGTACCTCCTTACATAAAATCTTTCTTTTTCAATAACCATTCTTACCACAAAGTCTAAACATTTACTTGGTTTCAATGTTTGCAAATTTAGACAGACAACAAACTCCAAGTGTATCTTCACAAGTACTTCCCTTCGCACAAAATATTACATAAATCATGATCCATGAATGAAAAACATCAAAACACTAAGGAGTTTCCCAACAAAACACAGCATAATCAAGTAGATAAAAACTCATTGTGGGTTTCCTTCTCCAAATATGTATTTTATCACATGTTCTTCTCTCGAACTAAAGCCCCCTAATGGCCAACCCTATTCCTGCAAAAATTGTTATATCAACATAGTGTTTAATGTGAAGAAAATATTATATAGAGCAGTGTACACCTTGTGAATATTAAGATTACATAATAATTACAAATATTAAATGTTGCATACAAAACTAACCAATGTGTCGATGCTAGAGTGTGATTCTATCTTTATTTCAAGCATAGGCTTGACTTTGCCATCCAATTGTGCTTAACCTTGTTTCACTTTGTTTATTTGGATATCAGTCCCATAAGGTTAACAAATGTAACGACTCGGCTTTAACATGCTAGCACGGCAAGTTTGCATCTTATCCAAAGCTTCTACTACTGAAATAAGTGATGGCGTTCCAAATAATCTACAAGATATATTACTAATGTATTTTCTTATACCTCTTGTACGTTTTTTTTGGTGAATTACAATGTGAATTGCTATCAAGTGAACAAAACGTATTTGAATCTGAATGGTGAGCAAGTTCACTATTAGGTGGGTATGAGTGCTTTCCTAAAAAGTTACCTATACTACAGTTAGAGTCAGTTATCTCACACACATTCTTTTCTACCTTCACATTCCAGTCTGACAATGTTTTCTTGACTTTATCTGCTTCATTATCAGGATAACCCACGTTAGGAAACTTGCGACATCATTTGGAAATTGCACCCCCACATGAAGGTTGCTTTTCATCTAAGTTAACAAGATGTATATCATCAAACGTTGTTCGATGATGTTGTACAGGAGATAATGATTGACTTTTTGAAATCTTCTTCTTCACACTATCATTCTTATGTGCCACATTGTTCATGAAAGACAAAGAAGTACTGTTTCTTTCTAATTTCAAATCTATTTTTCTATCATGCCCAAATTCCCCATACCTATGTGGTTCTCTATCTTGTATGTCTTTAGATACAATATGAGCACACGTTTTCTCACTATTCAAATTTTTACCCTTAGGGTCATCATCTATATTTCTCCTCCTAAACTCCTTAAATCTGCCTTCTCCCAATGAATCAATTAACAACCCTATTCTTCTCTCCAAATTTGGTAAACAATTCATTCTTTCACATATGTTCTCTAGTGAATTCATCATTTTACCCATTTTTCTCTCCAGTTCACTAATTCTCTCTTCTAACGTGTTTGCTCCATCATCGACTAGTAATTGATCCTACACAAATAAGTGATTAAATGAAAAGAAATTTATGAGTCAAAGTAAATACGATGTTAAGGTTTAACTTACACATTTTTCATCAAAAACTCCTTCCAATAACAATTTATCTATTCCATCTTTCACATTTGATTCTTCCCAATCGGTAATACGAGAAATAGGCCGCATCAAAACTAGTGTACAAATTTCATTTGCAATGCGTAAATGCTCAAGATAAAATATCTACATCAACAAAATTAAATATCCAAATGTCACAACAAAATATAATATTTAATATATTAATGATTATATATAAGTATATTAAGATTTTGATTACCTCCAAGAATATCAAGTAGCCGCTTAATCCTTTTTGTCCATGCTTTCTCTTTTTTTCTATGCCACTCACTATGTGGTCCAACGTTAATTTGATCCAATTAATATTTCTAAGCTGATCCACACTCTTAACAACATTCATGAATCCGTTTCACACTTCAGTACTTGTTGTCCGACATAATAATGTGGACAACATGTATAGCGCGAATATCATCTTAAAATCATCCCCAGAAGATAATATATTCATTAGATTATATCACAAAAATTCTGTTTTAATTGACTGTGTCCCAAACAACCCTCGTTACTACCATCATCCACAAACCATTTCTCACCTACATGGTCACCCTTAGAATTTAATCCCAAAATATACTCCACATCCTTGCAAGTTAATTCTTTTCCCATGAACATTTAGACTACAGTTCGAATAATCAAACATATCTGACAACCAGTGACACAATCTTCTATCAATTTCAAAATGCTTAAGATGTAGTATTTTACCAAACCCTATTTCTTCTACCACTTTGCGTTGTTTAGAATTCAAATGATGAATCACTTTGGCTATTCCACATAGTGAGCTTTGATTTTGCATGATCTCCTATGTACATGGATAAAATAATAACTAAATAAGTATCCAAATAAACAAAATGTCGAACTTAAAAGATTGCTAAATACTTTTATTAGAAAAGAATAAATGCATAAAAATAGCATAATTTATCACATTTAGTTCTCTAACTGGTGTCTCATTCTCCATTGCTATTACTTTACGAACAGTAGCAAAATTAGAACCATACACAATTTTATACCCCAAAAAAGAAGTATACTCCGTATGAAAAAAAAAAGAACAAAATCCAAAAGATAATAAATTTGGATATTATGCGTACTCTTTCAAACAGTAGGATTTCTTTGTCAGTTTCATGTTGGCACATTTCCTAATCCTCGCCATTTGCATTAGTAAACCTATATCTTTGATATTAGATTGTTTCAATTACCTAAAAAAATAGTTTAAAAAAACCATAAATTAATGCGCGTTATTTTATTGCCCAGTACTTAACAAACACACTCCCATTGCTTAATTTTATGAGCCATGTACTGAGCAAAGTTTAGACGATTGTAATTAGGTTCATGCACCAGTCTTCTTATTCAAAGACTTAATAAAGAAAGTGTGAATCGTGATTTAGCTTGTAATGTAGCCTACGTTCAAAGGAAAAAAAATAAAATGATAGAATCAAGATTCTTATTTAAAGTTGGCACATGCAACATTTAGAGGTTCTAGTATTATATGCTTTTATTGTTCAACCATCATGGGACATTAACCATGGATGACTTTTGTTTTCCCCCAGAGTTAGTGAGGATTCAATTAAGGCATAGGGGATGGAATGGATACAATTTTCCAATCTTAATTTTGGGAGATGATCATTGGTAATTGCCTTGCAAAAAAAAAAAAAAGAAATCACAACTTAGAGGTAAAATGTTGAACTCAGTTATCCTCCATTGCTATATTACACTTAGGTGCAAAAGAAATCCCTATTTGTGAGTGTAGAAGACGATGTTTCAATATTTTTCGAATCACTTCAAGAAAATGATAAGCTTGAAAAGAAAATAATGAGAGGGTGCATAACTTTATTAGTTCGATTTTCAGTTAAAATAAGTTAAACATTTTGGATTAAGGCAAATTTGAAGCCAAACTAACTTATGCAAAGACAGAAACACTCCCACACCAACACCCAATATTCAATTTAAATTCAACTTAAAATATTTATGGAAAATTTATTATACACTAAAGGTTATATATTTAAAATCTTTCCTCAAGCATAATGTATGAATCTATAGCTGATTTAATATTTCCACGATAGATGCCAACGTTTTAAGAACAAAAGCCCATAAAGAAATTAACTTTGGAATGGGGGTCTGGTTTTTTCTCACTTACATTTACATAGTGTCATGTCAAATTCATTAAGTTATTACCCTTGAAAGGGTTCGAACACAAACGATAGCAAACTTTACTTTTAGGTCCCTTTGTCTACATTTATTCTGGACATCCTATTAACCTCAACTATCAACATAGACACAACTTAAGGGAATTAAAATTCTATTCCATTCTACAATGGGGTCAACTACAGCGGTTATCTTGCCCCAGTCAACTTCATATATCAAAATGAAACAAAAAGAAAACACATAATCTAATGCAGTAACAAGATTAATGCAGGGATGTCTAAACTTATGAATTTGAGTGTGATGTATTTGGAAAAAGATTAATATTTAGGGTTTGTTTGGAATGTGATGTATTTGGAAAAAGTTATATTGGAATGTGTGAAAATTTTGGTGGGTATTTTTTTATATAAAAAGTATTTTGGGGGGAAATATAAGAGAAATTTTTTTTTAAAATTATGTGAGAGGAATTTGAGTGGAAAATTTTGAATTTTAAATTTTGAAATAAAAATGTGTTTGGATAGTTTGTTTTTATTTGAGAATTTACTTGTTTTTGTTTAAGTATTATAAGTATTGTCAATGTATTCAGATTGACTAATATGAATTTAACAATCACTTTTCATTAAACAACGTCCACAAATGGACTTAGTTGCAGAATCCAAAAGCTATTTTCAGTACTACACATTGGGATATTTCAATTGAAATGCATCCTTTCCAGCGATAGTAAATGAAATTTTCTAAACCATGCATAAACTATATTATGAGGATTATCATGATTAATTCATAGAAGGCAAGAGGTATTGATAGAGCATGACTTTGTGTGTAGTGCAACATATACACAAATACAAACATATATAAGCCAAAAAATGCTTAGCTTTTGCTCATAAATTGACAAAATGTATTGTGAATATAGCAACGATGAATAGGCCTTCTTGCTATGTACATGGATGATAATTGTTGATGTTGTAATGTTTGCTAGTCAACTTCTAGCAACCCAATTATTATGACATTTTGAAAGACAAAGATGGTAGAAGTCGGTCACTCAGCAAAATCAACAAGAAGCAAGAATTTGAAGAAGTCAAGAAGACAAAGAAAAGAGGAGGAGAGAGAATAGAGATGAAGAAAGAGGAATAGCAAAGAACTCTTTATGTCAAGTTAGATTGCATAAAAATCATGTACCCACATCTCATAAGCATCTAAATATAACTTCTCATACATTCAATAACCCAGGATCCCAATTGCAAAAGGAAGTTAAACTTAAAACCACAAACATAACAAACTGGTTTAGTGACTGCATAAGCGATTCTATCAATTAAGAAAATACTGTGACTGATAAAGTTTGAGAACGAGCATAAGGAATTAGTCTTCAAAAGGTTATTAAGCTAAAGAAAATGACAACATAAGCTGAGAGTCATCCTCAAATTCAGTGCGTATCAAAACTTAAAATATACCTCAACGTAGTGGAACCCAAACATCAAATTCAAAATCATTGGATAATTGTAATAACCAAGAAAAGAACATGGACACAATCAGTGACGGAGAGACCCTATGGCCCAGGTGGGCCAAGGCCACCCAAACCCAAAAAAATAAATTTAGTACTATATTTAAAAAATTAATTTGGCCACCCAAAATTTATTTTTTTTAATACCAAACACTTATCTCCCTCCTATTTTCTACCCCATTCCCACGTTGTCTAGAACCCCCACACCGTTTTTCATCACCACTCCAGCACTCCACCTCCAGAACCCATCAATAGCGTCAATATCTCTGGGTCTCCACTTTATGATGATGGTTCTGTGATTATTTTCCCCGTTGAGATGTTTTTTGAGCCCAATTTCGCTATCCCAGCCCTAGAATTAGCTTTGAGACAATCAGACAGTGTTTTACCATAAAAAATTATGGTATTTTTTTCAATACTTGGCCGGAATTTGACGCCATGCGGCCCATGCCCCATCTTTAATTAGCTATTTAGCTCCGCACATTTGTTCTCTGGTTTGTTCTACTTCTGCAGTTCTGTAGTATCAGTATGATTGTGTTTCTTTTCCAACTATTCTTTTGCTGAATATCCAATTTCTGGCTTCTCTGTTTTTTGTGCTTAGATGTTACAGTTGAATCTCATTCCTTCTAGTTCTCCTTTTTTGCATATAATCTGTCCCTCAGCCTATAATCATCATTTATCCTGTAAACATTGCTTTCTTTTATCTATGAATGCAACATCATTGCTAGTCATAGTTTAGATGATTGTCCTTAGCATATTACTGTTGTTGTCTTCTCAAGCACTTAATAGTCTCATTAGGTTTCATATCTTGTCTTCAATGTCTTGTAATGTTTAATGTTTGGAGAATGTGCTTCTTTTGAACCTTCTACTGATTGCCTGGGAAATTATTTGAACAAAAATTTTAATGAAATATTTATTTAGTTAATAATCTGATTGATTGATTTCATATTCATTTATGAAGAATGCAGTGAGCTTCCTGGTAGATTTGGGTGGCCTTTATTGCTTCAGTATCTGTATTGGTTTCTTAGACAACATATGCCAGTTGACTTTCAATTTTGTAGATAGAAATGAACTTGTGGTGTATTGGAAATTGGATGGTGGGGGCTAACCTAGAACCTGACTTCTTTTTTTACTTTTGGAAAAAACTATAGGAAACAAGGGGGATGGTGGATGCTTTATTTGTCAATCTTTTTGTTTGATATCAATATATTGTGCTTCTTTTTGTTTTATTTTTTGTGTTTCTTTTATTTTCACTCAATTATGCTTTGAATTATAAATTTTTAAGATTGAATAGTCTTCTCATTATCAAATTCAAATATATCAATGAGAACTCAAACTACCATTGATTTTTTCATGAAGCGAAAGATCTCTCAAGTTTCAACACCAATTCCTTTAGTTGGACAAAGCCCTCCTAAAACTCCAAGAATCGAGTCAAATACCAACTCAAATCTTGTTGATATTAATTCCTTAGAGCGTGATCCGGCACTATGTTTGCAACTTCCAGAATATTCTGTTAATCAGATTAGGGCCATACAAAGGTATGGGAAAGTTTCCTTATTCACAAAAAGGGCTCGACCATAAAAGGAGATAAAATGCTTCTTAGTTTAAACTTTTTCCTTCATGGTTAGAGTACTCCCCAAAAAAGGATGTCGCATTTTGTCTTCCTTGTTATCTCTTTTGTAGTCATAAAGATCGAAACATTTTCACATGTGAAGGATTTCAAAATTGGAGGAGGACTATAGATGGAAAACATGGTGTATTTTTAAGGCATGAAGGGAGTACTCTAACATCACCACATAAATGTGCTTTGGAAAAATGTCATGCTTTAATGGATCCACGCCAACACATTGAAAAAGCACTTTCTCAACAAAGTGCTCACCAAATTGCATATAATCAGCTTCGGTTGAAGGTTTCTATATTTTGTGTTCGGTGGATTGTATCCCAAGGGTGTGCTTTGAGAGGAAATGATGAAAGTATTGACTCAAATAATCGTGGCAGTTTTATTCAGGCGATAAAGGGATATGCCTTTTTTAGTAATGAGGTTAAAAAAGTTGTTTTAGACAAAGCTCCTCAAAATGCTACTTACACATCTCCTGGCATTCAAAAGGAACTCTTATTATGTCTTTTAAATCAAATAAGAAGAGGAATTCGTGAAGAAATTGGAGATGCAAAGTTTTGTATTCTTGTTGATGAGGTTTGAGGTATTTCCAAGAATGAGCAAATGGCACTTATTCTTAGATTTATTGATAAAGAGGGTAGTGTGCGAGAAAGATTTTTTAGAGTTCTTCATGTTCTTGATACTTCAGCACCAACACTAAGAGATGCAATATATTCTTTGCTTTCCTCTTCTAATCTTGGTGTTCAATCTATTAGAGGTCAAGGATATAATGGAGCAAGCAATATGCGTGGTGCATGGAATAGATTGCAAGCTTTGGTTTCCAAGAATTGTCCATTTGCTTATTATATACATTGCATGGCCCATCAACTTTAGCTAGCATTAGTTGTAGCATCTCATGATGTGGTTCTTGTTTAACATTTTTTCATTGATTTGGCTCTCATAGTCAACATTACTAGTGCTTCTTGCAAACGCATTGATCAATTAAAGCTGCTAAAGCTTCTGAAATTGAATACTTAGTTTCTAGTAGTGATCTTGAAACTGGTATAGGGCAAAATCAAATTGGCTCACTACAACGAGTTGGAGATACTCGTTGGAGTTCTCACTTATATTCTATCTCTAGTTTGTTGAAGATGTTTAGCCCAACATGCGAGGTGCTTATTAGTCTCACTGAAGAAGGAACTAGCTCTATTCAACGTGCTGAGGCAGTGAAAACTTATGAGTCATTAACATCTTTTCAGTTTATATTGCTTCTACATATTATGAAAAAAGTCTTTGAAATCTCTAATTTACTTTGTAAAGCATTACAACGGAAGTCTCGAGATATTCTGAATGCTATGCATCTTGTTTCATCGACTAAAGAACTTCTTCAGAGATTGAGACAAACTAGTTGGGATGCTTTATTTGATAAGGTGAAGTCATTTTGTCAGAAAAGAAACATAGAGATCCCAAATATGAATGCTCAATATGTGAGAAGGGTTCCATCTCGTCACCATGAGCAACCTCAAATTACAGTAGAACATCATTATAGAGTTGACACTTTTATTACCACTATTGATTCTCAGTTGCAAGAGTTGAATAATCGGTTCAATGAGAATGCAATGGAGTTACTTGTACTAGTAGCTGCTTTGGATTCTAGAGATAGATATGCATCATTTGATATTGAGAAGATTTGTTGACTCGCAAATCAATTTTATCCTCAAGACTTTTCTAAGCACGAGCAAGAGACGTTGAGGCGGGAATTGAACCATTACATCCTTGATGTTCCAAGAAGACCTGAACTTAATAATTTGTCCTCCCTTTCTGAGTTATGTAAGGTCTTGATGAGTACTAGGAAGGCACTCATATATCCACTTGTTGATAGATTGATTAGACTTGTGCTTACACTACCTGTTTCTACGGCGACAACTAAAAGAGCATTTTCTGCGATGAATATTGCTAAAAATAGGCTTCGCAATAAGATGGAGGATGACTATCTTTCTAGTTATTTGATGGTGCACATCGAGAGAGAAATTGCTGAAACATTAAGTCTCGATTCAACCATCGAAGAATTTGCTTCAACAAAAGAACGCCTGTCACAATTCTTTTGAGTTGTTTGGCTTCACTTTTAGAAGATTACATATTCTAGGAATAGGAGTCTTTCTTTTTTGTTGATTGGAATGTAAACAATCTAACATATATGTCTTTTTGGTTAATGAACATAACTTGTAGATAATTTATCAATATTTTTGGGAAATTGTATGTATATCATATTGTATTTATGTAACTATGTTGTGCTACAGACCATGCAAACAGCTTTTGTATGTTGCTTTTATCCACATGAATTGGTTAATTTTATTATTTCTGGTTAGAGTATTTATGTCTAAAATCAACTATTTTCATATTATTTCAGTTACTTTTGATTGGATGCAAGTACAAAGAGGCACTTGATGAACTTGAAAAGTTTTATAGCAATTCAAATGCAGCACTTCCTATCAGGTATTGCTTTCTTTTTCTTTTTTCTTTTTTTTTTAGAAGTTATCAAGTGTTTATTTTTATCTAATATGGGTGAAAATAAAACGAATACATGCTTTGTGAGGAAGGAAATTTAAACTTATTTGACTACTAAGAGAATAGGAGAATGTCATTTTCGGCCCACCCATAGTAAAATTCCTGACTTTGTCCCTGGACACAATTTAATTACCGTGCACACTTCTCATTGGACCAGAAACTCTCACTATGTGATGGAATCATTTGCTTTGGTCTCACAAAGGTTGTATTTTCTGACCATACGAATATGTAAAACAAGTCACAAGTGTCAATTTTCTTGGTGAGTATAAATCATGTAAGCAAATTCTATTGGTGTCTCTTACCATGTCATGATTTTTGATGAATTCTTTTGATGCATCTATAATGAGGCTATTACATCAAAATCTCCTATTGAACTAAGAAGCACAGTCATCAAAACAACTCCCAAAGATCAATTTGAAACTTGTTTGAAGTATTATTCTTCAAAATTTTTAGAACCCCTTTCGTTCTTAAAAAATTCCCACATACAAAACGCAAAAAAAAATATGTATAAAGGCAATAAAACTAACCTTCAATCCCAATTTGATTAATGGCAAATTTCTAAGAACACTTCACGATAGCTTATGGTGACGACCAAGTTACACGAAAAAAAGAAAACGCTTCTTTTTTCCAAATATAACTATAGTTCTTATAAAACAAATATAATTGTGTATTCTAAAGACGGTAAACCCATTTTATAATTAAAGAGAGATTAATGTTTTAATATTATTATAATTGTTGTTAGAACAGGTAACCAGTATTTGTACAATGTTACGGTATTATTTTTATTTTCTTCTAATTGTTACATTCGATTCAAATCCTACAATCCAATAAAATTTAATGGTATGAAATTGGTTGACTGTACCATCCCATCAAAATAATGGAGGAGACCATAGTCATTCTCTATAATTCTAGACCGTGAAACAAAATTTTAGAACCATAGCCCCATTTGTAATGTTTAATGGATAGACTAATATTGCATTTTTTTTCTTTGGAGTTCACGATGCATTTTGAATACATAGAGTGTTATCTTAGATATAGATCATGATTTTGGAAAAAAAATTTACAAAGTAGGAAATTATAGCAATTCCAAATAAAGCAATTGAACATTTTTGTTGGGTGTCTTACATCTCACCCATTATAAAAAAATTTCACTTCCAATACTTTTCTTTGTCCCCAAAAAAACTCACTAGGAAAAGAAATTCCTATATTTATATGTGGCCCAATATTACAAAGTCAGAATAAAAATAAAAGAAAGGGTGAATTACAATACCTCTGTAGTTTATGGAAACTACCAATAGAATCCCAAAATTTGGAAAAACTACCAATACCCCTTTAAATTTTATAAATTCATAACATTTAACCCCTTACTATTAGTTGACTAACATTGAATATTGATTTTTGAATAAGCCAATGGTTAATTTGTTTGACATTCCTAAACTACCCTTTGAACTATAATATTTGAGTTATATTTAACCTCTTGAAGTTTGTTTTAATTACAAAGGGACCCTTAGGTTTAACAAAATAGATCTCTCCCTACTTTTTTTTGATTTAATTATTGTTCCAAAAAGGTTAATAACAATTACTAATAAACAAAATTTGGACACAATTTAGACAATTCTCTACACAATTTAACAATATAACATCTTACCAAAATAGATATAAAGTTTAGATGTTGCAATATTATGCTTATTTTTTCATTTCCATTCAAATAATATATGCTCAATCTAATAAATATAATTCTTAGTTTTACAACCATTATATCAAACCATAATAACCAAAATAATTCTTAATTTTATGACTATTGCATCAAATTCTAATAACTAAAATAAAACTACAAGCGATTTAAATAAATAATTATTTCTGTAAAGTTTATAGAAATACACAAATAATAAAAATAATTATTCAATCATTTAATCATTTAAAGGGACAGTAATGTTAGATTAATATTGAAGATATAATAATAAATTTAGGAAAATAAGTTTTTCAACTTTGAAAATGCAGAAATAGTAATATGGTAAAAAAAAATTAATAACTTTATTATTAAGTTTTCAAAGATTCTAAATATACGTATTGATATTATATTCTTATTACTTTTTTAGTTTATTAGTTTATAATATAAAATAAGATTATAAAATTAGTCCTCATGAAAAGAAACGAAAAAATAAGAATATAAAATAAAGAAAAATAGAAGTTATTAAATTTTATTTAATAAAATTTTAAAACTGTAAAGGTCATTCCATAATTAGAACAAACCTTAATGAGGTATTTGTTACTTTTCTAGGCTGGTTTTTTTGTCTTTCGACTTATCCTGTCAATTGACTTTAATGGTCGTTAGGTCAAAGAGAGCATTAGTAATTTCTCTAAATCTCGAAATTCAATTGATAGTTTCCATAAATCACAATAATAGTAGATGTAATCTACCCTAAAAAATTACATTTAATATTGTATTACATGTGTTATACTTTATAACTAAAACATTATACATAATCTAAAGTGCATTATTTTTAAGATGGAGAGAGTAAGAATCTCTATTGTTGGCTCGTGGACAGACATATTATCCTTCGCGTACAAGGACTAAAGGACAAAAAGAAACTCCTCAACCTCAAGGGGTTCTATGACATCAATTAGAGGCACAGATGTTAGGTGAATTACAATTATTTTAAACAAGTGTAGGTGGAAAGCTAATAAATGCATCCAACGGAATTTGGAATGTGTTTATCAACGTTCATAAGAACCATTCATTTAGTATTCTCTTAAGATGATATAGCTTTAAAATAAAAGTCAAATATGATGTTCAAACAAAGAAAGATTATTGTGGATACTTAGGGACTCGGAGACGAGAAAGGTATAGCAACCAATAACGAAAAATAATAAAGTAATCAACAAAACCTTTTGAAAAGTTGAAAATAAATATAGATGAGAAAATTCGTGAGTATGGCAATCTTTCAAACAATTCTTGAATCCATGGGCATCATTGTACTTGCCAACAAAATCTTGTTATGAGTTGGCCAATAAACAAGTGGTTAAGGGAGCATCAAGAACGGGTTGAATCCTCATAAAAAATTTTAGATCATTGATCTTTAGAAACCAAGATCTTAAAAATGAGTTAGATTGATTAATTTATGATTTTTTATGACTTATCTATTATTTTATTTTGAATTTTGGCTTATTAAAAATACTGGTGATAGGCTGATAGCCTTATGCAAGGTGCAAGAATACCCTCTATCAATTGATTAGTATCTTTCTTTTATAAAAATATTTTTTCCCACATATTGTATTTGTGTTATAAAATTCTGTTATACGAAAAGATGAATTTAAAATTGTTCTAAAGTTTAGACTATTTATTTTTTAATATTTTTCATACTTAGTTCTTTAAATAAAATGAATGGTGAAAAAGAATAAACAAAATTCCCATAATGCGTTTCATATTATATTATAATTACCTATTTAAGTATTATATTATACTTACTTTTTATAGTTACCTGAAAACAAAGAAAAACACTTTTAGTTGTCCTTTGATCAATTCAATGTTACTCCCAAAGTTTACAATAGAATGAAGAGTAAGGTGCCGCTTGGTATAAATGGTGGGTTTAGGAATGGAATAGATTTGTGGAATGGAAAGGTTTGGAATAGAATGGAATGATAGTAATTATGTTGTTTGATATTATTTTGTAATGGAATGAAATAGATTTTATATTAAAATTATAATAAAAATAGTATTTTACATTATATAATATTTAACAAATTATATATTATTCAAAAAATAGTCAAAGTGCATGTCAATTTGTAGAGAAAAATATTTTCTATAATTTAGTGAAATTTATTTTTTTTTAAAAAAAATAAAAATAAAATGGGGGTTACAAACTTTTGGGGGTTTGCAACCCCCTTGACACGTGGCGCGCGCCCATTGGGCGCGCGTCACATCATCAAACCCTTGCACGTGGGTTTCTGCAAAACCCAGGTGGGAGGTGGGTTTTGTTAAAACCCACCCCCATAGGTTTTTTTAAATCCAAACCCTCATTCCAAACATCATTTTATCCTCAAACCCATCCCAAACCCCCATTCCAAACACCCCCTAAATAGATTTTTCAATCACTATATTTTTAAAATTTTCAATTTTGGTCACTATATATATTTTTTCTCATAAAAAGTCACTAAACTTGATAAAAGCATGTGAAGTAAGTCACTCTGTCTAAAACTCGTTAACTGTAATGGAATTCTACGTGCATGAGTGATACAACTGTTTTGACTAGACAAAAAGGTCTTTTCTCCTGAAAATATGTATAATTCCTGAAAATGACAAAAAGGTCATTTCACCTAAATCCTGAAATGGTTATATTATATTGCACTTGTTTGCAATTATGAACTTTTAACTAGGGGGCGAGACACTATCCACAACCATAGTATGGGCATTGCTAGAAATGATCAAAAATTCTTAAAAGAGCACAAGATGAGGTGAGAAATGTCTTCGGTATCCAAGGAAATGCAAATGAATCACTAAAGTATTTGCGCACAATCATCAAAGAAACATTGAGATTGCATCTGGCAGCTCCACTGTTGCTTCTAAGATAAATCAGCGAACAATGTTAAATTAATGGATATGTATAGTATTAGTGTCCTGATATAACCAGGCTTTTGTATTTTGTATTTTGGTACTTTGGGTTGTTCCTAGGTTGTCCAAGTCCTCAACCCTTCCCGTCATGTGCGGGTTTCAATTCGGTTGAACTTAGGTCGTTTAGGTTGTCAACCCTTCCCGTCTAGTGCGAGTTTATTTTGTTTTTCTTTTTTCTTTTTCATCCCGCTCGTCGGGTTGCCCTTCGGGGATTTTTTCCCTTTGTGGACTTTTGTTTTCGTGAGTTATAGCGCTGTCTTCAATAACGACACCACGAAACTCTCTACGCCCTCGTAGCTTGTACATTTGCCATTGTGCCTTTTAATCTACTATCGTTTCGGAAAAAAAATGTTAAATTAATGGATACATAATACCAGCCAAGAAAAGAGTCATAGTCAATGCTTTTGCCATTGGCAAAATTCTTTTTTTTTTTTTTACTTTAAATAACAATTGTATTGATATTTCCACTAAAACAAAACATATACAATATTACCCAATGGTAATGATCGACTAAGTACTCTTAACGAGTCTCAGACAAAGAGTAAGTTGAAACCAGCAACTTAACTCAAGTATCCAGTGCACTTAAAAGACTATAGACCTATAAGTCTTGTTGGGAGCATATACAAAATCCTCGCTAAAGTATTAGCAATTAGATTGAAAGGGGTGATCAGTGAGGTCATAGGAAGCAACCAGTTTGCGTTCTTGGAAAATAGACAACTGTCAGATTGTTTTCTAATTGCTAATGAAGCTGTTGATTATCTCAGGAAAAACAATAGAAGTGGAATTTTGATGAAGGTGGACTTTGAAAAAGCTTTTGATAATGCAGATTGGGAATTCTTGGATTTTATTATGCAAAAAATGAACTTGGAAGGAAGTGGAGAATTTGGATTCGTTCTGGCGTCTGTCTCTATGTCAATTTTGGTAAATGGATCCCCTCTAGCGGTTTGGCATCAAAAAGGTCTCCGGCAAGGCTGCCCTCTCTCTCCCATGCTCTTCAATATTCTGGCAGCGGCGTACAGTGTTCTTATGAAAAAGGAGAATCTGCAGGTTGTTGAGGTATAAAAATTGGCCAAGGAAACTTGAGTTAGCACATTTACAATATCTCGATGATACGTTAATTTTCATCCAACTTTGAACTTGATGGTGTCTTTGAATGTTAAGAGAATCCTTAAATGCTATGAGGTGCTGTCAGGCTTGAAGATTAACTTCAATAAAAGTAGTTTGATTGGTATTGGGGTAGATGTTGGTATATTGAATGAGTGGGCGATCAAGCTCTCCTGTAAGGCTGAAATTCTTCCGGTTAAATATCTAGGTCTTCCCCTCGGGGCCAACTCAGCATCTCAAAATATCTGGAAGCCCATTTCAAATAAGATGAGATCAAAGCTTGCAGGTTGGAAAACAAGATATCTTTCGATAGGAGGTAGGGTGACCTTAATCAAATCAGTCCTCTCAAGTTTGCCGATTTTTTTCATGACCGTATTCAAGATTCCATGCAGCATCAAGAATTATATGGACAAATTAATACGGAGCTTTCTTTGGGGCAGTTCGGATCAAGGGCGCAAAATGCACTATGTGGACTGGAATACAATGAATGCTCCCAAGTGGCTCGGGGGTATTGGCATGATTGACTTTCACTTAAAAAATTCAGCCTTGCTCACTAAATGGCTGTGGAGGTTTGGCAATGAGGTCAATACATTGTGGAGAAATTTTATGGTGGAAAAATATGCACTGGACAAGAGGAGTCTCCTCCCCTGTTTTACTAATAGCAGGCTCGACTCCAACTCATGGAAAGCAATCACGGCACCGCTTAACCCCTCTGACAAACTCTTTAATGTGATATCTTCAGGGTTGAAGCCTTTGCTTGGGAAAGGGGATAATATTGTTTTTTGGCATGATGAATGGATACAAGGTATGACTCTTAAAGTGTGTTTTCCACGTATCTTTGCTCTTTCTGTAAATAAGAATGGATATGTGGCAGAGTATGGAACATGGAGAAATAGTCAATGGGAGTGGAAAATAGACCTTAGAAGGAATGTTTTTGATTGGGAAAAGCAACAATGGGAGGAATTGCTTGATATCCTGCAAGGCCAATTTCTCAATCAAAATGTACATGATCGGATCATTTGGAAAGGAGTTCCAAACGGTATGTTTTCCGCCTCCTCATTCGTTAAAACTGTGTTGATGCCCCTAAGGCAATGCCGAGCTATATGGAACTTAGTGTGGAAAGGAGATGCGCCCCAAAGTGGAAGTATTTGTATGGCAGCTTATTCATCAAAAATTGCCGGTCAGGACCTGTTTATTGAGTAGAGGCATTATCAGGGCTGAGCTTGCTTTATGTCCACTTTGTAATCATGAACTCGAATCCGTGCAACATTTGTTTTTTAACTGCAGGAGCAGCTGGTTGGTATGGAATAGTTGTTTGAATACTTGGTCTATATCTTGGAGTGCCTACAGGGATCTATCTACATTCTTGAGTAGTTGGCAGCAGGCTCTTCCAGATAGCATAGGGAGACAACCTTGGATTTTGATGTTTTACGTTATATCTTGGTCAATTTGGCTATGCAGGAACCAGATCACTTTCAACAGCAAGAGCTTTGATCTTACTCAGTTAATGGATTTGATTTTCATTAGATTTGCTACCTGGTTTAAGGCAAAGTGGCCTACGTCTACAATGGCGATCTCCGACATATTTCGCCAGCCAAACAGTGCGACAGTGATGCAAGTGTATGGATGTAAGAAAGTAAACAATCCTTGGACTCGACCCAAACCTGGTACAATGAAGTTCAATGTAGACGGTTCGGCTATTGGGAAACCAGATATGGCAGGGATTGGAGGTATTCTCAGGGATGATCTAGGCAGAACAAAAGCTGTGTTTTCTAAACATGTGGAAATTCTTGAATCAAATCAGGCAGAGTTCTATGCTATTCGTGAGGCTTTATTGGTATTCTCCGAATCTATTTGGAAGCGGTCACATGTCCTTGAGATTGAGAGTGATTCCACTAATGCTATCAATTGGTTAAAGAACCCAGAGAAAGTCCCATGGCACCTCAAAAATATATCCAACCACATTGAACTACTGAAGGGGAGAATTAAGGAATGGGAGGGTCATCAAGTTCCGAGGACGATGAATAATGTTGCTGATAGATTGGCAAAATCAGGAGTTTACAGAATTCAAAACCTATTGGCGATTATTGTGTAGGTAGATATTATATTACTCTAGTCTCTCTTTTATGTCTTTTATTTTCTTCTGTCACCCCATCATATTGATGCTAGCTAATGCAGCTTGGTGGTGGTTCTTTATTTTGTAATTGAAGACTCTCTAATAAAAATTCAACAGCTTTCTGCTTGTCAAAAAAAAAAACTTAACTCAAGTATATAAAGTCTAAGATACTTCCTATATAATAGATAGTATAACAGTTAACATTATAAAACGGTTACTCTATCAACTATATATTGTACTTAGTAAAACAAAAAGCCTTCTTACAATGAATTGGCTAATCCACGCTCCTTAGCCTCTTGGAATTCCCTCCACTCAGCAATTGCCAGTTCCACATCCACTATTTCCTCTCTCCATTCCTTTTGAAAAATCCAAAGGTTTCTAGACTTCCAAATCATCCACAAAAAAAATACCCCCATTTGCAATTTATCCTATGAGTTACTTCCCTTTATCCCCATACACATTTGAAACCACCAATCCTGAAATGACAGTTCTTGTAACTCAAAGTCTACCCACTATACTGAGGCAATTTTCCACACTTTCTTTGCTCGCCCACAATAAAGTAAGACATGTGCCAAAGTTTCCAAATGTTCCCCACACATGTTGCATATTGAGTTCTCATCTATGCCTCTCTTAATAAGCTGGTCTTTGGTAGGTAATGTGCCATTCCAACATCTCCAAATAAAGTGTTTAATTTTCCATTTATTTTCCAGTCTCCATGTTTTCCTCCAACATCTCCAGCCCGGCTTGATTTCTCTATACACACATTGATTTTAAGAGAAAAAATTTCTTCTTCATCCCACTTGGTGCTGGATGAAGTATCTGTCTTGAAATTAATGATATACATAAGCCTACAGCTAATTTGTTACAATTATGAAGGGGAAAAAATAATTTCTTGGAGAAAAAATAAATGACAATGGTAGTTTACATGAAGAGCTTCTGGGGTGTCTGCGGCTGTGATGAGATCTTAAGAGAGTTACATCTCGAGGGTTGATCTTAATATTCTCCTGCCACTAATAGTAGACTTTATTATTCTTTTTTTGTTTCATTTTTTTTTTTTTTTTTTTTAGGGAGATGAGTTCAAGCCCAATTATGGTTCTGGGGGCTGCGGCTACGAAGGTTCTGTCATTGGTGGCGGTGCAAATGGCAGCAACTTCATTACAACAATATCGGTAGTACCAAGCACATTAGTAGTAGTAATAATTTGGTAAATAGTAGTGATAATAATAGGAACAACCAGTCTTGTGTTTTATTATGGACCGCATTTCTAATATTGGATTGGATTGGAAACCTTTATGGGAGGTTGATGCTGACCCCAAATTTCTGCACAAGTCTCTCCACCATGGGATGTCAAAAGGATGAGAAATGACTCTTTTTTTTTTTTTTTTTGGTTGACAAGAGAACCCGCAGCTGCTACCCAAGAGTGAGCACTAAGTAAACCCTACTCTTATGAAATAGACCGCAAATCCCAAAAAATTAATGAATTCTTGTTCAAGATAAATGACTTCTTTTTTAACCAATCAAAATAGGCGTAGACGGTTGTCAAATTCATCAAAGTAAAATTTCCTATTTAAAAATTAATTCAAAATACAGTAGTAAATAGAGTCGTTTCTATAAAGATTGACAGATTTATTTCCTATAAACAAAAACTATAAATAAAGGGGGGATTTAGATAAATATAGTTAAAACATTTCAAACTGAAAAATTAAAAATTATCAATCAATTAAATAAGAATAAAACAACCAAATCTGACTATAAATATAGAATTAAAATAATCTATTTAGTAATATAATAAATAAATAAATAAATCCTCTTCTAAATATGACTTTCTAAATTTATTAAATTTAGTTTAACATGCCAACATTGCCTCTCTTAAACTAAGCTTCTCAAGAAACAAGTCCAACACCCTCATCAGCAAGAGACTCCGGAGCAAATTCAACATGACAATTAATTTTCATCTTTACACATGACAATGATCAAATCTTATCTCGCGTACAACTTTTTAGATAACTCTTTTTATTCAAAATATTATTCATGCTCACCCATTCATCTTCAAAAACAATAGATTTGCTTCCAATAAACATATTAGTTCTAACCTTTTCTATTTCCTCATTTGATCAACTAGAATTTCTTCAAAGAATTTATTAGTACCAGTAAAATTGATTACTATGATCTACCATATCAATAATTTTTCCATTTAAAAGGTCTTCACTTTCCACATTATTTTCTGTAATTTCATCACCAAGTGAATCGATTCCAAGCAAATCGATCTTCTCATGACAAGTTAAAGATTCAGATACATAAGAAGTTTTACTATCTATGCCCTCTTTTAATTCTAAGTTAGCAACTTCTTCAAACACATCCATATTATCATTATTGTCCTCTTATGATAAACAATTAGCAATATCAATATTATTCTTTTCAATCGAGCAATCAATAATTTCATCAACAACAATTTCAAAGTTAGAAGGCAATAAGCGTTTAATTTCATTATCACTTTCTTCATCTTTTGTAAAATTATCAAACCAACATGAGTATTGATAATGTCCATAATTACCACAATTAAAACAATGAATTCGAGATTTACTATTTACCTCTACCGCCACCTCTAAAATCAACTATACTTTTTTTACTTTTACTTTTACTTTGATAATACTATCCACATTGAGAATTTCTATTACAATCCTCATAGATATTTATATGGAATTTTCATGCATCTCTTGCTGTTTTTGCATACTTAATTTTTTACATACATTTGAATGTACTTTAGATATGAGGTAATACTTGACTTATTCTTCCTCTTCTTGTAACTGATTGCTACCTTCAAATTTAGGATCAATAACATGCTACAGGCCAAACACTTGAAATAACGTCATTTGAGCTTTCCAACATTCAAAATACTTTTTGTCGTTAAAAATAAAAATTGGGCAATTTTTTATAAAACTCATTCATATATTATTTACTATCACAAACCTTGTCTCAGACTTTCGGTGTTCTTGGCTAACAATCGAATCAAAATTTTCAACTTTTCAATATTTGTTATAAGACGTCTCTTTTTTTGTTACTGCACACCAATTCCAATGGAATTTTCTTCCTTCTATCAATAAAACAAATTTCAGCTAAATCCTTTTTTTAAGGTCCCTGGCCTCACAATTAACTACCTAAGACCAATTGTTCAGGCTCTGATACCAATTTGTAGAACTCAAATTCAAGTTCTTATTTTTAATACCAAATTGTTAATAACAAAACAACAGACAGAAGTTAAATTTATTTAAGACTCAAAAATATAAACAAGAAGGAAACAAACAAATACAATCTTCTATCAAATATCAACACAAACTTGTCTTCTTCTAAACTTTCTCTAGAATCTCTCATTTCTAGCTCTCAATCTTCTTCTCCCTATTTACTACAAATAGCTTCTCACCCTCTATTTATAACCAACATAATAACCACTTCTTACTCTAATTTAAAATCTAACAATCTATTCCGACTAGAAATAAATCCTATTTTAAATATGACTTTCCAAATCCATTAAATTTAGTTTAATTTGCCAAAATTACACAATTTTATTCTTAACAACTATAATAATTGAATTAAAATCCATCAACAAAACTCTTACTTTTATATAATAGAGATTTCAAGGCAAAAGCTTTTGAAGTTTGTTCTAGTTTTTCAGTGACAGCATGATTTTCAAAACAGATTCAAAATTATTTAATAAATTTGAAAGAAAGATTCAGATCGATGTGAGAAGTGAATTAAATGCTAATTCCTAAGTTAAGATATTCTTGCTATCTTATCCAATTATTGGGGAATTTAGCCTTATCTAGCTTTGTTTGCAATAAATTAAGATATTCTTGTTATCTTATCTAATTATTTGGGAAATTAGCCTTATCTAGCTTGATTTGCAATTTTGTAGGAAGGAAACTGCTTGGAAAAAGATATGGACCGGAAAGATTGTTTGCATCAAAAAGTTACGATTTGGTGGAGAAAAGAAAGGAAAGTAGGTTGACAATGCCATGGCGTGTAACTTTTAATGCCGGAGTAAGTTTGGCAAGCTAATTACGGAAAAGGAGAAGATTACGGAAATCTGGTCAAATCAGATCATTCAAAAGAGTTTCACACGCTATCAATCCCTAGTCTTTAGGGACCAGAACAAGTATAAATAAAGGGGACTAGCATCAGTTTCTACAACACGGAGAATAGAGATAGCGAGATTTAATTTTTACTTTCCTGAAAGCCATGTTGAGTAACTAAAGTATTTCCTTTAGGACAGGGATGTAACCATCATTACGTGATTTTCATTCATATAATTGTGGTATTATCCAATATCTGATTTATTTGATACTATCTTCATGTAAGTGCTTGATCACCATTTGCATATTTAAGGTATTGATGAAGAGGCGACAGCTGACATCAATATTAGTTCGTGAATTCTTCAGACTTAAATTGTGAATTACGATAGTAAATTCTCAATTTCTGTAACACAGTATTCTTTTGTTCGTCATGCATCCATAGTAATTTTGGAGTCACGAAAGTAGTCCCTTAATTACTATTTAAATAGTAATATTATACCCTGAGAAGAGATAATGTTTAATTATGTGAATAGTTGTGAGGATGTTTATCACAAAGTAATTATGTGAATGGAATTTACAGTTGATGATCGGTGAAATCCCAAGTCCTAAAGTTTATTTATCTAATTTCTTTTATTTATTGTGAAAACGTGTTTTCTATTGTATTTACTTGATTCTTGTTATTATTAAATCCATCTCTTCTTTTACATATTGATCTAGATAATAGGTATAAATTATTACTCAACTGGTAATTGTTCACCTTCTTGTGGAACGATACTCGTAAGTATACTACAATTCCTGGACTTGTATTTAGTAGTTAAAATTCTACGAGTCACGATGCAATAAGGAAATAATAAAATTTTCTTTTGGAAAAAATAAATTCTTCGAGTAAGAATATTAAGCCAAAAAGTAAAGGTTAAATTGTTAAATAATAAAAAAGTTAGGAGTAAACTAATATATGTCCAATTCCAATTGGTAACTATAGAATGTCATAAGACTCATATATAAACATACATCCATGTGAAATCATATAATCATATAGAAATTCTTTACACAAAACAAAATAATAAAGCGAAAAAAAAAACATGAGGCTGCCATAGTCATGGTTCACTGTCGTTGTGGTTTTCCAATAAGGAACAGCACATTTTTACACAATCTAGAAAGTTAATTCAAGACTTTTTGGGTGGGATTTGCAGTCACTTTTTAGGTATACATTTTGACCACAAACCTTAGCAACATCACTGTTTGAGATGTAGATTGTTATTACTGATGAAGATATGTCGTGTAATTATGAATTCATTGGGTAGAATATTATATTTAATTTAATTTTGTGATTTATTTGTGCATAGATTTAATCACAAAAATATATTTGTTCATGAGCTATATGTGATATTGAAACTTAATGGTTAAATCTTTTAAGAAATACCCAACAATTTTGTCATAGGCTAGCAGAAAAAACTCGTTGTCATTGTGGATTAAATGATATTTGAAATAAACAAATTTAAAGTTTTAAAAAAAAAAATTAAAAACCACCCACCAACGGGCAGTTCGGCGACTTAGCTAAATTCGACTGTTGGGCTGGCCGTTGGGACCGGCAAGGTAGCCCAGCTGATGGACTCAATTCCATTTTGGTTTGTTCATTTATTTTTGTTATAGAATAAATTGTAACATAACCCCCGTAAACTATACTTGAGTCGCACTACATCATCTATAATTTTGATTTTAGAACTTGACACTGTCGTAGAATTTAATTATTGCAATATTGTCTAATTTTATTATTGCAATATTGTCTAAGTTTGTATTCTTTGGCAGAATTTGAACGTAAAAGACCTTACCATCCTTTTATGTTTATGTTATGTATTCAAATCTATATATATATATATATATATATATATATATATATATATATATATATCAACCTTTATAAACCCTAGTCGATAGCTAGTAGAATTTGAATGTAAAAGAACTTACCATCCTTTTATGTTTATATTATATATTCAAAAATATCTTATATCAATCTTTATAAGTTCTAGTTGATGGCTAATTGTAAATCAACTGAGAACTTCAAGAATAAGTTCTAAATTACAAAGTTGGCAAAATTTGAATGTAAAAGACCTTACCATCCTTTTATGTTTATGTTATGTATTCAAATATATATATATATATATATATATATATATATATATCAACCTTTATAAACCCTAGTCGATAGCTAGTAGAATTTGAATGTAAAAGAACTTACCATCCTTTTATGTTTATATTATATATTCAAAAATATCTTATATCAATCTTTATAAGTTCTAGTTGATGGCTAATTGTAAATCGACTGAGAACTTCAAGAATAAGTTCTAAATTACAAAGTTGGCAAAATTTGAATGTAAACGACCTTACCATCCTTTTATGTTTATATTATGTATTCAAAAATATCTTATATCAACTTTTATAAGCCCTAGTCAATAGCTAATTGTAAATTGATTGAGAACTTCAAGAATAAGTTTTAAATTAGAAAGTCGATTGAGAACTTCAGGAATAAGTTTTAAATTAAAAAGTTGAAAGTTCTAAAGTGACCCAATAAGCAATAGGAATCCAATATGTACCTAAAAACTTAAACTAGGGCATTCTAAGTCCTTTCTAGTTATTAGGTGCCCTGCTTTTTCTTATTTTTCCAATGTGGGATAGTATCCATTAACAAAATAAGTTCCTCCTTTGTGTTATAAATTAGAAAGTTGAAAATAATGAAAAGAAAAAAAAATGATACAATACTTTATGTTATCAATTAAGTAATGAGGGAGTTTTGTCAATTTAGAATGCTATGGCTATTTATGTCCTTTTGCGCTAATTTTTCTAGACTAAAATGGAGTACTATGAAAAAAATTAATAGTTTCAAAATTCAAAGACCTAAAATTGAAAGTTTACAGGGTATGCTACAACATATTTATAAAATAAAGGGGTTGTTTGTATTTCACCCTTAATTATATTAATTATCTAAAAGTCAATTACTAAAATGGGTTAATTAAATAATTTGAAAAGAAAATTTCAAAGTCAATTAACTTTGATTGAGGAATTCATAAGAAATGTATCACAAATTTATGAAGAGAAACTTCAAGGGCTCTTAAAGATAAATTTTTCAAGTAAAACGTGATATGAGTATTATAATAGCATGAGAGTTTTTTCAAAAATCCTGATACTTAAAAGAATTCAATTAATTCCTCAAATTTGGGAATTTGATTTTAGTTCTTTTCTGGCTAAAATTTGACCAAATTGATAGATATAATTTCTCACTAAATTGTGTGAAATCGAATAACATTTTTTAAACATCACTACACCTAATTATTAGAACGTCCAAAAATTATGTTCATGTATCGGCTTAATTTGATTGCAGTAGGATGGGTCTGGGACATCAGAGTGAAATGTATCAAAATTAAAGTTTGAGGCGTAAGTGGAACGGTGACTAGTTTAGGGGCAAAAACTAAAAAGTGGGGGTATTTTCTCAGTTGTTGAACACTTAAACTTAAAAACTATCAAATATATATACTAGTTTTTGGTGATCCACGCAAGGTGTGATGGTCTAATATATAACAAATGTAATATATTTTTTTTTCATTTAAAATGTTATATATAAATAAAGAAAAAAATTAAATTTCTAAAATAATAAGTTTCATTCATTTGAAATTTTAAATTCTAATTTAATATAATTTAAAATACATTATTAAATATACAACTACAACTCTCAAAAATATTAATAATTGTTATTGAAGTTGTAAAATTATTATTTTTTATTGTTGTAATAAGTTTTGATAATTACTTTAATCTCCATCAACAAATTAAAAGTAAAAAAAAAATAAATAAGTACTTATAGAACTGAAATATAAGTAAGAAAACAAAAATGGAAAAAAGAAAACTATATTGAAATTGTGGAAATAAAAATAGAAGGAATTAAAAAACTATGTTAAAAAAATTATTAATTTTTTGTCTAAATTTAGATCAAACGTCTTCATCTTATTTTTTAAAATAAAAGAGATAAAAAAATTTTAAATCCATTTAAAATATTCACAAGACCAAATGGAAGCAATCTCAAAATTTTAATCCAAAAAAATATAAATAAAACATAAATATATTCTGTTTTAAATATTAAAAAACATAAGAAAATTCATCAAAAATTATGTATGGTATTAAGATTCTTTTATCAAACCAAAAGTTGATTAATACATACCAATCAAATTTACCGATCAATTTTAGAATTTAGAGTAAAATTTGATAAAATGAATTAATATTTTATGATCACGAAAATAGCTACCAACACGAGAAAGGCTTTTGCTTATTTGAAAGACAGATAAGAGTAAAGATGGAACAATTAAAACAGAATCTAAATTCAAATTATTAAGGGTTAATGAACATTCCCCAGTAACTAGGGTCATCTCACCATTGGCTATGGAGACAAACTGTTGGGATTGTGGTTTGAATTGTTTGATATGTCTAGAATCACAAATCATATGATCTGTAGCACTAGAATTAATTATCCATGTACTATTCGAATCATGTGCAGAAACATTAAAGAGCTTACCACAAGTAGTTACCAATGCTGAGGCTTTATCACTTTCACCATCATCAGCATTTGTCTCAACAACAACTGTAGTAGGGTTCTTCTTTTGATTCTTCTTCCGAGAAGCATGACTATGGTCCCACCATTCTAGATATCTCACAATCTCATGGCAACGATCCTTGATATGACCGGTCATTTGTAAGTGGATTCGTCGGCATTATTCATTGCCTTTAATCTATTTTTAATTACCATTATTGTAGCATCAGAACCTTCAATATCTTCCTTGAACGTTGCTCAACATACTGCTTCTAGTCGAATCAATGCAAAACATTCTTCTAAATCTAGAATGGGATATTTTCGTAAAATCTCCCCTCGAACTTGTTCCAACTCACTATCCAGTCTAGCAAGGAAGATATGTGCCTTGACCCTTTGGATTGATTTTTTGTATGTGATAACATCATCTGGATCTTTCATAACCACTTTATCGATAGTCCAACTCTTGAAAGATTTTAGTCAATTCTCCATAATATTCAGATAAAGATCTTCCACTTTGTTTGGCAATGAAAGCTCTTTGGTTCAATGAAAAAACTTGTAATTCATCATTTCCATCATAGAAGGCTTTTGAGGGAGCCATCCATATTTCACGGGCAGTAGGAAGAAGTAGATAACGTTTCATAAATTCTAGAGTCATCGACATCAACAACCACCTCTTCACTTTTTGATTTTCAGCATACCACTTCTCATATCCCTCATCTGATTCTGCAGGTGGTGATATCATCCCACGAATATATGAGAGTTTCTCCCTCTCTGCAATATGCATCTCCATCAGTTGAGACCGTATATCATAATTGGATTCCATGAGAATGATCCCTGCATTGAATATTCCTTCAAATTGAACAACAATTGGAACATATTTTGTTCCAACTGATTCAATACATTTCCTAATCATTTTAAAGAAGGAGTTTCAAAAAAAACACTCAAAAAGAGAAGTAATGATCAATTTCTCCACTCGTTTCACCGTGGTGGCTCTGATACCATCTAAAGAAAAAAGAGGTGTAGGATATAATTGATGTTTTTCCATTTATTCACATCTTTAGTCTATACAACTAGATGCCTATTTATAGGCTGAATACATAAGTTATACAAGGTAAAAAATCAGTCAATCACTAATTGATTGATACCTATTAGATCAATATGAAATCAAATCAAATATACAATTAATACATATTGTAATTACATAGAATCAACCATAATTAGAAATATCTTGTCAAATATTTTGCAATCAAATAAAATCTCAACAATATATAAATTGAACATGAAGAAAAAAGATTTTAATCATGAAGAAAAATCACACCATGCATGATGAAAAAGACAATGATCAATCTAGAACAAAATGATCGATCCTTTTTTTACCACAAGAATAATTATAGTTCTCATACAAAACGTTTTATGTAAAAAAAAAAAATCTAGTTCTGAATCAATAAAAATTTAAGCTACTCCACCATTATAAAAGTAGACAAAATTTTGCTTAAAAATGCTGTTCCAATGATAATGCATTAGATTGGCAAATCAATGATCAGTGCATTGCACCCAAAAAAATGAAACCAAAAGCTTGAAAATCAAACCTTTCTGTTGTTGTAGTTGCAATATTAGTTTGTGGAAGTGAATTGCAGGGCAATTCTCCCTTGGCAGGGACAAGTATGCATTTGCATTGCATCCCTGCCAAGGGAGGACTGCACTGTTATTCCTACCACATTTTGCCTCTGATTATTCAATTCAAACGCAAAAACTCGAGGTTGAATTGCATGTCCCATGAATGGAGAAAGCCCTATTTATAGAAAGAAGTTCCGCACATTGATTTTGGATATGCCAAAGAAAGACTTGGCATATGCTGAGACTATTCCTATAGGGTTCGTTTCCTTTTGAGCTTTCATGCATGGTCCCAATCGATCGATTCCCCTCATCACCGGCAGCCGCTTGTGGAAGACTTCTTTTCATAATCTCACTTTCTTCAATCTTTTTCTTTTCTGTGATTCAGATGCCCTTTGTCCAACAGCTTCAACATCATGTGGACACTTTTACGAGAATTTAGTACGTGTTGCTTTTCTATCAAAGATGAAGATTTTCAAACCTTACTCGAAATCCACTTATACGTATATTTTCAAAGATATGATAGACATGAACTCTCCCAACCCATATGAATTTGCGGGTAATTGTTATTAAATTAGATCGAATACTTTACGAAATTATCAGAATAAAAAGCTATTTAATTCATAAAAAGAAAAAACAAAAAGTGCTTTTGCGTACGTACTGATGTACTTTAGTCTATTTATTGTTAACATCAAGTCGAAAATAAGGAGCTGGCTATGTGGGAACTTTGATTACTTTTGGAATCATATCTTAAAATTTGTTACATGCATGCATGCAGTACGTTATGTGACGCCAAAGTCGCTGAAATACACTGAAAAATGAATTTGTCCTAAAAGATATCGATAGGACAAGGAAATTAGCAGCCCATTGAGTGGACGAAATAGAAAATGCTACCGACTCTTAGGAATGTGCCATTTTTTTCTGGAAATCACTAATTTTTTTCGGTTGTCAATATTCATCCACTAGGAAAGTATACGTAGAAAGAAAAAAGTACATTCCACGGAGATTCCTGTTCGACAGTTTGATTTCTCAACAAGTTTCCATTTTGTGGCCCTTTGAAGAGTAGAGGGTCAGCACTCAGCAGGAGAGGACGCAAAAGGACACCTCTGAGAGGAGGGGCAATTGAAATGGAGTACTTTACGTTGTTTTGGAATGAATTACATTTCATTTTGTATTTTTTCTTTATAAAATAAATAATTATAGAACTAAATAGTTATAGTACTAATAAATAAATTTAGTTTGAATCTGCTGCAGGAAATTCTTGTGTTTTTAATACATCTTAGAAATCAGCTGCATGTATACACACACATATGTATATGTATGTGTGTATATATATTTTGATGAAATTATTCGTTATCGGAACTATATCTTAAGGTGCGTGTAATATCATTATCTATAATACCGATTTCAATTCCATTAAACACTCCTATACTTAAACTAGCTGCGGATTGTGATACTTTAAATATTACATAGCTTAAATAAAGACTACGAAGTGTTTGCATATGACACATTATATAGAGTTTAACTCAAAAATATTAGAGCCCTATTGTAAAATATTGATTTATTGGAATACGTGTTACTATGTTCATTAGAATAAAATATTGCCACAACCAACGGACACTCCATCCCACACTAACCATAGAATTAACACCTTGTATCTTTGGGTAAATACAATTTAATTTGCGATTTCACCACACCCCTAATTCAAGTGTTCAAAACCAGGTAATGATACAATTTTTTCCATCCAAAGAAAACAGTTTGCTTTTCATATTTTTCTATATCTAAAAAAATTAATTTTAAGTAAACTTTTTATGGTACTTGTACAAGAAATGATTATACATGGTTCATAATTAAATAGTAAAAAAATTATAGTTCTAAAATTATATAACTAATCCACAGTATTGTATATTGTAACTCTTAATAAACTTCAAAACCTGAAGTTAATAAAAAGGGGGGAAAAAGCGTATAAAGTTTTAAGAAGATTCAAATTGCCGGCTAATACAGCGTCATGGATTTAACCTCAACCTATTTTTCTCCATCTATGTATTAAGTATAATTGTAAAAGTTGTCATTTGAAAATATTTTTGCCAATGTATAAAGTTTAATTGGACAAAGAAATTGGACTATAAAATGAAAATTCATCAAAAAAAGGATAATTGTAATTCTTCGAAATTAACTTGAATCATTATTAATTATTGCGTCTGTCCTTCATAGAGATTAGAGAAACTTTTCTTAAGAAGAAGAGAAATTAATACGGTCTAAAGGCATTTTTATTAGTTTTGCATGGATGTACATACATCTCCTCTTGTTCATATAAACAATCCAATTTCATCCATCCCAAATATTAATTTGTAAATCATAGATCTCTATATCATGAGTAATAATATTTATAATTAAAAATTATCATGATTTTTTCAAGACTAATATATAGTATCTATATAGTAAAATATTATTGAATATTAAAATAATTGCTGCTTAAGCAGTTAAAGATTGTTTCTTTAGCCCATGATCTAAAAACCTTCTCAACAACAGTCCCCCCAACCCCCCCCCCCCCCCCCCCCCCCAAAAAAGTACGAATACAAACCACTGCATGAGAATAACATAAAAATAAAAACAAGAACTTCTACGAAACAAGCATATGCTGAACCAGGAAGTTTCTTGTGTCTTTTTTTTTTTTTTTTTTTTTTGGGGAGGATAAATAATGTTTCACTTATAAATTAAGCGATTTATTGGACCACCGAGTGTATGGAATAATGGAATGGGAGGGCACAGACGTTGAATAATTCCATAGAATATCCCATCGCATTTCGTTTTTTTTTTTATATATATATTATATAAGTCTCAAATTCAGAATTTCCTGATTGTAATCCTTTTCATCTTGCCGCTCAACACAACCCTATGTGTCTATCGCGTATCCTTTCTTCTTTATCATATTTTACTATATATAATTTCATTACAATTCCTGTCGTTTACTAATTTCCCTACCAAAGAAAGGGAAAGGGAAAGGGAAAGGGAAAGTGAAAGTGAATTCAAAACACACAATATTACCCACACAATATTACCAAAGAGCATTGATATTTTAGAAACTTTTCAAGATGACAAATTATAGCGTTTGACGCGATAAGTATAAAAGATGAAATTCAATTATGATAATTCTTAAAAAAATAAAAATAATAAAAGATAATTTTGTCTTTTAATACTTGTTACATCAGTCATTATGACTTTTCACTTTGAAAAATCTTTAAGAATATCATTATTTATTACGAAATTTTCGTTTTCATATTTCACTATATATAATTTCAATATAATTCTTGTCCTTCACTAATTTTTCAAAAAGTTCACACTAGTCACTAATAAATAAATGAAACTCAACTTGAATCTAAAAATTGAACTTAATAGATATTAGATCCATTTTATTTATTAAATATTTTATATCTCTCTAAATTTGATATAAAACTAGTACATTTACCCATGAATCTCACATTAACTAAACTTTAGAGAGTTGATTAAGCTCGTCATTATGTTCCGAAATTTGCGATGAAATGTAGTTTTTTTTTTTTTTGTAAATAAAATATTAGTAGAGACTAATATGAAACACTCAAAATCGTAATTAAACCTTTTGATTCCTTTACATTGTTAAAATATATATATATATACTAACTAATTAGTGATGCAAATAGCTTTCTCTTTACAGTTTCCAGAATAACGAATGTTTGCAGAATATACTGTTCCATGGTAACCTATAAATACATTTTCCACTTCAAACATGATCATCAATCGTAGCAAAATCTAGATGAAATGTGGAGCTGCATTACTGGGCAAATACTCCTCTGGCAGGGGCTTAGTTATTATTAGTATTTGGTCACATATTCTTCAAAAGTTTGAATAAGCTAATTATAATTAATTAGCTTATTTCAAGCCGTTTTACCATAAATAATATAGCCTACTGCCAAAGGAGATTTGCCCGGCAATTCAGCTATACAATATTACTCTACAATTCGTAGATCCACATCTTAATTAACAAGGTCATGGTAAGTCGTTATTGAGCTTTATTATCATTTTCTTCATGTAATTGTGCAAACTAATTATTTTGACTTTGACCTCAACAAATTGCCAACTTGTCTTCAAAGCCAGCGGTACTTTAAGGACTTTTTTACTTTTCCCCCTTTTTTGTTAAAATAAAATAAAATTCTTTTCTACTTTTCATCAATGTTGTCAAAACTGCATTTGAATAGTGAAGTTAATGGGTCAATAGTCAACTAGTCAGACCGGTAGTAAAAAATCAGATGACGTTATTATGATATGGTAGATATAAATTAATTAAAAAATATTAGTACTAATATACAAATATATTAGAGATAAATTATTTAGTATTTTTAGTGTAGTTAAGTCTAAATTTAGTATAAGTTGTATAAAATTTTAAATGTATAATTGAATAATTTTGTGAAAAAATACTATAAAAATATTTTAGATAAAAAATATATTAAAATTTGTAAAAATTCTCTTAAATAAACATTTAAAATGTTGGATTTGGAAAAATTAAAAATTTGATAAGTAAAAAAATGAGTTTTAAAAAATTTAGGGCTCAATTCTAACTTTTAAAAATTAATATTACCGTCCATAAAAATGAAACTTTTGACCCAGTCAAACCATTCCATGATTCGGTTTTCAACCGGGTCAATTAAAAGTGATTTTTTAATACAACCTGAACTAGATCATGATTGGTTCTCGATTGGATCGGTCGAATCAGACAATCTACTGTGGATCTGATAATATGGCTTTTCATTTGTATTGTTCGACCGGTCCGACCCGGGTATGATAACATGGCTTTTCTTTCGTACTTTGTAGAGTGCTTCCATTTCCTAGTTTACAATTAATTATAATATAGTTATAGTGTCTGAAAAATTTTAATTATCTATAGAGAGGACACGTTTTGATCTAACCTTTTCGAGGATGGCCCAACTTAATATTCTCTTTGTATTAAAGAAAAGAAATCACTCTTGAAAAGTATAACTTATTAAAAATTATAAAATATAACACATTAAGTAGGACATTAACTACATAACTTTACTCTTGTATTTTTATTTTTTTAGCTATAAAAATATTAAAGGAATTTCATTCAAAATCAAGTATTCTTTTTTAGGATCCAAAAAAGTGAAAATTGAACTTCTTTTTTTTACATACAAAATTAATATTATAATTTATGGCATAATTAACTACATGGATTATTTTATACACTTTGCAGTTTGCACACAAATAGTTAGAAGTATATATATTTCAACGTAAAATAACTAGCAATACATTTGATGTTGCTTTATTGGCAGCATAAAAGAAGTGCCTCTGCCTATGCCTCATCTCCAAATGAAATAATAGAAGTAACAGGTAATGTAGGTGTATTAAACCAAACTTATTTAGCAAATTATATTTTGATTAGGATTTACTAATTTTTAGTTGAATTAGATTTGGATTCTTTTTAGAAAACAAATTTTGTGTGGGATTTGATTATCAAATCCTAATTGGTTTTGATTAAATATGGGATTTATATAAAGGACTCATGGTTATTAGTTTTTGTGAGAGACTCAGAAAAATAAAAAAGAGAGAGACTCCAAATTGTGAGAAGTAGCAGTTTCTTTCTACCGTTTGTATTTTGAAGTGTAGGTTTTTTTCCTACCTTATTGTTTGTCTCCAAATAAATTATTTTGTTATTTTCCGCTACGTGAATTTTGTACATAGGATTTTAACCTCCTACATGTGGTATCAGAGCCAACAACGTTAATTGTTGGTTTCTTGATCCTGGTGATTTTCCAGCAAGGGAGGCTAAAAGTTGTTTGTTAGCTATGGATGATTGGAACATAAAATGTGTTGTTACAAAACTCACGGGAAAGCAAAATTATAAATTTTGGAGGATTCAGATAGAAACACACCTTCAAGCATACGATTTGCTACAGTTCATTCAAAAAGAGGTACCAGATAATGTCGATGCCGAGACCAAAAGATAGGTATATTTGACCTTATCTCAAATTCATCAAGGAATTGATGTGTCAATTTTTCATAAAATTTGTACGGCTAAAACTGCCAAACAAGCATGGGATATTTTAGAAAGAGCTTATATTGGCATAGATCAAGTTAGAAAAAATAACGTGTTATTGTTGAAGAGAAAATTTGAGTTGTGCTCTATGGAGAAATTTGAAACGATTGAGAACTATTTTTCCCGTTTGTTGGATATTAAGAATGAGATGGAATTTAATGGGTATATTCTTGAAGATAAATTTTTGGAGGAAAAAGTTCTTTATTCGTTATCTATGAAGTTTGATTATGTTGTTACACTTATATTTGAGACTAAAGACTTATCAGCTTTGAGCATTGAAGAATTACAAAGTCCATTAATTCTTCATGAGCAAAGAATTGATGGGAAGCTTGTATCAGAGAACAAGCCAGTGGAACAAATATCAAATCCTCAAGATACTACAATAATTGAGGAAAAAGATGGTCCCAATGTGGAGTCTATTGTTCACAGTCAAAATTTTGAAGAGATGGATTGTGAAAATTGCCAAGTTGATTTTGTAAAAGATGAAGAAGAGATACTTGGTTCGGTAGAGCAACAAGAAGAATTTTTTGATGTTTTGGTTGATGAAGAAATCGTTAATTTAGAAGAAAAATCAGAAACCATTGACACGGTTGAAGAAGATGAGAGAAAATTTGAGTCTCTTTACCTAAAAGAGAAATTGGGTATTATAAAATATTTTGAATTGCATAGCAATGGTGAAGATGATTGTTTTGACAAGTGGGCCAATGTGGTTGAGGTTTTTGATCAAGAAGAAGACGCAAATAGAAAATTTTCAAAGTATAAATTTTCACCAATGACAAGATTGAAGGTGATAATGAAGATCAAGATCAAGAAGTTGATATTGTACGTGGTCTACACGGCAAAGGAGATTTCAAAAGAAATTCATACTCGAGATGGAGTTGGAGCTACTTTTATGGCAAGCTTGGTTTAAGGGAGGCTTTGTAGGTGTATTAAACCAAGCTTATTTAGCAAATTATATTTTGATTAGAATTTACTAATTCTTAGTTGAATTAGATTTAGATTCTTTTTAGAAAACAAATTTTGTGTGGGATTTGATTATCAAATCCTAATTGGTTTTGATTAAATATGGGATCTATATAAATGACCCATGGTTATTTGTTTTTGTGAGAGACTCAAAAAAATAAAAAAGAGAGAGACTCCAAATTGTGAGAAGTAGGAGTTTTTTCCTACCGTTTGTATTTTGAATTGTAGGTTTTTTTCCTACCTTATTATTTGTCTCCAAATAAATTATTTTGTTATTTTCCGCTGCGTGAATTTTGAATATAGGATTTTTACATCCTACAGGTAATAATAAAAAGAGCTGAGATGAACCCAGAGATTTAAAGATCATGCATTGTGCGAAAACAAACAAATTTTAATAAATCAAAACTGATGATGGTTAATCGATGAAGAGCAAACTCCAGCTGCAAGATGTGACATTTTGGAAATCTGGCTCCATGCAAATGCCAAAAGAAATAGCACATGCCGGGCAAACGTATACTGATTTTGATAAGCATATGTAAACTTTGTTTTCCACTCTATGCTCCGATTTTTCACTGTACAATTGACACGTTTTTTTACCACCAAAAAAAATATACAATTGAAAAGTTATTAAATTTGAGAATATTTGTGGCCTCATGACATAGGGTGAAAAGGGACTCATTGACATGCTAATTGGTTCACTTGTGATCAAAAGTTGGCAAACAATTTCATCTTTTTTCCCGAGTTGCATCTACTTAATTATGTAGTGCACCAGATCAAAAAATAAATAAATAAATAAATCTTGATTTTAGATACGTAAGTCGTGTGAAAAGTTACAAAAATTTCCCCAAATGAATTAAGCTGCACAATACTTAATGTACAACTATTGCACTCAATGTTTATCGAGTTTCTGGTCCTTTCCAAGTAAAGATTATTCTTTCCACTCAAATAAGATTGAAAAAATTTGTAGACTTATAACATGAATTATAATAATCCTTGAGTGGCGAATTAATGGTTACGGCCTTCTCATAATTCTCTATCCTATTATGATGGAGCTCATGAATTTTTTTTTTCTTTTGGGAGATAAAAAAAAAAAAGAAAAGAAACAAAGGCAACTAGCCATTTTGTTAAATTAAGATAAATTGGTATATGGAGGGAAACCAATAAGAGAATAACAATAATTATATGATCACTTGTACTCCTACTATACTATATAATTTTGATTCACACATAATAATTTTAATAGATATACTAAAGACGTATAAAGTGATGCAATCCTTTTATATATGGGAACTTTAATGAGTGTAAATTTAAATAACTCTCTAGAAATATATCTGGGTTGTAATAATATATTCCTTGAATCTTTAATTTTGAAAGTTAACGTTCTCAAACTATTTATTCATTGTAATAAACTACAATTTTTGTACTTGTTTACGGAAATTGAACATTGATGAATCACATATTTGCCCTGCCGATATTCGACTTCATGAACATCTTGCAAGGGTGGGGACATTGTCCCCCGAAGATACTTCGATGCTCAAGTCAATTTAGGATTTTTTGAAAATATCTTTTAGTATGAAGAGAATTTGTTACCTGTTACAGTTACCTAACACACCTTACATAGATGCTTTGGCAGTAGTAGAGTTCCAACAGAAATTCAAATCATCTCTTATGATAAGGTTGAGTTATAATTGAAATCTAATTCATATTTGTTTGAGATAAGAAAGGTAAACTCAATCAGAGACCACCTTTAACTCTACTACCTCAAGTCATTTTTATCCTCATCAATTAGCCCCCCCCCCCCCCCAGCCTGCAGGTCAGATCTTCTAATTCATAGATCATGAGCCAACCTGAGGGTTTAAGGATTTCTCAGCTTTGCCAAACAGATTTTGTGGACAAGAAAAGTGGGAAGTCAGTATGTGAATGCACTTCGTAGCATAATCTGACGTCAAAAATGTTTGAGAACGTTCGTAGCATTTCAAGATTTTGCTGAGTTCCTGTGACTAGTCCGAGACCAAGTTGTCTGTGGAATTTAGCAAGTTCGTTGATATATTTCGTGGGTTGGTAGTCCCTTAGGAGCAACTTGACATTATTATTTTTTGGACTAATATACAGAAATAGCATGAACTTTACCTCTTGTAACAATTATAGCCTGACTTTTTAATTTTAACAATACAGTACCTAACCTTTTCAATTTGTAACAATTATAGCCTCAGTTAGTCCGTCGTTAGAAATTCTATTAAATTGATGACGTGGCTACCACGTGGATGCCCAGTCAGCAAAAAAAATTATTTTTTTTTGGTCTCTGCGTTTACCATTTTCGCCGCCCAAAACTGACACAAAATTCTTCTTCTTCCTCTTTTCCTCTCCGTCGCAACTACCGCTCTTCTCCGTCACGCACATTCCTTCACCATCACCGTCTCCTCTCCTCTCCGTCACCGGCGTTCTTTCTAACACTTCACCCCACTTCAGAAACCCCCATTGGCGCCCCAAACACCAGCTTCAAAATCCCCCATTCAAGATCCAAACTCGAACTGCAGAAATCCGCCATTGCCACCACCCTTCAACTACACCCGGTAAGGTAAGCAAATCGAGGTTTTGTCTAATGGATCTTGAAGAACATGTTCTGCTTTTGTCAATTTTTGTCCATTTTTTCTCCATTTTTTTTGCATTTTCTGTTGGATGTTTTTTGCTTTTCCTTGGACTGCTTTTCCGTTGGAAGGCTTTATGTTATGCAATTTTTTGGCTGAACCTGAATGCATTTTCCATTGGATTTTTGTCCTTTGAAATAGGTGGATTTTTGTCATTCAACTAATGCTGGTGCTGCTTTGGGTACCTTTATGACTATAAAGCCTTCCCTAGGTTCCGTAACTTTCATATTTTCTGATGGTTCTTCTTTATTAAGGCTACTTGCCTTATATTATCTTTTAGCTCTATATATTCTCTGGATACCTATCTTTATTTTGCTGCTATGAGAATATCATGAATTCATATGGTAATTAGGCCAGAAAAATTTACTTAGATAAGGAACACTCAAATCAGGTAGGACCCTATTGAAACTTGCTAAATTGAAACAATTTGAGACCTGTTGCACGCAAATGATAAAATGTGAAATGGTTATTTTCCCTTCATCGTGTTTTTGCATCCAATTTAGATCATTATGTGTGATTGCTTTCATATTTATCTGTAAATGGATCTTAGTTCAGGTGTAGTTGTCTTCCCCCAACGAATGAATAAGTTAAACATGTCTCTTTATTTTTGTTGAAATTGGATCCATATTGGAACTGGGATGAATGGTATAATAGGCATCCTCTTTTTTTTGGCTACCTCATGTTGAAAATCAAGGCAACATTTCAATTCAATTTGATTTTTCTTTTAATCTTTTTAAAGTTAATAATATGATTTTAATGAAAAACCCTATCTAGTGTTGATGCTTTCATAACTCAATTGCATATGATCTAAATTTGTAGTAATTTTCTATATGGTTTTACTCTGAACACCATCTACCCTCCCGGGCCAAGGGCAACCAAAATTGCTTCCTCTAAAACTATGATTTGTTTCATTACAAGTTGTTATTTTCAAAGAATATAGAAATGTTGATTTTGTGGTACTAACATATTTACAAGAGAAATTAGTATAATATGGATTTGTTTTTTTCCGTTGGATTTTTGTCCATTTTTTCCGTTCGTTTCTACATTTTCCTTTAATTGAATTATGAAATTTGATTTCATGCATTAGCTCATATATCAGATATGCACACCTATCTATCTCCTAACTTTCTTTTAGATTTGTTATTTTTTTTTTTTAGTTTTAAGCATTTCCTTGCTTTATGAATTTAATATGGGGGACATGATAATAATGTGATATTATTACTATTGTGGATCATTATGTTGGCTGTAGACTTTTCTTTGTTATATGTGTGAATACTAAACCGAATTTGAAGTCATATTAAGATGAATTATGGACAAAATTTTGTGGACTGATTTTTGCGAATTATGGACAGAATTTTGTGGACTGATTTTTGGACTGAATTTTTTGGGAATTTTTTCAATCTTGCAGGATGGATGAGTTATTCACAATGAAGTTGCACCATGGTGGGGTATTCTAAATTGGTGCAAATGTTAATTATATGGGTGGTAAGTTTGAATATGTGGATAATTGTGACCCCGACAAGTTGGCTATGCTCGAAATAGAAGATATAGCCAACACACTAGGATATGTAACAGTCCATAAAATGGCATTTAGAGATGGACTAATATTGAGGATGATTACAAATGATAATGATGTCCTCAAGATGGCAGCTGTCGGAGTGAAACTTGGTGAGGTTGATGTTTATCTTGAGTGCGATGATAGCTGTAATGATGTCCTCAACATGGTAGAATCAAGAGGGAACCCTTGTAGTGTTGATGTGTATGTTGAGGGCGATGCAAGCTGTGAGGAGGCGATTAACAATACAGTCCAAGCCATCCAAGTGCATCCGCAGCTGATAGGAAGCAAAACTAAATCAGATGATCCTATGTACAATGAAGAAGACGATATAGAAAGTTCCTACAGTGTAGGTAGCGAGGACATCTTAACTGATGATGATGAGCTGCATACAACAAGGGAAAACATCAGAATTTACAGAGAAAATTTGAGTGATGAAAATGCTGGTGTAAGCCAGAATGCTAGAAGGAGATATTTATGTTCAGATGATGGTGGTGCATCTACTGGTTTCAACACTGAAGATTACATCAGTGATTATGAAAGGTCCTCCTCGGAGCCTCTCACACCTGATAGCAATGAGTCTGAGATGGAGTGTAAGAAGAAGAATAGGTTTCGCAGATATGATCCAAGATGCAACCATAAAGAGTTGCAATTGTGTATGAATTTGTGCTTTGATGGTAAAATCCAATTCAAAGAGGCTATAAAAAGGTATGCAATTGAGAATGGTTTCAACATAAAATGGGCAAGGAGTAATCCTTGAAGGATGGAAGCTAGGTGTGAGAAAAATTGTCCATGGCGTGTATATAATTCATGTAAAGGAGATGAGAAAACATTTATAATCAAAGCGTTGAGTACTAAGCACAATTGCCACATGTCTTTAACAAATAGGCAAGCAAAAAAAGAGTGACTAGCGAAGGAGTATTTAGACACATTTAAAAGAAATCACGATTACTGTATCAAAGAAATGATGGCTGATGTGCATACTAAATATGCTTTAACAGTGAACAAAATATTATGTTATAAGGCCAAGTGGACAGCAATGCAGATGCTTCAAGGTACATTAGAAGAACATTATGCCAAACTCCGTTCATACATATTAGCCCTAAAGTAAATAGACAAAAGGGGGAGATTTGAGGTTGAATTGTGACATGATGCACCACCTGGGAAACAAGTCTTTAGGTACTGTTACATTGGGTTTTCATGTCTGATAATGGATTTCAAACAAGGTTGCAGGCCTATCATTGGTTTTGATGGGTGTTTTCTGAAGACCCGAGAAGAGGGTCAACTCCTTAGTGCCATAGGTCATGATGGGAACAATCAAATGTTCCCAATTGCATGGGCAGTTGTTAATGGAGAATGTGAAGAGTCGTGGAAATGGTTTCTTCGTATTTTGTTCAAGGAACTTGGATTGGTTGATGGGTGCGATTGGACATTCGTCAGTGACCAACAACAGGTATGTTTTCCTTAATCATTTGGTTGTTTTGTATTTATTTACTATATCTACCAAATACTGATATATCTAATGTTAGGATAGGGGTTGGAGAATGCGGTTAGAGACCTTGCACCTTACTCTGAGCACAGAAACTACGCCAGACATGTTTATGCCAATTGGAAAAAAAAACTATAAAGGGCAAGCTTTGAAGAATTTATTCTGGTCGGCTGTGAGGGCAACTAATGAAGCATCATTCCATGAAGTTATGGAGGCAATGAAGATTGAAAATGAAGCTGCCCAGGATAGTTTTATCCAAGTTCTACCATACAAGAAATTTTGTAAGGCTTTCATAAGTCTGATACCAAAGTGTGATGTGGTTGAGAACAATTTATCAGAAACTTTTAACGGTTACATATTAAAGGACAAGTATGAATAAATCTCTCATTCTTTGTTTTGTATGTTACTGTTTGTGCATTGTATGTAATACTAACCCATATTTATATGTACTGTGCGACAGAGGTTTGCCGCTAATCAACATGCTCGATGAAATCCATACTGCTTTGATGGAAAGAATGTTCATGAAGAAACAATTAATGGATTCATCTGAAGATGTGCTGCCACCAAGAGTTATGAAGAAAGTTAAAAGTAGTAAGTACGCAACAAGACATTGCATTGTGAAGCCTGCAATGGGGGAAAAAGTCTAAGTATCTCATTACGATGATAGGTATGTTGTTGACTTGGTGCGTATGAGTTGTGCTTGTAGGGCTTGGGAAATATCAGGAATTCCTTGCTGCCATGCACTTGCGTGCATTAACTACATGAGGTGGATTTTGTTGATAGCTATTTGAAGAGGGATATGTATTTAAAATGCTATGAGTTTGGGCTGGAGCCTATGAATAGATCCAAATACTGGCCTCACATTAAAGAAAGCCCTATACTACCACCTTATTATAAAAAGCAGTCAAGGCAGCCTAAAAAGAATCAAATGAGGGATAAGAATGAGGAGCAGAGGCTGACAGGGACATCTTCAAGGGCTAGAGTGAGGATGAGGTGCCAAAGGTGCATGGGGTATGGACACAACAAGCGAACATATAAACAACCAATTGCTCAACAACCACACTTTCTGCAAAATCAAGTAAGTATTAAATTTTGAGTTAAGAACAAATGTTCGCATCTTCAATGTACGTTAAACCATTTGTGCCATTTTTTTTTTTTGCTAGAAGAAAAAACGTGCTAGGACAACCACTGTTTCTTCTGGACATTATTTGAGATCCACACAAGCACCGGCAAATCAAGCACAAGGACACGGAAAGCAATTAAGTGATGCTGCAATTGCAGCAAAAGATAGAGCAGTGGTATTTGTCATTTTCAGTAGTAAAGATTTATATAATGTTGAGTTATGTATTAACATTTGCATGTACTATAGGCAAGCAAAAGAATAGGTTGCTACGTGTCAACTGAGGGATCATAAATCTATTATAAGGTAAATTTGGAATATATAATGCGTATATTCTAATTTAATTACACACGTGTATAATCTTACTTATTTGGTACTTGGGGTGCCATCGGAACAAAGGAGTACTACTTCACAAATAAGGTATGTGTATGGGAGTGCAGGTGCCGCAACTGCGACAAGGGCAAGTTCTAGTACTAGGCTGGATTCTCCTGCAGGTGATAATGTTGTTTTGGGTGGGCCTTTAACTGCAGCTTCACCTACGGATGGAGTTGGTAATTCATCTTCTGGTACTCCTTTAGGTTGTGCAAGTGGTGGCACCAGAAGAAGGTTCAAGATGGCAGCACAAAGAACTAGACCCTATGGTGCATCTTGTACGCAAACCCATCCTTCCCAGCAGTCACAATTAACTCAGGATTCTCCTTAATGACGGCAAAACAATTAGACTTGTATGAAACATTTAAGTTCTTGACCTTTTTAAGATTAGTGACAATTTGATGTTTGATGGGTTTGTTTTATTAGCACTTTGTTGTTAATGTAACAATAACAGTTTGATGGATGGATTTTATTTGCCATTTTGTAAGTTTAGTCACAATTTGATGTTTGAGATGGATTTTGTGCCATTGTGTTAATGTAACATTGTGATGGATGAATTTTATGAGTCATGCCTTAAGTTTAGTAACAATTTGATGTTTGTGGAATGAGTGTTATGAATTCATTTAACGTCTTGCGCTTGCGCATTTAAGTTTACACACAATTTGATGTTCAAAGACTTTTTTGTGGAATGAGTGGCAAATACATGCAAATATTTGTAAAACATGTAAGAGAACATATCCCATTTCATATATAAACCTTTGTAACATAAGTTATTGGGGCAAACACAGCACTTCACTCTTCTCAACAAACTCTATTAATTTCCCTAATGACATAAGCATAATCAACACAAAACATAAAACTACAATTGGGACATATTGATGTTTACACATTCCTAGTTTTGCTACTTTATTCTTCAATACTAAATTCTCCTTTTTTAACAAGACAACTTTGTTGGTCATCTCAACCAACTCCGCTTTCATTGATCTCAACTTCCACTCCAAGTCTTGCACTTGACATTTCAGAGAATCTCTTTCCCTTGATACCGTTAACACATATGTCTTCTCATGATCAATGCTCTGCTGGTCCAACCACACAAAGTACCCGCAATTATCCGTCTACATATAAATGAAAAAATAGTTAGTAAGCATATTACATGATTCTATTAATTCAGTCTTTTTATTTCGCAATTTCTATAATCACATACCTTTCACAAACGACACCTCAAAAACCGACGGCCAGGGTTGCTTTGACTCTTGGAGGTGTAGCAAAATGCAGGCATATGGTGGTGACATTCAGATGTGATTGAAGAACTAATAGAGTCTAATGAAGGCGAGGATACTGAGTTCTGCATAGTTAATACTGCCCAAGAAGGAAAAGTAAATCTAACATATAGTGAATTTAGTCCATAATTCGCAAAAAAGCAGCCCAAAAGTCAATCCTCAATTCATTCAAAAAAAATAAATTCCGCAAAAATTCAGTCTATAAATGGAAATAATTAGCCCAAAATTCAATCCAATATTCATTCGAAAAAAGCAAGTCCTAACAATTCAATTCAGGGTTTAGGGTTTAGGGTTTAGGGTATATGCTTTAGGGTTTAGGGTTTGGGTTTGGGGTATATGCTTTAGGGTTTAGGGTTAGGGTTTAGGGTTAGGGTTGGGGTTAGGGGGTAGGGTTAGGGTTTAGGTTTAGGATTTGGGGTTTAGGGGTTTAGGGTTAGGGTGTAGGGTTTAGTATAAGGTGTAGGATTTAGGGTTAGGGTGTTGGGTTCAATTCCTAAATCAGTCGAAAATCCGTCCATAAAGCATTTCTCAAAATTTGGTCCATAGATTGCAGTCCAGAGACTGAATCAGTCTAGAGAATTCAGGCAAAAATCAGTTATAAAATCAGTCCAAAAGTCAGTCCATAATTCATTCAGTCTAAAGCATTCGATCCAGCAAAATATCTTTCGAAAGAATTCAGCAAATAAGTTCGCTCCAGGGAATCTGTCCAAAATTCGGTTCCAAAAATAGTAAAAAAATCAATCTAGACAATTCATTCGGGAAAATTCGGGCCATAATTAGCAAAAAATTCAATCCAACTAAATTCGGCCCAAAAAACAGTCAAAAACTGTCCAACGAATTCATTTGGCCAAAAAATCAGTCCACAAATCTGTTCAAAAAGCATTACCAAAAATGATTCGAAAATTCTGTCCATAATTTGCACAAAATCATTCCAAAAATCAGTCCAGATAATTTAGGCCTGAGAATTCATTCAAACAAATTATGTCTAGAGACTTGAGTGCAGGAAAAAATCAGTCCAAAGCATTCGGTCCAGCAAAAAATCATTCGAAAGAATTCAACAAAAAAATTCTATCCAGAGAATCAGTCCATAATTAGCAAAAAAAAAACAGTCAAAAAATCAGTCCTAAGAATTCATTCAAGAAAATTCAGTCCATAATTCACAAAAATTTCAGTCAAGATAACCAATCCAAAAAATAGTCAAAAAATCAGTCCAAAGAATTCATTTGGGAAAAATCAGTCCAAAAATCCCAAAAGAAATCAGTCCAGAAGTTGAAGGAACAACATGGTGGAATAAATTACTTACTCTAATATTGAACTTTTTCCTAATTTTAGTACGATACACTCCCAAATATAATCCCACTGGGACAGTAAAAGCAGTTGCCAAACACAGAAAGCAGTGTCTCCTTGTGGCTACAAAGGCAAGAATGTTGATAAGGACAAGTACGCTAAGACTCGGGTAAATAGATCCCTGCACAAAGAGCACAAATTCAAGTTCAACCAGAACATAAGTTATTATTCACCCAAAATTATTGACAAAATTTAAATTATAAATAGACTACTAAGAAATAGCTAATAAGGACAATAAAGAAAAGAAAAACCATGGCTGACAGCAACCTCCACCTAATAATAGCAACAATAAAACATTAAAAGAGGCAAATAACATGAGGATCAGGTATGCAACCACTATTGGCTGAGCCTGCCAAGTTCAATACAGGAGTCTTCAACAGTGGTGAGAAAGCCAAGATCACACTTTTATAAGCAAGTTGGATTGAAATTTGATAGAAAGCCAGTTGAGTAAACTAGATACCTGTGAATCAGTAACCTTGAAAACTCGTTTCCAAGGTAAAAGGAAAGAAGATGCTTCCCCAAACACAAGGGTTGATACATAAACCAACTTCTGAAATGCCTGCACTGGAAACACTAAGAACGGTCAAGTTCCATACCCAAATTTCAAGCCTATCACCTGATGAGAAATTATCATAATTAGACATATCCGAATAACAGCATACCCGACGCTGCTCTTGATCAGCATCACGGTCTCCAGTTTCAAGCCTTTGTCTTAAAATCCGCCGACCAATCTGAAATTTAAAACAAATTATTAAGGAAACATTTTTTTAGCTGCTATCTAGAGAACTCTATCTTCATCTAAACAAAACCCAAGCTTTACCAGAATGAAACATACCCCAGAAAATAATCTTCCACGACCTATAACAAATTGAAGCAAAATTTTTCACCAAACAAAAAAAAGTAATATTTTTCAACACCCAAACTTGAAATTTGCATATATCACAAGGAAAAGCTTAAAGAACAGGAGGAAATTTCACCAGGCAAATTTGCATATATCACCCTAAAATGCAGAAATGAGGCAAAATTGATGTCGGCCAATAATCCTACAAATAAACATGGCAACATCTTAGTCCAGGGAAAAGCAAAAAACATCCAACGGAAAATGCAGAAAAATGGACAAAAAATGGTGGAAAATGGAGAAAAAATGGAGAAAATGGACAAAAAATGGACAAAAATGGACAAAAATAGAACATGTTCTTCAAAATCCATTAAACAAAACCTCGATTTGCTTACCTTACCGGGTGCAATCAAAGGGTGGTGGCAATGGCGGATTTCTGTAGTTCGAGTTTGGATCTTGAATGGGGGATTTTGAAGCTGGAGTTTGGGGCAGCAATGTGGGTTTTTGAAGTGGGGTGAAGTGTTAGAAAGAACGTCGATGACGGAGAGGAGAAGATACGGCGATGGTGAAGGAATGTGCGTGACAGAGAAGAGCGGCAGAAGCAACGAAGAGGAGAAGAGGAAGAAGAAGAATTTTGTGTCGGTTTTGGGCGGCCAAAATGATAGAAGCAGAGAAGAAAAATAAATAAATTTTTTTTGTTGACTGAGCATCTACGTATAGCCCACGTGGCAGCCATATCATCAATTTAACAGAATTTCTAACGGCGGACTAACTAAGGCTATAATTGTTACAAATTGAAAAGGTCAGGTACTGTATTGTTAAAATTGAAAGGTCGGGTTATAATTGTTACAAGAGGCAAAGTTCAGGCTATTTCTGTATATTAGGCCTTATCTTTTTTATGAATCAAGTGTTCAACAGAGGGTGGCTGCCTTCAAAAAATCATCCAATTTTGAGAGTCTCGCTCAAGGTCAAATTGCAGAGTGTCGGGGCTTCCAAGAACTCGGTACATTCTTTGTAGATATTTTGTATGAAGTCAAGAATGCAAGCTTTTACAAAAGGGATCAATGCCCTCAAAACTAAGCTTCCTAATTTCAAGACCCCAGCCTTCTTCATCAAAGTAGGACTTTTATGACCAAATGGTTGAGAAGAGGGGTAAAGCTATGGCCGAAGAATTTGGCCTTATTTAGACTTTGAAGAAGCCAAAGAGCCAGTTGATGTTGGAGATGAACATACCCAATCCTAATGCCCTTTGCTTTGCAATTGTGTTTTAGAGCACCGATTAAATTTACTTTTGTAGTTTTACTACCTAGGCATGGATACTTGAATTGGTACGTATTTTTTATAAATTCATATGTTGAACTCTTCGTCCCATGTTAGGAGTCATCAGGCATATTGCCTTTAGGAAGAAATTCATTGAATTCATTATCTCGATCTTGAGAATCGCTGAGTATATTGCCCTTAGGAATTCTTAGAACCCTTAAACTCATCATCCCCATCTAGGGAATCGTTTGGCATGCCGACTTTAGGAATACTTTGATTCCTTGAACTCATTATCCCGATTTCAAGAATTGTTAGGCATGTTGCCTTTGGGAATATACCGATCCGTACTTCCAGAATACTCAAATTCCCATTTTATTTTCTCATGTCGAAGTTTAGCGGGCGTATCACCCTTGGGAATACTCTGATCCCTATTTTGAAAATGCTTAGATCCCCATTTTTGTTTGTATCGGCCTTAGGAATACTCTTATCCCTATTTTGGAAATGCTCATATTCATGTTTTTGCCCTCTTTTTATTGTACATTTCGAAGCCATGCTCCTCTAGCTTGTCGTCGTCACATACAAAAATTGGGAATACTCAAATCCTTTAAGAATACTCAAACGGTCAAACCCTATATATGCTGTGCATTTGTTAATAGCCCCGTAGGCTTATATAGATTTGTAAGTAGCCCAGTAGGCTTATGTAGACTTATTAATCAGATCTTCGAGTGGAAGCTCTGCTCCTTTTTATGCCCACCATCGACAGTCATGCCATTTTAGACTCCTGAGAAATTGCCCTTATTTAGGCATATTTTTGTAGAAATTTTGGCCAGTGGTCTATGTTGCTAAGGGCAAGCACACCAACCCCATTTTGAGGCTGGCCTTCCCTACAAAGGCCTCCACATCAGCAAAAATTGCTGATGTGGAGGCTTTCTTAGAACAACGGTCGTCTGACCGTTCGTTTTGTAAAACCAGCGAACAACCGTTCGTTTTTTTTTTTTTTTTGCCTTTTTCCTTGGCAAAACGACATCATTTGGTGTCTAAATGACACCAAACGACGTCGTTTGGCCATTGATTAATAATAATTAAAAAAAAGTCAGCTGAAAGGCGCTTGCGTGCCTATCAGCTAATTGACATGACTGGACACGCACCACGTCAAAAGGGCATTGCAAACCACCCCTTGGTTTGCAACGCCCATTTTACCCTTTTTTTTTTTTGAAAAAAAATTACTATCGCGTAAAAACTATTTTTCTCTACAAAATGACATGCATTTTGCCTATTTTTGGTACTAGATTTAATTTTCTTAAACGTAATATAATGTAAAATATATTTATTATAATAAAAATATTAAATTTTAATATAAATCAATTACAAAATTTATTAATATTAATATATATATATATTAATATTAACTTTTAATTGTAATATAATGTAAAATTATTTATACTTATTGTATAATTTTAAAATTCTGGTAATTTTTTTAAAATATAATTTTGTATGAAATTATTGCATGTAATGATTAAAATTTATATCTATTCATAATTATTGAATGTTTAATCAGTACCATGTTGTAATATTAATTCTATTAATATATCTATTACTATTAAATTTAAATATATTAATATTAAGTTTAAATCTATTAATATTAACTTCTAATAGTAATATAATGTAAAATTATTTATACTTAGTTTATAATTATAAAAAATTTGGTAATTCTTTAAAAATATAATTTTTTATGAAATTATTACATGTGATGATTAAAATTTATATCTATTTATAGTTAAAAAAATATAAATAATTTTGTAGCTAAATCAATTACAAAATTAAAGAAATAATCACGTATGTCTAAATAAAAAAGAATTTTTGTAATTAATTAATAAAGAATGCTAAATTTATAATTTTGAATTTTATATAAGAATTAAATAAACAATTAATTTATTATTATGTTAACTATTAAATATAGTAAAATTTGAGTTCTAAATAAAAATCATGCTCAATTTTCGAGAAATCGGTACAAATAATTCATGTGTTTTCAACATCATGCTCGATTTTTAAGAAATCGGTGCAAATAATTCATGTGTTTTCAACATCATGCTCGATTATCTAGAAATTGGTACAAATAATCCATGTGTTGTCAAATCATGTTCCATTATCGAAAAAATCAATACAAATAATTCACGTGTTGTCTAATCAAACTCCATAATTGAAAAAATTAGTACAAATAATTCATGTGTTGTCAAATCATGCTCCATTATCGAAGAAATTAGTACAAATAATTCATGTGTTGTCAAATCATGAATGCATGTATCACCAAATATGAAAATGTGTATATAAACTATACAGTTTTCATTGTTTTGCATCATATCAAAAAAAGCTTTGAACTCAAGAAAGCTAAGAATGTCATCCTCACGAAATCGGTATCATGCATTTGATGAACCCAACTGGTTCGATGCAGAAATGGACCGCGTATTCGAAGAAACTTATTTTCAAATGATGAATGCATATAGTGTGAATGTGGAAAATACAGAACGGCCATTGAAGAGCAGAAGAATGCATAGACGAAATGAAGATCCCGATCGTCGTCCTGATCGGGATCGGGAAGCTGGTCAAAGCCTCCTTTGGAATGACTATTTTACCGAACGTCCTATCTATGATGATAGGCAATTTAGAATTCGTTTCAGAATGGATAAAAGTCTCTTCTTACATATAGTGGAAGGGCTTCAAAATATTCACTACTTTCAACAACGTCCTGATGCAACTGATAGAATGAGTTTCACACCTTTACAAAAATGCACTGCTGCATTGCGAATGTTAGCCTATGGAAGTTCTACGGATTCAATCGATAAGTACTTATGCATTGGTACAAGTACGTCTAGATAGTGTATTTTCAATTTTTGTCAAGGTGTTATTGATGTGTTTGGTGCTGAATACCTGAGGACGCCAACCCCAGTAGATATGCGAAGGCGATAGCATATTAGAGAAAACCGTGGATTTCCGGGCATGATTGGAAGCATTGACTACATGCATTGGAAATGGAAAATTTGTCCAGCGGCATTGAAAGGAATGTATCAAGGGCGTGATGGTGTAGCTACATTGATACTCGAGGCTGTAGCTTCCCAAGACTTATGGATTTGGCATGCATTTTTCGGTAGTCCACGTTCGTATAATGATCTTAATGTGCTTTATCGTTCCCCTATATTTAATGATATATTGAATGGTATAACACTGGCTATTCAATATACAGTTAATGGTCAATACGACATGGGATACTACCTAACATATGGTATATATCCAAAATGGGCGGCATTTATCCAATCAATCCTAGTACCACAATCAAATAAACATAAACTACTTTCCCAATGTCAAGAAGCTGCTCATAAAGACGTTGAGAGGGTGTTTGGAGTGCTGCAAGCACGTTAGCAGATAATTAAAAATCCGGCATTCACATGGGATAAGGATATATTATACCGTATCATGAATGCATGTATTATAATGCACAACATAATTGTCGAGAATGAACGATTGACTATCAACATTACGTTGATCCTTCAGCATTCATTGGGGAGCAACCAGAAAGCAGCAACAGAGCGGGAGGAGATAATACTACATTGCAATTCCCGACGAGAAGATTTCCAGACATGAAAAGTTTTTTTATTAACAAGGATTAACTTCACAACAAAAATGTCCACAATGCGTTGAAAAATGACTTGATTGAGCACATATGGTAGCGTTTTGGTGGGAATGACATATAATCCTCTTTCAGGTCTAAGACCTAGCCTTGTGAGTAGAAAAAAAACCATTTCTTTACCGGGGGGGCGCTAGTCTAGTTAAACTGAAGCAATAAAAGGAATGAGGGAAGCTCCAATAGAAAAATATTGGAAGGGAAAAATACTTCTAAGATGAACCTTTTCCCACGCAATAGTCAAGAAGTCTTGACGGTATCGAGCTGGAACAACCTGCTCTTCCCGAAGATCCCCATTCAAAGCCAAAGAATTTCCCGCCGCTATAGTAAAGTATTCATCTTTACCCGGCGATAAAAAAAGGATTCGTCCCCCTGTAGATCTCTCAGCAATTTGATAAAAGCTTTCTATAGTTTATTATGTTTTAGTGTTAATGTATAATTTTTAAGTATTTTATGTTTAATTACGAGTATTTACTTTCATGTTTTAAGTGTATTATTAAATTTTAATTTTAACGTAATGTAAAATTATTTTCCATTTTCATGTTTTCAATTATTTAATATATGATAAGCACAAATTATAAGATGTATTATTAATATATATTGAATTTGATAAATGCAAAATAAATAATTTTTAAATAATACAATTTAAAATTATTTAGGCCAGGCCGTTTCAAGACTTGGCCTTCACTATTCACACAGCTATCATAAAAAAATTACGCACGCTAGTAAAAATTTTATGTTTAATTTATAGTATTTATTCGAATGTTCCAAATATATTATTAAATTTCAATTTTAATGTCAAGTAAATTTATTTTCTATTAATTGTTTTAAGTATTTCATATTTAATTTAGAGTATTGATTTTCATGTTTTAAATGTATTATTAAAATTTAATTTTAATGTAATGAAAATTATTTTCCATTAATTGTTTAAGTATTAAATGTATAATAATTAAAATTATAAGTTGTATTATTAATATATATTGAATTTGATAAATGAGCAATAGATAATATTTTAAAATTATTAATTTAAATAAGAAGTATTAAATATATTAAATAAATGGTGCAAAAGAAGGTAAATGTGAGAGAAATTTGTTGTGTGAATAGTAAATGCCGTTCATGAGCACTTTTTTTTATAATGGTTGTCTAAATAGTAGAGTAGAGACTGTTGATATGATGTTCATGAGTACTTTTTTTTATAATGGTTGTCTAAATAGTAGAGTAGAGACTGTTGATATGATGCTGATGTGACGTGGTCTTAAGCTGGCTGATGTTAGGACTGCTGTGGATGCCCTAAGGAGCCTTTCAATGAGATTCCCGTAAGAACTGCATCACAAGAAGATTTGTACCTAATTGATATTGCAATTTACAACCAAGAAAAAGAAATTCATTAAAATTAAAAATCAATATTCAATATGTAAATACGAGAGAGAATTTTTCCTTTCCGAAAGTATGTTGAGCTTGTCAAATCTTGGGTAAACTCGAGTCCGGTTTAAACCCGCTATCATTGTAGCCTTTCCCGGAGAAAGCTCAGTTGGCTATAGTGACGTCGTCAACAAATATGTGAGGGGTTTGCATTCAAAGGGATGGCATCCAATTTGGTGACTTATCTTATCGATGTCGCCAGAATGACCAACTCATCGGCGACCAGGATGGTTAATAGTTGATGTAGTTTTACATCTATGGTTCTTCTCTCGGTAGCTCTCCTTGTGGATTCATACTGGGACCGATACTCCACCATACAAGTTGCTTCTTTGTTGTATGCCATAGGACTAATACTTTTGACCTCTTCGGCTTTGGGAGGGCCCTTGATTCCGATGAGAAGAATAGGCTCCTCGTTACTACAATTGTCACTCTATATGATTTCACTAGGCCAAGGAGGATATACTCCATCCTTACAAGCCTTTGCAGTTGCTCAATATGAAGATTTGCAGCTGATCGATATGACGTTTAGGAGCAATTACCTAGCAGTAAACCTGATCAAAGTCCTAATAAAAAGAGGATATTCTTCTAATGATGGTACTTTGTTATTTGCTGTGGTAGCCTTCTTGGAGTCTCCTTCATGTCATATGTCCTAGATAACCTAGAATGGGTATGTTGAGCTCGCAAAGATGGTTCACAGACATGGCTTTGAGCGACAAGTAGTGATGTCACTCCCTTTTCACCCTGAATACATATCCTTGGGTTGTGATTCTATACCGGTGCTGGGAGGAAGAACACCCATGTACGTCTACTTAAACTACATACTAAGCTTCAGAGACAGATTCAAAGAGTACATAGGAGAAGTCATAATGGAAATCCAAGTGGGAATGGATCCATGTGGAGAGGTGAGATACCCCTCTTATCTCGAAAGTAATGGAACCTAGGGGTTTCTTGGTATTGGAGAATTTCAATACTATGATCAAGACATGAGATCTTCCCTAGAGGCAATCGGATAATAAAAAATTAAAAAAAAAATTAAGGGCCAAGGAGGGCCTCTTGCCGCTGGCCAATACGAATTTCCTGAAGACCTTAAAATTTTTAAGTGGGATAGAACATGGAAAAGTGAATATGGGTAATTTTTCCTAAAGTGATACGCTGGGAAACTTCTGGAGCGCGGGATAGAATCCTAACAGTAGTAGAAGGAATATTCTGAGGTCGGGAGGCAAAAATGTCGGCCAATAGCACAAATGATGAGAAAGAAAACACGGTTTCAGTGCTCAGCTCCCAACTGGTGGACGTAAGACATTATTCTTGAACATCTCATGAGTTGTATCACTCTCCACCAATAATTAAAATAGAAACCCCATAAAATTCTGCTAAAAATCCTCAACAATCGAAAGAGAACAAGTTATTCATTTTTCACCGAGTACCATGTGGGGAAATAGAGGCAAGATAACAGCCATCAACAATCATTATCCCAAAGACTGATTACTCTTCCAGGAAAACGGATAAATCAAATAAGTCTAAATGAAAATCGTGCACAAGGCCAGGGGCCTCCTATGAATTTAAAAGACATGGTAACTAACAAAAACAGTAACTAGTATCAAGGAGAGGGCAAAGAATATTGGCCCAGGAAAACAAGTACAACTATATAATTGGCAAAATAATATTTTCTAGTAAATAATAAAAAAGAGTTAAGGTTTAGGACAGAGACACAAACTCAATATATCATGGTAAAGAAAGCGCTTCTCAATATGTTGTTGTGGCGGTTGGAAACTCAGGTCTAGACTTAGGTTCTGGTCGAGGTTATGATTTGAACTCTGTGTTAGATGCAATGGAGATGATGGGCTTGGCTGGTCGAGAGAGTGAAGAAGGGATATCACATGACTATGAGCGAAGCCTGGAAAATCCCGATTCTGCTGGCTTCGTGGATTTGGATCCGGTTGAAGAGAAAGAGAACATGGTTTTTTATCGGGCTTCATTACCCCACAAGTATCTCTGTTTGGTCCAATGTGTACTGGAAGACTGCTCAAACTAGTGGAAGCTGTGGAGTGAAAGCAAATAAGATCTGCAGGTGTGGCAAATATAGAAGTAAAAAGAAAAATATTATAAGTCGTAAATAATAAAAAGTGGTGTCAAGATGATAACGTGTGTTGACGTGAGGGAAGATAGTATTGCTCCTTTGGCTTTGGAGGGTTGGCCCACTCATTTTTGGAATCTGGCTCCAATGCAACTCATGAATCTTGACCAAGACTAGGCTTCACCATCAACCACTTCTCCCTACATCATTCACTTGGGCACGGATTGATGTGGAGGTTGACTCGCCAAAGACTGTGGCACACGCCGGTATTCTCTGTTCCCATACACCACGGACCACGCCAATTGATGAATCAAATATTGGTGGGATTTGCCCCACCAGTCTCCGACGTCACAAACATCCTGCAAGAGTGGGACGGTGTCCCGAAGACACTCCTATCCTCAAGCCAGTCTAGGATCTTTTAAAATGTTTCTTATTATAAAAAGAATTTGTTATTTATTACGGTTACCCAACACGCCATATATAAATATTTTGGCAATAGTAGAGTCCCAACAGGAGTTAATGTCATCTCTCATGATAAAGTTAAGTCATAGTTAAAATTTAATTTATATTTGTTTGAGATAAGGAAGATAACCTCAATTAGAGACCACATTTAACTCTACTACCTCAAGTTTAAGTTCATTTTTATCCTCATCAAACATCCAAGATGAAACTATGAGTTATGGTAATACTATATTTTTAAAGATACCCTAAATTTTCTAACAACCTCCATAAATACTATTTATTCTTGAAAACTTTTTTGTTGTTATAGTTATGGTTATATTTCTTAACTTCCATTATATTAAGTATAAGAAGAGAGACATCAATTTCATTTCTTCTATTATCAATTAAAGGTAGGACTGGTGATTCTGATTCATGGATCAGATCGATCTGATTGATTTGATCCTATTCGAACCAAAGTTTCAAATTAGTTTGGATCAAATTGGATTAGATCAAATCTCCTTTACTTTTCGGATCAGATTGAGTTTGATCCAAATTGATTCGAATGAAAATTAAAAATATATATATACAACTTTTTTTCTCTAAAACTGGCTAATATTGGTCATCAAATAGGAATTAATGTAGTGTTTGATAATTCAAATAATGTGTTAGTTAAAATTAGTCAATTTTGTGACAAAAGAAATTAAAATTGACAAAAACACACATTCTAAGCATTTATTTATGATTTTATTTATATTAAAGAAAAAAATTTTGAACCAAATCAAATAAAAAATTTATATTAAAGAAAAAAAATTTGAACCAAATCAAATAAAAATGATTCGATTCTAAAAATATATCAATCTGATTCAATCCAAACTGTACGGATTGGTTTTAAATCGCGATCCGATGAATGGATCATGGCGGTTGAGTAGCGCTAATTAAAAGATGAGGTAGGTTTTTTTAAAACAAACAAAAAAAAAAAGGATGAGTAATTTGATTAATTTAGAGCATTAATAATAGTCATTTATTTTCTTTTACACTTTAATTTTCACTAGAAATTAACAAAGTATTTTGAGAAAGATAAATAATTAAGAATGCAAGCTTCTAGAATTGAGATTTTACAGTATATATTACAACCCAAGTATAATTTAATTTAAGGAGGTTATATATAATTTACTCTTTTAAAGTGATGCGGTCCTGTTATATATTATACTAGTTTTGGAGACCCAACGTAAGGCGCAGGGAGTACCCAATATTTTTTCATATTTAAATAAATATTAATTTTTAAAATTTTAAAGAAAATCCGATGTGTTTTTTTAAAATATATATTTATTTTCTATCTATTTTAATTTAAAATTATTTTCTAAAAATTACATGGTTTAGAAAGTAAAATAAAAATAATTAAAAATACTATGAAAACATTTGAAACATACCACAAAGGTATTTTTTTTAAAAAAAAAAAAGGTTTAAAACTTTTTGTTAGGAATAAATGGTTGGCAATTATTTATACTTCTATTCGTAAATTATAATAAGTAATAAAACAAATGTATTGTCAAAATAAATTTAAACTTATATAATGTAGTAACTAATATGAATATCAAACTGTTAAAAAATTTTAAACTATTACATTGAACTTTGTTGTTTAGATAAAAATTGATATTTTTTAATAGTATTCATGATTGATAATAGTTCTAGTGATCTATAATTCACTTTCAATATTTTTTTTTTATAATAAACAAATTCACTATTTCAATCTAAAATATTATTTTAAGATTTATTCTACATTTAAATTAATTTTAAAAAAAATTATATAGTTTAAAAGATAATGTTTATTATTTTCTATTTGTGAAAATTATACTAAATGGTGACTTTTAAGTATAAGATCACTATTACAAAAAAAATGATCATTTTCACATAAATAGTTAAGTTTATTATAATAGTGTTATGTGTTGTAATAATCAAGTATTCATATTATGTATTAGATTTGCATTTCAAGTATGAATTAATTTTGATAATGCATCTTCTAATATTGCAGTGATCAAAATAAAAATATACTTTACTATTAATAGCATTCAAACTAAAAATTACATTAGCTTTAAGATTTATATATAATTTAATTTTAACTTTTAACATGGTTTTTATGATTTATAATTATATGTGGAATAACTCTAATATAGGGAAAAGAAAAAAAACTTTAAAATATGTTGTTAAAGTTAATCAAAATATTATATATGATTAAATTGTTTGATATGTCTATCTTTAAATATTAATAGAGAAGTAGTTATTTAGCTAACACTTACATGTTGAAATTAACAAATACACACACACATACATAATATCACAATTCTGAACATTGATTTTTTTTTATGATTTATTGTTTATCTGACATAGTAGAATAAAAAAATTTAATTGTTGTTGTTGATTTATTATTTATTATGCAAATTAATTTTTATAATTATCTAATTAGCCTAATATATAGAAATAATTGAAACTAGTATAAAATATTAAAATAATGATATTTAAATGTAGAATATTATTTTTTTGTGATAGTATTAATAATTTATTTTGATCTTTATAAAATTTAAAATAATAAATTGAGATAATGTTGAATAATGTTTAGAGCTAGTACTAACGTTTTGGAGTCAAAATATTTAAATTGATAAATGGGAAAGATATAAAGTTATTTTGAATATTATGCTCTATATTTTATTTAATTTATAGTCTTAAGCACATTTTTTCAATTATAAATATTATTAATTATAAATTTTTCAAAAAATATTGTGTAATTTTTGAATTATTTAATTGGTATTTTAACTGATTTTACTATAATTTATGAAATACAATATTTTTTTAGTTAATTTAATAGTACTTTATATAATTACATTTCTAATTAAGGCATCATGTTTCTCTATTAAAAATAAAACTAAGAGAAAACAAACAAACATATATATATATATATATATATATATATATATATATATAGGAAATATGTAAGTGTATATGAGTTATAAAATTTATATGATAATATAAATTCAAAAAAATTGCTTAATTTTAAATTTTACAGGTGATTGCGTTTGAAGTAAAATTTAAATAACTAACAATAATTTGTTAGCTTAAAAATATAGAAAATTAATAAAAAGCTTTCAAAGTAAATTAGTATACTAAAAGTGATAAAATATAGTGTCAAAATTTCATAAAGTTATTTACCAAAGTACAACTTGCAACTCACAAAAAAATCACAGAAGGTTACACCAACTCTTCCTTTGATATATATATATATGATACATAATATATATATAATTTGGCCAGCCAACACATATAATATTTTTGGATGAGAAGAGTTAAATTACTCAAAGCAACCTATGTGAGGTTGTAAATTGAGTAGTAAGCCAAATATTTAACCTTTTTATTTTGAGATTGTGAACTAAGTTGTAGGCCATATGTTTATTTACATTTTCATTTGAGATAACCCCCAAAATAGTTCCTCACATTTTGGCGAATGGACTTTTTAGTTCCTTATTTTTAAAATGAGAAAAAATAGTCCTTCATATTTTATGAATGTACTCTTTTGGTCTTTCGTCACTATTCTGTTTGTTTTTTTGGTCAAATGAGCCCTTATAAAACAAATGGAATAGTGACAGAAAAACAAACGGAATAATGACGGAAAACCAAAAGAGAACATTAATGAAATGTGATGAACTATTTTTTCTGGTTTTAGAAGGAACTAAAAAGCTGCCAATATGTAAGGGACTATTTTGGGGGTTATCTCTTTATATTTTGATAGATTTACATTTTATTTTGCCTTATCTAATTAAACTGTGTACAAAGCATAAAAAGGAGATAACCTTTAAATGTAATTCGTTAATATCTCTTCTCTTAATGCCATTTTGTCAAATGTATATTTTGATTAAAATGCACATAACACTTCTTTTTTCGTTTTCTTTTTTTCTTTTTTTCTTTTTTTTTCTTTTTTTTCTTTTTTGGAGCAAGGACGACACTACAAGCATATTCCTAAACATTGCTAGAGAAAGAAATACCATGTGATCAAAATTTTTATTTTATCATTATCATTATTATTGTTGTTGTTGTTAATACTTCTACAAGATACTTTTAAAAAGCTTTAACGATTCTCCTAAAAAATTGAGAGGCAAAGGCAAAAAAAAAAACTCAACTTTTAACGCAATGCAGTTTTTTTTTTTTTTTTTTTGGAAAATCAAATTAAGAAAATTAGTTTCTGAAAAGAAAAAAGATGAGAAAAATAGGAGTACAAACCTAGAATATCTGATCAAAAAAAAAAAAAAAACACAAAGAAGAAGAAACTCACAAAAGGCAAACCAAATTGCATGAAAACAAAGATCTTGGATTGAAATATTCATTCTCAGTATGCTCACTGGCTACTCTTTCGTAAGTTTTTATATTTTTGTATTCTTTTTCAAGCAATTTATAAATAGATCGATGCACATGTCTATTGATTTTATCCCTCCTTTGTAGATGAGTGACAGATCTTATTGTTTGATTTGATCTTTCGTGATGGGTATGATGATGTTGGATCAATCCTTTTGGGAGAGTATTCCGAAATCCAATGCTTATGCACTTATTTCTAGGGTTTCTTTTTTCATATGCTTCCCTGCATGGGGACACAGTAACGTTTAGTGGGCCAAGAGGGATCTTTTATTTCCTCTGGCCATATGGTTTTTGGGGTGAATTGTGTTTTTCATCACCAATGTATTTATTTGGTTGCCTAGATTCTGAGGAATAAAATTTAGTGCTCTAGCAAATATTGAGCGTAACGGTAGTAGTATTCATTATTTCTTTACCCTTTTGGTCAGAATCATGTAAGGTAAAAGGGGCTGTCCTTATACTTTGGCTGGGATGAGTGTTGAAAACTGGCAAAATGGGAAGAGAGAATGTAGCTAGTTATCAAAAATTCAATATGGATATTGGATCTTACGAATGATTCTTTAATAACTTGCTCTTAAAATATGTTAAACTAGACCTTCATCATTTTGTCATAGTTCATGATTAACATGTTTTGGCATTAGCACACTTTAGAATTCATAAAATTTTGTTGAAAAATGAACATCGTTTTTTCATTTATGATTATTTTTTTGATTTGTACTTATGTACTGTTATGCATTTTTAAATTCTTCCACATTTTCGCATTCGTGGGTGAAATGATAATTTCCTCATCACCATTACTACTCTAGTTGCGGCTGCTATAATTTTGATATATATGGCATTTTTCTTGCAGAACGTAAAGTTAGCATCTCCATGAAATTGTTTACTATGAATGAGCAGAATAACACTCCAAATATATCTACTTCGGTAGTTCTTCCAGCAAAGAGGAAGCGTGGCCGTCCAAGGAAGGATGGAACTGTTGTCAAGAAGGGAGAAGGGAGCCTGCAGTCACCTCCAACTCCTGTATCTGATGGAGTGAGAACAATTCAGCAAAATGAAGCCAAACCACATGATAGAGGCATGGTTGGAAGAATTGTTTCTGGTGTAATTGATGGTTGTTTTGATGCTGGCTATTTCTTATCTGTCAGGATAGGCAACAATGGCCCTCCACTTCGCGGTGTTATCTTTGAACCAGGAAGAGTCACACCTGTTTCATCAGACAATGATGTAGCTCCAAATGCTAAGTTGTACCACAGAAGCGAATTACCAATCCCTTCGCCCAATCCACAATGTGAAGGTAATGGAATTAGTCCACAATTAGAAATGCAGATGCATAATGTCTGTAGCCAGGTTTTACCTTCCAAGCCACAGTCCAGTGCCAGTGCTTCATTCATATTTGATAAACAAACAGCCTCTACTAATGTTCCTGTGGTTAATGTGCCTGTGAATAACTCAAGATCATCTTTAGTCGAGGAAATTGTGATGCCGCAAAATCCAACATTCAGTTATTTAAACCAAACTCAGTCTGTCCCTCCTCCGCAGAACCTTAGAATGGTTGAACAGGATGAGATGATGCAGGTGTATGAAGTATCAGTTCAATCAGAAGGACTAATGGAAGATACTGTATCAGCAAAAGATTGGATGTCAGAATCATCAACTAAAGCAAACCAGCATGTGGGATTTTGCCCTGAGCAATGTTCTACATTTCGTATTTTTAAGGAGAATCTTGCAGCGTGTGAACCTAAAATTGTGATCCAAGAAACTATAACTTCAAGTTCCGAAGTCAAACAAAATCAGCTGGCTTGCAATGAATTGAAAGGTCTTCATCAGTCCTCTTTGATTGGTGAAGATCAAGCTTTGCCTCGGGAGCGTTTAGGAATGGATAGAAGATTTGAGCCAACACAGATGGTACAGAATGAACCCTTAGTGAGAAATCTTGAGCTCCATGACACTCCTATAGTTGATCAAACTCCGTCTGTTCCATCAGCAAATCAAAATGTAGAGCCTGAGCTTCATCAAACTGATATCATTCACACTCCCATTAATGGTCCAAACCCTGAACTTCATCAAACTCCCACTGTGGAGAAACTGCCGTTTGTTCCTGCAAATCCTGAAAACGTGGAGGCTGAACTTGTATCAAGCAACCTGGCTCATTATGATCTAGAGAGACAGAACTTTGGGATCCTTAGAGATCTTGTAGCTGGAAACCATCATTTTCTCCCCCCTGAAGTTATTTCTGATGAACCAGGGAAATTCTTGATAGGAAAGCCAAATTCTCCTAAAAGCGACAGGGAAAAATTGACGGATTTGGAGCCAAAGGCCACAGTTTTGGGAAACGACGAAAGTAGTGAAACTAGGGAGCCAGTAAATGATCCTGTTGATGGGAATGGAATTCATTCACAATGTGCACAAAGGACTAGAGAAGCCATGCCATTTGATTTGGAACTTGCTGCTGAAGAATCTCCTTGTCCTGAAAGGCCTGAGATTAAAGTTTCAAGTCCTACAAACAATCCAACAAGCCAATCTGATCCCAGATAAAGGAATTGCAGAAAAATAAGTTAGTGAGGAGAAATTGGCAGGTTATCATCCCTCAATTTCATTTCTCCTTCTTGTTAGTGGTCTTTCTTAATAAGATAATTAAAATATACCTTCAATATTTGTCCCATTTCAGTGTTTTAATTATTCTTTTGAAGGTACTTATATCTTCACTAGGTGTAGTTTTGGACACTAATGTTGGAGTGGAATTTTACAAAAGGTTTAAATGGATGAATTGGTTTGAACCTTTTCATAATTATCAAGGTTTGAAAGTAGCATAGTATTTAGGCGAGAATATTTTGTATTAGATCAGAGATTGAACCTTTTCCCTCTTGCAAATAATCAAGTTTTTGACAGATGAGTTAAAGAAAAAAAAAAGGAAAAAGAAAAAGGTAGGTTGACTGATGAAGTTTATTGCTTGAACTTGCAGTTTATCAAACTTTTCAGGACTTGCAATCTCTAAACTTTGAGAATTGATTTCTCGTCTCTTGTGCTGAAGTGTTATTTAATCAACGTAGAGATATTATCATGGTCAGATACACACGTTAGTGGACAACTTGCGCACATGCTAAGTTTAGCTCTGAACTAAGGATATCTCAAATGATTTTGTGCATGAAAAGGATATCCTTTTATTGGTTGTATTAAAAGGGAAAGACCCTCATGATTTGAGTGCAATAATTGTTAATCTAGTGATTGTTACACTCTGCCGAAATGTTTGTTTAAAGAAAGAATCCCGAGTTGCAAATACACTGTCTTACCTAATTTCTACTGTGTACTTCTCTTCAGGAAAGTGTATACTGCGTTCAAAATTCTTTGCTGTGCTAGTAACCTTTGTATTACTCTTCTATTGTTCAAGATTCTTAAGCCGCGTATTTGTTAAGCAGTTCTATTGTCTTATTTTATGACTCATGTGTGCTATGGGATCAAATAGACGAAAGGAATATATAGATATCGCAAAATATACGTGATGGTGGCTCGATGGAACAATCATCAAAACTAGTTGGGTTCGATGAGTAATGTATTTTATGAGTGCAAAATATACATGATGATCCTCATCTAAACAAATCTTATATTTTCTCAAAAAAGAGTCTATATCATTACATTAAATGTATGATAGAAATATATATCATAAAATAATATTGTGTAATATTTAATGTAACCATATAGATTCGTTTTAAAATTAAAAAAAAAAATTGAAAATGAATTTCATTTTTAAAACATAAAGAGTATCTAGTAATTGAGATTTTATATCCCAATTAACTCATACCAATTGAGTTTCATAAATGAAATGATATAATTTTATTAACATTAGAAGTTATGCATTTTATATTAAAATTTAATATTTATTAATAAAATTACGTTGTTTTATTTGCAAAATGTAATGGTTACACATTAGTTAAAATAAAAAAATCTATTTTTAGTACATAGTTTATGCATCCTACTCCTTTGGGAAGTTTGAGAATCTCCCGCACCACACTTCATCGGATTTGCTCCAATGTTAAATGAAATCGTGTCTCAGTTTTTGATTTTAGAAAATTTACTAAGTGGCTAACGTGAGGGGAATCGAATCTTTTGTTTAATTTTATCTGTTTTGTGTTTTAGAAAATTGGAAAAGTTTAAGTTTTCTAGCATTAACTTTTATCTTATGTAAGTTCTATTGTTAAACAATCCATAAATGGTATCAAACAGAAGTGGACTTTATAATTGATAACTGAAGATCCTCATGACCAACATGATTTGGTATGAATTTTTTTCTCTAAAAGATTCAGGATTTGAGGAATAAACTATGCATGCACGCTGAACTTTAGCAGTCTCTGTCACTCATGGCTGCATACATTTGTAAATAACCATATCATTTTCCAGGATGTTAGTAAAATAAAAATATTAAAGAACTGCACTTTTTGTCTTGTCCTCTCTTGCAGGACTCAGTCAAATTACATGTGTCCTTAGGAGAAATTATGGATCCATTAACAAATTGCACTCATGATGCATCGCAAGTAGTTTTAATGCAAGTGGCTTCTTGAAATAAATTTTTTTTTTCCCATTTAAATGGCCGTGTCTGCCATGATTCTTTTACTCGGAAAGGGGGGCACCATTAAATTATTTTGAGAATTGGCAATGAAACATGCAGTCAACCGTATATTTGAGCATGTGTGTGTATGATTGATTTTTTTTAAGCATTGTTTTGTAATTTTACTTCAACAGCCTAATAAAAATAAAAATTTCTTTATCAGTAGCTAATTTTTATCATGTGAAATGATGAGTCTTATTTTCTTAAACTGATACTCCTTGTTGGTTTCAAGAAAAAATTTTAGTTTTAAAATATTTCTTTATCCCACGCAAGAATTTACGTTTATAGTAAATTTTTTGTATTATTTTCATTAATATAAATTAAAATATAATAATAAAAATATAAAAATATATATTTAATAATATTAAATATTTTAATATTTACGGATTGAACGACCACTTCAAGTAGGCATAATCACTATTCAATTCTTCAAATGTAACTACGAAATCATACCATTTTCTTCAAGTATCTATCATTGCCATTTTACGAACTTTTTAGGCAAAAATTAACCATTGCTATCAAAGCACAAGCATGAAACATCATGAGCTTTTTTTAATCATTCGACGTGTACATGATTGTCGTTTGGTGCTTGATCTTATCCTAATAATTTTATAAAAAGCATCATGTGGGATAGATCGAGGAGAATCTTATGACAAGGATTAAGTCATGTTGGTAAACTTAAACGCAATTATTTCCTTGACCTTCAAAGCCACAGTAACAACAGTAGTTTCTGATTAAAAACCCACAACCAACTAAATCCAAGGCCCATGCGAGAGGACGCAGGTTCGAATCCCACCAGTGACATATTGTCACAATATTATTTGTAATAGTGTAGGGTCTCCACTTTGTAATAGTTTAGGTCCATCCCCATCCCCTTTCCCCCTTGTAATAGTGTAGGCCCTCAATGCAACAAATATCCCTTCAAAAAAAACTAAATCCAAGGCAAAACGTGTAGAACTAGCAAGTTTGAAGCTTTTTCGTAAATTCCCCTCAATTTAAAGGGCAGTGTCCTCAGCCAAGTCAATATACGCATCCATATATATCCCTTCCCCAAGGACCGCAAGCCTAATAAACTTCTTGCACACAACATTCTGTCAAATTATTGAGCCGCCATTTATGGAGGCAGAGGAGGTGATAAACCTCTTTGATACTTGCTGGTTCAATCAAGAAATCTTCAAGAAAAGTTCAAATAGACCAACTTCATCAAGCCTTGAGGGAATCCCAGATCACCAAATTCAGGAAAATTCACCAGAACCAAAGACTCCAAGCCAAATGTCAATCAATACAAGGTCCAAAAGTGAGCAACTGATAAGCCCCAAGACCAGCATGATCTATGGCTCTTTCTCTCCAAATTCAGTACTTCCTGCTCATCATCTGGAAACCATTCTACCAGGAATAGAAGGGGATCCTGAATTCCCAATAACACCTCAAAATAGGAAAGTCAAGACTGATCAGAAGAAGAAGAAGAGAAGCCAGAAATTAACGAAAGTTTTGAGCAAGAGCTTATCAGAGCTTGAATTTGAAGAGCTCAAAGGGTTCATGGACCTTGGTTTTGTATTCTCTGAAGAAGATAAAAGGGATTCAACTTTGATTGAGATCATTCCTGGCTTACAAAGACTAGGCAGCGGAACAAATGATGGCGAAGACGATAGTTCTAGTCATGGTGAGCCCTCAGTTACCAGGCCTTACCTTTCTGAGGCATGGGAAACTTCGGACAGGAGAAGCAAAGAGAACCCCCCTTTGATGAACTGGAAATTTCCTCCAGTGAGCAATGAGATTGGCATGAAAAACAGTCTCAAATGGTGGGCCCATAGTGTTGCTTCTACTGTTAGATGATAAGAAGTTCTCAATGGTTTGTCTTTGATCATCTCATTCTCATCCTCTCTTAAGGATTGTGGTTTATCGTTAATCATCTCAATCTCATCCTCTCATTTCCTTTTCATTTTAGCCGCTCTTTTAGCCAAATCAAAACACCCCTTGTAGAAACAAGACACAAAAGGAAGAAGAAAGGAAATATATGCTTGTACATGATGGTTGTAGCATTGGCACTACATTTTCTTACATTGCAAATTGAAATGTATAATTGTACATAATTTTGTCGGTGAATAAAAGCATGTATGCAAAAGATCCTTTTCCAATCCTCAATTGTGCATTTTCTTTTGTCAATTTCCTATTTTTTCCAACTGGCATTAAATTGTTGGCAATTTCACAATAAGGGAAAGGATGATGCTTGGAGGAAAGCAATACCTTTGAATCAAATTCTTTTAGAGGTTGCATCATTGTAGATATAACATTTGGTATTGTAGCGGAGCTAGAATGGAAATACCGGTGGGGGCACAGAAGAATAATAAAAAACAGAAGCACGTTGTCATCAAACAAAAAAATTATTGCAAATAAATCAAAACATCGAAATAAAAAATAATCTAATAAAAAATTCCTTTGATAATTAATTTCATGTCGGGATTCAAAAAGTTCTTTAATGATTTATCTAAAGAAAACTTGTGCAACCAAAAAAAAAAAATACTAGTGAAAAAAATTGAGAAAGAACCCTTAATCAAAATTCACATCAATTAAAAGTAACATATAAATAGAGAATTTTGAAAATTAAAATTCATTAAAATCACGTAAACAATAAGTCAATCACAAAATACAAAACTTACGATAACCAATACAATTCCACCATAAAAGAGAAAAACGAATAGCTAAAGAAGAAAAAAATCTTTTGATGTAAAAAAGGTAAAAAAACATAATCAAATTAAAAGAAATGAAACTTTTGAATTATTCACTGTGAGATTCAGATATCTTTTGCTAATATGCAAATGAACTAAATAAACTTATGAGTTTTAATTTATGTTAAAAATTAAAAAATAAATGTTAAGAGGAAAAGAAATATGTTTAGATTGTTGTGTAGGCAAACTAATGTTTTAGTAGAAGACGGAAATTAAAGTTCATTTTAGACTTTTACTTGTTCCAGTATCCAAAATGCACACGTGATTTTTATTTGTTTTGACTCTTAATAAGAAGAACAAAAAAGTTCTCTTAATTGTTCTATCTTTGTTTTTTTTTTTTTTCCAGCAAGAGCAATATTAGAACCAGCAAAAACTTCATATGCTCCCAGAGACTTCATCAGTGATTTGGTAAAATGAAGAATTAAGATGACTAAATATTTAGTGCATTATTATGGGCAGTTTGTGTGATATAATGTTCCCATCTCATTTTTTCTGCAATTACACATTTTCCCTAAATGGGACATTGTCCAAAGACCAATTAACTTAGAAGAGAGTCCAATAAAGGGAAAATTTCAAATAGAGCCTCTAAGATTTATGGAAATTAATGGAGGAGAAGGGTGTGTATGAAGTAATTTTAAAATATATTTTTCTTACACTTTCATAGACGTGTGAAATTGTCCCTTCAAAAAAAGAAAAACCTACAGAATTTCTTCTAGCATAGATAGGATTGAAACATCAAAAGAAAAACTATAAGTTTATTGATTAGAGTTTAACAGAAAAATTTTCTAATTTTCCAAAAATTAGAAAAAAAAAAAACGTTAGACATATTAATGGGATTGTTCCATCTTTATGTCTGCCTGTCACAAAGTTTATATAAAGAATTACGTGTGGGAAACATTGAAATCGTCCTCCCCAAATATTCATCAATTCTATAGGATTGAAACATCCAAAGGAAGAACAGTCAACTTAGGTGGAAGGAAGCCAGGAAGGTGAACCAGAAGATTTGAAAATTATGCAGTCTTCTTTGTCTTTGCCTTTGCCTTTGCCTTTGGAGCGAGGGAAGCAACAATAATATCTTAATGACCTTAGATAATTCAGTACTACTGAAGAGAAGTTTGGCTTGTTAATTAATATAGCTTAATTGATGGTCAGGTAAGAAAGTGAGAGCATTGAATTGCTGAATTATTAGCCTGAACTACGTACTAATAATCCCATGTGTGCTTAACGTGCTCCATTTCTCAAGAATCCATCCAACGAAGAATCAAAAAGGAAAAACAGATATGTCCGTTTCATATTCGAATGAGACTTGCACTTTAATTAGTTTTTATTGGGTGTGGTGGGAATGCCCCATTTCTTTGTTCCCACATCATTTTCAGACAGTACTGGGAAATTATTTCACATTTTCAATGTAAGCCTGCCAAGTGCCAACCGTCCATCAATTTTTGAGCCAACTTTTGAGCCAACGTAAACGATAGAATCATGCAAAACATGGAGCAAATGTTAGAGGCGAGATTCGTGAACCAAGTTTTCATTCAGTGGTCCCACTGTTTAATTTTCATAGCTTTTCTTGATTCAGGTCAATCAACCAGTTTTGTATAAGTCTTGCAATTGCTATTGATGTCATGTGCACTAATCACATTAATGTTTTGTGCAATTTTAGTTTCTCTTAGCTGTGCACTTTCCTTCATAGTTTAGTTCTATGCTGTAGATCCATAAAGATCCTTTAACCTTTTTGGCTAAATCTTGTAAATCTTTTGCAATTGACAATTAATAAAACTCTACCGTTTTAAAAAAAAAAAAATGGCCAAGGATTTCCTGTCCCAATTTTTTAATACTCATTTTCTATCTTACTCTTTACAATCTTGTCACATGGCAATTACTTAATTTAAGGGTTTAAATTTATTTCTATATTTTAATGAAACGAAAAGAAAAGAGCTTTGTTTTTTGAGTAAATTTAAATATAAATCTTCATGTCACAGAATATATATTTTACTTAGGATCATATCGTAAACAACATATTTTATTTAGAAGTAGAATCATTTTGATAAATTTACATAGTAGAATTAATTGAATGAGATTCAATCAAAATTGTAATAACTATGTTTAGAATCAATGTGCAAGTACTAAGATAGTTAAAAATGAATATATAATATTGATTGATTTTGGATAAAATGTTTTTAAAATATATGAGGCCCATATTTATGTAAATTTTTTAACAATTTTAATCATTAATATTTAAAATTTTTATAATTTTAGTTTCTAAATAAAAATTAAATTTGTTAATATAAAAGTTTTTAAAACTAAAACTATCCAACCCCAAATAATAAGAACAAACAATAAAAATATCTATGATTTGACCAGCACTTTGCTTAGATTTAAACGAATCAATGTCACATAGGTTTTGCATCATGCACTAGCATTTTGATTTTTTTTTTTAAAAAATCGACATAGAGTGGAAGGCTTCCTTTCCATGTGGATTCTTTATGGATTCCCTTGACTTTATTGAATGATCAATGTTATTCCCAGAACTCCACTCAGTTTCCAGAACCAATTTGACCTCACATGCAAATTTTACTTCAAATATCAACACCACTCCCCACCTACCCTTATAAGATAGATTCCTAACTCATCCTTATCTCTATCTCTACTTACCTGCTCCATTCAATCACTCCAATTCAAGCTTTGATTAACCACGTGTTTATATCATCTCGATACATGAAAAAAATTAGAATATCCATCGGTCTGTTACACTTGCTCACTAAATACTCCTTCCTTTCTCTTTTGAAAAAACAAATCTAGTTTCAGTTCACTATAATTTTTATTAAATATATAATTTCACATTTTTATATTTATTTTTTAATCATGATTTATATATAATTATTATTATTAGTAATAATATTATAATAATTTAATTTAAAAGTGAATTTTTTTAAAATTAAAAATTTTTTAATACGAAATGGCAAATAGTAAATAATGGCTGATCTGAATCCACGTAATATATACTTCCCTAAATTTGTTTTATTAATTCTCGTTAGAGTATAGTACATTAATCATGATGATGATCATTTTTTCATGATGATTTGTGCATTCCATTTTCATTGGATATTTACTATTTCTTGTTACATGGCTCTCTATTAATTTCTTGTTTGGAAGTAAAGTTTTCAAGAATGGATCATATTGAATGTAATTTGGATTTATCATTGCATGAGTGAAAATAAATGAAGTGACATATTAAATTAATATTGTTATGTAAAGGGATCATGATGATGACAATTCATAATGAATAGAATGTGTGTGCTTAATTAAGTTAAAAAAGAAATAATGCAGATGACTTTATCAAAAGCAATCCATTTATAGAAGACTGGAAACCTTATGTCCATGACCTCCAAATGATGGATGGGTATCTTTTGTGAGTTTAATTGTGACAAGACTGTGTGATAGGTTGACAAAGGTGGGGTTGGATACTTTGGATGATGTTCAAGTGATAAGTGCCAGAGCAAAAGAGGAAGCAAAAGTTATTGGGGGGGAAAAAAAAGGACAAATGTTACTATGAGGCTCTAATACCATCAAAAATAATTATTGATATGGAAAAGTTCTTACACCTTTTGCCAATGAGAAAATATGTATTTATAGATAAAAAAAAAAAAAAAACCTAGTCAATCATGGTACAGCTAATTTATAGAAATACTATTTACAACAAAGTAAATAATTTGATTCATAGAAAAATACAAATTTTTAAAATCATTTACTGTCAATATTTTTCTTGAGCAAAAGTTTACTTTACACTTGCCTTCTTGTCAAATAGTAGTAACACAAGTGTGGTAGGGTGAATAAGGATTGATGACCAGTAACGACAAAACTTTAGGCGTTCATTTCGAAAGTACAGACTCAAATCTTGCCAACTACAAGAAAATGTAGCAACTCCCATTATTTATTTATTTTCAAAAGAAAAAGAGAATAAATGAATTTTATGAGTTGAGGATTATATAGGCCTATATCAGATGTCTTCTTAACCAACAAATCAAACGAAAAAGCATTGGTATATTTGGACAGCAGATCAGCTCCATACTGATTCCTATACATGTCAATAGGGGTGGTCATGGTTTGGTTAAACCGAATAAACCGACCGAAAAAATCAAGTCGAAAAACCGAAAAAACCAAACCGAAAATAAATTCGGTTTATTCGGTTCGGTTTTAACCAAACCGAATAAGTTATTCGGTTTTCGGTTTGGTTTTCGATTTGGGGTGCTGAAAACCGAATAAACCGAATAAACCAAATAAGGAAATTGAACCGAATAAACCGAATAAGAAAACCGAACCGAATAAACCGAATAAACCAAATAAACCAAATAAAACCAAATAAAGCCGAATTTCAAAATTTATAAATATATTTTTATATATATAAGTATAAATATAAATATATGTTATTTTATAGAATAGTTATGGTTTATAGTTTATAAAACTATTGTAGACTTTGTAGTTATGTATATATTTTTTTGTATAATTAATTTATTGTTATTATAAAATTTATCATGTATAGAACTATATACTAATATTATATTGTTATCATTAATATACTATCATTAATATTGTTTTCATTAATATATTATATTGTTATTATAAAATTTATTGTTATTTTATAAAATTTATCATGTATAGAACTATATTTATTGTTATCATTAATGAATAATGATATGGACAATATAATGAATATATAGTAATATTAATATAGTATATAACTATATACTATACTAAACAATTTTACTATATATTATATACTAAACTATATACTAGTATAGTTTATACAGTAATTTTAATTTATCAATTTATTTAAAAGTTAAACAAATATGAAATATCAAATTACAAAAAAAGAAAAATAAAATAATGCATAAGTTGACAAAGTTGTTAAAATGTTAAGCATCTAGAAGATATAAGGCCTGTAGGCTGTAGGTTATATAGCGTACTAACTTGTAACTATATAGCATGCGATTAGCCGATTATTATGTTTTATATATTTAATTAGAATCAATATCATATATTCATAATATCATCAATTATTCAATATAATAGTCAATAATTAATAACTTATTGTTGTTAACTAAGTGATTACTAAGTATTAACTATTAAATGACTGAGTGTTGAGTTTTTGAGTAATCAATTATAACTATATAAGTATATAATATTTACTAACGGTTATTTATTCAAAATTCTAAATTATTTATAATTTGCAAATTAATTATACGTATTTAAATCGAGTCAAATATCATAATAATTAATACTTATAATTAGTTATTATTGATCAAGTAATTATTATTACAACTAAATACTAACATAGTTAAACTTATAATACTAAGAAGTACTAACATGTTACATAGTTAATAGCTAATACTAACTTAGCTATAGTAATATGTTAATAACTAATAATGATTAATGAATAATGAGTACTAAGTTTACTAACGAACTAAGCACTAAATTAGTTAGTACTTATTTAATACTAACTTAGTGTTGAATAATACTTAATATACATAAGTTAATACTAACTTAGTTAACACTGATAAGTGATAAGTAAATAAGGAATAAATTACTAATTAGGCATTAACTTAGATAATACTATGAGTCTATGATTACTATCTTAGTTTTGACTTTTGAGTAATAACTAATAAGTACTAACTTAGTAACTTAGTTACTTAGCTAATGCCTAATAGGCTAATAAGTAATAGGCTAATAGTTTTGAGTAATAACACTAATAAATTAATAATTACAATATGCAAATGATTTTTATATTACAATTACAAATGATGAGTACTGAGCCATAACTCATAAGGAGTTAAGGAAGTTTGTAAATTTGTAATGCTTTGTGAATGTTTGTTTCATGTTTGAAACCGAATTTGAAAAAATTATTTGTGAATGTTTGATTTGAAACCGAATTATTTAATTTATTTGTGAAGTTTTGAAAAAAAAAAGAAAAAAAAGAAATTCGGTTTATTTGGTTAACCAAATTCCTTATTCGGTTTGTGAAACCGAATAAAACCGAATAAACCGAATCGAATTCTTATTCGGTTTTATTTGGTTTTATTCGGTTTAAACCGAATAAAACCAAAAACCGAATAAGAAATTCGGTTTGGTTTATTCGGTTTTATTTGGTTTTCGATTTGGTTTTTGGTTAGGGGGTTCCAAAATGTCAAACCGAATAAACCGAAAACCGAACCGATGAACAGCCCTGCATGTCAATGTGTGAGAGTGAGAGGGACTTACTGGAAATGAAAAGCAGAAGAAGCAACGTCATGATAGTCCTAATAAAATTTCCCAGCTCCATATCCTGGATTCAATCCAAATGCAATATTGGTGCCAAAAAAAAGGGCTTCTTTTATAGATGAAGATTTTTGGCAGGGAACAACAATATTTAGTGATTATTTGGTTTTGTTTGGGGCATCATCTCAATTGAAAAAAAATATATATTTGGGTAATTCTTTAATTGTAAATACACACAATTATTTTTCTTGATTAAGGAATCCGCAGTCGCTACTAAGGATGCGCATTGGGTAAATCCCACCCCTGTGTAATAGTCAGCAAACTACACAGGAGATGTAAACCGCACAAGCGGGCTTAACCGAGAAAATATTAACAAGGAATTCGAACTCGTAATCTTGTGATTCTGCGCTCGCTACCACACTAACTTGGCCACCTCCGAAGGGGCCACTTACACAATTATTAGTAATAATAATGTACACTCCACCTACAATTATTAGTAATAATAGTGTACACTTACTTGTGGGAGAGGCCTTTTAGGAAGTTAAAAGGGCATTGGATATTGTATTTCACATTTGGTATACTAATTTCCTATTCCACAATATATTATATTGACACTTGTCTATGTTTTCATTTAAAGGTTCAAAGTTCTTGTTCCTTTTTAATTAAAAAATAAAACCCCTGACGTTTTTTCTTACACTTCTTTTTATTACTTCCGCCACTGTTTTTCTCTTTTACTATTGGTATCTATCAACTCTTTTCTTTTTCTATTTTCTACTCTCTCACATTCAAATCACGTATTTTTTTTCTATAATCAAATCTTCCCTCATTCTTTTTAAGCATCTTTAATTTTTTTATTGTCATTAACCATAATTCATGTTTGCATCTTCAAGCACATGTCATTTATGGTAATGAATCCAAAGGTGTGAGAGAGGGAGATGGTCAATAATTGAACAAAAACAAGGAGAAGGGGATGAAAGGGTCAGAAGGGGTGAAAAGTGGGTTTTTTTTTTTTAGATATTCTGATTATTATGTGTGCGCGTATGAATCATGGTTATTGTAAATAGAATTTCCAAAATCAATAGCTTTTTATGACTATTACTTTATGGTGTCCACCCTGCTCTTGAACTGCCCGAAACACAGTAAGTAGAAGACTGGTGCTTTGATATTACTAAACATGCCAATAATCTTATTGCCTTGATCTGCCAAATTCATTCTGGAAAAGAAATGAGGTTGAGAAATATTGTTAAAAAAATAGATAATAGTACACTAAATGGGAGAGTGGACAATGAAGGGATAAATTGTGGAATAAATTGATAGTTTGACACATGTAAAAATATATTTTCTTTGTATTAAAAAAAATCACTTTTAATTTGATTTATATATTGTCATTGTTAATACAAAATTTTACCCAAAAAAAAAAGTGAACTATTTTAGGGGGTAAAAAAAAATTTTAAAAGTAAATTTTTTTTGGAAGGAAGAAAGTGAAAAAGTGGGACAAGAGATTAGTATAAGAAAATAAGATAGAAGATCTATGGCCAGTTTAAAGATCTATTGCCAGTTAAAAGTGACAACTTTCATTCAGGTTGTTACATTGGTGGATGGGTTAGGATAGATTGGAAAGTTAAAAATGAGAATCTTTGGTTAGCATATTATGCTGTGAATTGGACAGGAGACCGTTATGGCTCGGATAAAAAGAGAGGTACCGTTTTGAAAGGCTATTGATTTTATTTTATTTTTTTTATTTTTACCAAAAGGAGGTATTTCCATATTTATTGAAACTTATGGTGGTAGGTAAAGACCACCCATCCACTAGCACAAGCGTGGAACTAATCTTTCTGCCCAAACAGCGCACACCCCTTACACTGCTGGGAGTTTAGTCGAGGAAACCTGGGTGAGAAGCGCACATCCCTTACACTATTGCGAATTTAGTCGAGGAAACCTAAGTGGGATGTCTCATCATGGGATTCGAACCCTGATGGTCAGGCTGAGAACCCTCCGAGCTTACCAACTGATCCAGGCCTGGGGGCGGCTATTGATTTTATTAAATAGGAATAGATCTAGCACTTGGGTAAAAATCCAAAACACTCTTAATAACTGGGAACTTATATAGACAATATTTTAAAATGCGTTTTTATATATATTTTTTAATATAATAGTTGTGAGATATAAGATACAGTGAAAACTAAATAACGTATCTTACAAAGTGTTATAAAAGGTTGTCCAAACAAGTTATAGCTTTCGGTACTTGAAAGTGTGAAACGAAGAATATAATTATTTGAAAGCCTGTTTCACATGCACAATATAGAAACGTTCAAGATCAGATGTGCACTCTTTTACTATAATCATTTAAGTATTACTATTCAAGAACTCGTTACTATTAAAGTTTTTTTTTTATTATTTACTATTATGACCACACATATAATGTAGGTATAAATCTTTTATGGTAACATTCTCTAAACTCCTAAGTGTATCAATTAACTCATAAGCAATTAATTTGTCACAATTTGATTCATATTTCATCCTGAACTTGAAATAAAAAATGAAATGACAAAAAACATTCTTGTGCTGACTTAGGGTTTGTTTGATAACATCAATGCTTAAAATTAATGAACTAAAAGATTTTAAATTTTTGTTGTTTGATAATGAAATTTCACTTTATTTAATTATTTAAGCACTATTTAATCTCTATAGGAAAATTTAACTATTAAAAGTTAGTTTAATGTTTATTACTTACTGTTATCGGTAAAAAAATTTAACAAAATTTTCAAGTTTACCATTTTTTATCAAATCATTCAAATAACTAATTTGTCTCCTTTAACTATAAATAACCATTTTTATATGATTCTTTTTCTTCTTTTTTTCATAGCACATCTTTTTCAAAAGTGTTTTTTTTTTATAAAAAGGTTAAATAAATTTCAATTAGTTTATTTTTTATTTTATTTGTTGTATTAAATATTAATTTTGATAGATTGTATCTTTTACATATTTTCAAGAATAATACTTGATACTTAATTAAAAATATATATATTTATACATATAAATGAAAAAATTAACAGAATGGCAAAATGGTATAATTTGTATAATTTAGCATTTAAATCAAATATTTATTAAATAATATTAATTGGTTCAACATTACAATTCATATATTCAAAATTAAATTTTAAACCATCATATTTTAACCATTTAATTATTTTAATATTCAAATTTTAGCATTCAATATTCGGATTTAAATATTCAGTTTTATTAAACAGTCCCTTAAACTATTAAATATCCTTATACATAAGTTCAAAACACATATAATTAACCTCAAAATTTATGAAATTATAAAACTCTACATTTTAAATTTCCAAATTTTTATTTTTGTAAAAAAAAAATAAAATCATTTACACATTAACAAACTCAGAAGAAATTCCATCAATAACTAAATAGTTTTTTGATTGATTTGCAGATTGCAAACAAGAACCATAAAATTATAGTGACCAAAATCTCAAGCATTTGTTCATATTAAAGTTATGCCAGAGTATTTGTCCCTCGAGACAAGGAGCTTATTTTTGACGAAAATGACTATGGAAATTTTAAGGGTGGCAAAGAATTTGAAGGGTTTGAATTTAAGATCTATTTGGAAATAGAAGGCTCAATGTCAAATTACATGATTTGTAAACGTAAAACTATGAGCGAATGGCAAAATTAGTCACTTTACTTTTCAAATTTTACCTTTTGGTAACTATACTATTTTTTTTTTTATCAAAATAGTCAGTGAACCTCAAAAAACAGCTTTGTTAGACAAATTTTTATTTACAAAAAGTTAACTTTTCTTAAATAAAAATAAAACACCTAAATACATTTTTATTTCAAATTTTAAATTTTAAATTTTCTCACTCAAATTTCTCTCACATAATTTTAAAAAAATTTCCCTCATATTTTTCTTTTCAAAATGCTTTTTCTATAAAAAAAAAAACTCACCAAAATTTTCACACATTCCAATTCAACTTTTCTCAAATAAAAACACAATCGAAACAGAGTTAGTCAATTCGTCAAAAAGCTCTGTTTAACCAAACAGAAACCATTAAATGTGAGACTCACATGAATTTGTTCAAGAATATTTTTGTCATCAGCCCACATTCAATCTCAAAATTTCTCTCTTCTTCCCCCAAGCCCCATCTGCTCTTGTTTTTTTCCCCTCTAAATCCCTCTCTTTCTTATTTTTCTTTTCCTCCTTAAGTCTCTCAACTTACATTCAAACTCTCCTACCTTCAGCACCATCCCAAATCCATCAAATTCTTTGCCGCCCTTAGAATTTTAACTGTCATTTTTGTCAAAAACAAGCTCCTTGTCAAAAGGGACAAATACTCTTACATAATTTTAACATGAACAAATACTTGAGATGTTGGTCACTATAATTTCATGGTTTTTGTTTGGTTTAACGGAGTTTTTTGATAGAATAACTAAAAAATTATGATTTTTTGGAAGTTCAGTGGCTATTTTTAGAAAAATTAATATAGTAAGTAAAAACTAAATTTTTTATGATGGCTATTTTTGCTATTAAAACTATATAGGCTATGTTTGGACAAGCCATTTTTGTTTGTAAATGAGCAAAAAATTAACTTTTTTCAAACAAAAATAAATTATCCAAACATATTTTTATTTCAAATTTTAAAATTTAAAATTTAAATTTTCCTACTCAAATTCCTCTCACATAATTTTAAAAAATTTTCTTCCTATATTTTCCTCTAAAATACTTTTTTTATGAAAAAAAAATATCACCAAAATTTTTACACATTTCAATGTAACTTTCCTCAAATACATCACACTTCAAACATAGCCTTAGAGCAATTGGGTTAAAATTTGGGTGGTTTCTTGCAATTAACTCCATTACCATTTATATAGAAGAAACCAATTTAAAAACACAGTAGCAGAGCCGCCAACGGACCCTGAATCACTTGAGGAAAATGACGGAACCTAGGCGGTTAAAAGGCCACAAAGCCACCGCCACCTGCTGTATAGCCTCCCGCGACCGGCCCGGCGTCGTTGCCACCGCCGGTGAGGTACTTTTCTTACTCCCAGCACAAGGGTCATTTTACAATTCATGTAATTTCTCTTTCAATTGAGAATACACACAAATTTGTTGTGGATTACTATGATTTTTATTCTTCTTTCTTACCCTTTTGGCTAGGATGGTTGCGTGTGCTTTTTCGATTTGCGATGCAAGGATGTGTTATTGGTGATGGACGTGGGGAATAATAACCCCATTTCATCTCTGTGTTTCAAGACGGGTTAGTTTGTCATTCTCTCTTTCACTGTCATATTTTTTTTTAATTGATAGTTTATTAGTGAAAAAATACGAGATAATTATGGCTGCATGCCCACGCTGAAGTTCATTTTGGGTTTGGTGTATAAGTCCTTGGAACTAATATTAATGCTTAATTTAGCTGGCTGAGAATTGGATGCTGGTTAAGCATAGCCCCTTTCAAGGGTAATCATTTTAGTATAGCAGTGTGTTGATTGCTTTACAGAAGGTAGACAAGTACTGCCTTGTTATCTACTACATTTAACTACCATGTAGGATGATCTAATATTAACACAGTACCCTTTTAAAACTTTCAAGTTTAATAGTGAGATAACTGCATATTAATTTGTAATTGGTACATGTAATCATACGACTTATAAGTAGCATCTCTGTTGTGGTAGAAATAGCAGCTTGCTGAACTATTGCTTAGTATGTTTTACTTAATCCATCATCAAAAAGTGAAGTACTTGTTAATAGATGGAGAGCCCTTTTCTCAACCATGGTAGTAGAGTACAGAATAGTAATTAACTATGTTCTTGGATAGATTGGTAGTGAAAGTCTCCCGGTGAAACATTCCTATTGTGCTTGTGGGTTGTGTTGTTCCTTCTTAATGTTCCTATCCGTAATCTTATCCTAGGCTCTTCAATCCTCAAAGTTGAAATCTTCAATAGGGTATTAATTTATGGTTACGTAGCAAAACTAGATATTTTTCATTGTGAGAGGAAGACAGAGGGAGCTAGATGGAACTGATTCACAAACTCAAAGATAATTATTTCTTCATGCAGGGAATGAAGACGTGGTTTATGTGTCTACTGGAAATGAAGTCAAATGCTATGACGTGCATCTGGTAAATTTGGATATTTTGTCTTAATGGAAGGATTTCCTTATGTGTAGGACAATGTGTGAAACCAAACAGAAGCTTGTAAGGTTTTCAACATAGGATTGTGGGGTTAGTGCTTGGCACCTTCTTGTCTTTGGTAACTGTTTAATTGATTACACAAGCATTTAAGAAAATGAATATGATTAATGGTATTGCCTGCTGAAGCTGTGGTTAACATAGTCTAGTCATTTCTGACTTGTCAAACTATCAAACATCTATGATTTTCTATCAAATGAAAAAAGCAGCATCTCTTCCACCCTCCCACCTTCCCCTTCTCCTCCCATCTCTTATTCTTTTAGCCATTTTCAGGCTGACCCATTTTACCTTCTGTTATGTTGAAGGCTGCATTATGGAAGCCGCTAGAGAGCTACTGTTATAACAAGGATGAGATAAATCAGGTGTAAAATCTTTTTCTTCTGCTTCTCAGGTTACATCATCTGCATAGTCATACTTTATGAGTTGATTGCTGTAGCTATTGTTTTCTTCTGCTCTTAAAATTGTAAATTCTTAAATAATTCATTATATTCACTATATTTGTGCTCTATCTTATATTTATTTCATTGTTAAGAGCTCCTGCTAGGTTTTGTTTCTCTTGATTTTGAACATGGATAACAAGGTATCTTGGTTTTACTAACACTACACTTCCTAATTGAAAATAATAGTACTTTTTTTGGAATATGGAATTTTGTCTCATCCTTCTCATTTTGGTAGAATACTTGACATATAAGAACCTGACCAGGTTCCTAACATTTATTATGATTTTCAACCTGTCAGTCTGGTTCTAGCAGTTCGATTGCTGTCAGATTATGTTCGTATAATCTGTTTATGTTTTGTTTCATTTGTATCAGCTTTGCTTCCATTTGGCTCATTATCCTCACCTGAATAGAAAGATTATTTTTCATGAAATGTCTAAGTGCTATTTCTTGTTCTTGTGTTTTCTTCAGAATTATGCTTGTTTGCTAGTGCCGTAAAACATCTGTGTAGATTTGGCATAGTACCATTCTGCATGTGTAGGATTTGAAAACGTATTTTGATGTTATTTTTCAATCAGTACTTGGTGGTACTAAATGTGAAAGTATCCGCAATAGTCTTTATGCATGCACCATCAAACTTTCCACAACTTATGTAAGGGAAGGTCGCCTTCTTCACTCTTGTTGGTACCTCAATTTCTCTTTATCTTATACAAGATTACATTTTCTGATATTTACTCTTTTTCCTTTTCTTCTTCTTCTTCCTTTTCTTATTAAGTAATAGGTATACTCTCCCCTTTCCTTTTCATTACTTATTTCATATTATTGATGCATTGGGTTCTTCAGCAACTATTTCCTTATTCTGCTTCTTCCTGGATTTGCAGATTGCCTGTAACCCAAAGTCATCTTTCCTTGCTGCAGCAGATGATTGTGGTGATGTTAAGGTAATTACTAATTGATTGTTAGTTTGAATCATCAGTGTTACTTAGAAGATTTTTCTTTATTCTTGACCTATAGTATTAGATTAGACTGCATGATTCATTTCAATTTTGTGTTATGAACAAGTGATGGTCTCAGAGTTTCTATCAATTAAATATTCTAAATGAAGCAGGGGCTTTCACCCCTTAAATTAGGATGCAGTGGGCAGGAATGGTGAGATTGGATCTGACTGAAATTTTTTGGCCCTTAAAAGAATCAACATATATTATATGCTCATATGGCCCCTCCATCTCTTTGGTGCTCTTGCATTGGGATTTATACTTTCAGACCATCAACAGAGACTCTAAATTAGACTTTTAAAAAGGGAAGTGCTATGAAGTAAATGGATCATATATGAACAGGAAAAGAGGCACTTCAGATTAAGAAGCTATGCATATGAACATGTGAAGTTGGAATATGGAGGAAAAATTGATTCCAGGACATTGGCATCCTCATTTCGTTCTTGAAGACCAGAGTTATGATGGTAGTGGTTCCTGTTTGATGGTTCACCAGGGCATATGTGATGGTTCAAGCCATCCTTCAGGATGCCATCACCTAAAAGATGTCATAGGGTCTATAACAGAGATTCCCTGTTTATAAGTTATTAAGATAGTAACAGAGACAAATAATGAGGCTGAATAAGACCAAAAACAGTTGTCTCTTGCTATTTTTTTTTTTTTTGGCAAAATATATAAGCTGATATGGGTGTTTCTTATCCTTCTGACAATAATATTAAGAAGAATTTAGAAATGTGGTATGAAATTGAATGTGAGAAGAAGGAAAAATAATTCATAATATTCAACCAAATACTTTCTACCACTGTTATCGAAAACTAGGGAACAATTGTATGTCCCTATCAATTTCCTGGGCAAGCTGAGGCATGAATAAGAGTTGACAGAATGGAGAATGGCATTTGCAACTGTTAGTTATTATCTTCCTATCTCAATTTGGTTTTCCGAAACAAAAATAATATATACTTCAGTTTCAGACTGTCAGTATGTGCTGTGGATGAATTTTCATCCATTTTTAAGCTTTCTGGTATTCAACATGCTTGTGCTTTATGGTGCTGTAATGTTTCTGTTATGTAGTTTGGGCCCTTTATATCTGTCTAACATCGCACATGAGAACAGCAACTGAGAGTAATGCCATTGAATTTGCAAATGACCATCCTCAGAAACTTTGGGTCTGCCAAAATTTTGCACTTCTTCATGAACCTCTGCTTCTTCCACAATTGTTTTCCTGATTGTTATCTCTATTGCAGATAGTTGACATACAGAATCATTGCCTTTATAAAACTTTAAGGGCTGGACACTCTACCGTATCCTTCTCAATATACATGTTCTTTCTTTCGTTTGTTGTGGAAACAATTTCTCCTTTTATGTTCTGCTCAGTTTCCTACCTTTATTACATTCCTTTTTCTGTTGTGAAATAGTTGGGCAGTTGAATTTGGGAAATATATCTTTTATTTTTTCAGTTGTTTATGATCCATTTTGTGTTTTGATAGGTGCCAACTGACGAAGTTTTTTCCACCTCTCAATCTCCTTTGGCATTGATACTCCTTTCTTCTTGACTACACATACCAGTTTGGATTTTTTCTCGGGTAGACTATTTGTTCTAGACAATGTACCATGTCTATTTCCTTCACTCATATCTGCAGATTTGTACCAGCGTTCAGTACCTACCTTGGAGACCATGGGAAGGTAATTTTGAATAATTTTCTTTTGAATGCTCAAGATTTTTGCTTTAGCCAACAGTTGGCCTGGTGATAGTGATCTTCCTTACAAGGCTATATGCCTTGTTTCAAGTCCCAGATTCCGAATGAACAAATTCAAAATTCTAAAAGTTCTTTTTGAATCTTGAAGAATGGGGGCCAAATATCTCTTGTTCTTATTCTTCTTATAGTGATTGGATACACATATGCTTGTTAAAGAAAATAACCTTCTCCTTTGAGAAAATTTTCTGCATACTTGTTCCACTGCAATGCAATATACATGTACACATCAGCTATTTGGAATGTTGCCTCAATTTCCCTCTATATCCCATATTTGCTAGTTTCTGGTGCCTCTAAACATGAAATTTTAATTTAGGGTAAAATCTTTCTAGTACTTATAGACATATGGTAAGTTTAATCTACCAGATCTAATGGCTAAACTGTCTACCATACTTGAAGCTTGAAATTGAAGTTCTTCTATTATTCATTCTATTCCTAAGATACGTGCATTGTTGTGATTTTATTCCCCCCCGCCTCTTCTGGTTTTTGTACTCCTGTCTTGGAAGAACAAATGGAAATCTGTCTTAGAAGAACAAATGGAAATATGTAGTGTTTCAGTACCAGACAGATGTTGCTAAGTTTCTTATCTCCAAACTTCTCTCACCTTGTCTGAATTGGTTAGGTAACACACGAAAGAGTGATCTAAAAGCAACCCTTGGACTTATTGAGAATTTATATGATTTAATAGTGCAAGACTGAGTCTTGGGGGTACTCTAGAGGTATGAACTTTTAATGGCAAGATTGTGGGATCAAAGGCAAAAACAACCACTTTGACTATCCTTGAGCATAATGCGGAGACATGGTTTTTGACTTCTTTTTACATTAGAAAGTAGTGGAAGTCTTTTTGACTTTGTTTGCTTTCTACTTAAAGGAGAATATGGATTCATGTTTTGCATCAGCTTGCTAAATTTATATCTGATATTTAGATATGTGATCTTGTGATTTGCATGTTGTTATATACTAGCTTTCCAAATGTAAAACTTTAACTGTTCTTTTGGCTACAGATATGCAGAAAACCTACCATTACCAAATTGTTGAATTACTTAATTCTTCATGCAGAGTTTTGACTCTTTCAAGAATTCCAATAGTTTTGTTATAGCATGTAAAGAATTCCAATCATTTTCTATGTTGAGTTTGAAATCTTTTTTCCATCTCTTGCTTATTCTAGTCATTACTGGAGGTCTTGATTCAAAACTTTTAATGTGGGACTTCTCAAAGGGACGGCCTCAGAAATTGGCAGACTTCGGTATTTACATCTTCTCATACTCATATTATCTAAATTTTGTGACTTTCTTTACTTCTTAATTGAGGACTTATGAATTATGATGCCATTGTGTAACTGGGTTCAAAATATGAACTTAGCCTTCTTTTTTTGTTTTTTTCCCTTCCATTTGCAATTTGATTGATGGCGTTTGGAAATACAGATCACTTGTTTAAGCTAGCTTCTTAAAAGGCAATTTTCCTCCTTTAATTTTTTTGCACTTCCTTCCTTAAAGATACATGAGCTATTAGTGATACAGGAAAATTTTTGTATCCCGCTTATGATGATTAAATCGTTCTCCTTTATGATTCAGGAATGCCTGAAATGACTGCTTCTGGTAATATGGGACAGTGTTTGAATCCAGCCTTTGTCCATGCCCTGGCTGTTCCTGAAATTGATTTGGTAGATAAATTGGGAAAGATCTGTGTTGTGGCCAGGGGTGATGGTGTTGTAGATATCCTCAATATTGAACTGGAAGTTGCTGCTATCAAATCCAAGACTCCTCCTAAAACTAAGAAAGGTACAAAGTTAGGGTCAGAAAGCAGTGTTTCTCCTGCTGATCCCCTAAATGTTGAAAGTGGAAGAAAATTGCATTTGGACCACTCTATGGGAGGGCACACTGCTGCTGTATCCTGTGTGTAAGTAATGTAAATTCCAGTTAATCTAAAATAGTGGCAGTTTGATTTCATGCATGAGCCGTGAATTTATTCTGACTTAATTTTATCTAAATTAGGACATTTTCAATGTTTGGGGAGAAAGGTAAATTCATAATTTCAGGTGGAAATGATAAATCAGTAAAGGTATGGGATTGGTGCAATTCTTTTGGTGTTGGAGCAGGCAGTGGTGATACTGATATTTTATCTAGGAATTTCAACTTGAGCAAAAAAGTTAGTCCTGCATTTCCTTCACTTTATTTTGTTTTATAATCCTTGTTCCTCCATTGGAAGCTTGTCATGACTAACTGCATGTTGTGGACAGGTTAACTGGCTCTGTACTACACCTATGGATTCAGAGAACCTAGTTGTTTGTGACACATCCAGAGTTGTCAAGGTTTATAGTGTTACATAAATCACAATTGTTGGATATCCTGAAAGTAAGCAGAGTACGTTTTCAGGCTGATAGTCGAACAATATAAATCCCCTGAGATTCGACTCATTTCATCACCTATAGATTTGCTTTGCATAGCTATGCAAACCTTTTATTTTAGGCCTGATCAGTCACGTTAACCTTTACATCGGGATCTTTCTGTATTTTCAGAGGGGGTGCTTTATTTCAAGATTTTGAAAATGTTAGGCAGTTTCTAGTGTTATTCTCTTTTTCTTTACATTGATATTGATGTGAGAGTAGAATTGTAGTTTGTGGAATTTGTGGTGGAAGGTTACCGGTGGACACATCTGTATTATCAATATGTAGTTCAAAGTGTTGTAATTTGACTTCTTGTTAAAGGTTCATTTGTAAGCAGTTGAAGCTCTTGTAGCTAATTGTTTACTACTATTCTATTATCTCTTAGTGAAACTGAGATATTTTCAGTTTAAATTGCTTAAGTTGCTAATTAAAAGTGGTGAAAATTTTGTTGTATCTGTATTCTTTAAACATGGTGAAAAAGAAAAGGACCTTCTACACCAGAGATTCAAAGAAGCAATTTGTTCTGGATTTTACATTAGAATAGATATTCAAACTCAATACCAATATTTTATTTACAGGGATTATCATGTTCAACAAATTTTGAATCTATGCATCTCCTGCAAGGGTTTTATTTCCTATAGCAGATGTTTAGAATTTAAATTCAATCTTTAAGCGTATGGATACGGCTGCTCTCAGATTGATTCTAATATTATATGGATCAATAAACTGACTTCTGTTTACCAAATCCCAAATGCCAGTTTCACCAAAACCAAGTTTCTTTGCCATCCTGGGCAAGATTACAATACTGAAATGCTTGCTTATTTTCTTGAAGAGTGTCACCTTTGGTCGTTGAGACCGTATTTCTTAAGACTATTTTGTTAGTTGAGATGTCCCCAAGACCAACAACAGCCTGCCTTCAAACTCCCGCAATTTTTCAAATTTCTCCACACAGAAAATGACTTTGCTTCCCATCTTTCCCTCTCCCACAGCCCGACATAACCTGACACCAACACCTCAACCTACATGCCAGCCATCCTAGTACCCGCCACCTTTCTTCATCATCACTATATTGCTGCCCATTACAACTGCAACCCTCCAATATAGTATCCAGCATTAGTTTCCTTCTCTCTTGGAAGGTTTCATTCATATAAAGGACTACAGGAAGTGGGAGGGAGGAGCAAAGGGGTTAGAACAAGAATTGAGTGAAGATGATGGAATCTGAGGTTCCATTATGCAACAGTTGTGGTGATCAACTTGGGCTGAATGCCAATGGTGAAGTATTTGTGGTTTGCCATGAATGCAACTATCCCATTTGCAGATCCTGTGTTGAGTATGAAATCAAGGAAGGCAGAGCTTCGTGTTTGCACTGTGGCACTCCATATAATGGTATAGATTATTTGAACTTGTTTCAGGTGCATTTTTGTTCATTATTTTGAAATGTTCTTGATGTTGTCAAACTTCATCATGTAAACCGTGTAGTTTACTAATGCCTGTGCTGTATATTTACTATGTGCTAACTATGCATATTGTTCCAATTTCAAACTTAAACAATCATAGAAATTTTCTAAGAAAACCTTTGATTTTCTAATTTTATACTAAACAATCTGGGACAAAGATGGTGCAGACGGCTCGATGATGGCTGATGTGAAAGCAGAAGAATCTGGAAACCATGCTACTATGGCTTCTCACTTAAATAATGATCAGGTATGAATATATTATATTTTTTGGTAATGTCAATCGAGTTTCGCAGTATTCTAGCTATTGTAAAACATGATCTCCTCAATTGTGAGCACTTTTCTTGACTTATCTTGGAATGATGCAGAATGTTGGACTTCATGCCAGGAATATTAGTAGTGTTTCCACAGTGGACAGTGGTGAGTGAGATGAAAGTTGCAACACTAATTTTTCAAGGTATTTCATTGTAGATTGCTGGAGACTGACTTGTGTGTTTTTCCTGTGTCCAATTGAAGAATACATTGACGAATCTGGGAATCCAATATGGAAAAACAGGGTTGAGAGCTGGAAGGATAAGAAGAACAAGAAGAAAAAAGATAAAAGTAAGCCTGTCAAAGAAGCTCAAATTCCAGCAGACCAGCCAATGGAAGAAAAAGGACATGAGTAAGGATCTGCAATGTTTTATGATTCAGAAGGAATAATGGGAAAAAATTTCCACAAACTTGTTATTATACGCAGGCATTTTTATCAGAGGATCTCTTATTTAATTTTTATTTCGAATTCTTCTACTCAAAGATAGCCTAGTTGGATAGAAGTTCTTTTTAATTCTACAGATGGCCCCAGGATTAATGGTTGAACCATAATGTGGTCATCATCAAGGATGTTATGAGGTCAAAGGAAAAACTACTGAAGACATCATAGTGCTTACATAAGGAAGTCATGATTTTCGTTTTGAACTATATTGGACAAACTTGTGAGAGGTTTCTCTTTTTCCAAGAGTTCCATAATGTATGTTCTAAAAAGTGTCTTAGACTAGATAGGGAGAATGGATATCTTACTCAAGAACCACTGCTTTTTGGTCCCATTTTGGTGGGAAAAAAAATCATATGATCTATATGCATTTTTAAATAACTGAGAAGTAGGCTTAGGCCACCTCTATAATTGAATGTCTTGGTTTTACAATACTCCATGTTTATGTCAGTGACGTTTGATATTTGTGCAGATTGGCAGAGGCCTCACTGCCACTTTCCACAGTTGAACCAATACCAAGAACTCAATTGACCTCCTACAGAATTGTAATCATAATGCGGCTGATCATTCTGGCTCTATTCTTCCATTATAGAGTAACGCATCCTGTTGATAGTGCATATGGTCTTTGGCTTACTTCTGTTATTTGTGAGATCTGGTTTGCTTTTTCATGGGTGCTGGATCAGTTCCCTAAATGGTCACCAGTAAACAGGATTACATTCATTGACAGACTATCTGCAAGGTATACAATTTGGAAACTAAATCACATTATAAATCTCTTTGTCCTGATTTTCTTGATCATCTGGCTTATATAGAGCTTATTTTTTTGTTTGCTGTTCCACCGACTAATGTACCATTGCATTTGTGAATCATCTGTCCTGCAATCTGTAATTTCCCTTGTACTCCTCGGTAAACTTTGAACATTTCAAACCATTTTTTTCATAAATTCATTCCCAAATGAAGTTGTGACTTTACCAGTATTTTTTATTGAATCACATATTGGCCCTCACTAGAATAAAGTTGTGTATAGCAAAATTTGAGTTCATTTGTCTGTTATTGGCCCTCACTTGACTGCAGACTTCTACAGTTCAAATATTGACTTTGCATCAAACATGATTTTTTCTCTACAATGACAGGTATGAAAGAGAGGGTGAGCCATCTCAGCTTGCTGCTGTGGATTTCTTTGTCAGTACTGTTGATCCTCTGAAAGAACCTCCATTGATAACTGCCAATACTGTTCTTTCAATCCTTGCTGTGGACTACCCAGTTGATAAGGTTTCCTGCTATGTATCTGATGATGGTGCTGCAATGCTAACATTTGAGGCTCTTGTTGAAACGGCTGAATTTGCCAGGAAGTGGGTTCCTTTCTGCAAGAAGTTTTCCATTGAACCACGAGTACCTGAATTTTACTTCTCACAGAAGTTTGATTACTTGAAGGATAAAGTGCAGCCCTCTTTTGTCAAGGAACGTCGAGCAATGAAAGTATGCATACATAGTGAAATCCTCCTTATCTCCTGTTATATTGTTCTCCACCTAGAAGTGTCATTCTTACTTCCAGATAGGCAATATAATTACCATCTAATTGTTGTCTCCTTTTGTCTTTTTCTTTGGATTTTCTACTACAGAGAGATTATGAAGAGTATAAAGTAAGGATAAATGCATTGGTAGCCAAAGCTCAAAAAACTCCAGATGAGGGCTGGACAATGCAAGATGGAACACCTTGGCCAGGAAATAATACACGCGACCACCCTGGCATGATTCAGGTCAGATTGTTTAAGTGACCATATGTTAATGCAGTGTGTTACCTTTTGATGGATTGAATTCATCAACAGTCTGTTTACTGTTTCAAGAACATAGGACACTAGTGGGATTGCTGAACTACAAGTTTGTTTTATATGTCAGGTCTTCTTAGGAAATACTGGTGCCCATGACATGGAAGGGAATGAACTTCCTAGGCTGGTTTATGTTTCAAGAGAGAAGAGACCTGGTTATCAACATCACAAAAAGGCTGGTGCTGAAAATGCTCTGGTATCTGCATACAGTATTTCAGCAATGGCTATGATAGGTGTAGTTAATTGTATATTTTGATTTATCTTATTCAACTAACACAAAATTATTGCTTTTTTTTGAAGGTCCGGGTGTCTGCAGTTCTTACAAATGCACCGTATATTCTCAACCTTGATTGCGATCACTATGTGAACAATAGCAAGGCTATTCGTGAGGCAATGTGTTTCCTTATGGATCCACAAGTTGGAAGGGATGTGTGTTATGTTCAGTTCCCCCAGAGATTTGATGGTATTGATAAGAGTGACAGATATGCTAATCGGAATACAGTCTTCTTTGATGTAAGAACTCTTACTGAATTAGAGATGTCAGTGGAAGAAATATTATCCTGCTTATGTTGGAAAACTAAATTTCATCTTTATATTATATCATGACTAGTACCAGATAACAATACACCAACTGAAATTACTTCCATCAGATTAGAATACCTGGATAACTAGTCTTCTGAATTCAGGTTAACATGAAAGGGCTGGATGGCATTCAAGGTCCTGTCTATGTGGGTACAGGCTGTGTTTTCAACAGGCAAGCACTTTATGGTTATGGACCACCATCTTTGCCCAATGCAGCCAAAGTTTCTTCATCTCATTCAAGCTGTTGTTGTTGCTGCCCTCGTAAGAAGCCCACTAAAGAGAAAGATCCTGCAGAGGTTTATCGCGATGCAAAAAGAGAAGATCTGAATGCTGCCATCTTTAATCTTAGGGAAATTGAGAGTAAGTTTGTTTTGATCATAAACCCAAAAACCAAAAATTTTGCTCCAATATAAAAACACTGTCAATCTTTATAATGTAGAATCTTCAGCAGTAGAATGCACAGTAATGAGATGCAACTTTTAACTTCTTCAGGTTATGATGAGCATGAGAGATCATTGCTCATCTCGCAAATGAGTTTTGAGAAGACTTTTGGCACGTCTTCTGTGTTTATTGAGTCCACACTACTGGAAAATGGAGGTGTAGCTGAGTCTGCACATCCATCCACATTGATCAAAGAAGCAATTCAGGTTATCAGCTGTAGTTATGAAGAGAAGACTGCATGGGGTAAAGAGGTCTGAAATCTGTTTCCTGCCACATCTGCCTCCTTGTTTTGCATTTTTCTGAAAGATGCTTATCCTGAAGTTTAAATGTAGTCAAATGCTGTGAGGGTTTTTTTTTTTTTTTTTTTTGGAATTTTGGTACTTTTGGTCATTTTTTCCTAACTTTCTGCATCTGGTTGCCAATTAATTTATTTGGTTATCACAAGGATATATCTTGTTGTTTCATCATTCTTTTATGTACCCAGCCAAGATCTTATTGCTTGTGATGATTTTCAGTTGAAACATCTTCCAGCGTCTACTGGCAATAATGACTTTTAATGATCTCTTCCATTTCTTTTGCTCTCTTAGATTGGATGGATATATGGTTCAGTGACTGAGGATATCTTGACGGGATTCAAGATGCACTGCCGTGGATGGAGATCTCTATATTGCATGCCATTAAGACCTGCATTCAAAGGATCAGCACCAATTAACTTGTCTGATCGTCTGCATCAGGTTCTGCGATGGGCCTTGGGATCCATTGAGATTTTCCTGAGCAGACATTGTCCTCTGTGGTATGGATTTGGGGGTGGCCGTCTTAAATGGCTACAAAGACTTGCATATGTTAACACCATTGTCTATCCTTTCACATCACTTCCTCTAGTAGCATATTGCACACTGCCTGCTATATGCCTTCTCACAGGGAAATTCATCATACCAACGGTAATTTTTTCTGCTATTAATACTCAAGCTAAAGACCAGTCAGCTTTTTACATTTTCTTTCTTAGCTTCTAATACCACCCACATCAAAATGCACACGTGATCACAATATGCATGATGAAAAAAAGGAATGAATTCCAGCCTCATATGCAGTCACAGCAACATGATCATGCTTTTCATGATGCACGAGTGTGCTACATATTACCAACCGAAAACTTGCTAGACATAGAGTATGCAACATGATTTTTTCCATTTTTATCCTACTTTCTGTTATAGAATAATCAGCATAGTATACTCGATATTGAGTTTATGACAATTCAAATGTGACTAACCTTGGACCTTTCCCATTATCTTGGATTTAGCTGTCAAATCTTGCAAGCGCTCTATTCCTTGGGCTCTTCCTTTCCATCATTGCAACCAGCGTTCTTGAGCTTCGATGGAGTGGTGTAAGCATTGAAGCTTTATGGCGTAATGAGCAGTTCTGGGTTATCGGAGGAGTATCTGCCCATCTCTTTGCTGTCTTCCAAGGATTTCTCAAAATGCTTGCAGGTTTTGATACAAACTTCACTGTTACAGCAAAAGCAGCAGATGATGCAGATTTTGGCGAACTTTACATCTTCAAATGGACAACAGTTTTGATTCCTCCAACAAGCATTCTCATAATTAACTTGGTTGGTGTGGTTGCTGGATTTTCTGATGCTCTCAACAGTGGATATGAATCCTGGGGACCTTTATTCGGAAAAGTCTTCTTTGCATTTTGGGTGATTCTTCATCTCTATCCTTTCCTCAAGGGTCTCATGGGGCGCCAAAACAGGACTCCAACCATTGTGGTGTTATGGTCTGTACTGTTAGCCTCTGTCTTCTCTCTTGTGTGGGTTAAGATAAATCCATTTGTGAGCAAAGCGGATCCTTCTAAACTTACTCAAGGCTGCAATTCAATAGACTGCTGAGCTTTATCACTGCTGCTTCAAAGCTCAGCCTAGACACTTTTTTTGCTTGAGTTTTGGTCTATATGATCATCATTGTATGCTTTGCAGCAAAGAGAATTACAATATGGTCACTTGTTAGAGTGTTCAAAAAGAATGAATCATTCCCTGACAGGAAAAACAATGAACAGAATGGATAATGAAAGATCAATTATTACAATATTTGGTTGTTATGGATCATCATTTCAGTTTCATTATACCTGTTTGTTAAACGCTGGTCCATACACTTTTGCTTAGAGGAGCAGAAAACTAAAGACCAACACTGTTATTAGTATGCTAAGAAGGATTCAACTTTTTAATATTATATGAATAGTATATAATTAATTTTCTTCAGAATTATCATCAAAGTATAAATCATTAAATTAGTTTAATTATATTTTTATTGGCTTGTAAAAATAAATAACTAAATGAGATTCAACATCTACTGAATAAGTTATAGCAATTTAAATATTGATATTGTGTCTATAATACTGGCCTAAAAAGTACAAATTGAGTTAAAACTTTTAATTATGGATTATGTAAAAAAATTTAACATTTATATCTATGTAATAATTAACAATTAGTTAAAAAGTTTAACTTTCTTTTTTTTTCATCATTTACAAAATTTTATGATTTTATGATCTTATGCTCTTGATCTGATTTTTTTTTTTTAAATTTGAAATTGATTTTATATGGGACTCCGATTTCTATGAACGGTGAGAATAAAGCAAGGATCTAACTATTATATGAAATTGCAGCTATTATTATAAAGGTAATAATATTTAGAATAATTTTTTATAGTAAAAAATAATAGTGATAGATGTAACAAGTATAAAAAAATAAAATTAGTTTTTATTATTTTATATGTTTTAAAAAGTTTAATAATTAAATTTTAATTTTTTATACTTATCATATTAGTTATTATAAAAAAAAATCACTACATGTATCATTAATCTTAGGATAAATTACATTTACCACTCTCGAAATTCATATAAATTATTAATCTAACTCCGAATTTTAGTAAAACTACCAACACCCCCCTTGATAGGTGAAACCTTTAACATATGACCCCCTAACAGCCGAAAAATGATGTAAGCTTGTGATGTCAGTTGAAATAACTATTGTGTGGACGAAATTACCCTTGATGAAGATTTTTGTCCTATCTTTGACCGGTGAAACCTTTAACATATGACCCCTAACAGCCGAAAAATGATGTAAGCTTGTGATGTCAGTTGAAATAACTATTGTGTGGACAAAATTACCCTTGATGAAGATTTTTGTCCTGTCTTGTTCTAGAGCTACAAATTACTGCCCAAATTTACTATATTTGGAAAGAATAATTTAGGTTATACTTATCAGTCAAAGAGGCGGAGGGAATCAATCTAGGCTCAGTCAGACATGATCTGAACAAAAGATTGGCACTCAAAGCAATAAAAGCAGCCTTAGCATCATTAGAACACACATTCAACAATCTTGACAGTCAACCGCTTCTTGAAGGCATCAAATTCTCTGACATGGCCGATGAAGCCATAGCAACAGCAGCAACTTTACTACTCTCCACAACAGCCCCCTTCCTTCCTCCAACATTGTTCTTACTATCTTTCTCAGCTACATCAGCAATTCCTCTTTTATCCATGAAAGTACTCGTCGGGCCAATACTGGGCTAACTACAAGGCAGCCACTTAGACGCCTGTATGAAGAGGATGATCGTCGTTGGCTTCAGGGGAGAAATCCCAAAAGCAGTCACCACACAAGACGGTGTGGGCGCAGAGGAGGAGGTGGTCGCTTTCATCAATGAAATTAAACCGACGATCAAAGGACTCTGTGTTTGTGCCCTGAAAATTTCACCAACGATGGTTGAGTATGCCGACGACAAGAAGAAGCGACAGGGAGAAGTCTTAGGCTTGGGAGGTTTAGGGCAGTGTCTAAATTCATAGGAGTAATTAAGGGCAGGTTTGAACCGAGACCGGGCAGCTGTGCATTCATGTAAGAAACGGTAGTTAACAGCCGCGATAGTTGCCTTAGAGGTGGCGCAAGCTACCAGGTTTTGGGCTATTCAACAGTAATGCTTCAAATCAGGGTTTCATGCATTTCCGAACATAGAACGATAGAATCAATCTAGTTTGAACATTTCATTTCTACCTTTTCTAAGTAAAAAAAAAAAGGGTCATGCAAGGTACTATCAGTTTGGTTTCTTACCATACTTGTTGCTGACCCAAAAAGCGCTTAATAGATTGAGCCAATGGGTACAAATGCATTTCAAATGTGGGCTAGCCAACAGTTCAAGTGCACTTTGAAAATGCAAAAATTAGTGCAAAAATTGCTGTAAAATTGATGAGCTATGTAGTGGAATGGAACAAAACGACCAAGTTGTTTGTAGTATGGAAGCAAGAGAAGGATAAAAAAAATATTAAAAAAAAAAATCTAACATTTCCACTTCTAAAAGGTTATGTCATTTTCACATTTTTTGTTTTTTTAGTTTTCTTTTATAATTTTTAAAATATTCTTGTAGGAAAGAGGACTGGTTTTTTTGTCTTTTCGCACTTTCTGATTGTTGACTGTTCAATCCGATTGGTTAAGGAAATTATTGATAGTTTCACTAAAATTCGAGATTCAATTAATAATTTACGCGAAGACTCAAAGCTCATCAGGTCACGACACAGAACAATAACCGAAGTCGTCTTGTACAACTTGCCTGCAACAACAACCTCTCCAACACCGTTTCTTAACTCCCTCATTCTCCTTGTTGGAGAATGGGGGAGGTATTCTGTTTTCTTTTCCTTGTTTTTCATTTTAGTTTCTTTGTAGTTTTACATCCCTAGTTTTAGAAGTTTCTCCCTCCTATTTTGTTGGTCCGATGTTCTTCAATGTTTTCCGACCTCGATGGCTTAGCAAACTTAGACAAACGTTCCTTGGGAGTTGCTCACCTTTGCTTCTTCTCAAGGCTTCTGTTGGGTTCTCTTTTGATTTGGTTTCTGATGTTCCCAAAGAAATGGCAAAGAAATCGGGGAAAAACAAACCCACTTCAGCCAAAGAAGAAGATGATGCAGTCGGATGATGGAAAGAAGCATGGGACTGAAATGTTTGTTGACTTTGTTCTGCCTTGGTTCCTCGTTGGTGAAGGAGATTGGCTTTGATGGGAAAGAGCTGGCTGGGTCAATGGGTGGCGGCGGACTAAGGTTGGGGGCAAGAAAAATTAGGGTTGTTTTTTGTGTTTTTTGTGTTTTTTTTTTTTTGTTTTTTGTTTTGTTTTGTTTTGTTTTTTTTTTTTAGGGTATTGCACTATCTCCAGCCGGTAGTAGTCGCATCGTCTCGCTATTCAACGCTTTGCGGTAGTAGTTCGGTGTTGCTATTCAACGTCTGCAGATTGGATTTCACGCCAGGGCACGCGGTGAGAGATAGACATTAAGTTGTAGTTTCTTTCACCATAGGTCATGTGTAGTGGGCCACTTGAGTGTAGTGTAATATCATTTTGTATAGTACTAATGTCCCGATATAACCGGGATTTTTTGTATTCGGGTAGTTCCTAGGTTGTCCAAGTCCTCAACCATTCCCTGCCTGGCGGGGTTCAATGCAGTTGAACTTAGGTCGCCTAGGTTGTCTCCTTCCCGTCTAGTGCGTTTAGCTTCCCACATGTGTGGGTTTTCTTTATTTTGTTTTTATTTTGTTTTTTCTACCTCGCGCTTTTTGCCCTTTATGCCTTTGTTTTCGTGCTATAATACTGCTTTCAATCGCGACGTCACGAAACTCTGCCCTCGCGCTCAGACATTAGCCTTTGTGCCACTCTATTAATCTAATATCGTTTTGGAAAAAAAAAATTAATAATTTACGCGTACCTCGAATGTGGTAAATGTAATTTACCCTTAATTTTATTATAATTGTACATCTCTATGTGATTCCAGCATCTTGAACAATTCAGTGAATTCACCACCATCCCAAGTCCCAAGTCCCAAGTCCCAACCAAAAAAAAAAAAAAAAAAAAAAAAAAAAAAAAAAAAAAAAAAAAAAAAAAAGAAGTGCAAGTGCAGAGCTGGACGGCACCCGCTTCCAGCCGAAACCTTTTTAAAATTGGGGGATTTACACCTTTTGGCGGATAACTGCTCTCCACCAAACACATATTTATATTAATGCCTGCATCTTATTAGTTCATAATATTATTCAATTAGGGGCAGCTCTATCCAATTATGGGAACTTATTATTGACTGCTCTGCTTGGACCCATTGACTTCTTTCACATTTGTCGGTCCCCATTACTGATTAATTTAGATGGCTATTCACATGGTTTGCAATTATAGAGTGTCATTACTTTTCAATAAACTTGAGAGGTTAAATCTAGTTGAAAAATGCCATTGCGTTTTTTTCTTCTTCTTTTTCTTTTTTTCAGAATGTGAAGTATAAATACTTCATGTTCACGACAGCGTTGCAGAAAAAAAAATTCTTCCGCCAAATATATATATATATATATATAATTTTTATATTATGCTTAGTAGTAATAATAATATATAATTAAAATTAAAATATAAATATAAGATATTCCTCACAAATAACCTCCCGTTCACTAAACTAAAATTTTTTAAAAAAGAAAAACAAACATAAACATAGAGATCGAGAAAGGAAACCTTATTGGTTGTTAATTGTTATTTTTATCGACTTTAGTATCTCTAGATTTAATAGAATGTTAAAGATTTAGGTGGCGCTTAGTATACATGGTGGGTTTAGGAATGCAATGAATTTAATAAAAAGAAAGGTTTGGGAATTTAATAAAAAGAAAGTTTTAAAATAGAATGGAATGATATTAATTATGTTGTTTGATATTATTTTTGGAATGGAATCAAAATTTATTAAATAGGTTTTATATTAAACTTTAATATTAATATTGTAATAGGTATATTATTATTTTACATTATATTATATTTAATAAAATCAAATTTTGAGCCAAAAATAGGCAAAGTGCATGTCAATTTGTAGAGAAAAATATTTCTTATTAATTAGTGAAATTTATTTTTGAAAAGAAAAAAAATAAGTGAAATGTCCATTGCAAATCAGTGTAAGATTTGCAACAGACAGACACGTGGCGGGTGCCCAATTTGCAATTGACAGCACCTGCCAGCTGCAGAATTTTTTTTTCCCGCAACGACGTCGTTTGGCTTCTTTTTGACACCAAACGATGTCGTTTTGAGTCCCTTTAATAGGAAATTTTTTTTTTTTGGCCAAACGACAAAACTCCGTCGTTTGGCCAAAACCTTTTCTAACAAAACCTAACCCCCTTGGGTTTCAAGAAAAGTTATCCCCGTGAGTTTTGTTGTTGTAGCATCTATTCCAAACCCATTTACCAAACATTGATTTATCTTCCCATTACAATCCATTCCATTTCAACCCCATGTACCAAACGCCCCCTTAATGTTTGAAGTTAAATGGTATATATATATATATATATCGGAAAAAAGTATCTATTACATTAAAAAGGAGGGAAAACAAAAGTTTACATTTTATCATTAGGTTTTGGTCAGGTTATGGGTCTCTATTTGGTGTAAGTATAATTTTGTTAAACTTTGAGGCTATTTTCTTAATATTTTATGAGTATTAATTGGTTCTAAAAGGTTTTATACTATTTTCTTTATTGTTAGTTGAAAATTATTATTATATGTTTATATTTTACTTTTAAATACAATCAACATGTAAAAATCTAAAATTAATCAAAAATATTTTTTTTTATCATAATGGTGATTTAATTTTTTTTAATTTGTATTACAATATATATTTTGTAAACAAAATACACTTACATATTTTTTTTACAAATTTTGCTTTTCATATTGGAACAAATTTACTCATTACTATAAATTAAAATATAAGTATTAAAAATAATTTAACTTACAAATTTTAATTTTTATTGGTAGGATTTAAGCAAATTTCATATTGCAATGACAAAAAAACGTAATATGAAACTTTGTTCTTAACAAATTTTTCATAGTTATTAATTAATGTTAAGTTAAAAATTACATAACTTATTATACCATGTGAATCCTATATTAAAAATTTTGAATTATTAATAGATCTACTTTTAATAAAGAATGATTTTTAGGAAATTTTTGGCATTTACTTTGATATTCACCTACATTTATTCAATTAACTATAAAATTTCAACTTTTAATTTAAATTAATTTTTTATTCTAGGTTATTATAAGATACTATAAAAAAAATGGCCCCCTTATATTTTCCAACTCTTATATACTTACAATTTCACTTTGAATCCGTTTGAATAAGGCATTTCTATTTGTAAATGGAAAAAGTTGTATTGGGATGTGTAAAAATTTTGGTGGGTATTTGTTGATAGAAAAAGTATTTTGAAGGAAAAAATAAGAGGGAAATTTTTTTAAAAATCATGTGAAAGGAATTTGAGTGAAAAAATTAAAATTCTAAATTTTGAAATAAAAATGTGTTTGGATAGTTTGTTTTTGTTTGCAAACAGAAATGGTCTATCCAAACGCAGCATTTGTCCTTTTTTACCTTTGTTATCATTTTTTCCAAAATAAATGAACACAGATTTAAGACAAGATTAAAATAATTATCAAGAGTATTGATTAAAATTAAGACTATTATTTATTCCCTCTCAAAAGAAAAGTCTAGTTTAAAAAGTTTTATTTTTTTTTAAAAAAAATTATTTTAAAAATATTTTTGCTAAGAATAATTATGTACATTTACTCTCGAATAAGGTTATCAAAACCCAAAACAAACAAATTATGCAAAAAAACAGAAGGTTGAGAGGACAGAAAGAAAAATGAAAAAACAAAAACTCTCTCTCTTTCCGCTGTCCTTTTCCAGTGCAAGTTTCGTAAATAAACTCAAATCTAAGGCTGTATAAGTATAGATCACAACCGTCACTTTTGCCAGCACCGTTTCCATACTTCCCGACACCTCACTCTTCTCAGTACACTTTCCGAGTTTCCAGTGTTACACGCTCTCCACCATTACACTGATTTACTGCTCTAAACCATTCTTCCCAAAAATCAAAATGGCATTACCAAATCCTTCAATCCTCATCCTCAGCCACCGCATTTTCCTCCTCCTCCTCCTCCTCAGCTCCACCACCACTCTCTCCTCCACTGTCCACCATCCCCCCACCACCATTTCCCCTACCAAGGCTCCCACTGCACCTACCCCTTCCACCTCCACAGCCCCAACATCCACCCCGGAAACACCTAGACCCTCCACCCCCAGTTCCCCTACCAAGGCTCCCACTGCACCTACCCCTTCCACCTCCCCAGCCCCAACATCCACCCCTACACTCACCCCGAAAACACCTAGACCCTCCACCCCCAGTTCCACTTCTCCTCTTGACCCTAAACAAATAAGAGCCCTCCAGTCCCTCAACATCCCAACTTCTAAGGACCCCTGTTCACCACTCCGCAACTCCACCACAACTTGTGACTCCTCCAGCCCATTTAGGCACCTCATTTCTCTCACGCTTGCAAACTGCTCAGATGATGTTGCTTTGTCTGTTACTGCCCTCAAATCCCTGTCCACTTTAACTTCATTTCGATTCATAAACTGCCCCATTTCACCCATCGCCTTCCCCACTGAGCTCACATCTAATCTTCATACTTTCACATGCATCAATAGCCTCAAGAAGCTCACTGGTGTTTGGCTGAGTAAGTTGGAAAATGTTACTAATTTAAATGTTTCTCATGTGATTGTTCGTGCCAGTGGTCCTCTAATCATTATGAACAGAATGAAAAAGTTGCATTCTGTTACACTTTCACACACAAATCTAACTGGATTTCTCCCTGGACATTGGCACCCAAATCTTACCTATGTAGATTTGTCTGGAAATCAGTTAAAAGGGAAGATCCCCTCTTCTTTAAATATCATGGAAAACCTTGTGGTCTTGAATTTGTCATCTAATTCTCTTGAGGGAGAAATGCCCACTGCAATTGGGGACTTAACTTCACTACAGAATCTATCATTGTCTTCAAATTCACTATCAGGGCCTATTCCAGATTCAATAGCAGCAATGCTGGACTTAGTCCATCTTGATCTGGGGTCTAATCAGCTAAATGGGACGGTTCCAAAGTTCATTGCTGGTATGAAGAAGTTGAAGTATTTGAATCTCGAGAAGAATAATTTTCATGGGGTGTTGCCTTTTAATGCTTCATTTATGACAAGATTGGAGGTGTTTAAAGTGGGTGGCAATGATAATCTATGTTACAACCATTCAACCGTAGCTGTGAAAGTAAAGCTTGGGATTGCTCCTTGTGATAAACATGGCTTACCCATGTCCCCTCCCCCAGCTAAGGATTCATCTGCCGATAGCTCAAGTGACAGCTCGGATGATTACAATGCTGATGATTATGCCGACCACAAGCAGGGGCATCATCATCATGGACCAAGTAAAGTTGTTCTTGGTTTTGCAATAGGGCTTTCATCAATTGTGTTTTTAATTATTTTCTTGGTTCTAGTCTCAAAATGTTGTAAATGAGGAGATATTGGCTTGGCCGATTGTTTAGGAAAAATTTGGTAGCAGTTAGAGGTGGGATTTGTTTATTTTACAGTATAGTTAAAAACCTAAAAAGAGATATAAAAGATTGAGTTTTGTGTATCCGATTCTTTGTATTACTTTTGCTGCCAGAGAAAGCTCGGGTTTTCTGCTTTCTTCTAAGCTATGGTTGCTTTGGGTTGTATTATTATCGTCAAAGACGAATATTGAATTATTTATTTATTGTTTTATGTGCATTTTCCGCCGCTGTGAGGTTTTGCCTTTTGACAATTTCCATTATTCAGCCTGTGTTGTCATGCCTTTTCAGTATTATTTTTTACTTAGTTCAAAAGTTATGTGGTTGAAATGCTTTTTAGGAACTTATGATACTTGTCAATGGATCTGAAACGTTTAAATCAGCAATCTTGTATCATTCCTACAGCATTCGGTAAAAAGCTTACAGCAGAGGAGGAGCTGCTACTCTGCCATCACTCTGCACTTTATTGAAAATTAAAGTTCATTGTTTATACATTTATAGCTTTCCCACAAACATATTAAAAGAAAAAGAAAAAAGAAAAGATTGTTTTGATCCACGTTTCAGTGGTTTGGCAGGATTGACATGTTCCTGTTGCTTAATTCCTAGCAATCTACATGTCGTAATTCCTAAAATTGAGCTTAGGAACTACATTTTGCTTGCTTTTTGCCAGTTTGAGCGAATTCATTCCCTTTGTTGCTTTGATTTTTTCCTATGGTTATTTGACATTATTTTGGCACTTATTAGTGCAATCCAGGTAATGAAATCTTTTTGCTTGAAAAGATAAAAGCTTGGAAACATGAACTACCTTACTTGCATTGTGAATCTGAATCAATTAGCATCTATAGATGGGAGTATAGCTCAAGTAAAATCTTCCAAATTAAGCCTAAAAAATTTATCAAAATTTTGAGGTAAGTACGTAATCTCTTGGAAACAAAAAAAAACAAAAAAACATAATAAACTCCAGATCAATGACCGTAATGACAAATCACAAAATGTCAGTATTTACAAAAATTCATGCAATAAACAGCATGTTACTCGTCGTCTTTATAGGGGGTAATCCTCAGGCACTTGCTTTAGGAGTTTCACCTGCATTTCAAATGCATCATATCCCTTCTTAGCATATCACGGATCCATGTGACTAAAGTCTTCATAGACGCCTGAACATTTGAAAAGAAAAGGTAGATGTGGTAAGGAACCATCATTACTCTCAAATTTCATATTACTCCAGAATTAATCTTTCTTCCATTCAGCTAATAAATATCATTTACATAAAATGTTTACTAGTTCGAACAGCTCACTTTCATAGCACCTTAAACCAATTGAAGTTCAAGGTGTTCTAAAACATAGATCCATATGAAGATGACATTGTTCACACAACAATTTCAGAATCATAAAATAGGTCCAACAGAAGATTTTAGACTTAGAAATATCAACAATGTAAAAGGAAGGGAAAAAAAATATATTATGCCATTCATATTTTAAATAGAATTCATAAATATGAGATATGTATGCATGTACAGAGAGATAATGCACACATGTCAGTCTGTGAAGGTTCGCTCCAACTGGAAAAGAAACAATACCTAAAGAAGATCTAAAAAAAAAAGTTCATAAAGTTATCACGAGACTAGAATATTGAAGGGTGATTAGGAAAAGAGGGGGGGAAAATGGAAAACAACTAGCAGACTAGATCAGCATATTAAATCCCAGTTTTGTCTGGTTTTGAATGATAAAATCAGGGGTAGAGGCAACATCATCCCACATTCAATCACATATTGAATAGTGTCCTCATAAAATACTGTTGTAGATAAGCAGGATAACAAATAAACCTAAGGAGCATTAAAACCACAACATACAACCCAAAAAAGATTTCCATTAGGAGGTGTGAAATGGCCAGCAAAGTTAAGACTAACCATCTCCAAAGCTCCTCTGATGACTCCACTCAAGATGTTGCAATAATACAAGCCTTGACAGGTGTCAGGAAGTTCAACAAAATCTACCAGTGGGTTATCTTCCAACACCAGCTGCATGTTGTACCCTCAGCATCCCAATTAGTCACAGTTGCAGTGCCTAGGAACATTTTGAACGAACCTGTAGAAGAAAGAACTGTCAGAGACTTCATTGATCAACTCAACATTTGAAGGAGTTTCTGAACTTCAAAGATTCACAAACACACCCCACCAAGTAAGAAACTAATTCATTGTAACTTCAGATTTTAATGACTATATCACAATGATTAGAAATTCAGCTTCCAATCAATATGTTGAGATGTTTCCATCATGCTCATTACATATATATTGCACTACGTACAAGAAGGCTGGGAGCGAAAAAAAATCACATAAGCCGGTTTTTAGAAAGAAAAAGGAACAACCCTCACTATTTCTAGTAAACCATCTTTCCAATTTTTGCTCATAAAAAACAATGAAATTCTGAAGCATACAATAGAATTCAACAAAATCTTTGATTCATTAGCTTATGCTAGAAATGCAATGGATCCCATATAAGATCAAAACTGCATAGTAAAATAAAATCAATCAACCTGCAAAGAAACAGAGAAGCAAAGGAATGAACATTTACACAGACCTTGGCAATGGCCTCAGCTGTTTCCTTGAAATCAACACATCTAGACACATTGGATTTTGCAAGAAACTCATCAATAAGCCAAATGCCAATGTTATAACCATAGTTGTCAGAATCCCGATCCGATCCCACCGATCCTACGATTTTACGATCCTAATTTACTAAAACAATCAATAAATAAAATCGATTCTAACCTGATTTATAATTATTAATATAATCGAAAAATAAATAAATTCTATATCTAAGTAAAATTAAGATATATACTAATAAAATATTTAACAATATATAAAAAATCATGGAAATAAAATTATAAATTGACATAAATCCCTCAAAACTAAAATAATGAAAAATTACATCTTCTAATCCCGATTTTATAAACTATGGTTATAACCCCTGCAATGAAAAAAGAAAAAAAAATCCTAAGTTTGATGGGTATATGCAAATAACAGAACAATAGTAAAGGAAAATAAGACATAAATTCAAAAAGTAAAAAAAATGAACAGTTACATCTGGTCTAGCTGTTTGTTGACTTCCTCAACCTCCTCCAGATCCGTGAGCAACTGACGAACGATCGCACCATAGGTTAGAGTGAAAAGCTCTGCATTTTGTTGATTACTATCTAAAACTAAATCAAAACTGTTGGAATGCTACAGTAAAATTAATAGGTTAGGTATGAATACAATTTTGGAAATTTTTTTTTTGACCTACCACTCGTTCAACTCTGGCAAAAATGGCATCACCGGATCATGGAGCGATGGGTGGCATTGAAGCCGTTGATCTCTAATTGTTAAACTTTGCTGCAAATTCGTTTAAGAACCTAAAATAAGCATTTTCAATAGCTCTAAAGATCCATACATTCTTATTCTTATACTTGTACAGCCAACAAAATCTAAAGAGATAATAAGCAAAAAAAATCTTCTACATCTTCTTTGGACGTGTACTTGGGTGAATAGAAAAAAGGGCAGGGCCAGGCAGGAGATAAGCACCAAAATATATATTAACGTGATATATAGTGAGTGATTTAAGTAAATTTGATGGAAGCAATACCGTTTTACTAGTAGCATGGCCGTATTTAGTCTTTCTCAGAATAAAGATAGTACAACTTTTACTCCATACGTGTTTTCCATTGACTTAGCCAAAAAAGAATTATTTGAAGATTCTTCACATTATACCAACATTTATTCTACTCTATTAAAGTTTCTAATAAATATAGTTTTAGGAGAAGGTGAGAATGGTGACAGTTGTTGGGCTGCGTTTCCAAGTTAGTTACTACTTGAAGTAAGCATTTCAAATTGCAAATTTAGCCAGTTAAAGCAGAAAATTAATGACAGGCCAAGTTTCTAACGAGTTCATCCAAGCCACACATAACAGTGGCTGATCCCCAGAATACTAGGAAAGCTTACAGACCAAACTTACCAATTCTATGCAGTGTGTAGATGGCCTTCAAAAATAGGTTCAGACAATGAAAGGCATTATATCAGGCTTTGGCTTAAGGAAATGGCTAAAAATTGCGAGGCAGGCAGATTTCACTAACCCAACATTCCACTGATCAAGCAGTTTTTGCAAAAACAGAAACCAAAAAGAATATTTTTCTTAGGCAAGTTTTCGGCCGATTAAACGGAAGCATGCATGAGACTGAGATGTATAAAAAGCAAACAATTACAATTTAAATGAGATTTATTCATTGCTGGACATGAAAATTCACCAATCTCAGAATTTTTATTTTTTTTAAAATTACGTTTCCGCATCAATCAGGAGATCAAAAAATTAAACAGAGAACAACAGAAGACGATAGTACACACAAGCACGCACTCCAGCAAAAGAAATGGAGGAATGATGCATGTCGCAGTGAACAAATTCAAATCAAACGCACGGTGAAACAAGCTCTAATTCAGCAGAGAACGCATTCCAACAAAAAAAAAACAGCTTACAAGGAACTCACTTAAAACTGCGTCGTATTGTAAGTTGTCTCACCTAAGGTAGCGGTGGTTTGAGTGGAGAAATGGCAACCGCCGGGGGCGACGGTCGAGGTGAAGGGAGCCGGGGCCTGACAAAGTTAAACGAACGGAGTTTGAGAGAGAATCGGATAATGGTTCCTTTTCTTCTAAAATAAAAATAAATAAATAAATAAAAATTTACCCATATTTTAAATTTACTCTTCCTCCTCCCTGCGCCAACATAAACGTAATAGGCCTCGCATCATTTTTCGCTTTTTCATTTATTTTCGCGCTTCGCTGTCGCACTTATTGCATGATACGCTGCCGTTGCTCGCTCGCGCTCGCGCTATTTATTGTTCACTAACCACTCACTAACACTTAAAACAACGACTAACACGCTAACGAAAAAACAAAAAAACACAACACGGTACACCAGCAACGAAACGAACACTTAACAAACAACACGCTCGAAAACAAAAACAAACAAAACAAACAAATAAAACAAAACAAACACATATTACGCAACACAACACACACTAAACTTATCAAACAAACAAACTAACGAAAAAGAAACGTAAAAAAAAAACACACACACACAAAAACGAAAAAAAAACTTAAAATAAACACACACAAACAACAAACAAACTAAAACAACAAACAAAACAAAAAAAAAAAACATTATATGATCAACCTTGGTTTCTCTAAATGCGTGACTGACTACTTACCACTACACCACAACAAATTTGTTTATGAATGATCAACAAACATTATTATTATATATATTATTATTAATATTTTAATATAAACGAACAAGAAACGAGCTTTAAACGAACGTTAACCGAGTTTGTTCATGAACACTAAACGAGCTTGTTCACGAACATAAATAAACGAACGTATACTTGTTCGTGTTCGTGTTCGTTTATTAAACGAACACTAAAATGTGTTCGTTTATTGTTCGTTTAATTTAACAAACGAACATAAACGAACGTAATTGATCTTGTTCACGAACTGTTCACCGAACGTACTAGTTCGTTTACACCCCTACTCCCTCCAACATCAGAATAGGTATCGATTGTACTTTTAAAAATAAAAATTATAATATAAAAAATATTTTTAAAATGTAAAAAATTATTTTGAAAAATTTTAAAAATATATTTTAAAATATATTTTATATAAATTAATTTTGCATTAGTGTCTTATTCATTTTTCTTTTAAAAAAAATTGGATAATTTAAATTTCTATATTATACTAATATTCAAATTTTGTTATGCTAAAATTATATTTTTCAGAGAGTAAAATAAATTTTTATAAAAAATGAAAACAAAGATCAGTTCAGTTTGCCAATTTCTGCCCCTAAATAATCCCTTCTTTGCCATATAATTTTTAATATATTTACATGAAGTTGCTCTATCCATCTTAAAACAAAATCCAATAATGTCACAGAATTTTCGCCCTCTCGTCAAGAAATCCCGCAATCAGCGCCTTAGCACCCTAACAGCTAGCCCACTCGCATAATGCTTAGAGGCATTGGACCCCAAGCTATTTAGAATAGGAAGAGTTGATTGAGGCAAATATACAAACAGTTTACGAACATAAGACTTAACCCAAGTATTATTGCTCTCTCAAAAAATACAAAGGAAAAATGAGGCTTCAGCACAACTCTACCAAGAAACACCTTACTCACACTAGCTCTCAAGCTCTCAAGTTGGCAAAAGATCCTCTTGGCTTGTTGCAATGCCCTTTATATAGACAATTTTTTTAATTATAAAATATAATGTATTTAATATATAATTAAATATATAATTTTCCATTTGTATTTTTTTTTCAATTTTAAGTGACGGTCAGCATCATAAAAAGTAATATCAAACTTTTAATAAAAGGCAAACAGTTCTTTTCGAGCAAAGAAAAATTTGCAAGTAAACGTTTTTTTTTTTTTCCAAAGCTAGTAATTTTTCAAGAATTTTAGACTAGTCTTATGATAACTTTTTATTTAAGTAATGATATTTATAATAAACTTTTATAATGATTTTTCATGATAACGGATGTGATAAGTATGAAAAGATAAAATTATTTTTTATTATTTTATATTTTTTAAGAAACATAATGAGTGAATTTTATCCTTCTATATTTGTCATATCAATCACTATGAAAAGTCACTGAAAGTATCATTATTCTTTTTATTTTAGATTAATCTTACACTAATTTTTCGTTATATATCATGCTGAAAGTATGCAAATCCTGTTGATAACAAGGAGGCTCAAACAAACTAGTAAGATGAGTTTGGGAAATTGTGAGTTCCATACTTTGGTATATGCAGAAGACATTTTTTCTGTACGCAAAACAAATATAGAAAGTACATAGTTCCGTTAATATGTTGTTCACATAGACTGACCATTGCCAACTTACACGCACCAGATCTACCAAAATAGCTCATTTCTGTCTGTATCAGATTCACCATCCTTCATATTTTCAGTGCAGTGACTGAATTCACCATAGTGGCCATCACCGCATGTTAACTGTGCTCCAAAGCTTACCAGGCATTTGTTGGTAAAGTATTAAGGATGTAGCCAAAGGGACCACGACAACCTTTGTACGGTTTTGATACTGAAAGCTGCAACACTTTCTTCAATATGATAATCCGGAAATATCATTACCTCCACAAATTGATGTTGCAACTATTCCCTCAACGGCTCAACCTGATAGCAATTCACCAGTAACCTCTGCAAGAGCATGATCCATCCTTGAAATGGTGGAACCGATTGGAATCTCTTAAAACGATCTCCCTTCCAAGCTTCTTAGAGATGAATTTACCCATCTCATGACAACCACTGCATATTCTCAGATTTTTGGTGACTCTTATAGTTTTGCCAGGTGGCAACTTCAATATTCCAAAAGCCATCGCCAACTTCTCGCTGTGCCCACAAAGGGCAAATCGTTTCTGCTTCTCATGTGCATTGATCAATGCATACTTCTTTTTGGAAGAATGACCTTGTTCTTTTATTTGCTTGTGCAAATCTTTTAGCAAGAAAGTAATATTTCTAGCTACAGGGTGATTAGTATTGCCAGAAACAAAGATAACAACCTCGCCCCTGATCTCAATCCAACTACAACATGGGTTCTTTTTTAAGCCACGCTTGTCTATCCTTTCCCGCAACTTTTGAACATCTTTCCATTTTTCGGCCTCGGCATAAATATTTGCTAGAAATATATAATGTCTTGTGTTTTCTGGTTCTAGCTCAAAAACATGCTCCGCAACTTTCCCTGCGAGGTTCACATCATGGTAAATTCTACACCCACAAAGTAGTGCTCCCCAAATTGTTGCATCGGGCTTAAGTGGCATGGTTTTTATGAATTTGTAGGCCATGGATAGTTTCCCCGCACGGGCCAGAAGATCAACCATACAAGCGTAGTGATCAAGGTTGGGTTCTATATAAAACTCATTCCTCATCATATCAAAGAATTTCCATCCCTCATCAAGTAATCCAGAATGGCTGCAAGCATAAAGAATGGAAATAAAAGAAATTTCATCAGGCTCAATACCTGCTTGCCTCATTTCCCTGAAGGCAGCAATAGCTTCACGCCCAAACCCATGCATGCCATATCCAGCAATCATTATTGTCCACGAAAAAAGATCCTTCGACACAATCTTATCAAAAGTTAATTTTGCCATGGCTAACGCACCACATTTTACATACATATCAACAAGTGCATTAGCAACAAAGGGATCTGAAGACATCTGATTTTTGAGCAAGTAAGCATGGACTTCACGACCTCTTTCTAATGCTCCTAGACTGGCACAAGCTGGAAGGATACAAGTTACTGTAACATCATCAGGCCTACAGTGGCGCTGCATTTTAATGAATAAATTTAGTGCTTCATTTGCAAGACCATTCTTTGAATAGCCTCCTATCATTGTATTCCATGATACAATATCCTTAGTGGTCATGTGCAAGAAAACAATTTCAGCATTTTCCATACTTCCACATTTTGCATACATGTCCATGAGAGCGTTACAGACAACCAAATTTGTTTCCATATTATTTTCCTTGATGTAGTCATGCACTTCCATGCCATATTCCAATGAACCGCTACAGGCACAAGCATGAAGGATACTTGTGACAGCAAAAACATCAGGATTGATGCCTTGTTTTCTCATTGCTCGAAACAATTCAATTGCTTCACCAGACAATCCTGCTCGAGCATATACTGCAATCATTGAGGTCCACGACACTATACTTTTTTCAACCATGTTCTCAAAAACACAAACTGCTCCATCCATGTCCCCGCATTTGGAATAAACATCCAGCATGGTATTATCAAAATCCATTTTCATGTCAAATCCAGTTTTCATAGCATAACTATGAATAGCTTTACTCAACCAAATGCTATTAATATTAGCACAGGCTGCAAGAGCAATGACCATTGTAGACAAATCAACACCAACTCCTCGGCTTAGCATCTCAATGAAAATTTTCATCCCCTTCTCAGCAAGGCCATTTACCACATATCCACTTATCATAGAATTCCATGATATAATATCTCTTTCACACATTCCATCAAACAGCTTCTGCCCGCTTCCAATTCTTCCGCACTTGAAGTAAAAAGCAATCAAAGAATTCACAACAATAGTATAAGAACCAAAACCCAGTTTCAACAGGTAAGCATGGGCCTTCTCACCCTCAACTACATCCCTCAAAGCTGCAAAACACTTCACAACACAAGAAAATGTATATGAATTCGCCTGAACTCCCAGCTCTAACATTCTGTAATACAGACATACACTGTCCTCAAAACAACCAATCTTTGCATATGCATTCATCAAGAAATTCCAAAGAAAGACATTTTCACTTGCAATTTTGTCAAAAACCCTTCTCCCTTCAACCAAATCCCCACAACTTACATACATAAACACAAGTTTGGAACCCAGAACACCACCAATTTGGATACCATTAGCATTAATAGTGGAATGAACATTCCTACCATTATCAAGTGACTTTAGGTCGGCACATAATTGCAACATAGAACAATAAGTTCGTTCATCAACATCCAATCTTTTACACTGAGATAACAATTCCATGGCCTTTTGAAGATTACCCATTTCACAAAACTTGCCAATTTCCACATTGCAATCTAGAGAATAATTTTTTCGGGTTCCATTGGCAGACAATAGGGTTGCTTTAGCCCTAAAAGAATTAGAGAAATTGCTTCCACTCGAGGTAAAAGGAGAGGGTTTTGAAGATGAGTTCTTGGGGAAAGTCTGAAATTTGTCATTTTTTAGTGGTCTTTCTCCACAATCATAAACTAACGGAGAGACCCATAAGCTTATTGAGGATGCTTTCGCCATTGACAACAAGGGTTTTACCTTTCATTTCCAATTTAAACAGAAAAAAATGGCGGGAATATATTCATTACCCACCACTAGGCCACTCCGGAGTCACCGGGGTGACGAAATTACAGTAGCACTTTTAACTTTTAAGTACTAGGGGTGCGCGTGGCATAACGCGCTCCGACAGTGTGTTCAACTGTTTGTGCAAATGAACCCAATGTGGACACACCGGGGTCAGAATTGTGGTCTAAAATAGTATGATCATTTTTGGGTCAACCAGAATCTAAGTCATATATTCGGAGGAATTTGAGACTCTGCGTTTTTGACAGGAAATTATGGGCGAAGTGTTTTTCTGTTCTCAGTCTTTGATGCTTCACTTGCCATCTTTCTCTGCTTTGAGCAAAACGAAATTTGGAAGTCCAAATGTTTCTCTCAAAGGTACAAATCGTTTATTGAAAAGTTCTACTTTTTAAGAGCACTATTCCCCGGTAGCCATGTTTATAATCCTCAGTGATTGTATAATTTCTCTGCTGATAAATATCTTCCTGATAATCTCAAGTTAATTGATGGCAGAATTTTCGGGTCCTCAGTTCTTGAGTTAGACTGGGTTTTTCTCAATCATTTCTTTGTTGAATCCTTCTTCGAGTCCTATCAACATGGATTTGTGGTGTCGATTGGTATTTTACATAATGGTTCTTTGTGGAACTGATGGGGAGAGTCTAATTGATTAGCCTTACAGTTTGTCACGGGATAAAGGTGAAGTTTTTGGAGATGGAACTGATTCTGTTTGGGGATGGGAGGAACAGTTCCTTCTTTGCTGAGGTGAAAATTGCAATTTGACACTAAGAATTCTGTTTGATTCTGTTTGGTGATGGGAGGAACATTTCCTGGGATTTGAGTTTCAGTGTGTTGTTGTAGAAACATTGGAAGATTAATGAAGAACCCTAGCAGATACATGTAAATCTGGGGCATGTCCCCTCTCTCCCCTCCACCTCGTTCCTCCCAAAATGATAACCGAACTTTTTAGTGTTGTCTGATCAAAATAAATATATATGTGAATATGTTTCCTCAATGATGGACCAGGTTTCAAGAATTTAAAACTTTGAGCTAAATATTTTAGTGATGTCAACAAAAAGGAAAAAATGATGAAATTTTGCATGGCTGCAAGAAATGATGAATATTAAAGTCGTGTGGTTTAGAGAATGCTACCATCTTTCAACTCCAGAGAAATTGGGAGGTTGTGGACTCTTGAATTACAAATTGTGTAATGCAATCATTTTCTTAAGAACTTTCACATGTGATTATCTTTATCTTTTGCCTCAACACGATGAAACACTTCATTAAATTGGGTTTAACAAATCTTGGTATGTTTGTCTCTCATGATGTTAGCTACATGTTGCTTTATTTACTTGATTACTTCTAGTTAGCTGTTATTACTCTGCAAATTAGATCATGCTTATTTACTACTTCTATGCTGCCATTCTGACATCTCCAATGGAATTTGGTAAATAATTAGTATTGAATATGAGCTATTATCCATTGAAACTAAGGTATCATCTCTTGATGCAGCTTGTTGAATTTGGCAGAGATTACTGATCCCTCTACTAGGGGTCTCCATTATCCAGTTGTTTCTAGCAAGCAAGCTGATGGTTATAGAAAAGGTGCATCTCGTCAAAGTTTTGGCCAAGGAAGAATAACAAAAGGGAATGAGAATAAGGGAAATCAATCTTCCAAAAATCCAGAAGAGATCATTTCTCTTTTTAGAAAAATTCAGTCCTCTGTCTCGAAAGGGTCAGTGAGTTCAAAGAAGAGAAGTTCCAAGATATCTGAAGCCGGAAATGTGCCCTCCGTGGAATCGATTTTGGAGGTTCATCAATCAAGAGCAGAAGTGAAAGGTATGGTAATGGTTGCTTTTTTTTTTTGAAGAAAAGTTTCCTGGCTGTTAGCCTGTTAGTGCAAAACAATTTTAGTCCATTCTGAGCAGTACTTCTAAGCGTGCACAAGAAACACTTCTTTTCTTTTGGTTGATGGATATGCATGTCAGATATTCCTTTGTTGGGAAATGTGCCATCTTAGTTTCTAAGGGGACCTATGCATACTTAAGCTGCGTACTCTCTAAATATAATCCCAATGTGATGCTCTATTGTGTACGTATGAAAAGATACCGAAACAAATAAAAAACTTAATCCTGTAAGGTAGGAGTGGCAATCGGGAGGGAATTGGTGGAAATTTGGTGGAATTTAAATAGGTAGTAAATTATTAAAAGTGAAAAATATAATTCTCATTAAATTTTGGAGTTAAATAGGAATAGGGTGACAATTGGGAGGGAATAGGTGAGAATTGAGAGGGATTTAAATGAGTGAGGAATTATTGATAATGGAAAATGTAATTCCCATTCAATTCTGAGGTTAAGAAAAAATGAAATTTAATAGAATTGAAATTTCTCAATTCCCGTTAAAATATAAACGGTGGCCGCTAATGACTGGGCCAACCGATCGGATGCGGTTGGAGCCGGCCAACAAGCAGTCTCGTAGTAATATATAAAAATATATTTAAATTTTAAAAATAATTAAATTATAATTAATTATAAATTTTTTAATATTACTCAATAATTACTTATTAAACTTTTCTTATTGGGACCTATGGATATATCATAACCTACCTAATAAATTCTTATCCTATTAACATTCCTTCCATTTGTTCTTAATGGATATTTTTAATGAGTATAGAAAACTCAATAACTCGCATCTCATGGAGTACCCATTAAAACTATAGAAATATTACCACATTGAGATGGGCATGGGATTTAATTGGATTGAAATTGCTCAATTTTTATTGAATTCCTATTAAAATTTCTCATTAGAAATTAAATGGTGACCGTCGATAGCCTGACCACCACCGGCCTATTGGCCAACAGACCACCAACTGCTGTCGGCCGACCAGTGGGTAGCTACTAAGGATCGGACTACCCACTAATGATCATGATAGCTACTAATGATTGGACTACCCACTGGCCAACAGACCACCAATTGCTGTCGGCCGGCCAGTGGGTAGTCCGATCATTAGTAGCTATCATGATTTTAAAATAAAAAATAAAATTTATTTATTAATAATATATAAATATGTTAAAACATTAAAAATAATTAAAATTATTATTATTTAATGATTATTTAACATTACACAATAATTATTTAATAATTACCCATTTGACTTTTTCTATTAAGACTTATGGGTACCTCATAACCTACTCAATAATATTATTTCTAATAATAGCCCTCTTATTTATTCTCAATAGGTATTTTTTAATGTGTATAGAAGTCCAATAACTCCTATCCTAATAGGTACCCATTAAAACTATAAATCTATTGTCACTTCTACTATAAGGTTTAGTAGCATAGGCTAATAAAAGCAAATCCAACTAAAAAATTTAACCTAATTTTAGAAGTTTATGCAATTTTCAATTTTGGTTTTTTACAACGCTTTCGTAGAATGTATGCAACTTGGTCTTTTGTTTCTAATGCATTCAAGTATTATTTTATCAAAACTATCATTTTCATTAACTTCTTTATTATTTTCAACTGTATATCGTGGCCTTTCTTTTTGTTGTCAAAGATAGCCTCACTTTTAGGAAAAATATAATATTTATACCTTTGTTCAACTTTGAGCTCCAAATTCATTTCCTTTTGAATTTTCATTAACTCTTCCTTCATTATAGTTATCCATCTTAAATCTCTTGCAATATTTTTATAACCTATAGGCTCCTTCACAACAATGTTATATTTTTCATAATTTTTTTTTTTTTAAAATTAGATGTGATACCCTCAACTAGAAAATCATGACTGAATTTATAACATGCTCCTCCTCAATTCGTTTAGGACTAACTCCATGGAATTCAACATTTTTTACTTTAAATTTATGAAATAAATCCAGCTTCTCATTCTAATTTTTGACTTTAAATTTAACCTACTAATTTTGTGAAAATTTTGCACCAACTTGTGACTATTCAAGACAAAAGCTTTTCCCTTTCATTTTCAAAGCAAATAATTCATCTCCATTTGGATTATATATCAATAAATTTTATCTTTGAAAAGAATAGAATGATTTTTCTCATACAATTGTCCAACACTTAAAAGATTTTGATGAATTTTTAGTACAAATAGCACATCATGGATAATCTTGACTCTTGAATCAGTATCAACAGTTATATTACTTTTACCTTATACCTCAATAAAATCTCTATTTCTAATTCTAACTTTGGACTTATATGTTTTATCAAGCACCTTGAGAATTGACTCATCATATGTCATATATATGTACAATCACTGTCAATTAGCCATGCTTCATTACTGGTATTGTCTGCAAAACAAGATATTACAAATAATTATTCTTCTTATTGATCAACCACTTGAGCTTGTAGTCCTTACTACTTATTTTTGTATACTCTTTCCATGCATCCCTTCTAATTAGAATATTTGCAGTGAATGTTTAGTATAAACCAACAATACCTTTGTGAATGGTTGGTTTTCTTGTAATACTGATATATAGAAAATCTTTCTTTCCTCTCCTTATCTTCATTGCTTTTATCTTCCTTCTTGTTCTTTTTGTTCTTTTGTTGTTTTCTAGATTTGTCATCTTCCCTTATTTGGAAAGAACCTTCTATAATCTCTTCCTTACTATAGCTATTCTTAACTCTTGTGCTCGTAATGCACTCACGTACTCGAAAGAACCTTCTATAATCTCTTCCTTACTATAGCTATTCTTACCTCTTGTGCTTGTAATGCACTCACGTACTCCTCTAAAGTGATTTGAGAAAAATCTCTTGAATCTTCAAGAGAAAATATTTTTGCTTTAAATCTTTCAAGCAAACTAATTAGGACCTTTTGTACTACCATTTGATCTAGGACTTGTTCACCAATTAGTCAGATTTTTGTGGACAGCATTCAAGAGTGTGTTTTAATACTCTTTAATGTTTTCCTTCTCATTCAACTTTAGAAGTTCAAACTCTCTTTTTAGATGTAATACTTGCATTTATCTTGTTCTTTTATTGCCTTAGAAAGCTTCTCATAAAGTATTCCAAGCCTTTTTTGCAGTATCACAAGTGATAATTCTAATGAATAATTCATCGAAATTACTATGTGAATATAAATTAATAGTTTATATCTTTTATTTCTTTCATCTCTATGCTTTCTCATTGGAGCAGTAGTAGGATATTCAGACAATGGTTGTTGTTCACTTTCAACCATTTCTCAAAAATTAATAACTTTCAAATATAACTTCTTTTAGACAGCCCATATTTGATAGTTTTGGCTACTGAAAGTTAGATTATTAGAAAGAAAATTATTAAGCATGGTATTTAATTCTTGAACTTGGAAAAAAGGTATCTCACTTCACTCTTGTGTGTGTGTGTGTGTGATACAAGCCCTCAAGATCGAGAAAGTTCTAATACCAATTTGTTGGATTTTCTTATGACAAGGTTTAGAAACAACACCAAAATAGTTATGTTAGTTAAGGATGGCTTAACTTTCATTGATCAACACTCTATTTCTATAATGATTTGTAACAGAATTTACATAATTATTTGCTAAAATATTTCAACTAAACAAGTTAATATAATAAAAAATCTAATCTTAATAAATAAACAATTAACATACTACTCAAATAACATTTTAAAAATAGTTGTCAATATAACTAACTTATTCATCCGTGACAAAAATAAAAAATAAAAAATAAAATCAAACTAATTAAGAAATAAAATTGCAGGTAAAATGTTTCAACTCGAATAGAAGTAGATTATTAATTGCTCATGAGTTATAATAAAGCTTCATTAGGAGGTTTTGGTAATCCTCGAAAGATCTAGTTCATACATTATATATGTCCTTGTTTACCTTGTACCAAAACAGTGAACTTCAAGCTGTGTGACTTAATTTTTTTTTTTTTTCAAAGTGCAGTCACTAGGAATCATTACACATGGATTATTATTGATATGAGCTGCCAAATCCATGCATAGTTTGAAGAAGTTTCTGGGCTGTGAAACTTAGGATTGCTCCTATCTAACTTAGTTCATCCAAATATGCAACAATTGCAAACAATAAAACACTAAAAGGGCAGATATTGGTTGAGCCAACTAGAGTTTGACAATGTGATTTCTATTTATACTGCATAATGGACAATTTTGGTGTTCAATTCTGTTCATGCCAACTGAAATTTTCACCTGTTTTCTAGGGAGAGCTGCTACAAAAGAAGGGAATAATGTTTTGGCTCGCCAGAAAGGTTCACCTAAGAAGGAGCAGAAAGCCAATGACTCATTCTTCTTGGACACCAAATTAACTCGTCCGCCATCTAAGTTTGTAAGGAGGTCTCCAATCCCTCCATCAAATCAAGGACTCAAAGTTAGTCTTAGAAATGAAGATCTACCTGCCAGAAACGATGATGAGAAAATGAAAATTCCTGAATTGAAAGAAGCAGCTTTGCAGAAAGTCCAGGCACTGAAACTTCCAGAGCTAAAGGAGCTCGCAAAATCTAGAGGAATTAAAGGCTACTCAAAACTGAGGAAGGCTGAATTGGTGAAATTGCTAGTCACTATTTAATTTTGCTGGTTTTGTGAACAAATTGCACGCTCAAACTTGTTACTCCATCTAGCATTCAAATTTAACGTTCTAAATTTATTTTTAATCTTCTGTTTGTCTTTGTAGAGTTTCTTTATGTAAAGAATTTCTTCTTTTCAGAGGACTGGCGTTAAGAATTAATTGCAAAAAATGATTTCATGTCTGTCCTGTCCTTTTCTTTCCGGCACATTTAATCTAAGATGAAAACACAGAGTGCTGCAATTCACAAATTCAAGTGCCAAAATGAAATTCATTCAGCAATTAAATTTTTCCATACCAGCACCAAATCATAAAGATTATTAAGTTTACGACTTGAAGTTCATGCGTCAGAAAATCCCTCCGAATTGAAGTTCATGCACCCAAAAGTCCTTCATTCATATAATGTAGATTGGACATGTAACCTTGATTAGTTCAATGAACCTTATCTAAGTTGATAACTCAGCATAAAATGTTAAATAGAACATGGGAAGGTACATTTTTGAGCATATAAATATTTGCAACAAGTTGACAAACAGAGCTTAAAATGTCACATACAACATGGGAAAGCACATATTTGAGCATAAAAATATTTGCACATACACAACTTGGAAAGCACCAAGCAGAAAGGGAAGTGGACCATTTGGCTGCTTAGCAACTGAAAAACAAAATCATGGTTGATGCCAAAACAAAGGGTCACAAAATGTCCGGCCTCATATGGAAGCCAAAACCGTGGAACTTTCAGTAGAACTTTCATACTTCAAAGTGTGGAGCTCTTGACAGCATGAGACTTGCAACTCAGTGGAGGCAACTGGGGGAAAAATTGCAACCTTCGAATTTTCTTACAATGCAAGAACTCAAGAAGTAGAAGAAATTTTTACGCACCGAATTGAATCTACTTGTTGTATATGGTCAAAACATATTTACACGAAAAAACCATGGTAGTACAAATGCCAGTACTAAGCATGCCATCAAGAAGTTACACAATGGTTGGCCCTGCCAACATCCTCTTCTTTCTGGTGAGGTAGCAGCACCAGCGGCTAATCCATTTTCATTCCACTCTTCCATGAACCTACTATCACTGACACCAGTGACATTTTTGGCCGTTTCCCCACAAATTTCACATAATCTGCATAAATGAATAGTGGAACAGCTTAAGCATATGGTATTAGATGTATTTCATAAAACCTAGAAGCAGTTTTAACCAATTCTGCATCCAAAACTAAAACTTCAAACATAGCGCACACAGAAAGAGGAACTTTGGCACTGAACTATGTAACTTCATCTTGAGTTCTACATCCCAAAATTTCTTTCTGTGAAAGCAAATACCACGGAGCATCATAAAGGCACTCAGGATTGTTGGTAATATACTATCACACGCATCCATTGCATTTCGTCTCTGAAAACGAGTTTGTATTTAGAATGGCCAGTGCTAAATTTATCAAGTTTCTCCCCCATTTTCATTCAGTTATGATGAATGAAACTAGTTATGACCGAAAAAGAGTTAAGCAACCAAATCTTTCAGGTCCCTGAAATTATACTGCCCAAAAATATTAGCAAATAATAATGATAATAATAATCTCTCCAGCTGCAAGAAACTAAAATTATACTGCCCAAAAATTCAATTTCTGTAAATACAAGAAACCAAAATTATAACCGTATCACAGAAAATCACTTCTAAAAGTACTAATTTTTATAAGAAAAGAAGAAAAAAATGGATCTTTGAAAAGATCACTACCTATTTCCTTTGAGCTTGAACCAAGCTTCAGCACAAACTGAATGAGCGAAACCAAGTTCCCCTCTGCAGCCACATCCGAGTTCAGTGAGATCCAACACATCTTTTTCATTTTCAAATCTACTCAAGTGGCATATTCTGCACAATCTTTGTCTGTCCGTTTCCATCTTCCCACACTTGACATTATCCACGCAAGAATACTGATCCTCTTCACCCCTCAACCCATCATTCAATCCCTTCTTTATCATCAACCCTTTTGACTTCTCATCAAAATCTCCACTTTTACCCCCTCTATCTTCAAAAGTATTCTCATCCCTTATTGTGATTCTAGTTTCTTGCTCAGCTGAAATTCTTGAATTTTCGCTGCCAATGTTTTCATCAGCCAATTTCCTTTCGTCCATTGTGGGATCAAAGTTCCAAAAATGTGATGAACACAAAACGGATAAACAGGATAAAATTTCAAGTCCGTTGCAGATTGGCTAAGGTGGGAACAGTATATACAATGAGTAGCTTGAGTTTGAATGCAAGGATTGAAAAGTGGGAAAGTGACAGTCGGAACAAAGATGAGGACACAAAGATAGTGAAGCTGCAGACAGAGTTAAACTTTAAAGACTCCTTGTAGCATTAAAACTCGAAAAGAAATTCTGGGTGCAGGCTCTTTTACCACCAAATATCCTCTTTTTACATATGAGGAAAAAAAAACGTTGTAACTCACCGCCATGGTTGATACCATCACAATCCTTGTTCCAAGTGGAGCCCTTATCTGAAAAATGGAAATATGCAGGAATTGGAACTTTTGACTATGACACTTTCATAATTATACGGTCAATATTCCATTTTCGACCATAAACATCTCCTCTTTGAGGGTACAAAGACGATAAATCGTCAAAGTAAATCACAAGTGGAAGTATTAAAATATGGGATTTTTTATATTTTTAAGATCAAATAAAGAAATTGACAACCAAAATTGCTCATGTTCATGATTGTTAAAATTTTCGTAAAATTTAGACAGAGTGGTTCGTTTTTCTCCCCTACCAGGCTGTCTCGCCATAAGATTTGTCTATCCGTTATATCGTTATTATTTATGCATGCAATTCACACTATGCAAAGTTTGGATCTCATATATGATAAGCACGATACAATAATCTTCATTCAAAGATTGTGCTGTCTCCCAAATTTTCGACTGGAATAATGTGCATTTGCTGATTTGCTTTTTTAAAAAAAAAAAAATTTAAAAGTGTAATTGTGCATAATTTCTTCTCTTGTCACTGCCCTAATCAAGTGGTTTTCTTGGAGATTGATTATTATTAAACATATTTTTCACAATAAATATAATTAGCGAAAAATTGTTATCTTTAAATACGTATTAACAATGTCAATAATAAAATATAAAACACCAATACTAGTGATTTTTTTTAAAAAATGATGATATTGACATTTAATTAACTATTACTAAGTATTATTAGTACTTATTTTTTGTATCAAAAGTACAATAACCGTACAATTTTATGTTTTTAATAATGAATAAAGAAAACCTATAATAAAATTAAGGACTCGTTTGGTTGGAGGGAAAATAAAGTTAAATGAGAAAATAATTTTTTAGAATTTATTTGTGAGGAAAATGAATACTTTTCTAAGGAATTTGAATGTTAGGAATTTAATTGTGAAAATTCTAAATACTTATCTATGTTTAGATAGAATAAGAATATTTACTGAAAAGTTAATATAATAATGAGTCATAAATATATTTGAAATATAATTTTTTTGGCATCTATATCTATCATATTATTCCTTTTATTTTATATTAATGGTAGAGACAACTCTTTTTAGTTTTTTAATCAAAATATAATTTGAAATTTATGAATTTTGTCAATTGTAATATATAACAATATTTAAACAAAAAAAATACTTTTGTAATAATATTTTTAGGTACAAACATATCTTTATAGTTTAGAAAGAGTTTATGTATTAGTACTATCACAATTAGTGTTTATACTAATAAATAATAAAAATTAAAAAGAATGTATAAAAATTAAAGAAATAAAAATATGAATAAAATATAAAGAATTAGTATAATAAAATTAAAAAATGTAAAGAAAATTAAAGAAATATAAATACGAAGGAAAATGTGAAAAAGGTGATTTTAATAACAAATGTATATATGAGAGTTAAAAGAGAAAAAATAGATGAAATAAGATTGAAAGTAAAAAATATGCCTATTGAACTAAAATCTTTAAAAAAAAAAAAGCAATCAAAATAACGACTTTTAGTAAAAAATCAGAATTTTGAAATATTACACTTATTTTCCTTGCTTTTAGTAATTTGATTGTTTTTTCAAAAAATTTAAAACTAAAACAACATAAGAGAATAATCAGATTACTTTTCTAGATTAACTAAACACTGAAATTTAAAAATAAAAAAATAAATTACTTTCTAAATTAAGATTTCCTGCCAACCAAACGAAACCTAAGAAATAATAAAATACCGGAATCATCATAGTTGTCATCTAATTTCGCTTTCATGCCTTTGGTTTCCCTTTTTTATTTTATTTTATTTTTTTGGGGTGGAATTTCATGCTTTGACATTTTTTTATTTAAAAAAAAAAGAGAGAGAGAAAATAAAAAAATGTTGTCACTTGACATTTATTTATTTATTAACTTTAACCCTTGGTTCTGCTTAAAAGCTTGGTCAACTTCCAGTTTGAGTGGTTATCTTATCTACTTTGGCTTCGGACATTCCAAAGTAGAGTCGAAGGAACTCAGCCACATTGGATAAGTGGAAGACAACAAGACAATGACTTCTCTCTTCTCCCGTTCCTCTCTTTACAAATTCTAAGGTCAATGCTTTCGGCCGAGTCTTATTATGTATAGAATTAATTTTTCTTTCTTTCTTTTCTTTCTTTCTTTTCTTTTTTCAAAATTTAGGACATTATATGTTGCTCTTTCGTTCCAACAAAAAAGTCATTTTTGATGAAATATAGTATTTTTTTAGTTATAATTAATCGAAATTTTGATGCATATTCATGCAAAAAATTTAATGGTAACAAAAATTCCCAAAACTGTTTAAACCATTTCGTAAATGTTATTTTTCAAATAATGTTTGATCGATTATGTATTAATTAATATTAGTTTAATGTTATCAATAAAAAATTTACCGATATCACTTTGTTTCTTTTTGCTTAAGTTTTTTTGTTCAAATTGTTTTGCTGTACAACATATTTAATATATTATTAAATACATAATTTTTTTTTATTATTATTACTTTTTAAATGTATAATATTAATAATCATTATTAGTAATAATAATAATATAGAGACTTTTTTTTTAACAAAGAAAAATCTAGAACTTAACTTTTTTTCTTTTTTGGGGGGACCGATGAAGTACAACTATATTGTTGTTTTGGTCAGTTGAACTAATATATACTTGAGATACATCTAGAAGCCTAAGCTATTACATTTCCTGCAATCAAAAGATTAAAATGCAGTTGTTAAACATCATTTTTGGTAGGTAGATGTCTTGCTTTCTAATTTTAACGTTTGTTATGTTTTAAATTTGAAACATCTCTTCTTCTTTTTTTTTTTTCTTTTTTAGTTGTGTTGGAAAAAAAATTCTTGTTTTCATAATTATAAGCCACATAGATTACGATTGATATCTCGGAAATAGTGAGTAAACTTAGTCACTAGTAATAGTTGAAGTTTGTTTTGCCACTATAGTCAGTGATATCAATTTTTTTGTGCAGTTTTTTTTTATAGGCTAGAGTTAGCATAATATACCCAGTTTGGTATTGGTAGTGTCGGTTCCTCCTTGGTTATGGTCAAAAGTCAAGAAAAGCAAATAGCCTCATTTTGGGGACTAAACTTGTATAGTTAGCCATTGCTAATAAACTTACTACTATTAAGTTTAAAAAAAAAAAAAAAAAGCCACTTCAATTTGATTGATGTGGGTTTTCTTTTATTTATATGAGGGTAAAAATAAATTGAAACTTTTTTTACCTCTTAAAAATTTGCTATATTAAATTATTAAATAATGAAAGGCAAAGACTTGTGCTTCAATTAATCAGATCCGCGTCATTAATATATTTTAGAGATTGAAAAAAAAAAACAAACTAAACTGATCGTTTCTCTTTCCCAACAACAGATAACTTATTGAAGTGGTGCATTGAAAATTTGAAATCTCATTTCCAATTACTTAAAAGAAAAGAAGGGTTACAATTCAGGAAAAGTTATATATATATAAAAAAAAAAAAAACCCCCACAATTCAAAACTCAAAATGCCATTTTCAATTTGGGTAAATCATTTCAGGTGCCCCTTAACTTTGACCCATATTTCATTTGTTATATAATTTGATTTAATTTTGTCTAATTCAAAAAATCATTCGAAATTGAGACACACGATTAGTCAACATGTGAGAAATATATATAGTTTTAAAGGGGTAGTGGTAAAAGACTTTTGAAAAAAAAAATTATCCGAACATACTTGGGCCTCACTAAATTTTTCCTTAAGAAAAATTGTGCTTTTTGTTCATTACTAATGGACCGTATCTCTTGTGTAGTTTACAAGCTATTACATAGGGACGAAATTTACCTAATGCGCACTCTTAGTAGCGGCTGCGAGTTCCTTAGTAAAAAAAAAATTTGTTTTTAGTTCATTACTAATGGACCGCATTATTAGTAAGTGAGTAACAAAAGAAAAGGAGAAAAAAAGATGAGCCTTAATTTCATGAAATCCACATGTTAAATTAATTTTATTCCACTTTTGCTCTTAAGAGTATACATTTTCACATGTTGAGCACGGTGGCTATTAATTTTTTCTAATTTTTAAATTGGATAATAAAGTTAATAAACTAAATTGATTTTTTTTTTTTTTTGGGTTTGGACGTAAGGGATGAAATGAATATACAAGTACAAGTTGAGAGTCGATTGAAGCAATATAAGTTTTCAATTTCCTTCCCCAGTGCATGATTGGTGGACAGAAGTAAATGCCAGAGCAGTAGCGATGAACATCAAATGGATAAACTTTAAAGCCAAGTCGCCTGCAATACTTTAATATGTAAACAAATACATTGCATTGCATTGCATGTCATATGGGACTTTGCAACTTGCATTGCAGCCAAATGTGTGTTCAAATAAAAGACCATCACAGCCCAGTTGGGACATCCTGTTTTTCTGAGTCTTCAGTTCTCATGATGATGGTAAGAATTTCTTATGCTGACAAATGCTCTCTCCAATAATAACAAATGTACGTACAACTACAACTAGACAAATAATTCATGTACAGATATATATGTTAAGGTTCCAGACATGATCCTGACTAAATTGCCAATCCCCTGGCTGTCCCCCCCTATCTTCTACTTCCACACACAGTTCCATGCGTCTTCACACATTTTGTTTTTATTTTTTTTAATATATATTGGGATATGGAGATCTTGTAAGATTTTTTCTATGTTATTTTTTTTTATAAAACAATCAGGGTATATTATATCTACCTTTCTTAAAATCTGGCTTCATTACTAGGTTTCATTACGAAGCTTTCTCTTTAACCATTTCACAGTTAGGCTTTTATGATGACATTTATGAAATGACTAAAAAACTTGTTAAAAATATGAGCATAAAGTATTTTTCAAAATAAATAAGAAATGAATTAAAAACATTTATTTTAAAAATATGTATATGTTAAATATAATTATAAATAATACTACAACACAAATTTAACATAAAAAAAAAAGTGAATTCAACACCATTTTTTTTTAGCCTTTTGGTTATTTTATAAAGTTTGTGACAAATTGACCAATTTTTGAATAGTTAAAAAAGGGGACAATAATATTCTCAAACTTTAGTAGGCAATTCGTGATAAAACCAAATTTCGAGGCAGGTAAATATAAGTTAACCTGATAATTATGAACCAAAGCTATCTTTTAAAACACATAGTCAATTGGGCACAGAAGTAATTATTTTACTTGAATAAACCAAGTTCTTTAGTATTAAATGCATCATAAAAGTAGTTTGCCTGTCGTTTTATTTACTAATAACAACAAATAAGTTAAACTCAATTTCGGCAAAGTAGAAATGGTTGTAAATGAACAAATCTGGGGTATGTATGAATTGCATTTTTAAAATGTATTTTTCAAATTTTCAAAATACTTTTATGCTTTTTAAAATAATTTTTTATTTCACAATCACTATTTCAAAAAATATAAAATATATTTTAAAATACAATCCAAATAAATTTTTTAATCTAAAAAAGAATTAAATAATAGATAGCTGAACATGAATTCTCTTCATTCATGTTTGATTAATTTGATGGTTAACTTGGGAAAAAAAAAAGTCTACAATATAATTAAAAGTAATTAATATTATAAAATTTTACAATTGCACAATCTATCCAACAATCTAAACCTATGACCGAAAAATCAATCCCACTTCAAATTTAATCCCACATAGAATCTTCATTGCTAAAATTCCTAACGCAAGGCAATATTCATTCTGGTACAAGGGTTGTTAAGTCGTGTCCAAAAATGATTATCATCGAAATTGCAGGGCAGAAAATGTTGATTGAAAAGTCACACCACTAGTAAATCAGTCTTTGTAAATGCATGTGATGCACAGTGAAACCAACCAAAATTACACTGTACATCCAACTCAAAGCGGCCGACTTCTTTTCTCCAAACTTCCAAACTGGAAGGACCTTCATTTCCTTCCATTCACATTTTGTCACATTGCGTGTTTAGTTAAATGATGGAAAACGTGTTATTATCAAATTATGGACCCACATTGATGACACAATTCATGGCATTTCAATGTTAAGATAACCTCTATATAACCTATGCTTGTTTTTTTAGCAAATCCCAGAGGTCACAGTGTAACATTGTTGTGGTTGTCTTCTATCAAAATGAAAAAAAAAAAAAAAAACCCATATGAATTAAGTTGAGAGCGTATTATACAATATGACTTTGGAATATTATTTGGATTTTGTATTTTAAATTAGCAATTATTAAACAAGTTTAATAACCAATTGGTCACATTGGTATAATACCCAAATGGAAGAGGATCGAATGTCCCTTCTGCTCTTCCCACCTTTTTCCTATGATAATTGATGTACATAAAAGTTAAACTATAAGAAGTCTCCTTTTCTATCTAGTGATTCAGGAAAAAAATGAAAATAAATTAATAGTTTAGTGTTGTCAAAACCACCACATGTCGAATAACTGCTATTAAGCCACCAAATTTTGACAAGCCCACTAGAATTTAGCGTAAAGTGTCAAACTTTAATAACTTCAATAATTAGGCTCTCTAGGTACGTCCACCTGTGGCGTGTCATATGTCGTGCCAAGTTGGACAATCTATGATACAAACTTTATGTTGGACTTATCCACAAAATGTGGAACATACATTCACCTACACAAAGTACGATCTAGGAACATACATACATTCAGCTACAGAAAGATGGACAACGAAAGCTTTTCGTCTACAACAGGATAGGAAAAGAGCCACACGTCCTGTTAACCATCTTCCACCTCTGCAGTATGAACAAAAATGCCGGAAGTAAATATTTGATCCAAGGATGGATCCCAACTGGAGATTTTGAAACAAAGTTTTACAGGATAATTGGGAATTTAGCCATCCACCATGATAATAAAAAGAGGCAATAACAGAAAAAGCAGGTTACCATCTATCGCTTCCATGTTGTCTTCCTTATAAACACCTAGAGGTGAGCCTCGGACAGATAGAAGCATCTCCCCATGCTTAGGAAGCCGTTTAGTTTTGGGTGTCACACCTAAAGACAGCCTCTGGTTACTCACCTGCAGAAATGAGGTTTTATTAACAACTTAAAATATCTCATTTCCACAAGAAGGCAAAAGGCAAACTCACTATGCATGCACCTTTAGAGAACAAGTAAAATAACTAATGGAAGATAGATCAGCAGTTCAGTGCCACCTTTCTGCATTATTTTGCAAAAGTTGTTATTCTTTCATTCTTTCCTCCCATCCCATTTCCCAAACCAAGAAATTCGGGGGAACTATGAGACGGGGCCTGCTGCAAGATTTCATATGCTTTAAATAATTGAAATACATAATCTGCTAATTTATTTCCAGTGAAATGAAAATCAAAATTTCCAACCTTGACTCTTAGAAATATTGAAATCTATCCCAGAAATTCAAAAGCGTTTATAAGCACAACCAGACACATGCAACAATTCAACATCATCAACATCACTTTTATCCCAAACTAGTTGGGGTTGGCGAACGATGAACCCAAAAGAAAAAAAAAAGAAATTAAAAAAAAAGATACATAAATAAATAGTTATAAAAAGAAATGGTTATAAAAAGGCGGTATAACAAAGGGAGCAGAAGAAATAGTTAGAAAAAGAAATAGATACACAAATAAAGGAGATATAACAAAACTAAAGGGAAAAGGACTACGACTAGAAAGGTCAGTCGTAAACATAGGAATTTTGCCCTTCCACCACGCTAATAGCTTTCCTCCACTCTGTCCTAAGACAAACTGTACACCAGTCTATTTCCCACTTCTTAAAATCTTGTTTTTACTACTTTCCCCCACGTAAGTTTCGGCCAACCTTTCTCTTTCTTCCTGTTATGCTCTGTATAACGAACCTCTGTTCTTACCGGAGCATCTAGGGGTCTTTGAAGAATATGCCCAAACTATCTCAATCTATGTTCTCTCATGGTTTGGTTCATAGACACATGCAACAATTAATGATGATAAATTTCAAGCCATGTCAAGTTCCCATGAAAATCTCTTTCAGGCTAAATAAATCAGACTAGAGGAGCTGAAGTATCAACCCTTAATTCAATCAAATTTATATACTGTACAGAAAAAACCACAAAACCAGAGACAAGCAGCCAAAGAAAGTATATTCTAGAATGTATCTTGGAGCAAACGTACATCAGGAGTTTGAAACTTGTCCTGCCGCTCAAAGATTGCAGCATCAGACAGCTCCCCCAAGTCCTGCAAAAGAGAACATAAGTAAATGCAACAAGTATGCTTGAGCTAATACATGAAAACACATAGAAACCCTGATGAAATTCAAAATTTAGCTAATGCAACAGATCAGAAAATAAATAATTATTCAAGACAATTTTGGTAAGGTACTCACATGAGCAACACAAATCATTAATTTCATTATACAGCAGTAGAAAACATAACTAACTAGATTTTTCATACCCTTTCAGGATCTTACAACTCAACAAACTAGAAAAATAAGCCGTGTAAAATATATTACACGATAACAATTCACCACGGTTGGTGCAATACTAAATCATCAAACAAAATGGTATCAATCAAGGGCATAATGCTATTTCCTAATTTTCTGTTCCAATTTCCTTGTTCATTATCATAGCCAACAAGAAAAACACATTGCTATGTAGGAATAAATGAGACGCATAGAATTTCAAGATGTCATCAGCAAAACATTCATGAACATCATTACAACTTATATCAATGCAGGAAAATTTGATGGCAAGTGTATCAATATAGAGACTTCATGCAAGTGGAAAAAGCTAAAAGGAAACTTAACAAAAGCAGCAGATGATTTTGAGGATTAGTAAGTCAATTATGAGATGTGAAATAACATTCTTTGCATAAATTCTCTCAGATCCAAGAGATCATATTAAATTTATAGGAAAGCATTGATATTACAAATTTCATAAGCATGAATATATAGAAACAGTTACAAACATAAAGCTATTATGAGATGTGAAATAAAATTCTTTGCAAAAATTCTCTCAGATCCAAGAGATCATATTAAATTTGTAGGAAAGCAACAATATTACAAATTTCATAAGCATTAATATAGAAACAGTTACAAAAAAAAGCTGCAAAAATTTTTTAACTTTATCAACTGTAGCTGTTCTCCATCATCACTAAACAAGAGTCTGAGGCATACTCTCCAATAAGACAACAAAAGGTAAGAGAGAAAATCGTGGTCATCAATGCCAAAAATCAGACAGTGTTCACATAACTTGCATAAGAACTTACGAATCCTCTGATCTCCAGATTATCAACACCAAAGAAGCTTGTTTTCACTGCAAAAAAAAACAGAGGAAATTAAGTAATGAAAATCCAAAACTCATTCTACCACAAGTTCACAAACAACTTATCATTACCACTTTTGTTTGAGAACTCAAAACCACAATGAGAAGGCTCTGCAGTGGAAAAATCAGGGTAAACCATGGATAATCGATGTAAAAGAGAAACATGCAAATTTTCTCCTTCAGCCTGGTTTGTGTATATATCACCTTCATCACTTTTTTGTTGCACTTCATAGTGACCATCTTTTTCATTTTTAACTATGGTTAGATTTGGAAGATTTTCTTTAAAGAATTGCAGTAAGGGAACTTGGAGCTGCTCCTGGCTAAAATATGACCTGAGCAACTTCAACATAGTCCGTAACTGCTCAATCTCCACATCTCGAAGTGCCCGGATTGCAGCACTTTGCCGTTCCACTGGAAACCATAAAATTGAAATCGAAAAGGGGTAAGAAGCAATAGACATTCACTGATATAGTTCTCAAATGGTTAAAAAGAGTGTCAAAACTAACAGGCAGATAGGGCTGGCAATTTGCGATACGACACGAACCAAACACGTAATTAACAGGTACAGATACACCCCTTAATAGGTTCAGGTCGAAATCAGGTCAGACATGAATAACACGGGAAATAAGTGGGTCGTGTTCAGGTCTACATGTTCAACCCATGGGTCGACCTGATTGACCTGTTTATTATATATATAATAATATTGTTTGTTTATGATTTATAAACAAATTCATTGTAGTTTAGTGGTAAACACATTTGCTCCTTTATCCACATCGACTTTGGAGGAAAGAAGGAAGGGAAAACACAATTATAGATAGGGGAGAGTTGTTAGTTGTTTGCTAAAATGAAGAGGCTGCATTTTATTAATTGTTTGCGACCTTCTTGAAAAATGGTCTAAAAATTTATTATTATTAGTCTAAAGATTATTTATTTATTATTAATTTAAATTATTATTATTATTTTTTAAAATTTTTTCGTGCTAAATAGGTCTTTTCGTGTCGTGTCGTGTCATGTTATCCGAAATATAAATAGGTCGTGTTCAGGTTGCATTTTCTAACACGAATAATTAAAAGAGTCATGTTCAGGTTAGTGTAAAACCTGTAATACCCGTGTCAAAACATGACCCGCGAACCCGAAACACGACCTGATTGCCACCCCTACAGGCAGACAAGGACCTAAAAAAACCAAAGTAGTACAAATCTTTATAGTGAAAGTTCAGCTTTCATACAATGCATGGATCTTCATTACCAAAAGTTTAAGCAACAACCAGATTACTTAGTTGAAGCATACATCAATTGGCTACAATTATCAGATGAATGCGAAAAAACACTCTTGAACTGTTAATTCCAAGCCAACCTCAGGATTTCTTATTGACAGTAAGAAAACAAAAAATACAAATTCTATTGAGACCATGTCTATTATACAATGACTGAATGTTCTTAGGGCCACCAAAAAAAAAAAAAAAAGCATTTGTCCTATTTTCAGCTCAAAATTATGTGGGAAATACTCTGATGTAAAATGTAGAGGTTTCTCTTTACATTGAGACTAATATTTGACATCAATAAACAGGGATACAACTATATAAGAACATAGTAAAACACTTCCCAAAATGGAGAGATAAAAGGTGAACAAGAAAACTAATGAGCAGAAGGGAATGCATGAAGACCAAAGTGTCCTAGAGTTTACCTTCTGGGTCTTGGAATTCATTTTCATGCTTTTCAGCCACAGCCTCATCTTTAACAGCATTGTCAATACTGCTTGCATTTTCCTTAACAGCTTTTCTACCTCTTTTCTTTGCCATTTTACAAGCTAAAAAAGTTAATCCCAAATCCTTGGTAGGCTGATTATAAACCCTGATTCATAGAACCTCATTTTAGCATATGCAAGTAAGGAGTATCTTAGAGCATAAATCCAAACCTAAGCATGCACTGTTTCTCTTAAGAATTCAAATTTTTGGATTATATAAGAAGATTTTCAGAAGAACCTAAATTTTCAGGTTATGTAAGAAGAAGATGCACAAAGTTTTAGGGTGTTCATCCGTTGGTTTCTTAGAATTTTGGGTTTAATCGATTCAGTTTAATCATATTTTTGGAGCCCAAATCAAAAACCAAGCCGAATTTGGCCAAATTTGATTTCAAACCGATCGAATTTGAAATACATTTTCAGTTTGAATTCGGGTTCAAATCAATTAACCAAATTTTGAATTCGGCCGAATGTGATTCCGTCCGCCAAATTCGAAAGCAAGAAACCAAAAATCACCAGACATCAGAAATCAACACCAAAAGCCAAAACCATTTTCAAACCAGTATGGAATTACCCTAATTTTCAAACAGTATGGAGTTAATTTTCAAAGCAGTAGTACAATATTTACAGAAACAAAAAATTAGCACAAAAAAATATTTACGGAACCAAATCAGTACATCTAAACAAATTATCACAGAAAATAAGGCTGTCGACACGACGACGCCTACCATTAAGCGGCGGGAGGTGACGACCGAGAAGCCGTGACTCGCGGTGAGAGGTGCACGGCACGGCCAGTTTAGTGCTGAAAGCCGAAACTCCAACTGCTGGAAGACGAAATGAAGACGGAGGAGGCGAGGACGAGCGACGACTGACGGCGGAAGAGGAGAGTCGCCGACGGGCGACGACCGGGGAAAAGAGAAGACTGAAGAGCAGCTACAGCTAAAACTTGTACTCCATCATGATGGTCGACGAGCTCACGCTGAGGACGAGAACGATGGTCACGGCCGGCTGTTGAAGAGCGGCCGGTGTCGACTGTCGAGTGTTGGAGGAATGAAGGCGGCGGAAGTCTGAAGAAGCAACAGGAAGAAACCCCACTTGCAATTGGAAAATAATTTTGTCAATTAAGGTTCTAATTTTTTAAAATTACACAATCATGTTTATACCTAAATTAGTTTTATTCTTAATTTGACCCAATCAAAATAGTTATTATTATTATAATACCCATACTTTCTTTCTATTTTAATTTTAATTTTTTAATAAATTTAATTTTTTTCAATCACATCCTCAAAAATATATTTATTTCTTTCAATTACACCCAAAATATTTGAATTCGAATTTCGATTTTCGATGTAGACTCTAATTGTCAAACCCATTAAACAAAACTGAAGAAACTATGAACACCATTAGATTCAAATGTAGGATTTAGTTTTTAGTGAACCGTCATAATTAGTCCTTCAAAATTCATCTGATCATATAGATTTTCAAAACACATTTTTACACTTTTAAAATATTTTTTCAGTTTTTAATATATTTCTTTATCTCATAATCATTACTTTGAAAAATACAAAGACACGTTTTGAAATGATATTCATATATGCCCTTAGTCTTTCATTCTCCTTTTTTTTTTCTTTTATAGTTTGTATTTCCATTCAATAAAGCGGGATTGAAGGTAGAAATCCTTCTAAATTTTCCATGACAAAGGGTTGCTAAGGCTTTGAAAGTTATTATTTATGGCAATCAAATTAATGCTGAGAAATTTTTGAACCTTATGGAAGAAAAATCAAACCAGTGATGCTGTGATGGCTTTGGATTGATGAATTGGTACATGTCTGAGGCCTTCGTTACTGCTCCTTTCATAGTGATCAAGCATATGAAGCTAACTTGATTCACATTAAAATTTGTGCATCGAGTAAATTTTCTTCTTGGATGTATTGAGTCCGTTTACCTGCCAAGATCACAAGTGCCAATTTGGCTGGGCCTTACTTGACTTTCTATCTTGAGCACAGTCACACAATCTTTGTTGCTTTCTCTTTGCCCCGGTTTTAAAAGTCTGAGCTTAGTACAATTCTAACATCAAGAAGAAGGACGATAAAAATTGACAAATTTAGAATCCTTTTCAAGCATCTTTAGAACAATTGAAGTGAACCCAAACGCACTCAAAGTTTCATCAATAATCTTGACTCTAAATGATCATGTTACAATTGTGTATTAGAACAACATGGTGCATAATCTGGTTAAACAATCTATAGAATTACATTGTACAGATCTGCTTGTAATTTGCAGACGAAAGGAATTTTGGAGTCTATGCTCTGTCAATTAGGTGAACTTTATCAGCAAAAGTCTTCTAGTTTATCTTTTCCCGTAACCAATTCCCAACTTCTTGGCCTTTCTGTGGCGTTGCAGCAACTTCAACCAGTTTAGTTTTGCCGAACCCTTGTTGCCATCATGTTGGCCTTCCCTTAACCGTTTAATGTGTTTTGGTGTTGGCTTTGATCCTTTTGAATGACGGATGTGCTTGAACATTCCGCCGATAAGAGCATTGCCAGGTTTGTGTCGCTGTTTACGATCTCCATTATGAATTACAGCTTTCCTAATGTTTTCAAGTGTCTTTTCTTCATAAGCCTCTGGTCTCATCCGATAAGACCTCTTCACTGAGTGTTTGGAGAGAAACTTATCATGGATCTTCCTGTTTTCACTATTTGTCTCTTCACCATCATCAGTATGCTGTTTATGGTGATGGTGGTGATGGTGGTGGTGGTGGTGGTGGAAGAAAACTGATAATTTTTCTTTCAACTTCTTCCATCTTCCAATCCTTTTACCAGGATTTGTCCGTTTAGAAGATACATAAACCCCGGTTGGCCTGATCTTCTTTGTTGATGTGGAACCAACTGAAGGATTTCTACGCTGCCAGTGATGCTGCAACCTGGGCTGATAGTATGGAGAGTATCCTTCGGTGTCACTATCACCAGCGGTAGAAACTTGACTAGAGCTTGCGCTCCTTTGCAATGAGTTTCTCTCATCACTAGTACATGAAGTTGATTTATAAGTTCTATCACTACTTCGCCCAGAGTAATCCTCATTTTCGCTACTGCTTACACCCTGATAACGTGCTTGACTTTCACCTGATAGGCTGTACATGTCATTTTCACTGCTGGCAGGGTAATTAACACATTTCCGTCGTTGAATCTGATGTGATGGATAATATTCTTCACTCCCACTATAAGACATTCTGGGCTGCAGACTTTTCCAGTTCAAAGAATTTGAGCTCAAAGATGTACTATCTGATTCATGTTGATGCTGAATTATCCTTCTTGCTGGATATTGATCAGCCTTGTGATGTAGAGAAGATTGACATTTGATTATTTCCCTGGGAAAACCTTTCTTTCTCTGAAATCCCAAGAACTGATTCAACTTGGGTCTAGAATCAGGTGCGCAAATATTTTGTTTTTTCCCATAATCTTTAGATCTACCACAATGCATAGATGTCCGACATACTCCAGGTTTCAAGAAAATATCCTCCAGGGCCACTTGGTTTTGACGCAGATCTTCCTCGTTGATCTGATGTGACAAGCAAGTGACAGAAGCAGGAATCCTCTTTGATATCTCGTTGTCCTCTGCCCAAAAACAGCTGCAGTTATGCACGTGGTTTGGCTTTAGAGAGTAGCTAGTAGTTTCAAAATCTGACTCAAGTTTGGCCACATTAGACTTAACATTCCGACCAAGAGCCCAATCCATCATCTGATTCTGCCTCTTCATTCCTTCACAAGGATCTCCTATGTCAATATGGCCAGATGAAAGGCCAGTATACCTCCCAATTGTTTGGCTACTAACTGGACTTGTAATGGTCTTTTTACATGGAAGTAACTTAAGTGGCGAACTAGCAGCCAATTTTGGCAGTTCCATTTCCATTGGCGAACGTCTTGTCCTACTAGCCAGCTGATGTAGTGGACTTATGCCTTTACGCTGTCTGTTATCCATTTCCAGATGCGAGCCATTTATTCCCGTGGCAGAGAATTCACTCTTGCTGGGCTCATTTTCTCTGACCATTAGGGGATTTTCCATTACAAAGTCACAAATTGACTCCACCTCTGGAACAAAATCATTCATCTTGTTAGATAGTTCCTGTTGAGATGGACCAGCTATGGGAACTGCAGTGCTTCCTCCATTGGACGCCAAATTCCAAGGACCTCTTTGTAAATCCAGAATCCGTATTTCGATTTGCTTGATGGCATCACAAGCGTCGTTGTTTAAGTTATGAAAACACTCATTTTTCGGTGCGGTTTCCACAGTCAACTCACGTACAGGTTCTGATTCAACAGCAGCAGCTGGCCTGTTTGGAGAAGAATCTGATGATCCAATGCCACTCGAAACACAGTCAAGATGAGTAGCTCCTCCCTGTCTATTGTCCTTAAAACTTCTCAGGGACTCGGGGAATCCATTTGATGATCTCAGTATTTCCTTTTCCTCACCGCATAAAAAGAAATTAGATTGATTGTTCTGCTGTTGGGGAAAAGCAGTGTTCTTGGCCTCATTTCTTGTATCATCACAAGTAACAGACTCTTCCTTAGAATGCCTTATAACTCGGCGTTGGCAAACCCGGCAGAACTTATGCCTATTTCCAACTTCACTATTCGATGGCTGGGTTACAGACACTTTTTGGACTCGTGACTCTTCAAATCTGCTATCATTTTCCAATGGAGTAAATTCCATGTCATTCTGGTCATCTCGACAGCTTTGCATTGTCAAAGATAAACGAACTTGATCTCCCAAGACCTGTAGCAGACATACCCCAGACTATACAACTTAAGCATTTTGTTGCCTTCTTTAAGGCTTACACTAGGTAGGGAAAACCACATAGTTATAAAGAGGGCCTGAGCATCTAATTAAATTTTCAATTACAAAATCAACATTTATGCTTTTAACAAAGATCAGTTCATATTTAGTGGGCAAACAAAAAACTAAGGAAGTTGTGTACCTCTGAATGAACCCTGAAGAAATTCTCAGCTGCTCTATCCAGTAAATCTTTTAGCAGGAGTCTTGACTTGTCATCCAACTATTCAAATGGAAAGGCAAGAAGTGGAAAGCAAAGTAAGTAATTGTCACGAAACATGTCAACCAACAACTCAAATGGAAAAGCAAAAAGTGGAAAGCAATTAAAATAAGTAATTGTCATAAAACGTATAAGCTGTAGGTTCTAGGAGTCTTAAACTAATGATGAAGTTTAGTTGACATAACCCAAGACCAGAATAATGCTGGGGTTCTAGGCACCAAGCCACCAGGCCCACCAAGGTGCAGGGAGGATATAAAATATGACACCTGAGTTGAAAAACAGAATTTGACATCTCTAGTTCCCTGAATTTTTTTTTTTGTTAAAGTAACGGGTTGAGCCATCATAGAAGGATCCAATATCAAATACTATAAATCTCGAAACATCCAGATATAAAAAAGATTCAAGGAAGGACTGATTAACCAAGATTCAAATGCAGAAGTTCAGCGCCTCTTCATTGAAACCAGAAAAAATGTCCATATTTTCTATCACACATGTCGATCAACAAACATGTCCTATGCTTAGATTCTGGAGTTAACATTCATATGAAGCCCCTTGTTGATGTTTCCATCAGTTTCAAAAATTACGGTCAGATCATACATCATAGAGTTCAAATGAAAATTCTCCTCCTGAAAAGGGCAACCAAGTTAAAAACCTCGAAGGTTACTGGTAAGGTGGAGACTGCAGAGCTCTTCCCTAACCCTTTTGTTTTAGGCGTCCTATGGGCAAAATGTATCTTGGTGAAGTTGTAATTTCGTGGAGTGACACTGAACAATGTAAGAGTATGGACTCAGCAAGTACGTGATAGAAGGTTAGAGAAAATCTGGAAAGATCTGCCTGCATTTGGGTACAAGAAGTTGCAAATAGAGTAGCAAGCAACATCAAGATATATACTGAATCAACAATACTGTAGAGTTCTTCCTCTCTTTACTTTATTACACCCAAATTATTCTTTTCCAGAAGCTAGCCAATGGACCGGACTCGTAAACTCAAAGGAATGGGTTCAATAATTTGTTCATTGTGTCGATAGAAGGAATAAAACCACCATTAAAAAAACTCTTCTGAATCAAGAAAAAGCCACCAGACGAGAGTCTGAAGTCAAATGGCTCCATTTCTTGCATTGCAACTAACTAATCTATGATTATACACCAACAATGTGTAAATATCTCCAAGCATTACACTAATGCAGAAATGAATTCGGCTATGTTTGGATTGTGATTTATCTAAGAAATTTATATTTGAATGTGTGAAAATTTTAGTGCGAATTTTTTGTAACAAAAAATATTTTGGAGGGAGAATAAAATTTGTGTTGGAGGAAAATTTTAAATTTTAAATTTTGAAACAAAAAATCTTAGATATTTTACTTGTTTCATAAGAAAAAATATAAAACTTTTTATGAATGAGTATGAGCCCAAACATAGTCGAAGTTGACATTGGAGGGAGTAGTCCCGCAATTCCTGACATGCCCTTCAACGCCCCTCCATTGTCACCACAAACATGTCAACCATCGGAAATAGGAAATCATAAAACTGCTTTTGAAGAATGAGGATTTTCTCCTTTGCATCCTAAAGAATGAGAAAAGATAATCTGCGTACAAGATACATACCATATTAGAGTTTGAATTTGGCAATCCATCTCCATCCTTTCTGAGAAGTCCATACAATTGCTTCAAAGCATAAAGGTTCGATGTTAGTTCCTCCAGGTCCATCTCTTTAGAAGTCCAACCTAAAAAAATGTTACACAAGCAAGTTTCAGTAGATGATATGTGACAGAAAGAGAGCAGCCAAAAAACTTAAGATTCAACCGAAAAAAAAAAAACACCCAAACAAGAACAGTTCCTTCCTAATTGAAAATCAAATGTATACCACTGCTTAAATATCTCTTTTCCCTCTTAAACAAGGATTCCATTCTCATCGTCCTCTATTCCTTATCTCTCACCATTTTCGATTTCTCTCCCCTTCCTCCACTTCCTTATTTTCCATTCTCCCTCTGCTAAAATATTAAAAAAAATAAAACAATTACTAATCATTACTCAAACAAGAACCACAAGAAAAACCCAACAACTAAAGGGCAAAATTAGCATCTATTACCTCCAATTTTCCAAAAGGCCACAAAAATCCCATTACTATTACTACAAATGTCTCACACTACAAGGTTCCTCAACCTATAATCCCAAAATATCCTCAAAATCACTAAAATTGTTTTCTCGACTCCCAAATCATCAGCCCCCAATCCACCAACCAGAATCACAAAAATTGACTGCAACGTGAAATGATTAAAGTAAAAAAAATAATAATAATAATCAAATAACTCAACAGTGATGTGATGCAAAAAACTATGATTCAACAATAATTTATACACACAGACACCCAAACCGCTTGTACAATTTTCATGCATGAAATCCAAAAATTTTTTAAAATTTAAATAAAAATTTTAACCATTTATGTAGATGACCTTTTGCCTGAACAACTCTTTCCAAAATGCTAAAATAGATATAATAACCTAGATTGAGGAAAGAGATTCCCAAAGAGCATGAAAACGGCGACGTAATATCAGCAGAGACAGACATTCAAATTCGTGAGGGAGGAAGAAGGAAAACTTACCCGTTATAACTGTTTTTGAGCGGGAAGGACATTTTCGGAATTTGAATCCACCGTCGTATAACCTCTTTTTTTTTTTTTTTTTAAAAACTTGTAGAATTGGTTAATTAATCATATTTCAATCTTGAGACCTTAAGGTCTTGTTTTTTTTCACCAAAAGTATATACATTTTTATTCAATATATTCTATGCAAATTAAGGTTTTCATTCTATGAGTGAAATTAGTACTACCACGGGGAATAAGTTGGTTGGAGAGAAAAAAAAATTATATTTAATGATATAATGTGGTTTCAATTTCTAAATATTGAATATAACGGTTACATTCTTAATTTTAAAGATAAATAATAGAAAATAATTTCGTAAGTAACTATTTAATACTAATGTGAGTATGAATGAAATAATTTAATTATTTCGAACTTCACAATCAAAGATAATTTAATGTTATCTTATTAGGACTTCACAATCAAAGATACAACCCAAACCCCCCATCGCAATTGTTGGAAAATTTGTTGGTGGAAAATAGGGGTGTTCAATTGGATCAGTGGATCGGGTGATCCGCTGATCCGATCCGAAATTTTCGGATCGGATCGGATTAATACCGGATCGGATCAGCGGATCGATCCGATCTGATCCGTTTTTATTTAAATGGAAAAAAATATTTTTGAAAATAATTAATATTAATTATAAAATATAAATTGATATTTTTTATTATTTAAATAATTCTTTCATTAAAATTAGTCAATTTGTGATAAAAAAAATTAAAATATTTATATGAAATATACTAATTAATTTACATAAAAAATAAAAAAATAAAAAATAAAAATAAAAATTATTTATTATCTTTATATAAAAATAGATAATTTTTTAACATGAAATTTTTAAATTTAAATTAAATCACTTAACATTATATATGAAAATAAAAGTAATAGTAAAAAAAAACAAAAACAAAAGGCAAAAAAAAAATTAAAAAGGAAGAAGAAAAGAGTAAAACAAAAAAAAACAAAAAGCAAAAAAAAAATTAAAAAAAGGAAGAAGAAAAAAGTAAAAAAATGAAAGTAATAGTAAAAAAAGCAAAAAGCAATAGAGTTTATATATGAAAATGAAAATGTAAAAAAAAAGTAAAAAAAAGGAAAACAAAAAAAGTAAAAAAAAGGAAAACAAAAAAAGTAGAAAAAAGGAAAACGAAAAAAACTAAAAAAAAAACAACAAAAAGCAAAAAGCAAAAAAAAAAATTTAAAAAGAAAGAAGAAAAAAGTAAAAAAAAAATGTTTTAAAAAAGTAAAACGGATCAATTCGGATCAAAATCCGATCCGATCCGAACTTGATCCGATCCAATCCGAAAAATTTCGGACCGGATCGGATTTTATCATTTGAACAGCCCTAGTGGAAAACTTGGAATTTTATATTTTTTTCTTTTTTTAAAAATAATTTGTTGATGGAAAATTATATAAATATTACTCCTTCCGTCCTAAAAAAATAATTCACTTTGGTTTAGGTATAATTTTTTATTTTTTATTAGGTACAATATACTTAATACACAAATTAAATATATAATTTTACATTTTTATTTTTATTTTTTAATTATAAGTACACACAATTATTATTAGTAAGGGTATTTTAAAATTTTGGTTTAAAAATAAACTCTTTTTTTGGGATAAGAAATTTTTTTTTTGAAAATGGACCGTTTTTTTGGAAAGGAGGATTTATATATTTTTTTTTCCACTCTTTGCAACATTGCTCTCTTAGCTTAATTAAATGGAATAAATCTTACGATAATAATACATTTTCAGACATGAGTTAAATTAGAAATATAGTTAATTCCTTACTAAAATTGGAATGAACTTAAATCTAGAAAAGATATTATATGAGCAGGCTTAAATTAGAGGTTAGAGCATTGCATTTGTAATGCAATAATCATTGGTTCAATTTCAATCACATTAATATCTGTCACAGCATTTGAACCAAATAGTGAAAGTGTAATGGAAATTTCTACCGTAATTGCCAATTTCAATCAATCTCATTGAGATTTTCAGGCAAATTGAAACGAAACAACAAATTAATCAAAAAAGACAATAATAATAATTTTAACTTCTTATTGAGCATAATCTTAGTTGCCCCCAATATTATCTACTCATGTATGTAATTTGCATGCATATTGGAATCAATGCAGTCGAAAACTTTTTTGGACCAAGGAATCCTTGGTAAAGATTTTGTAATTTTAGCCTATTTCTGAAACTTTTTTTAACGAATGGAGAATGATTTTGGAGGATTGATTGCACCAGCCATCAAAGATATTTCTCAAAGTTTTACATTTTAACTTCGCAAGCTTACTCACTAAAAGCTCCCATAATTAAGAGAGTCAATTCTATCGTTACCTCAGCATTTCAAAGAAACCAAATTGCTCTTCATTCTCTGGAATAACACAAATAGATTAGAATGCAACTCAGAAGAATATGGCTTCCATCAATGTCCAAACAATGAATTTGAAGTACATCATCGGCCAAAATTTCTTGAAAATATTATACTTGTTTGTCTCAGTATCTTACATTTGGCATAGGTTTTTTTTTGTTAACTGCATTTGTGGAGGCCCTGACATATAGTACAAACTAATTCCTACGTGTATGTTAGTGTTGCTTCTTGGTGAATTACAAGATTCCATGTACCCGGATCTGATGAAGACATCTTGTTATGAATTGAGAAAGATTCTGGATCCCAATATCCCCATATCATGGTACTCGATTGGGTTATCTTGGTCCAGAAAGCTCCATTGCTTCTACAACAAATGAAGATTCTTCATGGATATCATTTAGGTTTCTTGGGAAGCTGGTAGTGCCATCACAGATGTTCCCTCCATCTTGTGATTCTTCAAAATGGCATGGTGGTCCAGCGATGGTTTCCAATATTCTCAAGACCTCGGACATCTTTGGCCGCTGGATGGGGTTGGATTGCGTGCACTGCAGAGCTACTTCCACTACTTTCTCCAGCTCTTCAGCATTGAAGCATCCCTTCAGAGCCCTATCTACGAGAGCTTGTAGCCTTTTCTCCTGGTGCAAAGTTCTAACCTACAGTATCAGCAAGCAAGCAAACCAGTTCTACATTCAGTTTTCATCACTAGAAAGACAGAAAAAAGTATTATTTCATAAGAATTGAAGACTTCAAGCTTCTAAACTCACCCAATCAAGTATCATTCCTTTCTGAAGAGGACCATTACCACCATTTAATGCCTTTTGACCTATTATGAGCTCCAAAAGCAGTATGCCATATCCAAAGACATCAGTTTTCTCAGAAGATTGTCCAGTTGAGAGGTATTCAGGAGCAATATGTCCAATAGTACCACGGACTGCAGTCGTAACATGTGAGTCCCTTCGGTCTAACAGCTTGGCAAGACCAAAATCCCCTACTACTGCTTCAAAACTTTCATCAAGCAAGATATTTGCCGCTTTGACATCCCTATGAATAATTTTTGGATTACACTGCTCGTGCAAATAGAGAAGGCCACGAGCAGCTCCAAGGGCAATGCGGATACGTTTGCTCCAATCTAAAGATGGGTTCTCCTGACCATTGTCTGCTAAGCAAGAAGAAAACCTTGTTAAGCCACAGGAAAAAGTTTCTGTGTTGAGTAAACAGCGGAAGCATCTTATTTTATTCTTTGAAATAGTCCAATACAATTTGCAGCATGAACCGGTGCACTCACAAATCATTTTCCGGTTACAGCATTCTTAAGTGAAAATTTCCTTTTGTTTGTACAAGTAAACAAGCTTTCACGTGGAAAAAAAATTTAATGATGTTTATGTATTATGTTTAGCAAGAACTTGAATGTTTGCTGATACTAAAGAAACAAGAAACTCTTAAGCACTCCTGTAATCCTAGACGAAGGAAAAGAGAACAAAGGGATATTAAACATTTTAGTGAATCTGGAAGAAACCACAATGCTGCTGCATATCTAGCCATTTTCATAAAATGCAAAATTTACCACAAGGCAGCAACTAATGCCTACTCTATCATCAATGCTGAATAATAAGACTTTCCAATTTATTTGCAAATTAATTTCGGACACACCTCTTAATCTATCCGCAACACTCCCGTTTGGCATGTAAGGGTAAACAAGCAACCTCTCCTCAGGAGTCATACAGAATCCATATAGACGAAGAAGGTTCCGGTGCAAAACCAACCCTATCATCTCAACTTCAGTTTGGAACTGCACTTCCCCAGTGAAATTAGGATCTCGTAATCTTTTGACAGCCACCAAAGTTTTATTAGGAAGATATCCTTTGTAGACAACTCCAAATCCACCTCGACCGAGCACATTTTTTGAACTGAAATTGCTTGTAGCATTTTGTAGTTCACGGAATGTAAACCTTTTTAGATGACCAATATCAAACTCATAATCTTGCTGTACTGCATGTTTAAGTCAAGTATTATGGTGTTAGCTCTGATGAAGGTAATCTAAACAGAACAGAAGATTAGGTCCATTTGGAGGTACCATATGATGTAAGAAGAAGACGAGATCTGTACCAATGCACCCAACAAACAAGGAGCATCACTGAAACTATAAAAGTGCAACTGACACCTATGATGACAGATAAAATCCATCGATGGTGATGAGGGCTAATGTTCTTATATGAACTGCTGTCTGCAAGAAAGACATGCAAGAGACTCATCTGAATGGCATTCTCGATACGTAAAAAGATTTGCAAAGGTAATATGCTCTTACCATTGACTGATTTTGGTACGCCATTGCAAATGTCAGCAGCAACTGAAGAGCAAAGGTAGATGTTTCCAGCAACACTGAAACCACAAATATCTCCTCAACTATTTCGTAAATACCAAATAGGACAAGTGCAGTAGGGGTGGGGCATCCCCTTCTGTACACCATGCTAAATTTTAACAGATCCAGCTAAAACCACAAACTGATATGGTGTCAGGAAAAATTGGTATTGCACATTCTCTTTTATGAGGGGGGCGAAGCTGAATGACATGACAATAATATACATTCTAGCTATAGAACTGACTTACAATGTTTCATCTCAATGGTTCAGGCTACCTACATACTCCACTATGAGTTAAGTACACCCAGAAGAAAAATGCAAATCAAAAGAAAAGCACCATTTATGATTCATTGAGCTAAAGCCAGCACCAAACTCAATAGCAATTTATCTTATTTACCAAGTGTCAGCAAGATTGAGTAGCAGAGAAAAGCATTAATTGGGGAGTATATACGTGAAATAGAGGAAGAGCTACAGGAAATGCATTCAGTTACACGGTCTATAGTTGCAAGGATAAGTCAAAAGACTATGCAACAATACAACAAACAAACTATGAAGTTGTCAATCTAGGAGGAAAATAAATGTTTTAACTACATACTTTCATGGTTGTTAAACTCTCAATTTTGCTCATACGTTTTTACGATTTTACGAGTCAAAACCAAGTGTCCGAGTCAAACGTAGGTAAAATCTTAAATGTGGTGAAATCTTACAATTTCACATTTCAGAATTTAGAATCTTACGATTTTACGATCCGGTTTTACGATCCGATTGCTCCAAAAGAAGATGAATGACTTGGTTTTTGTGATGTACAATTTAAAGTTATGCCAGATTTCATCTCAAATGAGCTGCAGAATGATAGAAAAGTTCAAAGTTTTGAAGAAAGCTTTGATGATCTAGCATATGATGATGAGTGGATAACTGCGAATCTTAATGATGATGATGATCAAATTGAAATTAATCCTTTGCATGTTCTTAATAGTACAGGTGCTCCTAGTGAAGATAATTTGGAAGACAATTTGGCTTTAGATGCTAGTAGCAGTGGTGTAACACTTAATGAACTTATAGATCTTTCTAGGTGTGACTGATAATATTCTCTAAATGAAATTTGTATACTTTTATAAATTTAAACAGGTCTATAATTTATAAATTTAAGGTATATTATATATAATATATATATAATTATATATAACATATTTATTAAATTATTTTTCATAATTGATAGAATTTTACGATTTTACGATTCAATTTTTTGGACCCTTTACCGATTTTACGTAAAAACTCGATTTTAACAACCTTGCATACTTTAATCTCTATCGAGAAAACATTAAGAGACAGGATAAGGCTAAGAAAGATTTAAACCAATACAGATGTTTTCAGTTTGATAACAAATTTAGCCCTCTGCTAGTGACAAACCTAGAAGTCACAAATCCATATGGCTTCCAGTTTAGCAACTTTCTTCATCAAGTAAGACTTGGTACCAGAAAAAGTAGTCTATGAAAGAGCAGGCATTTTACAACAGAACACTTGCCTGTAGTCTTTAGCTAGTATTTTTGGCGTAGGACCACTGAGGTTATTGAAGGACAAATCCCTGTAGCATACCAATCGCAAGTCAGCACTGCAGCTTAGACTTAAAACAAAAAACAAAATAACATCTAGCAGAAGAACATACAAAAATGAAAGCCCTGTAAGATCAGCAACAGGTTTAGGAATTTGTCCAGACAACTTATTTCTGCTAAGCCTCCTGAAAACTTGTCATATCAAAAGATTAGATGAATTAGCAATCAAAGAAAATCTGCAATGTCAACCAAGAAGCTGAGGCACACTTACAAGTAACTTAGGTGAGTAAGATAACCAAAAGAGCTGGGAATATCACCAACAAACTGATTTCCAGACAAGTCAAGCGTTTGCAATTCTAGAAGCTTTCCAATCTCAGAAGGTATGTACCCAAATAATTGATTATTCTGCAACAACCTACGAGAATAAAATGCAGAGAAGAATTATCAACCATGTCTACTTTTAGGGAGTCCAGAATACTAATTTTCATCATATATGCTCAGAAGATAAAGATTCCTAATATTGTTAACCACAAGTTACACTATTGCCTTCCTAAATCATGCACCTCAGAGAAAAATATTAGTGTAAGATGCCTTTATACAGGAGTGTAAATTTCTTCAAATTTCAGTCAGAGTTTGAGAGAACTGCTTATTCCTTAAAAATTTCCATGATGGTGCAAAAGGAACTGAACTAAATCAAATTCAAATGATAAAGAGAATGACCCCAGGGAAGAACAGTCAGATGAACCAATACTTCTTCTTTCCTTACTAAGGTATAACAGCAATAAGGAACATTACAAATAAAACATCTTTTCAAGAGACATCTTGTTAAATTTCAAATTCAAGTAAATTAATTTGACTGAAAAGTATCCAATTGAATAGCCTGACGTGAAAAACAGTATCCAATTGAATAGCATGACGTGAAAAACATCATCATGAAAGAATCGCAGTACGAGAAATACCATCATTCAAAAACCAACAAAAATTGAAAAATAAAGGCAAAACTTACGTTGTTTGGAGGTGAGTTAAGTTCCCAATACTTGGGGAAAGTGTGCCTGACAATCCCACATTAACCATTTCACTGCAATTGAAAACCAAAAAGAGGAAACAAAATGAGGCCTAACATTAGTCAGTTCAAATGCCATAACAGAATTAGAAAGAGGGAAACTTATAGTTAAACGGGAAGTTTGTGACCTACAGAGAAATAACATAGCCCTCTGGAGAGCAAGCAACCATGTTCCACGTACAAGGATCAACAGAATTAATATCCCATCCATCCAACACACGATGTTTATCTATCATTTTACTCTTGATAGACATCAATGCAGCCACTGCTAAAAAATGCATAACTAGACATTTAAGCATCCATTCTAGAGAGTGAAAATGAATTGTTTTCTGCATTTCTGCATAAAAGGAACAACAAAGTGGGGAAAATAAGAAGGCATTGCAAATAACTGAACCTGACCTTCATAGTTAACACCCTTTGGAGACAGAAGACTATCTGAGCCACTAACTCTGGCCACAAAAATGAGGAAAACCGAAAGAACTAACATCCCACTTCCCATTGGGATGACACTGAAGCCAAACAATATCAGAAAGATTTTCTTCAGAAGAAACAGCTGCTCTTCTGCTCTTCTTTGCCTCACATTAAAATATTTGTTTCAGTTGGTTAGTATACACTTACAGTCAAATGATGATTTAAAGCAGTTCTAAGAAAATGAATACTAATCACTTCCCAGCATTGCACATTTCTATGCAGTTAAATAGGAAGTTGAAAACAAAGAAAAAAAAAATAAGGGACCAAACAGAGGACACTGTTCAATTGAATTGATTAAGAACTTTCAAACTTCAAAGTAATCAGTTTTTTAAGTATTATCACTTTCATAATCCAGTGCCATTTAGTTACGTAAACGTCATGTAAATTACTGTTAAAATTTACTAAATTTTTTTATTATAAATATCATTATTTTTATTTTATTTTTGTAAAATCCTATATATTAAGATACACAAAGTAACTGTTTTGTTATGTAATTATTACATCAGTTCTTAAGAAAATTTGCTAAGAGTTTTTATGTGTATATCACTAATTAGTGTATTATTATTTAAGATTGATTTGACCCAACAGGCCAACATAGAACTTGAACAAACCATTAAAAAATTATTACTCAAACGAGTATTAAATGGGCTTTTGATTTGACAGATAAAGTCTTAAATGGAGGGTGGAATTTTTGGTCGTTCAATTTACCTTCTCATTTGTCTTTTCTTTCGTTTTCTTTAAAGACACAAACAAAACTGGTACCATTATTTGTTTGGTAACTGGTAAGTCAAACCACTTCGTGACAAGTACCATTATATTTAGAAATACCAAAGGATATATTCTCTGTAATAATTGCAGAAGGACTCAAGGACCACTTATATTGTCCAGTGTCCCCATTTTTTTTTCCTCTTCTGTTTTGAAGAAAACTTATTTAAGAGTGAAGACCATAGGGTAGGTTTACAATGTCAAATATGATCCGTCTAATATTGTCTCCTTCCTTAGTTGTCAGAAATTGACTAGGTATAGTAAAATTTGCAACTTGTAATACAATTCATAATATTACTTATTGTCAAAGTTAGAGATATCATTCTATTTGATGGTTGGAAGCGAATTAAAAATTAGATAATGATAATTTTAAAATTTTCATTCAAACGACATTTTGAGTTTTTTTTTAATTAATTAAAGAAATGAGTAGATAAAATAGTGGCCGTCTATAAATTTTGATATTTATATGTTTTGCTTTTATTTTTATCAAATTTTATCAGCTAAGTTGGCATTTTGATTTGATTTTGTACTATGAATTCATATAGAAAATGTTTTTTTGGTTTATTAGCTCAACGATTTGATTGCCTCGTCCTCTTTTTTTGTTGAGTTTATTTTTATTTTTATTTTTATTGTATCTGTATACTTTCTTTTTTTTTTGTTATTGATATTTTTGTTTTTCTTCAAATTGCTAATTCAATTGTAAAATACTCGACTTCTTGGTGTGATTAATCTCTTTTACATATTTAGATAAAGTAAAAGATTCGTCCATACTATCAACAAAGTTCGGAAGACTCCAACTAATTTTAAAATAATGACTAGAAAAATAGGAAGTCTCCTTAAAATTAGAGATATCACTACAAAACAAAAACTTATATTGTCAAAATCAGAGATATCACTCTATTTGATGGTTAGAGGGAGATTAAAAATTAAGCTATGATAATTTTTAAAAAAATAGAAAAAAAAATAGAGATATCTTTTACATTATTGTCGGAATACAAACTGCTTCTACACAAACTTGAATTGAAAAAATAAGCAATTTCTCATCCCTTTTAGTCTTTGTAGAAGAAAATCACTAGAACAGGGTCATTAGTAAATTGGATAAATAACCTTGAAAAGAAAAGAAGAGAGCTAAATAGTTATTATGCTTACCATGTCAAGGTAAAATTGTGATGTCCATTTCCAACCAAATTGATGTTTGCAATTTTGGTTTAGAGTCTTGAGATAAAGTGCAGCCAACCATTTATTGCATAAAATTAATGGATGAAGTTATTCAATATACAAAATTTGTTCAGTACTGCCAAAAGGCAATCTCAAACATTGGATACATGCAAGTTGATGTTGGGGTCATTGGGATTGGAGGGAAGCCATTAGAACTTTCATAGATTTGGCATTTCCAATTTATTTCTTATAGATATAAATATATAATATTGCCAAATAAGCACAACTAGCAGGTTTAATGTTCTTTCTTGGGGTATCTAGCTACCATTGGATTGCTACAAAGAGACCTTATAAAACTGGAATCAAGAAATAAACAATGGATATTGTATTGAAAGGGCTGTAAAAGAGGGGCAAAAAAATCAAATTTCTTCTACCTTTGAAAAGCTTAAACAAGGTCTTTTATTGAGATTTGGAAATGTCACCAATGGTCCCCTTGTCTTATGTTACAGGACAGCTTTGTGGAGTTTTCAACTGGGATTGAATTCAATGCTGTGGGCTTTGGACCTTTGGTGTACTGACCCACAGAGGGGGCAATATAATATATATCATGAGCTGTTTTTCATTTCTTTTTTTTTTAATTTATGTTTCTTTTGTTTTCATAACTCTTTTTACATGTTAGAGACTTTTATTTTTTATTTTCTTATGTTTTTTTTTGTAATAGATCTTCATAAGACTAGCTATCGTGAGTTCTTGCTAATTCACTAATTTTAACATGGATTTTTTCTTGTATAGCAAACCCCTTTGTTGTGTACTCTTAATTTATCAAATCGTTTCACAAAATAAAAAAATTATGTTACTAGTTATATTATAGTTTATGTTATTTTATATTTTATAATTGATGAAATTGGCATTTTATTTTTAATTATTATTATTTTGTATACATCACTAAAGGTATAAAATTGAGTCACTAATATTATTTTGAGATAACTCCCAAAATGATCCTTCACATATTGATCAATGATCTTTTTAATTTCTCGCTTTTAAAATGGGAACAAATGGTCCTTCACATTTTATGAATGTACTATTTTGACCTTCCGTCACTATTCCATTTGTTTTTTTGTCGAAATAGTGTCGGAATAGCGATATAATAGTAATAAAATAGTGACGAATGACCAAAAGGGTATATTCATAAAATGTAAGAGACTATTTGTTCCCGTTTTAAAAATAAAGGACTAAAAGATGATTGGATGGACCATTTTGGGGGTTATTTTTATTATTTTTAATAATAAAAATAAAATATTAATAATAAAAAGTGAAATGTTAGTATTATCATTTTTTATATATTTCAAAATGAAATTAAAGGCCGAAAAAAAAAAACAGCTTACAAATGCTACTCAATCTCAATCTCAATCTCAATCTCAATCTATAAGAGCCAAAGGAAGCATCTCTAAAACTATGAGGAAGCTCATTTGGAATCATGATCAACTAATGGTTGAGCCAAAAAGGAAAAAAACAAATAATGCTAGTATTAGATTCGCAATATACCAGTAAGGAATTTCAAAAGCTTTTGCAGCCGATCAAAAGTTTGTGGGGGCAAAGAACCCCTCAACCTGCTCTACTGTCGGCGCGTTTGACTAATCCAAGAGTGACACCATATCAATCATTATAGAGGCTTTTGCTCTCCTTTTTTTCAAAACGCAGAACATAACGAATTCCCATCAACATAATCACACCTTACTTTATTGCACTTTGACTTGTGAGTAGCATCGCTTAATATCCAATAGCTAAATGGCTGTGTTGTTTACCAAAGGATGAACATCCTTTCTGTCTCTTATTTTAATTTTTTTTAGTTTTTCCTCTTTTGTTTTTTCGAATGAACATTTCACCGAAATTTTTCCATGTCTGCATCATCACTTTATATCAAGTGCTAATAAAACAAAGGAGATTCGATATGGTAATCTAACACAAGATTACACCAGCTGCAATATGCATATGTAACAAATTTCCCCACCTAAGTTGTAACATAACTCTGCCAAAGGAAAGAGAATGCTTCACTGGCTCTACCATATGTCCATTCAAAGGGGAAGCAATTGCAGGGTGGCAAAAAGAAAATCATTACCAAAGATACATTGCTTCATAAGTGGTAGCATGTCTTTCTTGTGCTACATATGTTGAAATCACCCATTACAAACGCTAAATACAAACAAGTAAAATCAAACTCAACAATTCAGAAAGCTAATTTACTACCCACTGTTGTTTGGATGACCTGCTACCCTATTCATACACCTCATATTTGGCTGAAAACTCTCTCCTAGGTAAACAACTGAGCATTTACAATAAGGACCTGTTCATTACATTACAAGTGGATATCTCTTAGTAAGAGCGAGAAAAATAGTCTCAGAGAAAAAGAGGAAATGGGTTGTGAAGGAGCCCGGATGAAGGCAAAGTGGCTGGCTTGAAAGCAGAAAGAGAAACAATCCAGAGGAACCCAACCCTCCAGCTGCCTTATTCTGTACTCAGCCGCGACATCAAAGTGAAGCCCATGTTCAGGCAGGCAATTGGTGTAAGATCGAATGAACTCTTTGGTATTTCACCCATCAAGTGGTGATGCCTTGACTCGCCCCGGTTGGATGCATAAAATGTATACCTGCTTGCCTTTTCATATAGTCTGGTATCAGTCTGTTTACAAGATCGGGAGAGGCTCCAGCCAACTATAGATGCAATAGTTAATAGTGTCAGCATCCGAATAATTAACAAACCATGTTTATAATACTATTTGCAACTTCTCTCTTACAGTGTCACTAGACCAGCTCCATCAACTAGAAACAACGGAATGTTATAGTGGCCAAATTAACAAGTACCAAAATTAACCACATCTGAAGATCAAAGAACTTAGAAAAGCTGCCATTTGGTTAAGTGAATTATGATGACATCAGTAAAGGATGAAAGACACCCAAACAAAGAACAGAGAATAAGAGAAAAACAGCAGCAAACATAGTTTCATGCCAGTTTTCATAATATAATTGAGTAATTTTTTAGTTTCAAAATAATAGAGAAGCTTTTCAGATCAATAGCATCTATAGAAAACAACAAAAAATATCATGCCCCAGAAAATTTCTATAAGCATGCATATCCTGTCTAGGATGCTAATTTAGCAGAGTCTAAAATTTGTCAATCTTTGGCACTCTCATAAAAAGTCATGGAAAGTGAGCACAATTAGCAATGGGCGACTATAGGTTATCAGAAACATGGAAATTTAAGCTTTCAGTAATTTAGAGAAATACCTCTTGCTTAAAATTGAAGAGAGGTGGTAGCGGACGACCATTTGGTAATCGGGCATTAGGTTCACGAAGTTCATCAAAGAAGGGATGCGCACATGCTTCTAGCTGCAAAAAAAATTTGCCCAGTAACACAAGTAAATTAAAATGTGAAAATACGAATTGATGATGCTCAAGTGTGCGTGGACAAGTATGCATGTTCCAAAAAAGCATTGAAGCATCAAATCCTTATACAAAGATATGCTCATTGACAAGTTGCACGAGAGAAAATAGACATAAAAGACAATAAATAATTGTAGTTGCAAAATAATGCCAAATACTGTGTACTGCTTTAGTGCTTGAAGTAAGACCTAAACAGATCAAAACATAAAAGAAAATGCCAACACATATCAAAGAAGATTCAAACTCACTGCTGTGCAACGAAGACTTGGCGAGTACTGCAGAAGGCGTGATGCAAGATCTATTGCTTCAGGAGGCATTCGTTTGTGGAAAACCTGAGACACAAGCAATAGCATAAATGGATAGTAGATGGAACAACACTAAAATACCAAAAGCATGTATATTGATAATGCCAAAGTTGGTCACGCGTGATTAAGGTAATTGTGGTGCTTATATTAAATTTCCAGACTGTCAATATTAGGTCAACTCATCACACTTCAATCTAGGAGTTCCACTGGTCAATAATAAATTTATTTGTTTTAATTATTTTAGTCCAGTATAAGATTTTGTGCCAACAGTGTCCCAGGAGACCAAACAAATAGTCAATCATTTCTCTGTGACTTGATCAAGAGTTCACAATGAAAACTTTTTGTCTTCTCTACTTTTCAGTGGAACTCAATGACCAACATTCGACTCTTAAGAGCTCCATTATACAATGTTTTGATTGGTATTCAGAAATCATAATTACTCTGGCGTAATCAAACTGGATATTCGCTATCTTGCATTACCCAAAAGCATGACTTACATTCTCAATGGCCACCTGAAGTAACAAATCTCTTGTTATATGGTAACAGAACAGACATGTAAGTTTATTTTAAGTTTTTGCACCTGTTTCTCCAATATTTTAAGATTCCCCTGTATCATTCTCATTCAATGCTGTAAAAGCACTGGGATTGACTACTTAATTGAAGAAATGTAAAAAATTGGCATGTATGGCTTGGATGACTATAGAGCAACTCCAGATCAAAACACCAGTGCTATCTTTCATTTGCTCTAGTCTTCACATAGCTGGTAAACATCCTCTTTCTTCGTGCCATATAGTTTTCTATTTGCTCATTCTTCTTCTTTATGTCTATTTCATCAAAGCAACAGACAGTGGGAAAAAAAATTGGAGGCTAAGTAAATATTTGAACAGTAAAGTTTGAAAGATTAAAATAAACTTCACAGAAATTCATAATCACTCAACATTCTCCAGAAGAGAAGAAAACTAGAATAGCAAATGCCTAACAAAAGAAAAAAAACAGGCATATAGATGCAGTGAGATTGAAAATCCATAAAATAAATGCATTTGAAAAGGTAATTAACAATTGAACTAGAATAGATTGAAAAGCAAAAGACCTATTCCAGTGGACTCAGAACATGTTGCAACAGTAAAATATACAGAATGCATTCAGACTGGGAATTGGAAAGGAAGCTTACCTTGTGCCACGGGTGCGCCTTAATTTGTGGAAATCTAAAGTCAGTATAGTTTGGATTCATACAACGAATCTCTTCTCGGGTTGGCGTACCAAGAACCTGAATATAAACCACATCCACCTCAAAAACCCGAACCAAATTTGCATCTACTAGTGTTATAAATCCTAGTGTACCTTGATAATCTCCACCAGCTGATCAACAGCATTCTCTCCAGGAAATAGTGGCTGTAAGTAAATTGAATCAGGAGTGAGAAGAAGGCTGTCATGCCAACGGGGAAAATATTAAAACCACACATTCGAAAAGACAGACTACTGAAACCAATAGAGACCTGTCCCAAAAGCAGCTCAGCTAGAACACAGCCAGCTGACCAGATATCAATAGAGGTAGTGTACTCTGTGGCACCAAATATGAGTTCTGGAGCACGATAAAAGCGTGAGCAAATGTATGATATGTTTGCTTCACCCTTCACCTGATGTACAACAAATTACCATAAGAACATGAGAAAATTTATTGACAGACTGTAAATAATATGTATAACAAAAGAATAGCAGAAACATCATTATTCCTTGAAATTTCAGCACTTGGCCCAAAAAAAAAAAAAACAAAAAAGACAACTCCACTAAATAAATGCTTCACCCCAAACAATTACAAGGGAAAATCATGGACAATTAAAAGTTATTGCCAGCACTCATTGCTAGTGAAATTTATTTTTCATTAATAAACATTTAAATCATCTTATAGTTGGTCCAGGTGGTGGCTAAGTGAGAAAAAGTTTCTAAAGATGCTTATACAGCATTAACACAGACAGGGTCAGCTAAGATTTTTACTTATCATCAAAAGCAAATGGTTTTTATAGCACACAAGCCTACCTCTAGATGTCAATCCCAAACAAAAAAGAGTCCACAAAGATAACAAGAAAAGAAAAGAGGGTATGGAAAAAAGTGAAAGAACTGTAATAAGAAAGATTCTTGTAATTACCAGCACTTTTGCACTTCCAAAATCGCAAATTTTAACTTGGTGACTAAGAGGATCAACCTGAAAAAAAAAATGCCATAACTACTTAGAAAATAAAGAAAATTGGCAACCTAGATATCTATAATCCACCATCTAAATAAGACCTACCAAAATATTTTGAGGCTTCAAGTCTCTATGGCATACTCCAGGAACAGTGTGCATATAGGCTAGACCTCTGAAAATCTGAAAAAATGCCAAGCATTTAGAATCACCAATTGGATAGTGAACATTGAAATTTTTTTCTTGCAAGGATGCAGTCCACATACTTGATAAGTGTAAAGTTTCACATAGATGAGTGGCATTCTCTGACTGTTATTGCTATAATGCTTTATAACTCGATATATGGATTCAGGGACATATTCCATAACTAAATTGAGAAAGAGCTCATCATTGCTTGTAGTTGAGAAAAAGCAATGCTTCAGAGACACCACATTTGGGTGATCCATCGTGCGCATCAACTGCAATTCACGGTTCTTGTATCTCCTGTCCTGCAAAACCTTCTTTATAGCCACAGTCTCTCCAGTTTCCAGGCACTTTGCCTGCATGTACACCAATATTAGTCCAATATATTATAGCAAAGAAACCAAAAAGAAACACCTAGCAACAGTACTGGTTTCCACATACCTGAAAAACAATTCCAAATGATCCAGTTCCCACAACCCTCTCTGCCATGTAACTGACGGTCTGCAAGAAACATCAAGAGGAAGAAAACTTTCAATCTATCCCAAAAGAGAATAACCAAATCAGCTTCCAAAACATTTTATTTCCATAACAAGTAATGCGCTTGTACATGAATTACGGACAAAGAAATTAGTATACCTACAGAAAAATAAGCCTAGCTTTATTGAAAATATGATTGTTTGAATTTAAATATCGCAAGAGGATTAAAAAATAAATAGATAAAGCATAAACAGGAACAAAATATAGGCATATAAGCAGATCATACCTGTTTAGGTTCTCCATTCTTGCCCCCAATGGTTGTAGAAATTATATGACCGGTAACTGTATCATGACCACTGATCATAGGATCAGGCAACTCCTGCAACAAAAGTACAAAATCATGATGGTAACAAAGCCACTTCATACAATAAATCCATATAAAGCCAATTAACTGAGCACTCACACTTCACACATATCCAAATTTAAAAACTAGTTACAGGGCCAAATAAGTAAAATCACCAACAAAATACAACATCAAACCACTAAAAAATATACAATATTTAGAAAATTCAAGAGAATCACAAAGAACCAACACGCTTGAAAAAGCATTGTGCAATTTTCCTCTTGCAAATCAGACTGAACAAACATCATGCTAGGCTAAAATTCCTTAAAAAATTATCACACTGAACCGAAAAAAAGTTAGAATTCCTTTAAAAAAATGATCATAGTGAACAAAAAATCTGGGAAACTAATTGCCAAATAATACCATGATATTTACAGAACGTATTGAGGAGATCAAATGTCAACCATTTGGTATCAAAGTAGCAATAGTCTGGTAAATTGTTCAGTCTTAGCACCCCTTTAACTGTCACCACACACCAATACTTCCAATTTAAAAAAAAAATGAAAAAGAAAGAAATCAGAAAGAATCAGCTGGGATTAGATCAAGTTTCAAAAAGGAAACTAAATGAGCAAACTTTGACTGGAACCTAGATCAATCCCCTCATTGAGATATACAGAAAACTGACTAAAAACTAACTCCGCTCAACCTTAACACTAACTAAAGAAAAGGGTTTTCTTTGTAATGCACTAAAATTAACAGAAAAACTGAAAAGACACGATTTTTACTAAAACTTCAACACAATTTAGAAAATCAAATCCTTAACTTCTGAAAAGGGTTCTCCTTTCCAGGTCAAAAAAATGCCTTTTCCCTACCAAAATTTCAACAATTCTACAACAAAGAATGCCACTTTAGGCCTAACTAGAAACCAAAAAACCCAGAAAAATCACCAGGAAAAAAAAAAGAAGCTATATTCCACCAAAATTTCTCAAGAAAACCGAAAATTATGCAAACAAAAGAGAGAAAAAATGTGAATCCAGAGGCTTACCTTATCGTTAGCCATGATTCAGATCCGATGAGGAAAAAAAAAAGAATAATTGGGAAAATTTAATGGGTTTTTGTTTTTATTGTTTAAAGCTCATAATTGTCGGTTGGAAGAAGAGAAAGAGAGGACCCATCAACCAAACAGAACCCATGTGATTCCAGCTCTCTTCTTTTTGGTGTCTCTCTTCCTACTACTACTCCTCCTCTTTGGGCTTGGGGAGTGAAAAATCAAAAATTACACAATGGCCCCAACATTACCTTGAAATTATTTATCCACCTGGATTCAGCTGGAATTCCATGGCTTTACTTTATGATGTGGGCGGTGGACCCACGTCGAATTCCAGCTTCCCTACGTCAGCATGCCAACAATTGGGTATAGTATTTTTTTTTTTAAACAAAATAAAGTATATTCTAATTCTTCCAATATATAGTGACAGGAATAAAGAGAATATTCACGCCCAAAAAATTCAGTGAATTTTTTGGTTTTTAGCTGATATCCCGTCTTTACACCAAAAGTTTAATAAAAATTACTTTAATTATTTTTTAAAAAAATATACAAATATTGACTTATTCAGGGTATTATTCAATAATCAAATTTAATGTTATGTGATGTAGGAAAATTTAACAAAATTTTAAAATAAAGAGTAATGATAGTTTTAGTAATTTTTTTATACTGATAATTTCTAACATGATAAGTATGAAAAAATAAAATATCATTATTATATTTTTAAAAAATATAAAATAATAAAAAATTATTTTTATATTTTTATATTTACAACATCAGTCACTATATATATATGGTGTAATTAATTTCATGTTAGAATTTGAATGGTCTTGTATTTGAATTTTTTTTACTAAATTTAATTAATTTTTATGATTTTTTTTATTTTAACTCATTTATAATATCTATTTTAAAATATTTAAAATTATCAAAAAATTTAAAGTAAAATTCATATAAAATATATTTAATTCCAAACTAATCGCAATTCTTTTAATAACTAAATGAACCCTAAGTCTTAGTGAACTATTATTGCGTTGTCCCCACGTTGCCTTTTTATGGTTCAATTTTAGTATTTAATTCTCTTGACCTTTTATTTTGGACGAAAATATCACTTTTCCAATAATTATATTTTAAGTTGCTTTCGGAATATATTACTTTAACAAAACAACACCTTAATATCCCTACAAAATTAATAAAAATTACCATACAATTCCCTAATTTACAGAAGTATGGATTGACTATTTTCATTTTCTTCCCATAATAAAAGCTTGTTGTTCATAAATTGAATAGAAACAGAAACGGAAATGTATTGTAATTTTATAATAGCCAAATAATTTTCTCGAGTTTAGATTAGTTTATTTATTTCAACTCTCATAAGAGATGGCCAATTTCATTAACTTATTTATTTCATAGGAACTAATGAAAATGGATTGATTTTTCTCAAAATAAATAAATTTAATAGGTTTATCGTCTTTTAGTCGAAAAGAAAAACATACACCTTCGTGTTAAAAAAAAAAAGAGTTAACTTTTGACTTTGTATCTTTTTTAAATTACAAAATATAATACATTTAATGCACCATTAAATATGTAATTTTACATTTGTATCCTTATAATTTAATTTATGTTATACATTGCTATTATTTATATTAGTAAAAGTAATATAAGAATTTTACACAAAAATTGACACTTTTTTGGAACAAACAAAATTTTGGAAATTAGATTTTTTTTTTTTTTTGAGATGGAAAGAGTAATATATTTTGTATGTTATAGGTATACTTTTTTTTTTCCCGAAACGATAGTAGATTAATAGAGTGGCACAAAGGCCAATGTACAGAGCCACAAGAGCTTAGAGTTTCGTGGTGTCGCAATTGAGAACAGCGCTATAACCCACAAAAACAAAGACCCGCAAAGGGGCAAAAAGCCCACGAGGGGCAAGAAAAAGCAAAATAAAGTAAACCCGCACCTGACAGGAAGCTAAACCCGCACTAGACGGGAAGGGAGACAACCTAGACGACCTAAGTTCAACCGCATTGAACCCCGCCCAAGACGGGAATGGTTGAGGACTTGGACAACCTAGGAACTACCCGAATACAAAAAATCCCGGTTATATCAGGACATTAGTACTATACAAAATGATATTACACTACATTCAAGTGGCCCACTACACATGGCCAATGGTGAAAGAAACTACAACTTAATGTCTATCTCTCACCGCGTGTCCTTGCGTGAAATCCAATTTGCAGACGTTGAATAGCAACACCGACGAACTACTGCCGCAAAGCGTTGAATAGCGAGACGATGCTACTACTACCGGCTGGAGATAGTGCAACACCTTAAAAAAAAAAAAAAAAAAAAACCTAATTTTTTCCACCCTAGCCTTCAGCCGCCGCCCCTCTGCAAACCCAACCATCCCCATCTCAACAAACCCAATATTGTGCAACAACATAGGAATCAAGGAAAGCAAAACAAACAATAACAAGCCCATGCCTAGTTCCATTCATCTCAGTCCCACCAAAATGACCAAGAGAAACAAATCCAGGCCATAAACTGCATCACAATCCAACCTGATTCAATGTTGCACTCGGATGGGTTTTCAATAGATTCGCTTGAGAAAAATAGAAATGGTTTTTCTCTCTTGTTTTTTTCTTTTTTTTCCTTTTTTTTTGTTTTTTGTTGTTTTTTTTTTTTTTTGATTTATCTACCTAAAAAGAAATTACTGGAACAGAAAAAAAAGAAAGAAAAAAAGTACCTCCCCCATTCCCCTCTCAGGAGAATGGGGGAGAAGTAGAAGGAATTACTGTGGGTTGAAGGCTATGTTGTTGCAGGTTCTTGGGGTGGATTATCAACGCTTTGACCCTTATTGGAGCTTCAAGTTCGGGACCAAGCTTCAAGCTTCAAGCTTCAACAGTGGCAGAGTTTCAACGGGACTTTAAGCTAGATACTTTGATATGTACGACTCTGGTTTTGATGGCAAAATAGACAATGATCGGCGTTGGGCAGTGGCTGCGGCCTTCAACAAGTTATTGAATCTTGGATTGACGGTGGGCGGCCGCGGCAGCGAGATAGTGAAGGCAGGGGAGACCGTTAAAGCGCATAATCTTCTACGAGAGTCCCATATTTCACTCCCTTTTATGTTATAGGTATACTTAACACACTTAAACTTAAGATCTTGTAAGTATGTGGGTTTGATGTGGTCAAAAAGTACATTGTTCTTGCAAACTTGTCACTAAATTAAGAAGAATGGGGATGTTCTTATTGAAGTTTCTGAATTAATTGTAACAAAAGAGGCTATTTGGTTGACAGACAGATTCAAATGACTAAATTGGAAAACTAGGTTTAGATAGTAAGTGGGAAAATTTATGATTAGGAGGTCTTGATTCAAGACTTTTTAAATGCAAAATAAATAAATTAAATAATTTTTTTTTAAAAAAATAGCCCTTTACTTTTAGCTATATAATTATTGTTTTGCCCTTCACATATTAAAATTAACTTCTTTTTTTTTTTTGAAAACGATAAATATATTTACCGATAAATGTGTCATATTTACAACATTACCCAGTGGCAAAAACAACCTTAGATCTCACAGTGTCATAGTGAGTCTAAGGATGATAGCTGGAGAGTGTCCAACCAACTTTGCAATGATAATTAGTCTATGACAAGCTACATTGATATCATACTACACAAAAAAATAAAATAAAAACGCAAAAACCTAGTGTTCAAGCGTGACGATCTCAACTTGCATATGATGAAGGAAACTGAACTCCGAATTCCTAACTCCCGCCCCATGCCTTTCGTGATACTACATGATACCTTGAGAGTCCCTGCAACCAAACTAGAACTAAAACACCTCCAACGTGAAGGATAAATCACTAATAGATAAGGATAAAAGCCCTAATAAATATGGAAGAAAAGGAAGAACCACGAATCACACAGTAGTGCAATTCCTCAATTCTCCCAAAAAACTATCTTAAAAAAAATTTTAACTTGTTACACCCTCACAATTAATCCTTTGACTTTCCCTCATAGATTCTATTAAAAATTCATTTTATATCTATTATGTGAAGTTATTTTTATGATTAAATAAATAATCATTATAACACATTGACAATTATTTGATTATAGATCTACAAACATACCGTAATATAGAATTCTTCGCTTAATATTACATCATTCCACTTTACAATTAAATCGAACGGTGACCACATATTATTGTTATGCCCTTTTTATCCTAAAAATAACTTCATGTGATGGATATGTGATGATTTTAACAACATTTGTGATGGAAACCAATCAAGGGAAAAAAGGTTAATGCACCCTCTGTCCCAAAAAAAAAAAAATCTACTTTAATTTAAATACAATTTTTTATTAGTTATTAGGTACAACACAGTTAATGTATGACTAAAATGTATAATTTTACATTTTTATCTTTACTTTTTAATTATAAATATACATAAATATTGTTAGTAATAATATTTTTAGAATTTGGTTTGAAAGTAGACTTTTTTTTTTTGGGGATGGAGAGAGTATATAAATAGTGAAAGACTAAAACATTTATTTTAAAAAGTACAATGCAAAAAAGATTAAAAGCTAGAATTAAGAAACTATATTTGCAATTTAATCAATTTAGATTTTAAAATCTATTATTGTGTTAGAAATTGTCGTGTATCAATCACATAAAGTAATCTTTAAGTAAATAAATAATCACATAAATACATTGACCATTATTTGATCATGTCTCTACATACTTCTCGTAATTCGAGATTTTCACTTAATATTCTTTATGTAATGAGTCTATGACGATTTTAATAATGGTAAGCAAATATTCACAATTCATTCCGAAATGAATTGTTGTCGAATTCCTCAATTGATGGTAAGCTTGCAAAATAGATTCGGACATTGTTCCCAAGGTAGACATTCGGACGTAAATTAGTTGTTAGGGTTGTGAGATAGTTGAAAGCTTAAATGCTATCTTTCGCCCTTACCTGGCGTGACCATGTTGTATTATTATCTAAAATTTGAGATTGTAGAATCTTGTTTTGGAAGGAGTCTAAAACTATCAATACTGGTGAATTTTTTGATTCTATCATCATTTACAAAACTTTTCACGGTACTCACTCTCTATGTTACATATATTGAGTCAAAATCATATACTCATCAAACAAAAATATTCGTGATGGAAACTAGTCAAGACGAAAAAAAATTAATATATAAATTTTGAAAGATTAAAAAGTTTATTCTGAAACATAATATGAAACAAAAAAAATCAAAAGCTAGAATTAAGAAGTTATTTTTGTAATTCAATCATTTTGGATTCAACAATTTATTATATAGGTTGATTCTTTGCATGTAATACTGTTGGAAAATGGAAATGGCTCTTTTGAGCGCATGTGAATGAGAAATTGCTCATTAAGAAGATTCATGAATAATAGGCTTTTCATTTTCCAAACTTAATGTCTGAATTAAGTTATGGACCTTTCATTTATTGATTTGATGGTTCATGAATGACATAGGCTTTTCTTCTTCAAGCTTAATGTCTGAATTATGTTATGGACCTTTCATTTCTTAATTTGATGGTTTATGAATGACATAAGCTTTTCATTTTCCAAGCTGAATGTCATGAAAAGAGTTCATGAACATTGGTATGCTCAATGAACATTAAAATCTCCTCTACAAACAAAGGATGAAAAATGACGAATTTTACAACTCAACTCACACACACCTCTCAATGTTTTCTCTCCTCTGGTTTTAAAAATCTTGTAGTTCAAGTTTCGGTGATAGAAGAAATACACAAATTCAAGTTCGTTATAGCGATCTACTTTGTGTAAGTAAGCCACTATACATTGTTGTATCTTGGAAGACAGACATACGTTGAATCCTTAAGCACACATAGGAGGGGACAAATCTGTTTTAAGGAAAGCGTCTGATGCGCCTCGACGTGTTTTTATTCTTTATTCATCTATTAACGATTCAAATTCCATTTGGTTGTTTTCAATTTCAAGTTAATATTTATTGCTATATTTTCATACCTATAATCATCTAGATTCTACCAATTATATAAACTATTTGGATAACAATCTTAAAACAGATTCTTTATATACGTTATTATGTTAATAAAATTTGTTACACTAATATACTCTTTCATTGTTTGTTGATAATTTCAAACTTATATTGGTAATTCCAGTTCATTGGAAATTAATTTATATCAATGATTGGTTTTGTTGCAAGGTTGAGATATGACTGATGATATGAATGTAGTTAAAATTCCCACGACCTCAACTCCCATGGCCTCAACTCAATTACTGGCAGTTTCGGTTCCTATGAACCACCATGAGAAACCTGAAAATTTTGAAGGAATGAACTTCAAAACTTGGCAACAAAAAATGGTGTTTTATTTAACAACACTGAATTTTGCGAGATTCTTAAAAGAGAATCCTTCTACTATTGGAGTGGATGAGTGATGTGAATCGATCGTTCTACGAAGATTTAAGAGTTATGAATTGTTCACTTTGACCCCTAATCGAACTTGTGATTGGTAACCTCGGTATGAAGGCAACCTGTTGACGAACCTGTGTCAACCAACCAACGTTATAAATGCCACAAACAAGCAAATTCGCTGACTTGCCCGATAAGTCAAATCGATTGTTTCAAAGAAACTCTTGAAGAAGAGAAAAGAATTTTCTCTCAATATATTAAATCTCACAAAATAACTGTCTGCCTTCAGAAACTCATAAGCACCCTTATATAGAGTGCTAACCCTAAAAAGGCAAAGAGACAAAAATACCCCTAATTAATTGAAATTCACCTAAAATAGAAAAACCCTAATTAAATTGAAAATATGCCTAAAATTCTATCTAAATGACTTTGAACTACTAAAACGTCATCATTCGGAATTCGTTAGCCCAAAAGTGATTGTGTTATGACAAAGATTTCAGAAGCTTTAAGTCTTGAATCGATATTGTCTCTATTCCATAACTTTTGAACCATAATACCGACAGCTTGCTTGAATTCCTTTGCTCTCGCTCTAGTGATCGGGCCTAACGGATAGGACAATGGGTCTTTAGCACCTTCTCCTCGATAGGGCTCTTGATAGGGTTCGATGTCCACATCAATGAATCAAATGCACAAGTGGTGTAAGCTGTTGACTCGTGGAAGAAATCTAATTTCCTATGCCGGAACTATGTTATGAATAGTTTGACTGACACACTTTATAATGTGTATAGCTCAAAGGGTTTAGTCAAGGAACTGTGGGAGTCCTTGGACCATAAGTATAGATCTAAAAATGCTAGTGTGAAAAGTTCCTGATAGGTCAGTTTTTGAATTTCAAAATGATGGACTAAAAAACTGTAATGAGTCAAGTTCAAGAATTTCAAATGATCATCCACAAGATTCATACTGAGGGAATGACCATGAATGAGTCTTTCCAAGTAGCTACAATTATTGATAAGTTACCCTGCGTGGAAAGACTTCAAGAACTATTTGAAACACAAAAGGAAAGAGATGAATGTTGAATATCTAATTGTCAGACTTCACATAGAAGAAGGCAATAGAGACTCGGAGAGGAAGTTTTTCAACACTATTGATGCCAAGGCTAATGTGGTGGAGCGTAATGAAAGCTTCAAGAACAAGAAAGACAAACACAAGTCGGGATTAAATATGGGACCTAAGGGTGGAATTTCAAAGAAACCAAAGTTCCAAGGAAAATGTTTTAATTGTGACAAGATGGGTCACAAATCAACGGATTGTAGATTACCAAAGAGGAACAAAAAGAAAGAAGCCAACTTGATTGACCACACCACATAAGAATTTGCTAATATGAGTCTTTTTACAGTGGTATTTGAGGTCAACATGGTAGACTCCAATCCAAAGGAGTGGTAGCTGGATACTAGAGCCACACGCCCTATCTGTTGTAATAGATCTGCATTCTCCGATTTCACACCTGTGGATAATGGAGAGAAGCTGTACCTAGGCAACGCTGTAACTTCTGAGATCAATGGTCAAAGAACTGTATTCCTAAAAATGACATCAAGCAAAGAAGTGAAACTTTGCAATGTCTTTTATGTGCCTGACATCCAAAAGAATCTGATTTATAGGACACTATTGAGTCAGCATGGATTCAAAATGGTTTTAGAATCTTTAAAGTTAGTTTTGACCAAACAAAGTGTCTATGTTAGAAAAAGGAATGTAAAAAATGGGATGCTTAAAATGAATGTAATGGCCATGAAGCCAAAATACATCAATGGAAAAGAAAAGTCTTTCGCTTATATGCTTGAGTCTTCTAACTTGTGACATGGTAGACTAGGTCATGTTAACTTTGATACATTGTGTAGATTAATTAAATTGGACCACATACCCACATTTGACATTGATTCCGAACATAAATGTGAAAACTGTATAGAGGCAAAACTAACAAGATCATTGTTCCAAACAATTAAAAAAAATATGAAATCACTTGATTTAATTCATAGTGATATTTGTGATTTGAAATTTGTTCAAATACAAAGAAGTAACAAATATTTTATAACCTTCATTGATGATAGCACCAAATATTGCTATGTGTATTTGTTTAAGAGCAAAGATGAGGCTATATACAAACAAGAAGTTGAAAACCAGCTTAATAAGAAGATTAAGATGGTAAGAAGTGACCGGGATGGTGAATATATAGAACCCTTTAGTGAATTTTGTGCACAACATGGTATTATTCATGAGGTTACACCTCCCTACACTCTTCAATTGAATAGAGTGATAGAATGCAAGAATCGTACATTGAAAGAAATGATGAATGCAATGTTGATAAGTTATGGATTGCCATAGAACATGTGAGGGGAAGCTATATTAACGGCTAACTATATCTTGAATAAGATTCATCGGAAGAAAGAGGATAAGACAGCTTATGAATTATGGAAATGAATGAAGCCTTCCTATAAATATTTGCGAGTGTGAGAGTGTCTTGCCAAAGTATTGGCTTCAACACCAAAAAGGATGAAAATAGGTCCTAAAATAGTTGATTGCATATTTATTGGCTAAGCTCAAAATAGTAGTGCTTATCGATTTCTTATGTATGAGTCTAAAAACCCTGAGATTCATAAGAATATGATAATCTAATCAACGAATGCTTCATTTTTTGAATATGTATTTCCATGTAACTCCAAGATAGATGGTCCAAGGTCATTTAAACGAACAATTGAGATTGTTGAAAATAATGATAAGGTTCGAGATTTTTATTATAAGTTAAAAGAGGTAGAGGAAGAGCCTAGGAGAAGCAAAAAGGCAAGAACAGGAAAATCATTTGGACCAGATTTTCTAGCTTACATGCTAGAGGCTGAACCTCAAACTTACAAAGAAATTGTGAGCTCAACCGAGGGTCCTTTATGGAAAGAAGCCATAAAGAGTGAGATCAATTCCATTATGCAAAATCATACTTGGGAGCTAGTGGACTTCATTCAGGAAGTATACCACTACACTCTAAGTGGATCTTCAAACAAAAGATGAAGGCTGATGGAACAATTGATAGGTATAAGGCTAGACTTGTAATTAAAGGTTACAAGCAATTAGAATATCATGATTACTTTGATACTTATGCTCCTGTGACAAGAATAATTTCTATACGGATGATATTGGCAATTGCCGTATTGCGAAATCTAGAAGTTCATCAAATGGACGTGAAAACTGTTTTTCTTAATGGAGATCTTGAGGAAGAAATATACATGAAACAACCCGAGGGTTGTATCACTCCTGGACAAGAAAAGAAAGTATGTAAATTGGTGAAGTCCTTGTATAGACTTAAATAAGCGCCAAAATAACGGCACAAAAAATTTAACAATGTCATGATGTCAAATGGTTTTAAAATAATGAGTGTGACAAGTGTGTCTATGTTAAGAACACAAATACTGGATATGTCATTCTTTGTCTGTATGTTGATGACATGTTAATTGTTGGTAACAATGAACAAATGATAAAGTCTACCAAAAATATGTTAAATTCTAGATTTGACATGAAAGATATGGGACCGGTTGATGTGATTTTAGGAATTAAGATTAATCGATCAGTTAATGGTCTCATATTGAGTCAGTCACACTATGTGAACAAAATACTTGAAAAATTCAATAAGGATGATTCTGGTGTGTCCAAAATTCCAATTGATTTGAATCGACATATGTCCAAGAATCGAGGAGATAATGTATCTCAAGTAGAATACATTAGAATTATAGACAGTTTAATGTACTTAATGAGTTATACAAGACCTGATATTATCTATGCTGTGAGTAGCTTAAGCAGATTCACGAGTAACTCAGGAGCTAATCACTCAAAAGACGTTGTTAGAGTACTTAGGTACTTAAGACATACTCATGAATATGGATTGCACTACACTAGTGGACCTGTTGTTTTAGAAAGATACTCAGATATAAGTTGGATATCTAAAATACAAGATTCTAAAAGTACTAGCGGGTATGTATTTACCTTAGAAGGTGCAGCAGTTTCATGGAAATCCTCCAAACAAACAGTAATAACAAGATCCACAATGGAATCTAAGTTTATAGCCCTGGATAAATGTGGCGAAGAGGCTGAATGGCTACGGAACTTCTTAGAGGATATTCCAGAATAGCAAAACCCTGTGCTTGCTATATGTATACATTGTGATAGCCAAACAACTATTGGGAGGGCACAGAATGTGATGTACAACGGTAAGTCAAGACACATACGTCGTCGACATAATACTGTTCGATAACTTATCTCAACTAGAGTCATGACAATTGATTATGTGACGTTAAAAGAAAATGTTGTGGATCAGCTGTCCAAAGTATTGAATAGAGATCAAGTTGAACAATCATCTAGGAGAATAGGACTTAAGGCCATGAATGAATAGGTTGATTACAGTGGAAATTTAACCTAGTGGACTGGAAATCCCAAGATCTAGGTTCAATAGGACAACTAAACTGTTAAGATCAAGCGAGATCATTGTGGAGGTTATTCTTCTAACAATTCCTATGATAGGAACAGTGATGCCCGTAAGGAAGAGGTTAAGTTTATACTTTTAATTATTCATACGCATTGGACGAATGTTGGATCCAAGCAGAGTAATGTGGGTTATTCTTCAGTATGAAATCACCTATTTGAGAGAGAAGAATGGCCGCTTCAAAGGAGAATTATCAAGGTTCAATTCTTTAGAAACTCTCACAAAACTAGGACAATGTCCACGGCCAAAATGGACATAACCATGAAAACTGAAAATGTGTCAGGGGAATGCATGTGTGGAGTATATCATCATTTACACAAATAGCAAAATAGTTCAAGGACATCGCGTCTACTGATCAGCCAATAAAGTAAATGTACTTTCACAAGGGAAGGTTCAAGGACTAAAATCTACCTATCCTACATAGGTATTAACCATAGAACACTATCACCATGTCGAGTCTTTGTTTTATTTCAATTTTCATTCATGTAGGGGATTGTTGGAAAATGGAAATGGTTCTTTTGAGCACGTGGGAATGAGAAATTGCTTATTAAGGAGATTCATGAATAATAGGCTTTTCATTTTCCAAGTTTAATGTCTGAATTAAGTTATGGACCTTTCATTTCTTGATTTGATGGTTCATGAATGACATAGGCTTTTCTTCTTCAAGCTCAATGTCTGAATTATGTTATGGACCTTTCATTTCTTGATTTGATGGTTTATGAATGACATAAGCTCTTGATTTTCCAAGAATGTCATGAAAAATGTTCATGAACATTGGTATGCTCCACGAATATTAAAATCTCCTCTATAAATAAAGGATTTTCCTTGGTGAAAAAGGACGAATTTTCCAACACAACTCATGCACACCTCTCAACGTTTTCTCTCATCTGGTTTTAAAAATTTTGTAGTTCAAGTTTCAATGATAGAAGAAAGACACAAATTTAAGTTCGCTGTAACGGTCTACCTTGTGTAAGTAAACCAATGTTCGTCATTATATATTGGGAGACAGACATCCGTTGAATCCTCAAGCATACATCGAAGGGGACGAATTTATTTTAAGAAAAGCGTCTGACGCGCATCGACGTGTTTTTCTTCTTTATTCATCTGTTAACGCTTCAGGTTCCATTTGGTTGTTTTCAATTTCAAATTAATATTTATTGCTATATTTTCATACCTGTAGTCACCTAGATTCTACTAATTATATAAACTATATGGATAACAATACTACATATCAAGTCAATTGAATATAAATTTGATTTTATATCTTATTTTAGATATAGAATATCATTGATCAGAATGATTTAAAAAAAACCCTTATTAGACACCTAATAACATTGACTCACCTAGAATTTTTTTTTAATTTTCTATATTAACTTCACTAGTCCTCACCGCATATAAACATTTCTAAACATTATCCACTCCTAATTCCTTCTCCCACATTCTAATACTTCTTCCTTTTTTTTGTCTTATGGAACCTTCCCCCAATGTTTTCTTCCTTGATATAGAACCTTTATATTATTGAGAAATGACAACTCCACGTCAAAGCATATTGATTATTTTCAAAATTTCTCCATTGAGCATACACCAATGAAATCTCGATTAATGCCATAGTATATCTTAATTTTTGCAACCCAACAAAAAAAAATAAAAAAGCAAGAAAATTAATCGGTTAGGAGAAAAATATGAATATACATTTTGAAACTTGGAAGTGGGTTGATGGAAAAGAGGCCCCAAACTATATCTTGATAATTTTTTGAGTAACTATGAATTCTAAAGGCTCTATTTTTCGTATTATTGTAGAAGACCTCTTGGTTAAAAGCCTGGCAAAGTTGCGAGTGCTTGTGAGAAAGGGGAAGAAGAAAATTGGGAGCGGAGCTGATATCATTTACAAGTGTTTCTATGTGATGAGAACTAATGAAATTAATATGAAAGATTCAAAAAATTCTAAGTAGCTTAATGTTATTGGATGTCTGACAACAAAGTTTTTTTCAGGATCATCGTGATAAATGATATTCTCTTACAATTACTAAATTTTTTTAATATACTACGTGGTGGTTGCGTTAAATACTTAAATGTTCTAACAATAAAATAGCTTATGTATTTGTTTAATTTGCAAGACTAATTGAGGATAAATAGTATAGTAATGTGCCTTCACTTCTATCTTATGTTGATCGGATTTTCAACTAAATATTTAATGAATTATTTCTATTATGTAACAAAATTTTGTAATCATTCTAATTTTTATGTTGTTACTTGTTTCAAATTGAATCCTAATGTATAGTCTCAAAATATATAGTAATATAAATCCCATTTTTTTTTTTATAGGCAAATGAACAATTATCAAAAGGCTAAAAAATTATTAGAAATTAATTTCGAAACCTTTGAATGAAAAGGAAAAGTTAAAAGTAATAATGTGTAAAAATATTAGACAAAATCCACCTCCTAGAATTTGATTGAAAAATAACATCACATAAGACATATATAAATAAATAAATAAATAAATATATATATATATATATATATATATATATATATGAATGTATGTATGTATGTATGTATGTTTGTATGTATGTATGTATAATATAATGAAATAATATAAATAAATAAATAAATAAATATATATATATATGAATGTATGTATGTATGTATGTTTGTATGTATGTATAATATAATTAAATAATATAAACCTTCAAAAACTTGTCTGAATTAAAAAAATCAAAATTTATATTCTTATTCTTTTGATAAATAATTTAATTAATAAAACTTATCATTGTTATTTTTTACCGAACATTTCAATATTCAAAATTTAAAGATTTTCTTCTCCCGAAAAATAGATTCTTAATTATTGCATTAAATAAAAAAGCTAACACACTCTTCCATCTTTTTGAAAAAAATATTCTATACAGTTTATAATTTAGGAAGACAACTTATTTACATAATAGGGGGCCAAAAAATAAAATTATGTGATTAATTTGCTATACTAAAAATAAGGTACAATAGATGAATGGGATCTTTTTTTTCCTTCTTTTTAGAATAACCTAAGTAGTTTAAGGATTCAAATTTTGAAAATTAAACTCATAGTTTAGGGTTTTTCATAATTACTTTAATAATATAGAGGCAAATTAGCAAAAATAGTCCTTCAACACCTTTACTATAATAGATTTAGCTCCAAATTTCTAACTTCCACTCATTTGATCCTCAATTTTTTATTTTTGATGTAACTTGGTGTGTTTGTGGCTCTGCTTCAAAAATAATAATAATAATTTTTATTATTAATAAATAATAATAATAATTATTATTATTAATTAATAATTATTAATTAATAATAATAATAATAATAATATTATTATTATTATTAATTATTACTTCAATAATAATAATAATAATAATTTTTATTATTATTGATCCTCAATAATATTATTCTAAAAATAATAATATTAATAATAATAATAACAACACCTTTACTATAATAATAATATTAATAATAATAATAATATTATTATTATTATTATCACTTCAATAATAATAATTTGATCCTCAATTTATTATTATTAATTATTACTTCAATAATAATAATAATAATTTTTATTACTAATAAATAATAATAATGATAACAATAATAATAATTATTATTAATTATTAATTAATAATAATATTATTAATAATAATTATTATTACAAGGTACAACACACTTAATGTATAATTAAATTTATAATTTTATATTTTTATTTATATTTTTTGATTTGGGTTATATATTGTTATTATTGATAAGAATAGTATGAAAATTTTACACCAAAAGTGGACTTTTTTATAAGACAAAAAAATTTTGAAAACTAAACTTTTTTTTTTTTTTTTAAAGACAGAGGGAGAAATAAGAAATCATTCACTCAATCAAAGCTAGTGAAATGCAAGTGCAATATTTGACACGTATATGTACATATTATAAGGATTTTGATTTTTGTTTGAAAAGTAAGTGTAAAGTTTACCAAAAAAGTAAAAGTATGGCAAATTTAGTGCGTAGATTTGTACAGACCTAATACAAATATAAACATAAGATACAAATTAAAAAATACAGGATAAATTTACTAAAATTTTTAGATAAATTATTGAATATGTAAAATTTTAAATTCCATTATTGTGGATGAAGTTTTAAATTTATTAGATATTACCGAATTTTTTTCTTCATATTATTAATTGTGTGGGAAAGATCCACTACAAGAAAATTGGCCTTTAATGACAGAAATCATGGTGACGAAAAAAATCTCTTCACTAAATACCCTCTTAGTGACAAAAAAATTTATCGTCACAAATTTTAGGTCCACTTTCCAAATTTAGTGACGAGTCACTGGAAGTCATCACCATTTCATCACTAAATTTCATCATTAAACTTGTGCAATTAGTAACGACTTTTATCTTTCAGTGATGACTTTTTTTCCCATTGGTGACTGTTTTTTTTCGTCACATCCTCATTTCGTCACTAAAGCCACCCATTTAGTGACGACCTTTTTTTTTTTTTTTTTCCTGTCGCCTAAATCCTTTAGTGACAGAGCATTGGTGACGACCGAGTGACGAACCGTTTTTTCGTCATTAAATGCTTTTGGTGACGAAAAATTGCCTTTTAGTGATGAAATTTCTGTTGTCACTAAAATCCATTTTTCTTGTAGTGAACATAATTCATCATAATGTAACTAATTTATGAAAAGTTTTTAATTGTAATAAAATTGTGATTTTTGAATCCTAAATTCATCACTTCCTTACTCTTTTATACACATCATGAGTCCCAAAGTGTGAGTTTTTAAAATTAATTTCGGAAGATGTATTGTTATATGGAATTTTTCTATTAATTCAAAGGTGTGTACTAATAATACAACTTTTTTTTTTTTTTTACTAACTAGACACTCATTTTCCGTTCATGAAATTAAAAAAAAAAAATTTCAAATATATAGTGGCATATAAAAATTGGGAAGATTATGAAAAATATTTGAGAGAAAAATATGTGAAAATTAAATTTTTTTAATAAAAGTTCTCCAGGACGTTGTCTTCTGATTACTTGGGCCTATTAGTTGGGCTATGTATTGCTTGCTCACAATGTTGAAACCCAAGCATAGCCCTTCTAATGGTGTAAGTTTTGGTAAGTTTGGCCCAAATTTGGAGAAAATATTAGTGGTAGCATAGAGATTTTTTTTGGTGATCAAAATCGATAGTTTCAATAATAATACTAAAAAAAAAAAAAACCCCCACATTTAAAGTTGCAAATGCTAATGTCATAAAAATAATTTTAAAAACCCACATTTAAAGTTGGTAATTTCAACACTAATTTTATGTAGTATTAAATAAACACCCTCCACTCAAGATATTTCTCCCTCATTAACTATCTAATAATTAAATGAAGAAAAATTCTTCATTAATTGTAAGGTCAATAATTTGCAATATAATAGGAAAAGACGATGCGAACCAACATGTGTTTAGTAAATATTGATTTATCCCTTTATAGGTTCATGAACAAATTAAGTTGGACTTATATAATGTACAAAATAAATAGGTTTGGTTGCATTTGTGAGTCAACCCATTTAACTCATTTAAAGTAATTCAAAAAATTATCTAAAAGCAACTTTATAAAATTAGAAAAGTACTGTATATATACGCTAGAATTTTTACACAATCATAACTTCTTTCATTTTCAATTTCGTTTGCTTCTACTGCTCTACGTGCAGCTCTACTTCTAATCTCTCTCCTAAAGTTTTAAATATATTTAGTTGCTGCTATACAATTAATATTCTCCTTATCATTTTTTAGATATTATTTCTCCAATTCAATGTTAATTGGTTGGTTTGTTGAAGATGATAAAGTTGAAATCGATATATTTCTCTTAGTTGGTTTTAAAAATCTTCCCGCTCTTTTGGTGGAATATCCAAATTTCATCCTCCATTTTTTTTTTTTGGTTAAGTGAAAGAGAAATTCAGAGTTCCTATCTTTTGTATGTCTAATTATATATAACATGATTGATTTTGTGTCTTTTTGAATGAAGAAAGAATAACTGAATGCTTAAATTTTGGGTGCAATACTTGCCATCAAGTGCTTACAATTTCCCAATCTAAACAACAAATTCTGGTGCTCCATGGGGAGCAATAAGTCCTCTCTCTTACTATAGGAACCAGAGGTCTTACATTGTGTTGCCGCTCTTTTATTTATCTCATTTTTATCTTACTTTTCTACATGATTTTCCAGACTGGTTAGTGAGTGTAAGTTAGTTTTTTAAACTAATGACGTGCACAGATATTTCTTGTTCCTATGATATTTGAAGAATTTTTGATTTCCCATTATTTCTAAGACCATTATTTGGAAAAGGAATGGATTATTACAATCTAAATTTTAATTTGGTGCTTAATAGGGTCTCCAATTTCCTTCCATTTGCTTGTACTACTACTTTTGTACCAACATAGTACGTCCTAAATAGAGTTTTGAGCTTTTGGCGTAATTTTTAAGAGATAATATCATTTACCTCCTTCGAGGTTTTGTAATATATCAACTAGTCCCTTGTAATTTTGAAAAATATCAACCAACCCTCTTGACTAATAGTCAACTTAACTGTAGTTGGCAAAAGACGAAAAAGTTCTCAAGGAGCTGGTTGTTATTTTTCAAAACCACGGGGGGTTGGTTGATATATTACAAAACCTCGAGGGAAGTAAATGATATTAACTCTAAAAAGACGAAAAATACAAAATTTAAAGTCAAAAATTTAATAAAGTTATGTAAAATTATGTTAAAAATTTTAATGCAAAAAAGATAAAATTTCGTTCTTGCCAGAACAAAAACTAATCTTTATGCTTTTAAATAAGCCCTCCGCTTAATGGATAATCGTTTGTTACCAATCGAAAATGGCTTCTCATCTTGATTTGATTGGATTTGGCTAAGGAAAACCATAAAATTCATCCATATCAAATGGGGGGCTACATTCACTATTTTAAAAAATAATAAAATCTATGCTATTCCTTGGTATTCTTTAAATTTTATTTTTAAATTTCGTCTTTTTAGTTTAAAAAATTTTATTATATAATTTAAATAATTTAATTAAATTTTTGTCTTTAAATATCATCTTTTATGTCTTTTTAAAAATTTAATAAAAAATTTTAAATTATATCAAATTTATATCAACTAGCCCCCATGGTTTTGAAAAATAACAACCAGCCCCCTAAGGGTTTTTTTCGTTTTTTTGCCAACTATAGTTAAGTTGACTATTAGTCAAGAAGGTTAGTTGATATTTTTCAAAATCACAGGGGGCTAGTTAATATATTACAAAATTTCGAGGGAGGTAAATGATATTATCTCAATTTTTTAAACTGAATATGGGACTTTTTTTTTTTTTTTGGAGCATTGCCTATAATTTTGATGAATTAGAGTTGTACTATTTTGCTCGTGGGAATTTTGGTAGGTGGTATTATAATATGAATGACTAATTGTTTGTATTACTTTATCATGTTGCCAAAGATTGAGCCTTTTGTTTAGACTAAAAGGAAATTTGATAAAGAGAAAAGAAATATCCATTTACAACAATACTATAGAAACACTAACTTATTCATTTAGTGTTTGGAAATAGGGTGATGAAGAAAAATAAATGGAAGACATAAAAGTTTTTTGGGAATTAAAGAAAAAGTTTAATTAGGCTTCAAAAAATTTTCATTATTCTATATATTTTTCTCCATTGAGGAAATGAAGAAAGATTGTGTGCTAATATTATATTCTTTCTTTTATTTTCTTATGTTTTGTTAAACTAAATTCAAATACATATTATCTGGTATCTTATGTTTCTCATCTTTTTTTTTTTTTTGTCCTTATGTGTCCATATAAACAAACATAATTTTAGAGGTGTTGTATAGTTGTGTTATTGAAATCCAAATCAAGTAAATAGCACTGCCTTTGTATCTTACTTGTAGGTTTGTTTTTAACTTTTTATTTAAATTGATTTTTTCTACTTTTTTTCATCTGTTATTTTGGAGTTTAGGTTTTGCTATTTCAAAATTATCTATTGACTTTTTTGTCTTCACTTTGATCTTTGAAGCATTAAATTTAAATTCTTCAACTATTGATTGGAATTTAGAAGCCTTGAAATAGCTTTTGCATAAGAGAATTAAGGAGCCTTTAAACCTATTTTTAGTGTTGTCTTTTTCTTCTTCTTCTTTTTTTTTTAAAAGAGTTTTGCTTTTAATACTTTGAGAACTTGCTCCCCCCCCCCCCCCCCCCCCCCATGAGTCTTAGTTGTTTTATAGAGTTCTGAGTTTTGACCCCTTGTTATTTTTTAATAGTTAAAAGAATATAGGCAAGTAATGCAAATCCAATTGATATTGATGATAGTAGTAGTGATAGAATTGAGGAGACGCTCGAAGTAAACCAATTTCAATGTCTAGGATTTGATGCTAAAGGAAAAAAAGAAGGTATCTAAAAAGAATAGACAAATAACTTTTGGAGTTTGGAAATATTTTCAAATTCTTAAAGGAAAACTAGAAGAAGAGTTAAAGTGTAAATGCAAAAAATATTAAAAGTAAAATATGGTACATTTAATCTAAATAAATACATAAAAAATGTGTGAAAATAATAACTAAAGACATTGGCTAGTTTCTTATTTTTTCTAATCGAGGTACATCTTTGTCCACTTGAAATGCACAATTTGATCAAGATAAATTTAGAGAATTGTTGGTGTATACAATTATTAGGCATGATTTGCCATTTTCATTTGTGGAATATGAGAAAGTTAGAAGTCTATATATATATATATATATATATATATATATACATGCTTCTAAAATTGATATATTTAGTAATGAGTTAGGTATATATATGTCCGAGTCGAATGTGTTTAAATTCTGATAAATAGAGTTCTACTGTTATTAATGGCTATTTCAGTTTGACTGCAAATTATATTAATAATAATTTGATATTGCCAATTTTTTTTTTGTGAATTTTTCTTATATGCCTTCTCCTCAAAGCTTTAGCTAAAAAAGTTTACAATAGTGGTTGGGATATATATATATATATATAATAATTTGATATTGCCAAATTTTTTTTTTGTGAATTTTTCTTATATGCCTTCTCCTCAAAGCTTTAGCTAAAAAAGTTTACAATAGTGGTTGGTATATATATATATATATATCTATATATGTATATATATATATATATATGTATGTATGTATAAAATATTTGCTATCACATTGGATAATGTTTCACGAAATGATTCTTGTGTTTAGATTTTTAAGAAATAGCTAAATTTAAAAATTGTTTTAGTGTATGATGGGTATTATTTCATGTAAGCTATCACATATACATATGTATGTATGTATAAAATATTTGCTATCACATTGGATAATGTTTCACGAAATGATTCTTGTGTTTAGATTTTTAAGAAATAGCTAAATTTAAAAATTGTTTTAGTGTATGATGGGTATTATTTCATGTAAGCTATCACATATACATACATACATACATACATATATATATATATATATATATATATATATTGAATTTGATTGTGCAAGATGAATTAAAAAAAATTGATATAATAGTTGATAAAATAAGAAAATGTGTCAAACATATAAATGATTCTCAAGTGAGAAAGCAAAGAGTCACCCAATGTATAGAACAAACATCTCTTGATTTAATAACGTTTTAGTTTAGGATGTTCCCACTCAGTGGAATTCAACATATAAGATCTTTTAAGTGCTCTTTACTATCATTTAACTTTTTATCACTTGCAATTAATTGATTCAAACTTCCAAAGTTGTTCATCTCCAAAAGAGTGAAAGATTTTAAAAGATTTGTAACTTCTTCGAGATTTTTTACATTGTAGCCAATGCTTTTTCAAAATCTTATTATCTAATAGCTAACTGTATGGACAATAATCAAAAACGTATTTTGGCATTTTTTCAGATAGTAGTTATGAGATAGGAGATGTATTGAAAACTGAAAAAGTGTTTTGGAAAGTACAAAAATGCGTTTTGAAAGGTTGTCCATACATATTTTAGTTAAAATTAGTTTTTTTTTTCTGAAACGTTAGAATTTTATAGCAATATATAAAATTACAAGAGGTAGCCAAATAAGGCTAATTTATTTTCATGGTTGTACATATAAGAGTTTAACCATGAAAGAAAGTGCACAACTAAGAAGGAAAAAATAATAGATTGCGCAAAATATTGATGTGGTTAGCGCACATTAACCAAGACATCAAAAGCAATCAAGACTTCTATACATCCTAGTTGATTGACCTCTACTGGAGAATTATAAAAAGTTATAGAAACAAAACACTACTGAACGGAAACCTGGTTCATGAGCCTCGTCCCTAATGCCTGTTCCATGTATTTCATGATACTACCGCATATGTTGAATAACCTTGCAACAAAACTACTACCGCATACGTTGAATTGCTCGACAATCAAACTAGTAACAAAACATCTCCAACGAGTGGAGGAGAAAAGCCTTAATAAATAGGGAAGAAGCAGAAATTGCACTCAGTTGATGAGTCTAATACTTCAGATAGTTTTATGAAGAGAATGGCAGAATGGATGTTTATTAGGTTCAACAAATATTAGTGTGAGTTCAATCTTCTGTTGGCTATGCTTATAGAATTTGATACTTAATACAAGTTTCAATTTCTTGAATATAGCTATAGTAACCTTTATGGTCATATGTTTGAAGAATCAGCAAGGGTTAGAGATATACTTTTTGATAATTTCAATGAATATTTAACATTGTTTAAGATATTTGGCTCATTCTCTTCATGTTTTTGAGTTAGTAATGAAGTTCATACTATCGAAGTTGCAGAAAAAGAAGGCTAGCAATCAGTGGATGTTTTTTAAAGTACGAAACATAATTTTTTAAAAATCTTATTGCATTTCTATTTTTAATATTTCTACTATGTCAATTATTCTTACATGTATACTTGTTAATATGATAGGAATTTGACCAATTTAATAGTTTTTGAGTATGTTAATAGTGTATAAAAAAAGACAGCTGGAAATGTATTTAGATGAGCCAAGAAATAAAAGAACATTAATAGTTCAACTTCTTGACTTTTGGAAATCTCAAAAATATCACTATCCGTATTTGGCTAAACTTTCTAGGGATATCCTATGTGTTTTTCCATTAATTGTTGCCTCAAAATTTGCTTTTAGTCTTGGTGGTAGAATTCTAGATTAGTTTTGCAGCTTATTATCATTATAAATAGTTGAAGGATTGATTTGCAATAGGGATTGGTTGTTTGGAAAGAAAGGTAATATAAGTTAACTAATTTTCTTTTTGCTTATTTTGTTTATGAACTCGTATTACTCAATATACAGTTTACATTTTCTTAATGTAGAAATATCAAAAATACTCTTAGATGAGGTAGTTCAAAATATCATGGCTCTAAATACCAACAAAGTGGTAGAACTGAAGTCAAATGTGGAGAAATTTCAAACTCAATTTTGGTTAATGTTTGAATGATTCTTTATTCATTTTTTTGGTGAATTGATGTATTGATACTTGAATTATTTTCATTGACTACAAAGAGTTTGATTATAAGATATCTCACTTATAAGTTTTAATAGTTTGTTATAGGTGTTTGGTAGCTTATTTGTAAAGGACAACTGTGTTTGAAAAGAATAGATTATCAATTAAAGATGAACTTTGATAATGACAATGTTGTGTTAATGTTTTGATTAACTAATTTTAGACTAGTTATGTAATGTTTTTTAATTTGGATTGTGTGAGTTTGAATTAAAAAATTTGAGATTTGGAAGATATTTTTGCTTGTTAGGTTTTCAAAATGTCGGTAAGTCAGTTGAATTTTGGGTGGAGATATTTTTAATTATTATGTAATGTTTTTAGTTATGTGAGGTTAGATAAACTATTGAATACACTTATAGGTGAATAGGTCTTCTTAAGTTATTTATATAGGTAATGCACATTTCTAAATTATATTAGTATTTTGTAAATTATGTATATATTTTTGTGTGGGGTCATATTACTTGTGAAATAAATAGACTGTGTTCAAATTATGTAACATGACACATACTTAAACAAGTCATGTTCGAATTAGTGTAAGTTTGTTTCGACATAGTATACAAATTTGAGACATGATCTAATTAGCACTCATACTTAACTGCTTACAAATGACTTGATCATTAACATGTATATTCAAGTTTACAGAAAAAAAAAACCGAAAAGCCAATTACTTCTCTATCCCACTGCTGTCTCACTTCCATCCATTTTTCCTATTTCTTAACATCAAATGTCACCCCCAGTATCATCCATCTCTTCTACCATCCAAGGTTCTCTTCACTCCATTCTTCCATTTTTACCAAAAACTACCATTAGAGCTTCAAAAGATGAGTGAGATTCATGCTTCTTCCTCTCAGATCTTCAAAAGATTTGATTATCTGAATTTGAAGGAAGCCTTTGTTGTATTTAGAAGTACTAGATAGATATACAAAGTAACAACACAAGAAATGTAAATATTACAAATAATTAAATCTTCCACAAAGAAAGGGGAAAAAAACCCTCTCTAACAAGGGAAAAGTACCCTAATATATAGGGAACGAATAAAAAAATAAATATAAAATAAGAAAATTAAAATAGAGTCTTTTTCACTCTTTGCTAGAGAGAATAGAGGGAGGAGGAGGTGAAAAGTGTATTGTCATGGTGGGCTTATAAAGAGAAGGCAATGAATTATTTGGACAAACTATATATTGAATACATCTGTTGTATGCTAATTTTTCAAGTAGTGAACTAATCAAATTAGAGAACAAAATTTTTAGTACTTTGTTTTGTGTATACTTGGTCGTAAAAAAATTATATTTTTTTTCCTTTAAATTACAAAGACCATACTTTACGTGGTATAACTATTAGATGCAATATTGAAAGCAAAAAAGCTATTCAAGTTTGAACTTTATGAAGTAGATACTGTGTAAGATTATGAAATCTAAGTTATTAGGTAAAAAGTTTAATTTTTTGAATAAGTTACTTTAAAATAGGGCAAAAGTGAGGCAAAACTATTAACATAATTTGATTTGATTTTTATAATTGAATTGCTATTTTAAAATATTAATTGTGGTCTTTGGACTTAATAGTTTGTCCATCAATTTGATCGTAGTTGGCCTTAAATAAGAACCTTTAAGATTTAATTGATTGTGGTATGTTACTTACATATTAGAATAACATTTATTAGAATGATCCTGATAAATCTCTTATTAGGCACCAAATAATGTAGAAACACTTAAGATTGTTTTTTAACTTCCATTTTAAGTTCATTAGTCATAACCACATAGGAGTACTTCTAACAAATAGATTTTTTTGTCTTCCTCAAAATTTTCTCAAGAATCTCCAAACCCAAAAGCAAAGGCGAACGAATGCTGAAAGCTACACAAAATTGATTGGGACAAATTGATTTGGTTGTTTCTTTGTCTTCCTGTAGAATTGAGCCAAAAGTCGCACGAGACATAAAGCCATATTTGATTGTTTCTCATGTGCCCCAATGGCTTTCGGCTCATCACAAGAAACAAGCACCACTTCTAACAATTAGATTTTTTTGTTTTCCTCAGAATTTTCTATAGAGTCTTCAAACCCAAAAGCAAAGCCAAAAGAAAGCTGAAAGCCGCACAGAATTGATTGGGACAAATTTAGGGGTGGGTGAAATAAGTGTTCCTTGTCTAGTGTTGATATCTTCTATTGTTTCTCCATAAATGAAAATTGAAAGCGGCACAAAATTGATTGGGACAAAAGGAAAGCCGAACAAAATCCAAAATCAAAAGGGACAAAATTTCAATAAAAGGACAAATAGATTTGGGAAGCAGAGCTGCACAGTACAAAGGCAGCGACTGAAACTACCCCAATTGAGAAATTTGCTCTGAAATTGCACCAAAACAAGTAGTAACATGATCAAGTTGTCCCAATCAATTTTGTGCAGCTTTTGGCTTCATTTGGCTTTGCTTTTGAGTTTGGAGATTCTAGAGAAAATTTTGTGGAAGACAAAGAAATCTAATTGTTAGAAGTGGTGCTTGTTTCTTGTGATGAGCTGAAAGCCATTGGGGAGCACATGAGAAACAACCAAATCTAGCTTTATGTCTCGTGCAGCTTTCGGCTCAATTCTACAAAAAGATAAAGAAACAACCAAATCAATTTGTCTCAATCAATTTTGTGCGGCTTTTGGCTTTCGTTCGGCATTGTTTAGGGTTTGGAGATTCTGGAGAAAATTCTGAGGAAGAAAAAAAAATCTAATTATTAGAAGTACTTCTATGTGGTTAGGACTAATGAACTTAGAATGTAAGTTAAAAAAAATCCTAAGTGTCTTTATATTATTGGGTGTCTGACAAGAGATTTATCAGAATCATCTTGATAAATGTTATTCTCCTTATATATTTATGGTATACCAAAGTGAAGTTTAACGATTACTCAAATGGTTAAAGTTAATTTTTTTTTTAAGGGCAAGAGGTTGGAAGAGGAAGAAAGGACGCACTCTCAAGTTGAAAGGGATTAAGGGAAAAAAACTCACATGATGACATATAATACTATTTTCACACTGAAATGAAAACATAATGGGTTAATTACATTGTGCCCCTTGAGGTTTGGGTATATTACGAATCGAACCTTGACCTTTGGAGAATTTACAAAAAACCCCCTTGACCGTTGAAAATGACAAGTCAAATGCCAGAATTGGTGAAAAGACCAAAACACCAGGACAGAAGATGTGCAGGCAATGGAAAAAAGAGAAAAAAGCAAGAATAAAACAAAAGACAAAAAACCCACGCCTGGCTGATCATCTTCAAATCCACAAATTGGTATATCGTCAACATCTTGTTTATCAACAACAACAGAAGCCACAACAATTGGAGGGACATAGTCATGGTGTAAATAAGCTAATCCTTAGGCAGATCCTAAAAGAATTTGATATCTCAATCCCCACTCCAAAGGTCCTCCATGTCTCTCATGGAGGAGGTTGCCTAAGCTACCATATTCTCAAAACCCAAACAGACTTCAATGAAGAAGAAGAAGGAAGAAGAAGAAGATTCTAGATAAGAAGGGATGTTTGAAGAGTATAATAGGCAATTCATGCTTTTTTTTCCATCACCGCTAGCAAAGGACTTCACTATTTTGGCCATTAAAGGGGGTCATGTCACATTTTCGGTGGTCAATGGAGTTTTTTTTATAAATTCTCCAAAGGTCAGGCGATTCGTAATATACCCAAACCTTAGGGGGCGCAATGTAATTGACCCAAACATAATTGACTAAAAGATTACTAATTCAATGTTCGCACTCAACAATAAGCCCTTGGGGACATTCTTAAAACGTTCATTTTTCAAGAAAATTCAGTGGAACATATTATATCGTTGGTCTGTTGATTCCCACCTAAGCCCATTTAATTAATTTAAGTCGTGTTCTCTTTTCCAACATGATATGTCAGTGTTATCTATTGGAAAAAAAGGAAAAAAAAAAAGAAAAACAAATAATTAAGTAGGATGGGTCCAACTTGAGTTTAGCTCATATTGGCCCAAGGTCTACTCTCTTCTTAATGGGGCTCTAAAAATTTTCTTGTTTGCTTATTATTACTATTATTATTATTATTAAAGTGTAAAAGTTTTGCCAGAAAATTTTGTTTTGGAGGAAAAATAAAAAATTACGTCTGAGAATTTTTTTTTAAAATAACATGAAAAGAATTTTGATAAAAATTTTAATTTTTAAATTTGATTTTGAATGAAAATGAATGATTATTTAGATGTTTTTTTTATAAAAAAAATCCTTACACTTTTCCATTAAAAAAAACTAAAAAAAAATGTAAACAAACAGAGAAACTCAGCCATGCTCCATTTTCCTATGCAAAAGCTTTCTCCATATTTAATTTCCTAAATGGGCCAAGTTCGGACTACCCGACATCAATGACTGTCTTGATGTGTATTGATGAATTAATTGTTGAAACTGTAGTTACAGCGCAAAAATCCTTTTTTTTTTTTGTAGGTGTATGCTATGACTTTGGTGGTGTGTCTTTTTCCCAACTAGCGGCAGTAGTTTGGATCCAGCTATTCAACGTCTCATTGCGGTAGTAGTTTTGGTTTCAAACTATTCAACGACTGCAATTTTTCGGAAGCTACACATACGGCATAGAGTTAGGGACGATGGCGTTCAGTTTCATTCACCTCATGCAGTTTTGCTGTTTCCATTGAAGACAACACTTTAGTTTCATAGTCTGTTGTACTTTTGGTTGATTTTAGGTCGTCTAGGTTTCAACATGTGTGCCGCTAGTCGGCTTTCTTCTCGCTAGTCGGGTTTTTGCCTATTTGTGGGCCTTTTGGACCCTAGTGATCCCTTTGTATTTGTGGGTTATAACGCTGTATCTAGTTGCAGCACAACGAAACGCAATTAGCCCTTGTGGCGTTGTACTTTGGCCATTGTGCGACTTTGTCAATATACTATCGTTTTTAGAGAAAAAAAAGAATTAATTGTTGAGAGAAATTGTAATTTTTAATCACATAAATACTTCAACGTATTTATCCACGTTTGATATTGAAATATGAATTATCTAATATACATTAGCATGGTAAATAATGCATACTCATCCTCTTCAAATTAGGGTTTGAAAACTGAAATCAAATTTCTTTGTAAAAAAATAGAGTCAGAACAGTGTAAAAATTCAACACCAGTCAAATATGAATAGAAGGGTTTTACTTTTACTCCCTTTTTTTTTTTTTGGTAATTCTCACGGCACTTGAAGTATATTTTTGGTTTAGTTGGCATTGATCTGTGTTTTTTTTTTTTAGATTATTTTGTGCAATTTTTTTTGAGTGGTTTAAAATTGTTTCAAAATGAACTGTACAAAAGTGACAATTATTTTACTTTTCCTTGTGGTTTTAGTCAAAATATGGGGGGTTTTGATATAAAACTGTGATCCACGCTAAAAAGTGAATATATTTAGGGTATGTTTTAGTGGGCTAGGTGTTGTATAATGTTAATTTACCTCCTTATATTTGGTAGATTCTCTCCCTCAAACTATTTCAATAATTATATATATATATATATATATATATATATATATATATTTCTTTATTTAGTTGTTGATTATTTTGACTAAATTAAAAAGGTTAAAGTCATACTTAAAAGACAAGACTAGTATGAAGCTTATTTGTATAATTATCAAATCTTAGTGATGTTTTATTATATTTCATTTTATACTTTAAATCACATGAGTAAAAAGCAATAAATAAACAAAGGCCTGTCTTTAAAAAAAAGTTCATTTTCATTTCAAAACTTTTTTTTTCATCTTAAAAAAAAGTCTACTTTTAAAGATTTTTACTATATTACTATACTAATAATAACAATGTATGATCTAAAATTAAAAAATAAGAATAAAGTTAAAAAATTATACATTTTATTGTTCATTAAATATGATATATTTTATTACTAAAAAAAAGATTGTACCTAATAAAAAGTAGAATTTTCTTTTTTCTTTTGAGGTAGAGGAAGTATAATATTTTTTCTTCGTTTTACGTTTCTATAATCCAAAGATTTACGTTAAACAGTAAACCTAAAAAAATGAAGTAGATAAAATGAGGATAGAAAATGCTCCTATTAATTACTCCTCTTATCTTTAAAAAAAAAATCACTTTCTAAATTTTTCGTTGTCTTTACAAAAAGAGTTTACTTTTGGATCAAATTCTTATATCATCTTAGACTTGACTACGGTTCTAGAATCGTAGGCTACGATTCTAAAACTGCTAATTTTCAATTTTTCTAAAGGTGAAATCGAATCGAATTTTGAAGTGCCAATTTTAGTCCGGTTTCAGAATCACTAGTTTATGGTTCGATTTCGATTTGGTTCCAATTTCAGTTACTGTTTTATTTCTAGTTATTGAAAAAATAATTTAAATTTAAAAGTTATAAAGAAAATATAACTTAGATTTAAAAAAGTATATATATAATTTAGACTTAGAAGTAAAAATGAAAGTGAAAAAAGAGTATATTTATTTATATTTTTTGAAAGTTGTAAATTTTTGCTGTAAACATAATATAAATTAGACTTAAAAGTTATAAAGAAAGTATAACTTAAACCTGAAAAAAAATATAACTTGCAATTACAATTAAAAATTAAAGTGAGAAAATTGTATATTATATTTATATTTTGAACATTGTAATTTATTTTTTAAAAAATATAACTTAAATTTAGAACTCGTAAAAGAAATATAATTTAGATTTAGAAAAAAATATAGAACTTATATTAAAATTCAAAATGAAAGTTAGAAAAAAATATATTTTAATTACATATTTATTTAAAATAAATACACGGTTACAGACCAGAACCGAACCGAATCACAAGTTCGGTTCTGATTCCATATTTTGAGAAATCAGAACTAGACCGCCATGCCTAGTTCCATTATGGTTTTTGAAATTGTCATTCATGGTTTCGGTTCATGAGGCAGTTCTAGTTTGAACCGAAACTATGGCCACGTCTATATTATCCTCGCTAATAATAGTTATATATAGTTCATATTTGAAAAAAAAGATAAAAACAGAAAATTGTGCTTTTAATGATACATTTAATATATTGTACATTGCGATCTTCATTCTTTTCTAAGTAACGTGGCTCCCATTCTTTTTTTTTTTTTTCCAACCTGAAATAACTCTTCTTAATTTGTCCTTTCTTATGATAATGATGGCAATGAACATCCGTATATTTTGACTTAGACTTGTTTTTACTTTTATTTCTTTCATTTTAATTTTATTCTTTTGTCTCTTTCTATGCTTAGAAACTAGAACTTCAGTATACAAAAATGAACTTTAAATTTCCCTTCTCACCTCATCGTTGAGAATTTCACTCTATGCGAAGTTATAAGATTATTAGGAGCAAAATTAATATGTAAGACTCGAAATGTCTTTAAAGAATTGAACAACGTATTCAGCAACCATAACTCAAAAATCTCACAATTTTACTCCAACATTAAAAAATTAATTCAAAATTCCTTAAAACTCATTCACATGGTTAGAAATACAAGTACCTTTTTTAATACCTCAATTATATTGGTTGTTTAAGTAAAAAGAATTTGTTGTTCAAAGTTTTGAAAACATACAATTGTTTAAATTTATTACATGGTGCTGTGACATATTTTTCATTAACAATAAAATTAAAAACATTATCTTTCACCCACTTTTTAATGTAATCACGTATTTGTTCATACTTAAATTTCCACTCCTAATCTGATTTGGAAGTAAGTTTTTGAGTATAGACAAATACATATTCTTCACGAGTAGCAAGTTTTACATCTTACCATTCCATTTGTGATAATTTAAACTATTCAAATAAATTATCTTACTTGTATTAACTTTTATAATTCTGACAAATTAAAAGCTCCCTAATACTAAAATGTTAGGAGATACTAGTTAAATCAATTGAATATAATCATAGCAACAAGTCAAAAATGTTTCCAATTTGTTTGAACATGTTAGGAGCATAAGTAAACAACTGAGAATAAATCAAACCACAAAAACAAATAAGTGATATATATATTTTTTTAACATAAGACTTTCTAACTGAAGAGGAAAAACCATGGGACCTTTAAGCCTATGCCAAAACTCCAATATTAATCAATGAAGTATCAAGTACAATTTCCAAAAACTACACAAGTGAGATATGATCTCAAATAATCAACAAAAATAACCAAATTTCAAAATAAAGAATAAATTGTGAAAAAGTTAGTAATTTTGCAAAATTTGTATCTCGTCGTAAAATAGTTAAAATCCAATTGCTACTATTAAAAATGTAAAATAGGATGTCATCTACTACCTGTAAAATTTTTAGATCAATTGGATCAAAATTTCCTTCAATTGTTAACTTGATCAAGACTGTACAACATAAGCTTATTGAAAATTGTAGCAGAAATTCTACCATTTTTTTAGTCATAAATTTCAGCATTTCTAAAACTACAAATATTAGGATGAAACTCTTTACGGACCAAATAATTAATCCAAAATCCAAAAATTATTGAGGTTGCATGCTACTGGAATTACGGATGCATACAATATCTTCTTATCAATGTGATGTTTTTAATAAACTTAAAAGAAAAGAGCGGTAACCAAACATAAATGGAACTCCCAAAGGTTAGAAAACATTTTTCCTATTAGGCTATTATTTGTACCAAGTGCCATTGTAGAATTGCTGCCTCCCCTACCTCACAATCAACCATAAACCACCGTGAGAGTTCCATGAAGGCAAAAATTGTAATGATGGGGGTGGCGGATGGGATTAAATTTATAGCTTGCGAGACTAATGCTCAAACTTCTAGCTAGAGTTGACAATATTTCTCAATGGATACTCAATGAGATGGAAGTTATTGGATTTTTCATACTCAATAAAAATACATATTGAAAATATTTGGGAGGGTTGTTATTGGAACGAAAATTTACTGGTAGGTTACAGGATATTCATGGGTCTTATTAGAAATAGTTAAATAGTAATTATTAGGTAATGTTAGGTAATTATTGGATAATATTTAATAATCAATAATTAATAATAATTTAATTTTTTAAAAATTTTAAAATATTTATATATATTATTAATAAATAAATTTTATTATTTTTATTTTAAAATCATAACAAATGCGGGCCATTTAATTCCCAACGGAAAATTTTAATAGGATTTCAATGGAAATTGGGAAATTCCAATCCCATTAAATCCCATTCTCATCCAATCCCAAAATTTAATGAGATCTCATATTACAACTTTATTACTGTTTTAAACCCAACTGGGAAGAGTTGATGCAAAAATGAATCGGGGAACAAATTTATTGAACTTACTTTATTAGAGGGCTAATAAAATTATCTTTTTTAGAACATACAATCAAAAAGCAAAGTTGGAACCAAGAAGTGGACTGGGTACAATTGTCATGAAATAAAGGTTTGATTCTCGCTCACGTTATTATTTTTTTTCTCTTTTTTGATTTCTTTTGATAGAAAAATAAAAAAATAAATAAATGTAACCAAGAATTTCCTGGAATGAAGATTCAAGCAAAATAAAAATATCATCCAACGGTTCGTATGAAATGATTATTACTTTTTAAAGGATAAGACCTGTACTAATCTATTGTCAAAATTCATTTATTTCACAATTGATTTTCTTGAGCGACAATCTTCTCTCTTCTCTCTAAACATTTTGAAGATTTTTTTTTTTTAAATTTGAAGTCTTATTCTTTCGTCGATGCATTCACATTCGGAATAAATACAATGCATTTATTTTGGCAGAAAGTGACATTTTCTCATTATTTTTTTTGTTGATTTGTGGGACAGAATGAGATTTTTTTTCCTCAACTTGCAAGAATTTGAAAAGCATTTAACAAACTTTGTTCATCAAATAAATTATATCATAAAGGGATCAGATTGGCTGAGCTGGAGCCAAGGAGCATCACTGTCAAAGGAAGACTTCCGATTTGCAGAGAAGACTTGGACGTATTTTTTTTCTTCCTTTTCTAATATTTATAAGATAAAAAAGAAAACACATTTTACCATCACTGATTAAGCTCATTGGCAGCAAAGGGATGGGATTTGAAACTTCAGTCATATTCTTTCCTCAATTTTAAATCTTTTATTTAGTTCACTATATATGAAATTATTTAAATTAATGAGTGTTTTATCCCATATTATATGTCGTAACAATAATTTAGACATAATGAGAATACAAGTTTAGTTTTTCTTTTTAAATAAAAAAGACATACACAAATATTATTAGGAACCTTGAGAGTCTGTAAACGAACCGAATATAAACGAACGGGTTTTGTTCGTTTACTGTTCGTTTATTTTTTAGACTGTTCATGTTTGTTTATGTTTGTGAAATATGTGTTCGTGTTCGTTTATTAGTGTTCGCACGTTCACAAACGAGTAAACGAACACTTAACGAACATGTTCGCGAACAAATAAACAAACACATTTGCAAATTGGAAAAACAAATGGCATTGTTGAAAATTGAACACTTAACGAACATGTTCGCGAACAAATAAACAAACACTTAAACGAATACGTTCACAAATGAGTAAACGAACACTTAACGAACATGTTCGCGAACAAATAAACAAACACATTTGCAAATTGGAAAAACAAATGGCATTGTTGAGAATTGAATCTTGGTCTCTAATGTGAAAAGCATGGCTACTTACCACTACACCACAATAAATTTGTTTATAAATGATTAACAAACATTATTATTATTTATATTATTATATTATATTTATATTATTATTTTAATATAAACGAACAATAAACGAGTTTTAAATGAACATTAATTGAGCTTGTTCACGAACGTAAATAAACGAACGTATACTTGTTTATGTTCGTGTTCGTTTATTAAATGAACACTAAAATGTGTTCGTTTATTATTCGTTTAGCTTAACAAACGAACATAAACGAACGTAACTAATCTTGTTCACGAACTTTTCACCGAATGTACTAGTTCATTTTGTCTTGAACGAAGTCGAAATTCTTCTTGAAAATAAGTTATGCGACTCTTAATAATGGATACATGAAAAAACAAAATAATTTTTCCATCCATTCTAAACAAGAAAAAAAATGTCTAATTTTAATTTTTTTCCCCAAAAAAATCCAATTTCAAAATTCAAAGCTAACTTTTAACTAAAATTTCCATACTATGCTTATTAGAAAAAGAGTTTGCAGCCCATATTATGCTTATTAGAAGTACCATGTGTATGTATAACTGTATGGTTCAAACATTTTTTTTAGCTAATAATAATCCAAAGTAGTACAATGCCTCCATTGATATGGAGTTTCTTTCCCTTGCAAGAGCCTCTCGCACGTCCCACATACCATCTTGTCTGCATCTATTCCAAATGAACTTGAGTTAATTCTTTCTGGTTTTCAAAATGCTCTATCCAAACTCTTTGAAAAAGTCAAGTTTCATATACATAAGTGAGAAACTAGAAGGAAAAAGACAATACAGAGAAAGTTGAGATTGCGTGTGTTTAAACGTAAGAGTAGATACAGATTATGATTCAGAGATGTAGTACGATAGAATTGAATATTTTTTCAGGGATGGGGAAGTATTTATTTATTTATTATTATTTTTTAAAAAGTTTTTGTATGCCAATTATTTCCAATCATCGTAAGGGCATTCACACTAGTCCCAACATCAGCCAATCTAAGGCCACGCCACATTAGCTTATGTACGGACTCTACTATTCAGACAACCATCATAAAAAAAGTGGTACACTAATGAACGGCCTATGCTATTCACACACCAATTTCTCTTTCCTCTACCTTCTTTGGCACCATTTATTTTATATATTTAATACTTCCTATTTAAATTAATAATTTCAAAATTTTATCTATTTTTCATTTATCAAATTCAATATATATTAATAATACAACTTATAATTTTAATTATCATACAATTAATACTTAAACAATTAATGGAAAATAATTTTCATTACATTAAAATTACATTTGAATAATACATTTAAAACATTAAAATAAATACTGCAAATTAAATATGAAATACTTAAAACAATTAATGGAAAATAAATTTATATTACATTAAAATTGAAATTTAGTAATATACTAGAAACATTCGGATAAATACGATAAATTAAACATAAAATTTTTATTAGCGTGGATAATTTTTTTATGATGGCCGTGTGAATAGTGAAGGCCAAGCCGTTTCAAGGCCTAGCCTTCACTATTCACATAGCCATTATCAAAATTTTTAATATTAATAATACAATTTATAATTTTAATTATCATACATTACCTACTTAAAAAAAATTAATGAAAAATATTTTCTCATTACATTAAAATTAAAATTTAATAATACACATAAAACATTAAAATAAATACTCATAATTAAACATAAAATACTTAAAAATTAAACATTCTTTAACATTCTTTATCAATTAATTACAAAAAATTCTTTTTCATTTAGACAAACGTGATTATTTCTTTAATTTTGTAATTGATTTGGCAAAAAAATTATTTTTATTTTTTTAACTATGAATAGATATAAATTTTAATCATCACATGCAATAATTTTATACAAAATTATGTTTTTAAATAATTACCAAATTGTTTATAATTATAAAATAAGTATAAATAATTTTACATTATATCACAATTAAAATTTAATATTAATAGATTTAAACCTAATATTAATAGATTTAAATTTAATAGTAATAGGTATATTAATAGATTTAATATTAAAATTTAATAAGTATATTATAATTTAACATTATATTACATTTAAATAAATCAAATCTTGTACTAAAAATAGGCAAAGTGCATGTCAATTTGTAGAGAAAAATATTTCTACCCGTTGGTGAATTTTTTTTTTTTTTTAAATTTAGGTGAAATGGCCATGGCAAATCATTGGGGGGTTTGCAATGGCCGTTCCATGTGGCACGCGCCCAACTTGATGCGCCTATTAGCTGCATTTTTTTTTCATTTGGCAAAACCGACATCGTTTGACGTCAAAATTGAAGCCAAACAACGTCATATTTGCCAGCAAAAAGCAAAAAAAAAAAAAAAATAATAAAAAATTCACAGCGATTCATGATCGTGAATTTTGGAACAAACGGTCACACGACCGTTTGTCTGAGAAGGCCGCCACATCAACATTTGTTGCTGATGTGGCGGCCTCTGCAGGCACAGGGCTGGTGTGCATGCTCTAATAGACCTTCATAGAAATTATTGACTTAGTTTGTACCACTAAAAATATTACTAAAAAAGTCAAAAAGTGTATAGTTAACAAAAATAATCATGCCATCTATGCTTAATTTGTACCACTATTTCTGCAAATGTAAAATCATGAATAAGTGACCACTCAATCCACCTAAGTTCTTCATTTCAGATTTTGAAAATATATCTCGATGGACTGGTGATGGAGTAACACGCGTAACTAATCAATGCATTTTGAGATGACATTTTCAAATTGAATTAACGACAAAGAGTTGAATCAGTGGGTCAAACCAAAAAATCTTATTTTATATATGATATTAGTTGTAAACTAAAATACGCCGGCCAAGCCCCCGAGGCTTTTCCAAGGACGTTTTATCTCGTTGACAACACAGCATTAACTAACACGATCCCTCTGTACTAAATAAGTAAGATATAAATCATTACAAAGTCATGCTTCTTGATCGTCCCTAATCCCTATTACACATTAGCAGTAGGCAGTTGTTCTGTATATATAGTGTTGAGCCCGGAACTTCAAATTTGATAAATCATGAAGAAATTTTGCCTTTTCCATTTTTCTGTTATTGGAATACTCCTGCTGCATTTCATGCCAGCCTGTTGTGCCAGAATCACTAAGAATATCACCACGGATCAACTAGCCCTTCTTGATTTGAAAGCACGCATGATTTCAAATTCAGAACCAATTTACCAAATTTTGGCGAAGAACTGGTCCCTGGAGTCCTCTGTCTGTGGTTGGATTGGAGTAACTTGCGGCCCTCGTCACTTCCGGGTGACTGGTTTGGACATTTCAAACATGAGTCTTACGGGCACCGTTTCGCCGTATTTGGGAAATCTGTCCTTTCTAGTTTCCCTGGACATGAGCAACAACAATTTCCAGGGCGAACTCCCACAGGGCTTGGCTCAATTGCGGCGATTAAAGCATCTCGATTTTGCACATAACAATCTTGGTGGAGACCTGCCCTCTTGGATTGGTTCCTTAAATGAACTTCAATACTTGACCCTTCTTGACAACAGGTTTACAGGTTCCATCCCAACTTCTATATCAAACCTGTCAAATCTGGAGACATTGTGGCTGGCGCTCAATTCCCTTCAAGGGACAATTCCAATGGAGTTCGGGAATCTTCATAATTTGAGGAATTTGATCCTTGAAAACAATTTCCTTTCGGGTTCTGTGCCTTCAGCAATCTTCAACATTTCCTCACTGGAAATTATTGCCCTGTTGAATAACAGCCTGTCAGGTATTATCCCGGCTGACATTTGTTCCCGTCTTCCAAGACTAAACTGGCTTAACTTGTCACTGAACAAGTTCAGTGGTCAAATACCGTCAGCATTGGCTCAATGTTCAGAGCTGAATATGCTATCCTTGTCAGGCAACCAATTTATTGGGGTTATACCAAAAGAACTTGGCAACTTCACGGGTCTCACTGAACTATATCTTGGCAACAACTTCTTAGAAGGTACGTGGTAGAATCCTACTTTTTGCCTTTTTCATATATTTATTCTGATTCTTGTGCAGGATTTGATCAATATGCAATATTCTTATCAGTAATGTTTAATATGCAACAAATTTGACTGGGATATTCACTGATTTGGCATTTGTTCTATGCCAAAGTTCACTAAAAAATTGGTGGTCTATGTTTTTATGTAGGCCCTCCTTTTGGATTGTGCCAGAAAATCTTTTTCCTATTCTTACAATGAATACTTTACTTCCCATGGCAAGTTAAAAGGTAGGGCATGCTGCTAATGACATGGGAGAAAATTTCAGAAAGACTGCTCCAAGCTGCTTTGACCTATGTATTTTCCATTAACATTTATTTGTTGTGCATCGAAATCTCGCAGGAACAATACCGGATGAGATCTGCAATTTGAACAAACTTAATACACTCAATGTGGAGTACATTGGGCTAACAGGATCAATACCAGTTCGAATATTCAACATTTCAACTCTGGAACTTGTTTTACTGAATGACAACAATTTCACTGGAATTCTTCCTTCAAGCCTTGGTCTTGAGTTGCCAAACTTGGAAGGCATCTCTTTTCGTGGCAATGAGCTTTATGGAATGATACCACCATCAATCACAAACTCTTCTTTGCTTAAATACTTAAACTTTGGGAGAAACAAATTTAGTGGTCCGATTCCCAACTCCCTGGGGGATCTAAGACTCATTCAACGGTTGCATCTCTTTTCAAATAACTTGACAACTGATCCTTCCTCACAGGAGCTCAGCTTCATGAATTCATTGACAAATTGTAGGGACCTGACATACTTAAGCCTGAACGATAATCCTTTGAATGGCGTATTTCCCAAATCAGTCCAGAATCTTTCCAATTTCATGGGGGAAATTTTTGCCTATAATTGTCAGATCAAAGGAAGTATCCCAGATGGATTTGGAAATTTGAGCAATTTGTTTCTTCTCAGTCTGTCTGGAAATCAATTGACTGGATCAATTCCAGCCACACTGAAAGGTATGCAAAACCTGCAAGCATTGGATCTTAGCAATAACCTACTAGATGGACCTATTCCAGAGAATCTTTGTGATTTGAACTCATTGACCGGTATTTATTTGGGCCAAAATAGGCTGACAGGTTCAATTCCTTCATGCTTAGCTAATATTACTTATCTAAGGTCACTTATCATTGCGCAAAATTTGTTGAACTCTAGCATACCTGCAAGTTTCTGGAACCTCAGTGATATCTTGGAATTGGATTTGTCCTCAAATTCCTTGAGTAGCTCACTGCCTCAAGAAATTCAAAATTTGAGATCAGCGGTAAGTATAAATTTGTCAGTGAATCACATTTCAGGTTACATTCCTAGCACAATTGGAGGTTTACAAAATTTAGTTAACCTGTCTTTAGCACAAAACAGGCTTGAAGGTCCTATACCAGACTCACTTAGAAACATGTTAAGCGTGCAATTCCTGGATCTTTCCTATAATAATCTTTCAGGCAGCATCCCAAAATCCTTGGAAGCACTTTCATATTTGAAGTACATCAATCTTTCTTTCAATGAATTAAGAGGAGAAATTCCATCAGGTGGTCCCTTCGTGAACTTCACAAGCCAATCTTTCATGTCTAATAATGCTTTATGTGGTGCTCCAAGATTTCTTGTCCCACCCTGTAGCCCTTCCACTCACAAATCAAGTAGAAACAAAATCCACCTTATATATACGGTGTCAGCTATTGCTATTGCAGCAGCAATGATTGCTGTTACACTGGCAGTTCTTTTTGTACGACATAGAAGGAATAAGAAGGAACCAAAAGCACTAGATCTATCACCCATGAAAGTACCAGGATGGATTTCATACCATGAACTTTTAAAAGCGACAGATGGCTACAATGAAAGCAATTTGCTTGGCACAGGGAGTTTTGGATCTGTCTATAAAGCAACTCTTACTGATGGGATGGTGGTGGCAGTGAAAGTGTTCAATTTGCAATTTGAAGGAATAATTGAGAGCTTCGTTACTGAATGTGAAGTACTACGCAACCTTCGCCACCGAAACCTAGCCAAAGTGATCAGCAGTTGTGCTAACCTTGACTTCAAAGCTTTAGTGCTTGAATACATGCCCAACGGGAGCCTTGAGAACTGGTTGTACTCGCAGAACCAGTACTTGCATCTTGAACAAAGATTAAACATAATGACAGATGTTGCTTGTGCGCTGGAATATCTCCATTATGGTTATACGACATCCATTGTTCACTGTGACTTGAAACCTAGTAACATATTGCTGGATGGAGATATGGTTGGCCATGTCTGTGATTTTGGTCTTGCAAAAATGTTGGCTCAAGAAGAGAGTGATTTATACACCAAGACGCTTGCGACACTCGGATATATTGCTCCAGGTAAATGGAACTCTATTTACTTATCTAGTTTCTTCTTCTTGCATTTGGCTTGGTAAATAATGTTTTACCCCCTGCTTTTTACATTAGAATGATCATTGTCATTTTTGTTATAGAATATGGATCCCAGGGTCTGGTATCGACAAGAAGTGATGTGTATAGTTTTGGCATAGTGTTGATGGAAACATTTTCAAGAATGAAGCCCAGTGACGAAATGTTCTCTGGAGATCTGAGCCTAAAAAATTGGGTAGAAGAGTCCCTGCGTAATGCAATTACAAGTCATGTTATAGATGCCAACTTACTAAGTCCAGAAGATAAGCACTTCACTAATAAGTTGGAATGCATTTCACTGATCCTGGAATTGGCTTTGAAGTGCTGTAAAGAATCTCCAAGAGATAGGATCAACATGAAAGACGTTGTAGCTTCACTCAACAAGATCAAACACGAACTTGTCATAGTCTGTGGATCCTGAAGTATGTCCTTCTAACGTTGTGTTTATTTCTTTATGTGGTTGAGTCAAGACTTGAGAACAAAATATAGCAGCGGTCAAGAGTCTTTATATATGAAGATACGAGGATAAAATATTGAATGCTGCTGCTGTATCCATTATTTTACGATAGCAAAACAAACATAAAAACTAAATGAAGTTGTGATTTTTAAGACTCTCTGATATTGGGTGATTTGGACTGGTGCATAGACTTACAGAAAACAGTCGCTCCACTTAAAATATTTTCTCTTCACCTAACTTATTCTTTCTTCTTGCTTTGCTCTTATTTATTTATTTATTTTTAAAAGTGAGAGTGAAGACTTTGTCAAATTACTGATGCCTAAAATTTTGTGTTTCCAATTCCACTGAGTGATCAAGCTCTGGTGTGTGGACAAGTAAAAGAGTTTGATACTGGTTGAAAGAAATAGATGTTGGTCAATTGAAATTAGAAATTTGATGTCAAGATCGAGATTTGCTCTAGATCCTATTCATTCTTTCAGCTGTTTATAGTTAACTATTGTTTACTTTTACAATTTATCCTTTGCCAATAAGATCAAGGCTAAACAATCAGCGCATAGCATGAATTATTACTATTTTTATGTACACTTATAATCTCTAAGTTAAGAGAGACATAAGTCTCTTTCAGATTTTGAGCTTTTGAATTTGAGACCTAAAGGTACAATAGTTGTTAGAAAATCTCTTTGTAATCTATGTGTAATATTAAGGATATCACCTCAACAATAAATTCATCAATAATCAACTATAATAGGTAAAATTGATTACAAGCTGTATAATTATTCGGATTCTATTGGTATCCACACGAACAATCTTTTGAAATTCCTATAGAATTGACCGACAATGAGATGTTTACGTCAGTTCTCTTGACTATAAATTTGAATATTATGAAATAGGGTTTTAGAACCCTAAATGTTTGATACTTATGATACGTAACAAAATTCGAGTTATTCTCAACCCATAGTTAGGATCCATTTATAAACCAAATTAATGGGCTTCAATTGACTATCAAATAACCTAACGTCTAATTTGTCAAAAGTTTTCAAGATTAATTTATCTTATAAATTAATCTCATAATTATCAAGTAACTATAATATTATTTTAACCCAAAAAATCATCCTATTGTGTGTGACTCATTAGGTTTCTGATTATGATCATGGTAATAAATATAAATATAAATTAAAATAATAATATTAATTGGTTTTAGGACATAAAACTAACAAATTCCTGCTTTGACTAAAAACAACTAGTCGTGCGACTCTTGAGATTAGATTAATTAAACAATTTTAATTTATCATTAGTTGATTAATTAATTAATTAATTAATATTCATAGATCAATATTAGCCTCTAGCTTGACATCATGATTACTCAAGTGTTAGAAAAAATCATATAATTGACTTCACCTTTTATAAGCTAGATTCAATGCAATCAGTATCTTTTCACTGTATTGTATCCTAATTAGTTCAAAAGTAAGGAATAATACCAACTTTTGATGAATTAATTATTTTTTTTCCAAAATATAACTCCATTGAAAATGAATTTAGAATATTCTAAATTCACTTTTAGTTTGCGTAAATATTTCTTAAATCATATTTCAACAACCGACTATAAATGGAATATACTATTCTCATTATTAAAAATGGTAAATCCTCTTTTGATAATAAATTATCCATTTATATTTCATACTATATTGAACGTTTAAGTACACATAACTAAAGTTAAGCGCTAAAAGAGTTAAAGTATAATAATCCATATTCTAAATACTTTATAATCTTAAGTTGAAAGATCATTTATACGTACAAATGTCACATACAAATTAATTCTATTGGTATTTAAATAGATTATCTCATAGAAATTTCTAAGCGGATAAATCCAATAAACTTGTTCTCTAACAAGCATCCACATATTTGGCTTTATGTCATCACACAATAATTAATGAGTTCCACCACTTGTGTTAGTCTATCTGTACTAGGGATAATTTAAGAATAATATTTTAACTATGTGAAAAATATCATTATTATAACTCTTATGATTTCTTATATATGAATACTATGAGGACTTAATAATTTAATAAATATAAATAAACAATAAAATAAATGATAAATAGTTTTATATTACAAATTTTTGCATAAATTTTAAAATATTGAGAAAGTGTAGACAATGTAGAGAAAGCATAAATATCACCAAAAATAAGTTATTTTTTGTCTGTACACTGAACTGTCACTTGGAAAAACTAATTATTCACAAAATTTTAGTCAAATGATAAATTACTTTATCATTATTGAGAATGTTCTATCTTGAGATTAGATTGCTACCATTGATCTAGATCAAATGGTAGTGTTTCATACATAATTGGATCACTAATGACGTTTGGCTTACCATTATTATTATCATACAAAAGAATAATTAATAATGGAAACCATCAGCTAAAATTCAGTGAAGAACTTTTTGATTCAAATAATTTCATAAACACTTTAAAAATTTCAATATATTTGCCATAAGTTGTGGAATGTTCATAACTTTCCGCTTGGAACTCTTCCAATATTTAGTTACTATTAGTATAAGTAAAATATGCAAAGTTTCATATTCAAAAATTGAAAAACTTGCACCTCTATATGTACAAATATTTGATTCACCTATTAAAATTAAAAATATTCTTTTTAATACATACCATAATATACAAGAAAAATCCAATAGCCAAAATTTATGGAAACAATTGTACACTATCTAATTCCATGCTAAACAATTTTATCATCATATTTGTGTACATGAAGTAGTATTCACAATCTATCTCTACAAATCTTAATTTCTAACATTTATATTGTCTTGTCTAACTTTTGGGAAAAACAAATTTTTGAATAATTATAACTTTAAATTTAGATTAAAGGTCTTCAATTACCGTATATAATATATCGTACATAAAATAATAGGAAAATATTTGTGTTCTCAGCGTTTAGGGTTTAGGGTTCAATGGTTGATATTGATTTCAATATTGGTTGGATTAGCAGGTTTACAGAAAATCCACATTAGTCTTACTTGTAGGCAGGTAAGAGAATTTTGAGGTACATCACAAATATTCAATGTGATGGTATTTTTTAGAAAAAAATTACATCCATGATAGAACTCAAATTGTATATATTTCTTGTTCATATTTCCCCCAAATTTAGATTGATTGATTTGGTTATACTTTTTAAATGTTGAAAGTGGAGGTTTGGAGAAAAAGGGAATAAAAATCAATGTTTTGTGAAAAGGGCAAACAGAAGACTTCATGCTGTGAGGCGTGGGTATGTCAGAAGATCAGAATCTCAACCTGAAGAATACCCGGTGCTTGAAGTGGATGGGCTAGCTAATTAATGGGCTGGACGAATTTTCACGGAAAAGGAAAATTATGGGTGATTAATTGCAAGAAGGAAACCCTAGAGGTGTCACAAAAGTAACCAAGCAGCGCCTCTCTCTCTCCTTGAATGCCTCCATCATCCATAAATGTTTCTTTTCTCTTCTCTCTCTTAGACTAGCAATCTCTCAGGAATTTCAAGGAGTCATGTGTGTCACCATGAGTGGCTAAACACTATTTTCTGATTCAAGGGAATTATTGATTTTAATTGCCATCATTATGAGGTTTTGTTCCTAATTTATCGTTCTTGCTTTTAATTCAAGTACTTGTTGATTCTTGATTTATTTTCTATGAATAATGGATGTTGGTTAATTTGACAAATTAATTCTTCATCTTTTATTTTATGGTTATCCATGAGTTCAGTGATTTGTAATTGTCATGAATGAGTGGTACATGTAACAACTAGGTTAATTATGTTTATGATTTGAATTACGCATACTTAATCTAGGGAAATCAACGAGACAAGATTAATTAATTGCAGCTATCTCGGTTATTTAATTTTGGTTTAACTGTTTTCACCCATCTTAATGCTATCATTAATTTGATATGGAATGCTATCGTGCACAGTCAGTTAATGATAAGTTTTGATTTTGGGTGTTGGGCTTAATTAATTACTTTAGAAAAATAGAAAATTTATTACAGTTATCCTAATAAATTTTTGAGTTAAATATTTGAATTTGCGAGATAATTATTTGTTTTTGGTGATCAGTGATACAATTGAATGAAATCACCTGTGGATCGGAAGTTCAGTAAACTTGATTTTATTTTCTCTATTTTCTATTTGATTATTATTTTAATTATTTAACTTGATCTTATTCTTTATTTTTCTATTTAGTTATTTATTTTAATATTTGTTAGAATTTAGTTAAGTAGTTATTCCTTCCTTAACCCCCCACTTTAATTTTATTTGTTACAAAACTTGAAAACTACATTTTCAGTTCCCTTGGAATTCGACCTCGTCTACTATCACTACAAAAATTAATTTGTAATTGCTAGAGGTTAGTGATTAATTTTGCGGACATCAACAAACCCTTCAATCCACCTTTCTTAAAGATTATATAAAATACAAATCTAATTTTTTATTTCAATATATTACAAAGAGCACCATTAACTAGATGGATATTAAAGTTAACTAATGGAACTTGGGACATAGAAATTGCAATTAAATTGGAAAAAAAATCTAGAAATATTGAAAGACAACTACCCTAAATGTAGGGGAATAAAAAATGTGCAATTGAGTAAATCATTAAACTCTAGAATCCAAAACCAATAATAGAGATGTAACTTACCAGTATTAGTTTGAACAATAGGAAGGCCAAAGGTCTACATAGAAATGATTTACTCTCCATTTTGGGAGCAATTTCACATACATATGTTTTTTGTATGTATAATGTATAATATTAAATATATTTCAATAGAGGAGTTTTGTCATGGGGCTTCTCACAATTTTGCTACAGAGTTAAAGGACATTTTAGTCTGGCGACTCACATCTTTTTGTTTGACGTGTGTTTGATTTTTAATATACACTAATGGTGAGGGTTATATGTTATAATTTTTTTGCGGTCAAAGGGGGTCTTTATAAAAATTTTGCCTCTTTAAGAGTGTACAGTTCCTTTCTCTAGGAGTAGAGGAGGATAGTGGCTTTAGGAAGGCAGATTGTCCTTTGCCACTGATAAGTGAATATAATGATAACTTATAGGTTAAGATATCTCTATTATCTTATCTAATTATGGGAGAATTTAGCCTTATCCAGCTTGATTTGCTATTTTGTAGGAGAAAATTGCTTGGAGAAAGATAAGACCGAAAAGATTGCTTGCGTAAAAAGAAAAGCCACGATTTTCTTGAAGAAAAGAAGGACTGGGATACTAATGCCATGGCATGTAATTTTTCATGCCATAGCATTGAGGAATTGGCAGAATTACGGAAACTGAAAGGATTACGCAAATCAGATTATTCAGTTGAGACAAACGAGTTCTATACAATATGGACTTCTAATCTCCATGGACCAGAACAAGTATAAATGAAGGAGAACACAAGACAACAAGGGGAGACAACAATAAACACAACAATAGTCGACAACAATAGAATAGAGATAGTCTAGATTTAATTTTACTTTCATGCAAGCCATGTTTAGTGGCTGAAATTCTTTTCTTTAGGACAGGGATGTAACCATCATTATGTAATTTTCATTTATATAATTGTGGTATTATCCAATATCTGATTTATTCGGTATTACTTCTTGTAAATGCTTGATCACCATTTGCATGTTTAAGGTATTGGTGAAGATGCGACAGCTGACATCAATATTAGTTCGTGAATTCTTCAGACTTTAATTGTGAATCACGATAGTAGATTCTCAATTTCGGCAACATAGTATTCTTTTGTTCGTCATGCATTCATAGTAATTTTGGAGTCACGAAAGTAGTCCCATAATTATTATTTGAATAGTAATATTATACTATGAGAGGAGATAATGTTTAATTATGTGAATAGTTGTGAGGATTTATCACAAAATAATTATATGAATGGAATTTATAGTAATGGTTGGTGAAATCCCGAGTCCTAAAGTTTGTTTATCTGAATTCTTTTAGTTGAACTTTTTAATATTGCTTTTACTTGATTTTTATTATTACATCCACTCTTCTTTTATATGTTGATCTAGCTAATAGGTATTAATATTGCTCAACCGGTAGTTGTTCACCTCCCTGTGGGACGATACTCGTAATTATACTATAATTACATGACTTGCAATTAGTGGTAAAAATAAACCGAGTCAAAATTTTGGCGCCGTTGCCGGGGAGGCGTTTTCAATATCAATTTAGTAATATTTTTCCTATTAATTTAGATTGTATTTTGTTTACTGATTAATTATTGTTGTGTTTTATGCCCAGGAGAACACGTGAGTTATTACCATATAATCCTGAGATAGAAAAAACTTGCAGGGCATTAGCTAAGGAAACCAAACAAAGGAAGGAAGCTCTCAAAATGGCAGAAGATAATCCAATTCCTGCAAGAGTTCTGTTACGTGATTTTGCTATGCCTACACCTGAAGGAGCACGTGCAAGCATTTCAAGACCTGTGGTAAATGCTAACAATTTTGAGTTAAAACCTGCACTTATTCATATGGTTCAGCAAATTCAATTTGGAGGAGAATTGTTTGAGGATCCAAATATTCATCTGTCAAATTTTTTGGAAATTTGTGATACCATAAAAATGAATGGGGTAACCGATGATGCCATTAGACTAAGGTTATTTTCTTTTTCATTAAAAGATAAAGCTAAAGCTTGGGTCACTTCTTTTCCGTCTGGTACTTTTACCACTTGGGCGGGTTTATCTCAAGCATTCTTAAACAAATATTTTCCTCCTGGTAAAACTGCTAAGCTACGTAATGATATTGCTAGCTTTACACAATTAGATAATGAATCATTATATGAGGCATGGGAAAGATATAAAGAACTGCAAAGAATGTGTCCTCATCATGGTCTTCCTGGATGGCTAATTTTACAAACTTTCTATAATGGATTGAACCAATCTATTAAAACTTCTGTAGATGCAGCCGCAGGTGGTACTTTAATGGGTAAATCACTAGAAGAAGCATATAATTTGCTGGAGGAAATGTCTTCAAATAATTTTCAGTGGTCTAATGAGAAAAATTAGCAAAGAAAGGTGCCTGGAAAGTATGGAGTAGATAAAGTAGATTTGTTGAGTGCAAAAATTGATTCCTTAACTAATATGTTTGAAAAATTAAGCAGTGCAAATTTTATCTCCAATTCTATTTTACGCTGTGAAAATTGTGGAGGATCTCACACCATTGCCGAGTGTTTACAAGTAGAAAATGTACAATTTGCTCAAAATTTCAACAGGCCACAGCAGCACAACCCATATTCTAACACGTATAATCCAGGCTGGAGGAATCACCCGAACTTTTCGTGGGCAAACCAGAATAATGCCGGAAGCAATAATGTGAGACAATTCAACCCAACAGGATTTCGGCCAAGACCACCTCAAACTGAGGTAAAACCATCATGGGAAGTAGCCATTGAAAAGCTGACCGGTGCCACTTCGGATAGGTTTGAAAAACTGGAAGCAAAATTGGATCAAGTTGTGGCAGTAAACAAAAATCTGGAATTTCAGATAGGGTAGATAGCTAATTCTATAAGTGCTAGAGACAAAGGGAAGCTACCTAACATGCCGGAAATAAATCCCAAAGAGCAGTGCAAAGCAATAACATTGCGCAGCGGAAGGCAGTTGGGTGAAGAGAATAAGAAAGAACAAGAAGAGAAACTGGTGACAACGGAAAAAGATGAAAAGGTAATGGAGGAAGAATCCGAGATTGGAGGAGAACACTTGAAGGAAGCTCCTGAAGTAGTGAAGGAACCGGAACCTTATGTTCCGCCAATACCATTTCCACAAAGATTGAAGAAATTTAGAGATGACAAACAATTCCAAAAATTTGTTCAAGTGTTTAAGCAGTTACACATCAACATACCTTTTGCTGATGCTCTTGCTCAAATTCCTGCATATCCTAAATTTTTAAAGGAAATCATGTCCAACAAAAGGAAGCTGGAAGACTTTGAGACAATACCGTTGACTGAGGAAACAAGTGCTCTAATTCAAAATAAATTACCTCAAAAGCTCAAAGATCTAGGGAGTTTTTCTATTCCTTGTACCATTGGTGAACTAAACTTTTCTAAGGGATTATGTGATTTAGGAGCTAGTGTTTCTTTAATGCTTTTATCTGTTTCAGAAAAATTAGGATTAAAGGAGTTGCAACCTACTAATGTGACTTTACAATTGGCTGACAGGTCTTTAGCACATCCAGTAGGAATTCTGGAAAACGTTCTTGTCAAAGTCAATAATTTCTTTATTCCTACAGATTTTGTAGTATTAGAAATAGATGAGGACGTTGACATTCCAATCATTCTGGGAAGACCCTTTTTAGCCACAGCTGGGGCAATCATTGATGTGAAGCACGGTAAACTAACTTTTAGTATCGGTGATGAGCAGGTAGAATTCAATGTCTTTAAATCTTGCAAAAATCCGTCTTTTACCGATCATGTTTACTGTGTGGATGTTTTTACTAAGCGTACTGATGAGTTTGTTAGATTTGACAAATCAAAGGATCCTTTGGAGGAATGTTTGATTAGTGCAGGAACTACACAAGATGAGGATGAAGAAATTTCGTTGATGGCAAGTGCATTGGAAGGGGTCGATTTCAGTCCCCAACAACGAGATGGGATAATTCGGAGATGTGTACCTCAAGAGGATGTCTCGGATATTCTAAGCCACTGTCATTCTTTGGAATGTGGAGGACATTTTAGCACATCAAAAACAGTGGCTAAGGTATGGCAATCTGGATTTTATTGGCCTTCAATGTATAAGGATGCAAGGAATTATGTTATCTCTTGTGATAAATGTCAACGAGGAGGTAATATTTCAAAACGGGATGAAATGCCTTTAAATAATGTTTTTGAAGTTGAATTGTTTGACGTCTGGGGCATAGATTTTATGGGTCCATTTCCATCCTCTTATGGTCATAACTATATTTTAGTTGCAGTAGATTATGTTTCCAAATGGGTGAAAGCAATAGCCACTCAAACTAATGATTCCAAGGTGGTAATGAAGTTCATCAAGAAGAATATTTTCTCTAGATTTGGCATTCCTAGGGCCATCATAAGTGATGAAGGCACCCATTTCTGCAACAAATCATTGGAGGAACTGCTTAGGAAATATGGTGTCACTCATAGAATTGCCTTGGCATATCACTCACAAGCTAATGGGCAAGTAGAGCTGGCTAACCGTGAGCTGAAAAGGATTTTGGAAAAGACAGTGGGCAGTTCACGCAAAGACTGGGCAGCAAAATTGAATGATGCACTCTGGGCATATAGGACTGCATTCAAGACCAACTTGGGAATGTCACCTTATAGGCTAGTATATGGGAAATCTTGTCATCTGCCGGTGGAAGTTGAGCACAAATCGTACTGGGCTGTTAAGGAGTTAAATATGGACTTAAAGGCTGCTGGAAGTTTGCGGTTGCTGCAACTTAGTGAACTTGAGGAGTTTAGATTAGATGCTTATGAAAATACCCGAATTTATAAGGAAAAGATTAAGTTGTGGCATGATAAGCACATCAAGAGAAAAGCTTTTGAAGTGGGACAAAAGGTTTTACTTTTTAATTCAAGGTTGAAATTGTTCCCAGGTAAGCTGAGATCTCGATGGTCTGGACCATTCACAATCACTAAAGTCTTTCCCTATGGTGCAGTTGAAATTCACAGTGAGAGGACTGGAGTTTTCAAGGTTAATGGCCAAAGATTGAAGCAGTATTTTGAAGGACAATCCGTACCAAATGGAGTTTCATGCTCCTTGTCCAGTCCACAAACAAACTAGCTAATAAAAGTTGAGCTACAGACTATAAACAAGCACCCTGTTGTTATATTTCTTTATTTCTTTATTTCCTTTTAATTAGATATTTAGTTTAATTCACTAAAGTTTTCTTTGTATTTTTCATGTTTCTGAATACATGGAGGCAGACATTGGACAAAGAAAAGTAAACCGAAGATGTGGGAAAAATTTCGTGCCCATGCCATGGCATGTAATTTTCAGTGCCATGGCATCACACAATACATGGTGGAAAGACGTTGGACAAAGTTTTAACCACCGCGGCGCTTATTTCAGCGCTGCGGCGGTTCACTTATTATACTTATTTATAAAAAAAAAGGAAAAAAAAAGAGAGAGAGAGAATTAATAAAATATTATATCTGTTCTTTGCTCGGGTTCTAATTCAAAATTCAACTTTTCTTTCTCTTCGTTTTTGTTCTTTTCTCTCTGTCAACCGCCGATCGCCGCTCCGTTCCGCTGCCGCTTCGTCCATCACATATACTCGCCGCCGACTGTGGCTCTGTCAACTGCCGTTCCACATCGCCGCCAGCAACCATCCACCGTTGATTCTGCTTGATTCCAACAGGGACGTCCTCCTTTTATCTTTGTTGCTATTTGACTGTTTTTCTTCTTTTCAAAACATTGGGGACAATGTGTATTTCAGTTGGGGGGGTACTTTTGTGTTTGTTTTTGCTTTCAAGTTTGCTTTGATTCAAGTTGGTATTAGTTTTGTTTAATCACTTTGTGCTAGACCTTTTTGTTAGTTTTCAATTTTTATAGAAAAGGAAAAAAAATGAAAAAAAATGAAAAAAAAAACAGTAAAAAGGTATTTTATGCTGAAATTATTTGTTATGATCTATGATGAGAGTGGTTTTAACCTCAAGCCCATGGGAATATAAATATGCTATGAGAATGAGTAACTCAATCTTTTGATGTGACTTTTACCTTGTTTTAACATGACTGGAATTTCTTTTGAGCACAACTATGATCAGTCCATTGTTTTATGTGAAAAGTCTGTATAAACCAAAGGTCTATATCGTTTTGATATCACAATTTGATTTGATTTGGAGATGAAGGTCATAGGCAGTTCTTTGGCCGTTTGAACCTTTCAAGCTAACCCGGTTATATATCTTATCCCTTGAACCTGATTTGAGCCTAAATGATAGAATGGAAAGAACCACCATTCAAGAGTATTTTTTTTTTCATAACCTCATTTACTACCTTATAGCCTTATCCATGTTAAATTTTTATCCTTCTAAAATCCCTTAAAAAGAGTTTAAATGCACTTTGGTATATATGATACAAGGGAAAGAGGGAGACATGGAGTCCAATGTGAGGTACAAGTTAAAAAATGGGTAGAAGAGGAGATAGGTTATGGGCTTAAAAGATAAAGTCTCTTGGTGCATGGGGTTGATGGGGAGTTCTTATTCTGTTATGAATAATGTTCTGTTTATTGTTGATGTATTTTGTATCCAAAAAAAAAAAGAGAAAAAGAAAAAAAAAGAAAGAAAGAGAAAGAAAAAGAAGATGAAGCGAACTTATTCTGTTGTTCAGCCGCAAAGAATGCTTGGTTGGTGTACATTGTCAAAAGAGATTAGAGTACAATAAGTTGGGGGTTGTGATGGAAGGTGCTACAATTTAAAAAAGTATCTGTCCAATGTGCTTACAAGATTTAAACTCTTTTCTTTGATTTTATATCTTTTCCCTTCTTTGATAGCCAATCTTGAGGCTAACGTTACAAGCTAAAAGTCCTACCTGATCCAAATTGAGTTGGTTGTTTTTATATAAAGGATGTGGATATTTGTTTTATGCAACTGGCTTTAATCGGGAATGATGGATGTGATCCATAGCACACACACACTCTGGTGATGTTAAGCAGGTTTAAGTTCTCTTTTGATTGGTCTTACTCATGAATGTGGTGTTTTAACTTTCCTGTGGGTATTGGTTGGAATCTCTGAGATTTAATATAACAACTGATTTCAGCTAATTATTCCTTTTTTGCTTGAGGACAAGCAACTGCTCAAGTTGGGGGTATTTTGATAAGTGAATATAATGATAACTTCTAGGTTAAGATATCTCTATTATCTTATCTAATTAATGGAGAATTTAGCTTTATCCAGTTTGATTTGCTATTTTGTAGGAGAAAATTGCTTGGAGAAAGATAAGACCGAAAAGATTGCTTGCGTAAAAAGAAAAGCCACGATGTTCTTGAAGAAAAGAAGGACTGGGATACTAATGCCATGGTATGTAATTTTTCATGCCATAGCATTGAGGAATTGGCAGAATTACGGAAACTGAAAGGATTACGCAAATCAAATTATTCAGTTGAGACAAACGAGTTCTATACAATATGGACTTCTAATCTCCATGGACCAGAACAAGTATAAATGAAGGAGAACACAAGACAACGAGGGGAGACAACAATAAACACAACAATAGTCGACAACAATAGAATAGAGATAGTCTAGATTTAATTTTACTTTCATGCAAGCCATGTTTAGTGGCTGAAATTCTTTTCTTTAGGACAGGGATGTAACCATCATTATGTAATTTTCATTTATATAATTGTGGTATTATCCAATATCTGATTTATTCGGTATTACTTCTTGTAAATGCTTGATCACCATTTGCGTGTTTAAGGTATTGGTGAAGAGGCGACAGCTGACATCAATATTAGTTCGTGAATTCTTCAGACTTTAATTGTGAATCACGATAGTAGATTCTCAATTTCGGCAACATAGTATTCTTTTGTTCTTCATGCATTCATAGTAATTTTGGAGTCACGAAAGTAGTCCCATAATTATTATTTGAATAGTAATATTATACTATGAGAGGAGATAATGTTTAATTATGTGAATAGTTTTGAGGATTTATCACAAAATAATTATATGAATGGAATTTATAGTAATGGTTGGTGAAATCCCGAGTCCTAAAGTTTGTTTATCTGAATTCTTTTAGTTGAACTTTTTAATATTGCTTTTACTTGATTTTTATTATTACATCCACTCTTCTTTTATATGTTGATCTAGATAATAGGTATTAATATTGCTCAACCGGTAGTTGTTCACCTCCCTGTGGGACGATACTCGTAATTATACTATAATTACATGACTTGCAATTAGTGGTAAAAATAAACCATTCGTCATTAAGGAATTGGGAGTTAACCTTTTTAGTTTGTGTTCAAGAATGATGAGGATAAAAGCAAAGTACTGTAGGGCAGAGGGTGGACATTTGACCAACAGTACATAATTTTGAGGGAGTGGACCAAATAGCTACAGATGAGTCCAAATAATTTTCAATCGATTGAACAATGGGTTCAAATTTAGAACCTTCCATATTAGTGGTCGGCAAAAGACACAGGCAATAGAATTGGTAGGCTGTTCCAGAATGTGGTTGATGTTTGGTTGTTGGAATCCAGAAGCAACGTAGGAAGATAGCTGAAAATCTTGGCTACAATATGTCTCAGTAAGTCTCTAATGTGAGGTATTGTTCTGAAACTAAAGGAGAAGACTTGTTGGATTTCATTTCAATATGAGAATCTGGCTGCATTTGGCCATTGCTGTGGGAGGGTAGGACATGGAGAACGAATGTGTTCAATGAGAAGAGATGATTCCAGAAAAAATGCAGTAAAGGAGGGACAATTTGGTGATTGGGTGAGGGCAGTAGAGACTAAAATAAGTGGTATACAGAAAGAGAATAAGGGGGAAGCTGTGCGGTAGAGTGGAGGAAATAATATGAACTTAATGGAAGAGCCAAAGGAAATTTGTTATGAGGTTCACACAACCGATTGCTCATAGGAAGTTGGCACAGGAGAGTTCAGGGGACAAATAGGAAGGGAAAGAATGACAAGAGGACAGATTAAGGAAAGTCAAGTATGCTTCGAGGCTGACAATTAAGAAAAACAAAGAGTTGCAGGGTGTTGAAAAGAGCAACAGTCAATTGAGGTACATGGAGCAAGAAAATGGTCAGGAAGATGCAATCATGTATCAGGATAGACAATCACGGGTAGTTGAGTTGATGGATCTAGCAAAGAGCAACATTTAGTCAGGGACTGTGGAGCTTGAACGTTGGCAAAAGGAAGTGTTTAAAAGCCCTACTAGACAATCATTTGAACTGATAGTTGCTCCAAGAAGAAAGGAATTGGAGTTGACAGAAAAAGGGATAGCTAGCTGAGGGCATATGACATGAATTAGCTGGGAAATGTAAGTAATCTGTAGCAAGCATTGGAGTTCGAAAGGGAGTAGGTGGAAAATGGAAAAAACAATGAGGTCCAGCCCATGGAATCGATTAATGTGCCTATTACCTGCAATGCTTTGGATAGAGAACTTTATGAAGAAGAAAAGAAAGGAAAAAAGACTGAAAAACCAACTTTAAAAGAAGGCAAACAAAGGAACCTGAGGCAAAAAAAAAAAAGATAGAAAAGGATAAGGAGGATAGACGAGGTAGAAGACAATAAAGAGGATGATGTAGTGGTAGCTCCAATAAAAGGAAAAAAAAAGAGGATGGTGTCTATAAAATGAGGATTAGGAAATGGAAAAAGCAGGGGAGTTAAGGTACAGAAAGAAAAGACAGGCAACACAAGAATCTACAAGGGAACTGAAGGTGAGGGCAAGTAGCAGAATGGTCCCAAAAAGAAAAATGAAAGCGTGTGTGTATGGAATTGTAAAGGTTTGGGAGGACCCTGTACAATTTCCCAACTGAGGAAAATATTAAGATCCCACCACCCAGATTTAGTGTTTCTTTCAGAGACAAAGAAAAAGAAGATTTTTGTTACAACTGTTTGTATAAGATTTCACTTCCATGATAGATGGAGGACTGTGGAACTGAATGGAGCTGAGGAAGGGCTATTGGCTTGTTGGTCGAAAAAAGTCAATGTATCTAAAATCATCTTTACAAGCTTTAGCTAGAATGTACAATGGTAGAGGAGACCAACAAGTTTTGGGTAGTTTTCATTTATGCTAGCACAAATCCAAAAGTAAGGGAGGAACAATGGAGGTACTTGGAAAGGCAGAAGCAAGAGTGGGGAGATAGATGGTTCATAAGGGGTGACTTCAATGACTTTGTGCATCAAGATGAGAAAAAAGGAGGGAGAACACAAGCTGAATATAGTTTTGTTGCATATAAAAGTTTTATTAGAAGAATGAAGATGGGGGAAATAGGATTTGTAAGGAGAAGCTTCACTAGGGCCAATAACAAAAAAGGGAAGGATTTGTGGAGGAGAGGTTAGATAGATTCTTTGAAGCCTCCATCTGGCTGCTGGAAAATCAAATAGCTAAAGTGTACTATATTGATAGGCAATCATCAGATCACTCACTCCTAATCCTAAACACAACACCCAATAAGAAGTATGTGACAAAGAGATTTGTATTTGATAGAAGATGGACTAAGAAGAAGGAGGTGCAAAGGATAGTTGAACAAGCTTGGGGAAAAGGACAGCTAAGAACTCCATTGTTCCAAATTTGCTCAAAAATCAAACAATATAGGGTGGAGCTGCTAAAATGGAATCACAAGCAAGAACTCAACTCTGCCAAACAAATCTCAAAGATTAAAGGAAAATTGGAAGAGCTGAGAAATCAAGGGTGCAATAGAAACTAGAATGAGTGGAGTCGATTGAAAGCTGAACTTAGCATAGCCTATCGAGAGGAGGAGACATATTAGAGACAAAAGCCTAAAGTACAGTGGCTTCAAGAAGGTGACAAGAATACAAAGTTCATCCATGCATGTACAGTGAGTAGAAGGAGGCAAAACACTATTGACAGGTTGATAAGAAGTGATGGACAGATTTCTGAGAAGCTAGAAGAAGTAAAGGAATAGACATTGGGTTTCTACAAGTAGCTATTTACTTCTTCCAATCCACAACAATTTTATGAAGGGCTAGATGGTATCCTGTTGTCCATTATCAAGGGTATGAACCAAAGATTGATAAGGCTAGTGAAAGAAGATGAAATAAAAAAATGCGCTCTTTCAAATGCATCCCAACAAAGCACTAGCCTAAATGATATGACCCCTTTTTTCTTCCAGTCTTATTGAGATGTAGTAAAAGTTGATATTTGCAATGCGATTAAAATTTTTTTCTCACAAAAGAAAATGCTTACACAAATGAATCACACAATGATTACCCTAATTCCAAAAGTTAGGTACCCCACTTCAATTTCTCATTATATACCAATTAGCTTGTGTAATGTTGTGTACAAAATCATTTCTCAAATTGTAGCTGAAAGGTTAAAAATATGCCTTCATAAATGCATTAGTCCTAACCAAGCAGCTTTCATTCTTGGGAAACAAATTTTGGACAAGGTGGTGGTAGCTCATGAGTGTATCCATACATTGTACTCTAAGCATAAAGGAAAAAGAGGGTTCACGGCACAAATGTTAGACATGGCTAAGGCTTATGATAGAGTATAATGGAACTTCTTGTGTGAGGTGTTAAGGAAAATGGGGTTCTCTTGTACTTTTATAGACTAGATTAGGCAATGTATTAGCTCTTCCACTTTTTTTTAATAAACATCCATGGGGAGAAATGTGGGTGCAATCAACCAACAAGGGATTTAAGGTAGGGAGATCCAATGTCACGTTACTTGTTCTTAATAATTTCTGCAACCTTCTTGAATATGATTAAGCAAACAAGCCTAAAAGGTGAATATAGGGGAATGAAAGTGTGTAGGAATGGACCTCTAATCACTCATCTTTTTTTTTTTTTTTTTGCAGATGACTCTCTCCCACTTTTTGAGGCTGATATTGAATAGGCAAGGATAATAAAGACACTATTGGCCAAGTATAGCAGGTTCTCTAGCCAAATGGTCAATCTAGACAAATCTTCAATCTTTTTCAACAAAAATATGTCTAAAGACCATAGGGATGCCATATGCCAAACCTTGGATGGGGTCAAGGAGCAAAAGAATGCAAAATATCTAGGCTTGCCTATGTACATAGGAAGGTCTAAGAAGGATGTATTTGCCTATGTAGTGGAGAAGGTGCATAAAAGAATCAAAGGGTGGAAGAACAGGTTCCTAAGCTTGGCAGGAAAAGAGATACTCATCAAAGCAGTGATTGATACTCTTCCTACATACGTGATGGCTTGTTTCAAACTCCCTAGCAATGTTTGTCAGGACATTGTGAGGGACGCAAAAATTTTTTGGTGGGGTGAAAAGGAGGAAGGGAAGCCAAAAATCCATTGGAAAGCCTAGTGGGACCTGGCTACACCTAAGACCAAGGGAGGGAGGGGCTAGGTTTTAAGAATATTCAACTGTTCAATGATGCATTGATAGCCAAGCAACTATGGAGGCTAATCACTCAACCCAATCTCCTTATGAGCAAGATGATGAAGGCTAAGTACTTCTCTAATGTGGGGTTATTGACAGCTCACAAGAAAGGGAACACCACTTGGCTTTAGAGGACTTGGATGGAAGCAATATATATTATACAAAAAGGGGCAAGATTCCAAGTTGGCTATGGGAAATTCATCAGAATTTGGGATTATCCATAGATTCTAGGTAGACAAGGAGAAAAACTCGCCCCGTCACCTGCTTACAAGGAGCAAATTATTTGGGTCAGCCAACTCATAAATCAAGAAGGTAAGGACTAGAACAAGGACTTGGTTAGGAAAATTTTCAACTGCTATGATGTTGAGGCCATCTTAACCATTCCAATTAAGTTGAGAAGAAATAGGGATAAGCTAATTTGGTAGCTAAGCAAGCAAGGAAACTACACTGTATAGTCAGCATACCAGGAGACACTACGGAAACAGATGAAGCAACGACACAAAGTAGAATGCAGTACAGCTAAGGGAACACTGAAAGGTATATGGAGGAAAACCTGGAAACTAGGCATAAAAGAGAAGTTGAAGCACTTTCTTTGGAGGTGTTGGCATTACATTCTACATACAAAGGATCAGTTGGTGAAGAGAGGCATCCACGAGGACCCAATATGCCATATGTGTGGAGAACAAAGTGAAACATCAGAGCATGTCTTACTTTCTTGTCGAAGACCAAGGTTGGTTTGGAAAATGACACCCGTGCAGTGGGAGGGTTTGGATCCACAAGAATTGGCATTCAAAAATTGTTGGCAGAACATATGTACAAGAAAAAAAAGCTTTAATTGGCAAACAGTCTATATACTTTGGATGCTTTAGAAAAAAAGAAATATTTGGCTGTTCCAGAAAGAGTGGAGAGAAGAAAAATTCGTAGTGGATCTAGCAATGGCACAGTGGATGGAATTCTAGGATAGTAGAAAAAAGAGAGGAAAGTATAACTGATATACTTGGTGTAAGGTGGAGTAGGGACTAGGAACTAATGCTAAGGTTCAGAAGTACCTATTTCTACATCAAGGGGGTCAAGTCGTAAAGGCTATAGTGGGTACGGTAACCAACTGTCAAGAAGATAGGCTACATTGCCCACTATAGGTGGATATAGTAGAGGGCTCACCCAGGAGAATATGTACTTTTGCTTAGGTTTTGTTTTGATAGGATCCTTTTGGCAATATAGTCAATTTGTATAGCAGAGGCTTAGAGATATAGAGGGTAGGCATATTGGAGAAAATTTCTATTTTTGAGCCTTAGACTCAAAAGGAATACTAAGGATTTTATAGCTAGTGGGCAAACTTGTATACGGTGGTCTTTTTTGAAAAGTAAATATAACTATCGTTTTATTGAAAAAAGGGGGTCTTTATAATATATTGAAACAAGGTGGTTTAATTGGTAATTTACATAAACCTTAAGGAAGTTAGATGTAATTTTTTTTAGTTTTTTATTCAGTGTTGTTCTTCTTCGATTCACTGTCCAAAAAAGAAATATTAAATAGCTCACAAAGAAAAATCTTCCGATTAATTTGAAGCTTCACATATCTCTTTTGGAATCATTATTTATGTATATTCATAGTGAATGGCAACAATAAATTACACTACATTAGATATGTTACAAATAGAAGTTAGGATTGAAAAGGCAAAAAATATGTTAGATGGTACCATTTATGTGCCTTGGCCCTTCAATTTCAATGCATTGCTATCAAAGTTTCCGAAATTATTCTATGGCCGTCAAACAATTAATTGATACACATGCAAATCATATTCATTTGGGGTGAAAATTTTGACTTCCTTGCCAGGCCATTAGGCAATGTATCAAAATACATAGCCTAACGGCCTAATTGAATTCATCACGTTTTTTATTTGAGAAAAAATTCAGCCGATGATAGAATTTTGGATGGCTGCAGAATTTGACAAAAGGCATATAATATTAACTATAAATAAGAGTGATTTCAGGGGGATAAAGTTCACTAATCTTATGTTTGATAGCTCTAATTTTTCAGGGAGTTTAGTAGTTAGAAGCCTTCTGAGCTTGCTATTGTAAATTTGCGTTTTCTTCAAATACTAGTGAAGTTTGGCTCAATCTCTAGCCATACACATAGGTCACATTGAATGAACTATATAAATATTTGCATCTATTATTCTATTTATTTTTCTTTTCCTTATTTTCTTGGTTAAATTTTTAGATTATTAGATACCACTCGGGCCGTTTACCTAAATAGATCAATGCTAACACTTTTGGTGTAGCTTAGTACAATCAAATATATAGGTAGAGCAGTATAGAAAATAACCTTTTTATGTTTTTCTAACCATGCAATTGGAAAAATAACTAGAAGCTTTGCAACTCTATCTACTAGGATCATATATCTCAATTGAAAGAAATGCGTACTTCTATGCCTCTTTGTGATTAAATCATAGCAATCGAAGTTTGATTCTTTTCAATGCTACATGAACATCTACTATGTTGTTTCTTGGAGATTCCTTCATACAATTTGGAGCCACTCCCATTATGAAATATAAATACTCCATTCTTTGATAAAATCATGTTTTAATCGTGCTTAGAACATTAGTACATAAAAAACATCTCATTGCTCAGCTTTGTTCTTGTAAAGAATTCCATCATCATAATTCCATAACTATATACATCATATTTTAGAGATACTAATTCTTCAATCCTTACTCTAAACAGCAATGTGTAGAAATCATCATGTGTTATAGAAAGCAACTAAATGTGGAATTTTAATATCTCCAAAAGGAAACCATGCCATTAGGAAGAAGGATGGGCAATTTGTGAGTAAAGGATAAAACATTAACCTAGTGCAATATAGCTAATTGTGGCAATCATTTTGGGGTATGTATTGTGACCTATTGGGCTAAAAACCATTGAAAAATCGTACTTTATTAACATGTGCAACCATGTCTTGACCCAACAAGAAATTATCAGGCTTCAAATTGTAGTGAACCAGAGTGTCAAATGTACACTGTGGAGATAATTTAGTGCACAGGCTACATAAATCATTATGCCAGTTGTTGCTTGATATACAAATAGTTGTGTGAATTTAACCACTTTTCAAAACTATTTTTAGGCATGAACTCGAGTGCTATTGCCTTAAGATCTACTATAGAGCAACTATTTTATGACTTTGGTGAGGTTTCCATGGTGAAAATTGCATAGAACTTCACATTCTAAATTGAAGCTCTTGAATATCCCTTGTATTTTTGTGTTGAACACTAAGTCAAAATCCTCCTTCCTTCAATTATACCTTTGTACACAGGATCAAAACCCCCTTTCCCTAATAAATTGTTCTCATTAAATCCATTTGTTGCATATACAAATTTGTCATAATTAATTTGAATTGTGAGTCAAGACTCTTTATTTATTTAATAGTGTATTCTATATCTATTAAAAGTAACTTTTAACTAAAATTACCGTATATTCTTATGTGTAGTTACTAATTAAAATATTTTTAAGTCCAAGATCTCCTTAAGACATGTAAATATATTCTTATCCTGTTCGACTTCAAGGCTTCTGTTTAATGATCACGTATTATCTTGGGAAATTTACAAATATAACACTTTTGATCGTTGACTTTACAAAAATAACACCCTCATTTTTTTGTTCTCTGTTATAGCACTTCTATCTGGAAAAAGACTACAACACCCTCTGGCAGAAACACAACACTTCACTCCATCTTCTTCTTCTTCTTTTTTCTAAAAACCCATTTGATCGATTCAACAAAATTTGTTCTCACACCCTGTTGTTTGCACACCTCATTGTTCGTACACCTTATTGGACTATCATCTCTAAGTAAAAAGGCCGTAGAGAAGAAATCGCATAAATTTGATGTTATTTGAAATTTGCAGTAGTTGAATTGGGTTTGTGAATTTAAAGGAGCGAATGGTCGAGCTCTAGGTCAAGTTTTAGGTCGAGCACAAGGTTAGGTCAATGTTGATAGGTCAAATTTTAGGTCGAGCATTAAATTTGGTCGAGTTTTAGGTCGAATAGGTCAAATTTAGGTCAAGCTCGACCTAATGCTTGACCAAATTTAGGTCAAGTGAATTTTTATTTTTTTAATAAAAAAATTCACTCGACCTAATGCTTGACCAAATTTAATGCTCGACCTAAAAGTTGACCTAGCAACATTAACCAAACCTTGTGCTCGACCTAAAACTTGACCTAAAGCTTGACCATTTGCTCCTTTAAATTCACAAACCCAGTTCAATTACTGCAAATTTCAACTAACATCAAATTTATGCAATTTCTTCTCTATGGCCTTCTTACTTAGAGATGATAGTCCAATAAGGTGTACGAACAATGAGGTGTGCAAACAACAGGGTGTGAGAACAAATTTTGTTGGATCGATCAAATGGGTTTTGAGAAAAAAGAAGAAGAAGATGGAGTGAAGTGTTGTGTTTCTGCCAGAGGGTGTTGTAGTCTTTTTCCAGATAGAAGTGCTATAACAGAGAACAAAAAAAGGAGGGTGTTATTTTTGTAAAGTCAACGGTCAAAGGTGTTATATTTGTAAATTTCCCTATTATCTTCTAGTTCGTTGTTCAATTTAATTATTGATCAAACAATTAAAAGCATTACGAACAAAATAGATAAATAATTCCCAATCAAATAATTAAACAAGAAAAATAAATTAAAATAAATTAAAATAGATTAAACTCATAATAGGGTTCTATTATAATCTTATAAAATTGAAACTAAGAAAACATCAATGATCAAAAGCACAAAAACAAAAGTTTAGCAAATATTAAAAGACAAGAATTTAAAAAAACGAAGATGAAAGAAAAACTATATAGTTGATCTAGATCTATTCAATTTTTTGAGACTTCAATTTTCTGAACATTGAAAAACTTATTTCTTAACAGCTCTTTGATATTTGTTGAGAAAGAAAAAAAAGAAAAATAATGATTCAGAGATACCAAAACTCTAATAGAAAGGTTAATATTTATAGAGAATTAGAAAAGAAATCCATTCTACAAAAGGATTCAGTCTTTTAATATACTATTGCAACCATTTGGGGCTCACCCTTGGATCAATTTTTTGCATAAAATTTTTGGTTTCTCTTTTATCTTTTCAATGCATAAAAATTACTCAATTTAGACATTTGCAGCTCAAAATATATAAAAAAAATTCAAAATATATCACTCCAATGGTCAATAAAAATGTCCATGAATTATGACGTGGTTTTCACAATGAAGATTACCAAATTAAGAAAAGTGTTCAACATAAAAATTCTAACTACATCTTTTAACTTTTGGTGGCCATAAAAACCACCTCAATTAGACATATTAATAGAGAAGTATGATGAAAATACTAAAATATGCATAATTTGTCAAAATAATTCAGTATCAAACTAACAGCAAAGTTTATTTTCTTAAATTCTCTTCCATCTATTGAATTTCAATTCCTTTTGAAATTTAATCATCCCGGATCTTGGACCTTAAATTTTCATTGTTATATTGATTTTCATCTTGTTAAATTTATTTTCCATTAATTCTTGCTCAATCTACAGGCCTTCATCAAAGAACATATTAATAGCCAAATGTGAATTAAATGTTGCTAAAATTAGGTGAAAATGAGATAAAATTAACATATAAAATAGTAAAATTATGAGTTTATACTCGTCCCATTTACTCGTGCATAAAATTCAAGGTGCACAAATTACGACATTACAAATAAGTAGTACGATCATGATTAATAGAAGCTCTAGCTAATGTAAGATGATCACAAAAATATAAAAATACAGAAAAATGCAAAAAAAAATAAAAAATCAAATCTCTTCTTTTCAATCTCGGTTAAGTTTCAGGGCATAAGAGAGAATCACACTTCTTTCCAATTTATGTTTGAAATTGAAAAAAGGAAAAAAAAAAAATTGATAAGGACACGATCATAATGTTGAGAAACTTTACTTTTCAATTTATGGGTCATTCATCCAAGAAAGTACCTTATGTTTAATAAGTCGGCAATTAAAACTAGTACGTGGGAATACACATTTTTTACAGCAATACATCATTTATCTCACTTTTATATGCCACTTTTTATACCATATATATGCATTTAATAATCCTAACGTTAATACTTTTTAACGTTATCTTTTAGTTAAAAAAATTATATGACTAAAAAAAATTAAAAGATAAAATAGAATTCTATCTAAAGGCAAATCATCATCTTCCCCTCCCTATCAATTCCAACTTTGCTTTTGCATTTTTTTTTCTTACCTTACCTCAAACACCTGGAACAAAATACAATTTTATTCTATTAGTTAGGGTTTAATATCCACCATATCTTTTATCAATGTTTTTCTTTTGATACAATTCATATTTAGAATCTAACTTTTATTTTTTGCATAATTTTGGTAAAATTGGTAAATTGCTAATTCACTATCAAATTCCATGCCAATCTTTGGAATAAATTCTTCTGGCATAGATCAAAATATCAGGTGGTTTGTCAAGAGAAGAAAGAACTACGTTTTTTGAAATTTAAATTTGAGATATCTAAAATAGACATGAAAAAAGAAGAGCAATACTCTGGTTTTAATCGTGAATGAACTCTTTTTCCCCTTTGTATTGGTTTCAATTGTGAACCATAAGGTTTTTTTTTTTTTATAAATTATTTATTTATTTATTTATTTTTTTAATTGTTAACAGAACGGAATGAAAATTTTTTTGAGATAGATTTAGTTAAATCGTAAAGGCAAATGTTATGTTTAAAGTTATATTTAAAGAGAGTGGTATAAATAGTAATAAATATCAAAATCCATTTCTATTTGGTGTTTTTTTTTTTTAAGCACACAAGCATAAACTCTATTGCAAGTAGTTGGGGTAATCAGCCAATAAAGATGGTACAAAGATGGAGAAGAGTTCCAAATTTGACATGCAGACAAAAGTCTCGCCCGCCTAACTAGGGAATAGGCAACACCATTATTATATCTCCGAATTCACCCAAACACACAAGAGATCCTTAATATTTTTCAAAATAGTACATAATTCGAAAATGTCCTCCACATCGTTATTCAACCTACTGATGATGGAAACCAAACCCCTTTTCAAGTAGCGTGATGGGTGGTTTAAGGAGTCACCAACCCTGACAGTTCCACGATAGCCAAGACCCTCAGTCAAGTCCACACATTGGTCAAGTCCACACATTGGTTTGTTGGGAAGCAAAAGAATGTTCCATGTCTTGTACCATTGACTTCCGAAGTCTTCGTCGTGAAACACGGTTTATTTATTTATTTATTTATTTCTTTTTTCCATTTCAGGATTTTCTATTCCAACCTTACCATCAACTTTATCTAAAGCATCTTTTTCCCAGACCACCACCGTGGAGGTGAAATTTGTCCAGCAATCAACGTCGCTCTCCAATGTGAAGGTCCAAGTTTTCACAATTCTGGAAGTCTTTGGCAATGGGCCAAAAAGAAATGATCGGATTCATGGCTGCAACTTTAATTTTTTGTTGAATGATTGTTCATTCACTGTTTCGTAGAATAATCTGCCGATGTTTCTATTTTTACAATTTGAGAATCATGATCCAAATAGGGAAAAAAAAGAAAGAACATTACCAAAAAAAAAAAAAAAAAAAAAAAACTCTTAACCAGAGTAAGAAGATTAGGACTACGTTTAAATAGTAGTTTATTTGAAAAATTCTTTAATAGAAAGTGTATAAGTTTTAATGGGAATTTATTTGTAAGAAAAAGTATTTTGAGAAGAAAATAAAAGATATGCTGGAACCAAACCTTTTCGAAATAATGTGAGGAGAATTTTAATAAAAAAATTAAATTTTAAAATAAAATAAAAAGTTGTTTACGTGTTTTATTTTTTTTAAGAAAAAAATTTAACTTTTCTTAATTTTATGCTTAATAATTACACTTGGATGAGCGTGGTGCCATAAACCCTCTCTAAATAAGGGAAAAATTCTAAGACTTAGTTGATAGACCAATAAAGTTAGGTAGAAAAAGATTTTATTAGTCAATAAAGTTGGGTAGAAGAAGATTTGATTAACCAATCATTCATTGGAACTATTTCTGATTAGCCTACTGTTTTTGCTTGGAACACGGGGCAATGGCCGACAAACTTTTTCTCCGGGAAGAAAAGAAAAGAAAAGAAAAGAAAATATCTTACATTGTGGTACATGCTCATCGTAAGCATTTTGTTTTTTAACTCCTATACAAATTGCGTTAGTTGCAAGTTTAATTTACCAGTTACTTATTTTATGGATTTAATTTGAGGTTAAAAAAGTTTCTTTCAATTTCAATCATGGGAACCCACTTTGGGAAGTGTGCTAATTAATTCCCCATAGTTTAACCACGATGTTCATATATATATGCATGTTTCCGGAAAGAATGTTACGCAATCACGGAGAAAATGCGATACATTGTTTTCTCAATGGGATATTTCTTTCTTATTATCCTGACAACTTGCCTTGGCATGAGCTCTGCCAACAATATCACCACGGATCAGCACGCTCTGCTGGCCTTCAAAAATCACATTACTTCCAATGCTTACCAAATTCTATCGACAAACTGGTCCGTTTCAACTTTAGTCTGTGAATGGATTGGAGTCACTTGTGGTTCTCGTCATCGCAGAGTCACTGCCTTGAATGTTTCATATATGGGTCTTTCCGGCACCATACCTCCACAGCTTGGGAGTCTCTCATTTCTTATTTCTCTTGATATCACTGGAAATAATTTTCATGGAGAGTTGCCAAATGAATTATCTCATCTGAGACGATTGAAAGCCCTTAAATTCAGCATCAACAATCTCAGTGGTGAAATTCCATCATGGCTTGGTTCCTTGCATGAACTTCAGGTCTTGTATCTGACGAATAATACCTTTACTGGTTCTATCCCAGCTTCTATCTCCAATCTGTCAAAACTTGAGGGATTAAGTCTGTCATTCAATTATCTTCAAGGAAGTATCCCAAATGGTATTGGTAGTCTTCAAAATTTAAAGGGATTAATTATCGAGTACAACCAAATTTCAGGTTCTGTTCCTTATGAAATGTTCAATATTTCATCACTGCAAATTATTGCTTTAATGAGCAATAACCTGTTCGGGAATCTGCCAATGTCTATATGCAATCGTCTCAAGAAACTCAAATGGCTCAGCCTATCGCACAACATGTTAAATGGTCAAATACCATTTAGTTTATCTCAATGTTCAGAACTTCAAATACTGTCCTTGTCTTTCAATGAATTTGGCGGATTCATACCCGAAGAAATTGGAAGCTTGAAGCTACTTGAGGGACTCTATCTTAGCTATAACAATCTGGAAGGTAGGATACTTAATTATCTTTTAATTACTTTTTTTATTTTCTTGAAGCTCAAGTATTGTTATGTTCCATAATGGGCTCAATTTTTTGGCATTTCCTAACTGTACTTGGTTCTAGTCTTTTACTTTTATTTATCTTTTGTCCAGAGTTACCATCATACTTTATTGCCACAAAAAATCCATGTCATTTATTAGGGTGTGCTGGTTTCGTTTGAAGGAATGAAAAATATAATAAATGATGTGGAATGAATATGATAACCAATTATGATAGTGGATTTTTAAATCTTTAGAAATAGAAATTTAATTAACTTTTTATTTGAAATTCCTAATCCAAATGTATTACAAATTAATTCCTAATAATAATAACAATAATAATAATAATAATAATAATAATATATTTATAAATTAATTTATATTAGTTGTAAAATAATTGTAATTAAATATTTTTAGTGAATTATTATTTATAATTTTAAATTATAATTATTAATTAAAATCTTGATTATATTAATCTTAACTAATAAATTATAATATTCATTAATATTAATTATCAATTGACTATAATATTATTACTTAATTTTAAAATAAAAATTATAAACTAATTAATAATTAAAATTAATTAATTATCAATTGATATTAATCAAATATTAACTTGAATAATTATATATTAATTTATTTATTTAATTATGAATTAAAATATGAATTTATACTATTAAGTTAATTAATTATTAATTAAATTAGTCTTAATTAATTAATTAATTAATTTATAATAATAATAAAAATAATAACTACAATAATAATAATAAAGAACTTTGTTGGCTAATCACCTTCATTCCCCTCGAAATGTGGAGATATGGTGTATTTTCAAATAGTGGGATATATATAAATACTATTCATGTAATGAAAATCATTTACCAACCACAAGTTATCATTCATTTCCCATTCTTTTATCCTCAAATCCTTGAATTAAGCACAACTTTATTTGATATAATAAATTTAATCTCACCTTTCAATTGCATATTTTACGTGTGAAATTCCACGTAAGAATTTTATACTTATGTGGAAGCAATCTGTCAAGTACTATAATTGTCCAACAACAAAAGTACAAACTTTTTGAGAAATGATTTTGATTGTTTACTATTGGCAAAATGGAGTAATAAATCTTGGCAAGTTTATGCTTTTGTTTTTTTTTTCTTTCTTAAAAAAAAGTATACATTTTATACTATAGTATATGATGAGGAAGGTCTAGACTATAATCAAATATATATTCCCCCCCTTCATTGATATTATGTAATTAGAGAAAATAAAATTAATTATTTATGTAATATAAAAAATGTCCTTACTTGTACATTTCCTCAATATATATTTTTGATTAATTCAGATTCAAAGAACCTAGATATTTGTATAAAACATGTTCTTATGATTTATTTGATATTGCAAATTTAAATCTCACCATTCAATTGCATATTTTACAGGTGAAATTTCACGTGAGATTGGTAACTTGACTATGCTCACATATTTACACGTATCTAATACCAACTTGTCAGGTACTGTAATTGTCACATAACAAAGGTAAAAACTTTTCAAGAAATGATTCCGAATGTTTACTATTGGCAAAATGGAGTAATAAATCTTTTGCTAGTTTAGCCTTTTAAAAAAGGGGCATACGTGTCTATACTATAGTATATGATGAGGAAGGTCTTCAATATAATCAAATATATTCCCCGTTCATTAATATTATGTAATTGGAGAAAATAAAATTAATTATTTATGTAATATGAAAAATGTCCTTACTTGTACTTTCCCTCTATATATATTTTTGGTTAATTCAAATTCTCAAAGAACCTAGATATTTGTATAAAATCTGTTCATATATAATTTCTGAAATTATTTGTACTTTTTATCAATTTACATTTTCATTCAAATTTGATAAGAAATATCTGAACTAACATCTTAGCACTAATGTGTAAAACGGAAAATTTTAAAATATCTCTTGTTTGTGTGTCTTAATTTTATTGGAAATATAAGATTTCTAGGAAATAATCAATTTATCCTTTTAGCGACAAATTTTTTTATTTCTACAATAGCAAAAATCTAAATGATGATATTATTGCTTAAATTGGAGAGCCAAACGGTCCCATTTTTTGTGAACTAAGGCCTATTCTTTTTTTTTTTCTTTGTGAAAAAATGCTTTGTCTAAAGAGTTATGTATCTAAGTTTTTAATTTGGTTTTTTTGGGTTCCTAACTTAAAAGTAAACACGAGAATGAATAAACAAGTGTAGAAACAAAAAGCTAGAATTTTTCATTTTTACACACTACCTTTTGGTTCCGTTAGAAAAATGTAGTATCCAATATATATTTATAACCTGTTCATGTTTTATTTTGAACTCAAGAAATCAATTAAGTAAATATTGAAAAATATGTAATGCTTCTGGCACAAAGCACTAATAGAGGTATTATTGGAACTTAATAATAATAATAAAAAAACATATCAATGAAAGGAGATTATTGGTCAAAATGTTTTTAACCCGTCATTTATGCTTCAGGTATTGTAAGTGTCAAACAACAAAGTTAAAGACCTTTTTGAGATTCCAATTTTTTACTTTTCGTAAATTTGAGAAATAAATCCTAGTTGAGTTTAGGCTTTTTTTTTTTTTTTTTTAAAGTATATACATGTATGACTCTAGTATGAATCGTTTATAACAAAATTAAATATATTTCCCTTAGTGTGCAATGAGTACCTCATACATTTCTCACTTTGTTCTATTTTTGTGTGCTTGCCCCTTTATTTATATTATGTAATTAGTAAAAATAAAATTATTTATGTAATTTTAAAAAATCCTAACTAGAACTTTCCCTCCTTAAAAATATGTGTGTGGGGTGTGTTTAATTTTCATTAATTCAATTTCTCAAAGAAAGTAGATATTTGTAAAAAGCCTGTTATATACGGTCTCTATTTTGTATATAAAATATAGCCTTTATTCATTTTTTTAAAAGCAATTTCTAAAAGCAGTTTATTCTTACTTTTAATGATTTCTATTTCATTTCAAATTTAATAAGAAATATCTAAACTAACATATTATTACAATAATTTGTAAAATAGAAAATTTTAAAATATCTTCATTTTTGTGAAAGTTTCTGCTTTTAACAGCTATTTTAAAAAAAAAAAATTCCAATTCAATAGTGATGATCTAAATGAAGAGATCATTGCAAAAAAATTTCAGACTTAAATATTTTTTTAAAAATAACTTCGCTTTTTTTTTATGAACCATGTCATTTTTTTCTTTTTCTTTTTTATGAAAACAATGCATGCCATGTTTAAAAGTTATATATCCAAGTTCTTAATAGGATTTTTTTCCTAACTTAAAAATAAACATGCGAATGAATAAATTATTATCAAAAGGAAAAGTACAAATTTTTCATTTTTTATACATAACCTTTTGGTTCTGGTAGAAAAATGTAATATCCAAAATATATAAAATGTGTTTTATTTCGAACTCCAAAAATTAAATTAAGTAAACATCAGAAAATATATAATGCTTATGAGAGAAAGTGCTAATAGGGGTATTTGAGGACATAGGAAATGAAAACATATCAATGCAAGGAGCAAATTGGTCAAAATGTTTTTAACTCATCGTTAATGAAAAAAAATCTTTATTTACGGTTTTTTTGCATTTTTTCTACTACACTTATTTTTCATTTTATTTAATTTAATTAGGGTCCATCTTCTGTGGCTGGATATATTGCCTATAAAAATTCTTTTTCATCTATCCTCTATCAAACATTTAAAACCTTTTATGATTACAAGTCAAATCCCAAGAGAAATTGGTAATTTGACTATGCTTAGGGAATTATCCATATGTCATAGCAACTTGGCAGGAATGTTAATTTTGAGGAAAAAAAATAGAAGGGCAATGTTCTAAGAAATGTAGCTATATGATTTTCATTGTGAAACATAAATTTTGGCAGGTGTAATCCCAAGGGAGTTTGGTAATCTTCACAATCTTCAAGAGCTTGACTTACAAAATAACAGCTTGACTGGTTCCATTCCATTTGAGGTGTTCAACCTCTCCGCCATTAGTTTTATAGCCCTTTCAACCAACAATTTGACAGGAAATCTTCCATCAAATATATGTGGTGACCATTACAATTTAGAAAACCTTCTTATCCACAGGAATAAGCTTCATGGTGTTTTACCTGAGTCAATCTCAAATTGTTCCAATCTCAAACGCATTGAACTTAGTGTGAACGAATTTGTGGGTCCCATTCCTAACTCCCTTGGGAATCTTCTACAACTTGAATGGCTGAATCTCGGGGCAAACTATTTTACAAGCTATTCTCCATCTCTCATCAATTCCTTAGGGAATTGCAAATATTTGAGACATTTGGACATGAGTAATAATCTGCTTTATGGCCACCTTCCAGAGTCTGTCAAGAATCTTTCAACTTCCCTTGAAGGATTTTATGCAAACAATTGTAACATTAAGGGCAAAATTCCACAAGGATTAGGAAATTTAAGTGGGTTAGTTGTGTTAAAATCGAGTGGGAATCTGTTGAGAGGGTCAATTCCAGAAACTATACAAGATTTACAGCATCTTCAAGGTTTAGATTTTAGAAACAATCAATTAAGTGGGGCCAAGATGGAAAAATTATGTAGGTTGCCAAATTTGATGGGTTTATATCTAAGCCAAAATCACATTTCGGAGCCAATTTCAGAATGCTGGGACAATGCTACTTCTTTGAGAAATCTATACTTGGATTCAAATAGATTAACTTCTACCATACCTGGAAGCTTGTTGAACCTCAAAGATCTATTGGAGCTTAATCTCTCCTCAAATTCTTTAAGAGGCTATTTACCTCCAGAAGTTGGGAATTTAAAGGTTGCAACGAAGATAGATTTGTCTGGCAATAACCTCTCAGGTGGCATTCCAAATACAATTGGAGGTCTGCAGAACTTGGAATACTTATCTCTAGCATTCAATAGGTTTCAAGGATGGATTCCAGAGTCAATGGATAAAATGATAAGCTTGGAGACATTAGATGTGTCACACAACAATCTCTTTGGTATGATCCCAATGACATTTGAAACCCTTAAATATCTTAAGAACTTCAATGTTTCTTTTAATGGTTTAAGTGGTGAAATTCCTTCACATGGTCCCTTTGAGAGCTTAACAAGTGAATCTTTCATTTTCAACAAAGCTCTTTGTGGAGCTCAAAGGTTCCATGTGCCTCTATGTCTAAAAACTTCTCCTCATAAAGTGATGAAGAGCAAAATAGAACTCGTACTTTCAACTACTATTATTGGTTTGGGTGCAGTTGTTGGTGCTATTGTATTTATTTGCATTCTATGTGTAAGAAAATGTGGTGTTCGAGTTCCAACTATAGTAGATGCATCATCAGCTGTGCTCCAAGAAAGATTTTCTCACTACAATCTTGAATATGGAACTGATGGATTCAATGAGAGCAATTTATTAGGGAAAGGGAGTTTTGGATTTGTTTATAGAGGTACTATTGGAGGGAGAATTTTTGCCATAAAAGTGTTTAATGCAGACATACAAAGAGCATTCAACAGTTTCGAGAGAGAGTGTGAAGTATTACGTAACCTTCGCCATAGAAACCTCACCAAAGTCATCAGCAATTGCTCTACCCCAGATTTTAAAGCTCTAATCCTTGAGTTCATGCCTAATGGTAGTCTAGAGAAGTGGTTGTATTCACACAAGTATTGCTTAGATATCATGGAGAGATTGGACATAATGATTGATGTGGCATGTGCACTAGAATATCTCCACAGTGGGTATTTGGTACCTGTGGTTCATTGCGATTTGAGACCGAGTAACATCTTGTTGGATCAAGATATGGTTGCACATGTTAGTGATTTTGGTATTTCAAAGTTTCTAAGCAAAGAGGATAGCATCACATACACCAAAACTATTGCTACATTTGGCTATGTTGCACCAGGTAAAACTTACAGCCTAGAGTTACAAATTGTGCATTCTTTTTTGAATGGAATTATTGGTATCATTCTGGAGATTGTACGATTTCTCATTTAATTTCCTTTCTACAGCATATGCTAATGTGGACTACTGTTTTGTAGAGTATGGATTGCAAGGATTAGTATCTTCAAGTGTGATGTATTTAGCTGTGGAATTATGATGATGGAAGTATTTACAAGAACAAAGCCGAGTGATGAGATGTTCAATGGGGACTTGAACCTAAGGAGTTGGGTGAGCAATTCAATACCCAATGGATTAGCTCAAGTAATAGATGCTAATGTTCTAAACACAGATGAAATTTCCTTCAATCAAAAGATGGAGAGTTTGAATTCCATAATGGAAGTAGCTCTAAATTGTACAAAGGAGTCCCCAAGAGAAAGAAGCAACATGAAAATGTTATTGTGAAATTTATTAGTTTAAGTATTATTCAAATTTAAGTATTATTATCTTATATTTACATTCATATTTATTAGTTTTCATATTTTGTTTCAGAAACACATTATTGTGAAAATGTGGCAGAATAAAAGATCCAAAGGTAAACAAATAAAGAATAAAAAATAGTCAAATGAGTCGAGAAATCAACTCCAAAAAATATGGTGGTGATTAAAATTTCCTTTGAAACAGTCATAGTGATATTTAATATGTACTTTCCTTTGAAACATTGTTTATTTACTTTATTCAACACCCTAATTAACTAAGTAATTGCAATAACAATGTTAATACTAAGCAGCAATAGTAGGATAACATTCTAATGAACTTACCTTTGGAAAAAAGAAAATCCAACTGGATTTGGTGAAGTTGGTTGTTTGATGAAAAGTAATTGATATTGATTTTTTATGTCGCAATAGAGTTGTATGGTATCTTCTTCTTCAAGGCTAAGAAAAAAAACTAAATATTCTATTTTCTGAATTTAGTTTATTAAATGATTTTTTTTTTGGAATAGTCAATTTCAATAAAGTTTAAGGAATCACTTTGAGTAGGATCAATTTCAAGCTAAGATTCAAATGGAAAAATACCATTTGTAATCTATAAAGTCTAAGGAGTCAATACTTTTAGTTCTTCTAACAAAGCCAAAATAACAATGAATGATAAATTGGCTTGGTTCTTAAAATTTTTATTATATTACCTTTGTCTAAAAAAAAAAGGGTCAAATTTTGATTTGGTATAACTTTTTTTAAATTATAAGATACAACACACTTAATTCATTATACATTTTCATTATTTGGAAAGATAACACAAGAATTTGACACTAAATGTGGACTCTTTTTTGGAACAAACAAAAATTTTAAAACTAGATTCTTTTTTTTTAGACGAAGGGAGTATTAAATTTAATTATTCATCAATTTAAACATATAAATACACATAAGCAACAAAAAAAAAAAACTTCAATGAATCAATTTGTAAAATTTAAAAAAATTTTAACCGTTAAAGTTATTTGATTTTTGACATATGCTATCAATATTCCCATCTACAGTAAATTTCTGTTTTTCTTGTGTCCAAATTAAAATTATTGTCCATTGGATAACAATTTATGATGGCCGTCTCAAGGAGCGCCATTAATGATTGTATATACATCAACTGTCCATTTATATTCCCAAAAAAAAAAAAAAAACTTATTCGATTTTTGAGATATGCTATCAATATTCGCATCTACAGTTATTTTCCTTTTTTCTTTTGTCCAAATTAAAATTATTATCCATTGGATAACAATTTATGATGGCCTTCTTAAGGAGCGCCATTAATGATTGTCCATTTATATTCCTTAAAAAAAAAAAAACTTAAATTGCATTTCAGTTTCAAAGCCCAACCATATTTTTGACTTTTTGCAATTTTTAATTTATTTCAAAAAAGTTTCTGATGCCAAATATTTTGTTTATCTATTCTCACAATGTATTTAATTTATTTCAATGTAGTTATATAGAGTATGAAAAATTAGTACCTCCAAAATGTGATGTATATAGCTATGAAATTATGACGGTGAAAGTATTTACAAGAACAAAGCTGAGTGATGAGATATTCGGTGGAGACTTCACCCTGAGGAGTTGGGTAAGTGAGTTAATGTCCAGTGAATTAGTTTAGATAATAGACACTCCCTCAAAATTATCACGTACATAGCGCATGGGCAGCTTTCTGTCATTTTAACTGATAAAATTGATTGAAAGACTTCTAGTGAGCCTGTTAATTAGTTTAGCAGTTAAATATTTGAAAAGGATAGTTTAATGATCAAAAGTATAAATCAAATTAGTTTAATAGCTTTTGAAGTTTTTTATCCTAATTTTTACACCCTTCTCCTTTCTTTTTATCCCACTATTTTTTTTTTCTCTTCATCATATCTAACTTGTAAATTCTTAAAAAAATCCTAAATTTTTTCCACAGGAGAAGAATTTCAATCACTAAATGAAGAGAGAGCATATCGATTATATTTTTTATATCAATTTTGTGTCAAAGCTTCGATTTTTAATGCCACAATCAAGATTTAGTGTAACCCTTTATCAAATAAGAGATACGCAATAATTAAAATTCGGCACTGGAGCCATAATCCAAGAATGGGTGAGATATCATCTATTCACAAAAGCTAATTTTTTTATAAAACAAATAAAATATTCAAACACATTTTTATCTTATTTCGAAATTTCCCTTTCAAATTCTCGTCACATAATTTTTAAAAAATTTCCCTCCAATACACTTTTTGTTCTCCCTCTAAAATACCTTTTTCTTACAAAAACAATCCCACCAAAATTTTCACATATTTTAATACAAAATTTATTAAATAAATCACAATCCAAACATAATAGATTTTTCTCCCCTTTTTCAGTTTCTACTCTCTGTTTGAATTTATCCAACATGAGTGAAATAAACAAGGATTCCATGTGTCCTATGTGTGGCAAAGAGGTTGAAACTTTGGAACATGCTTGCTTTTTTTACTCGCGTGTGCAGCAAATATGGGGTTTAGCTCCGGTTGATTGGAATCTTACTACTCGGTTCAGTGGTACATTTAGAGAGTGGTGGCAAGATATTTGTGTTAATTAGAAGGCAGTTTTAGGGAATGAAAGGGTTCAAGTTATGATGTACATACTTTGGCACATATGGAAAAGTAGGAACTTGTGGATGTTCCAGCAAGAATGGATGGAGGAGAGGAATTGGTGGCATTGGCACAAGAGGAATGGTTGGAATTCTGACAACAACTGATATAAGGGATGGTAGCTGTATTTTTCTTCTATGGGTTTCGATTTTAGATTGATGTTCATATTTCCTTTTGGTGGATGGATTTGATTGTTGATTTTTGTTGATAATTATGATTGTTGCTATATATATGTTGGGCTGCTGTTGTTGTTTTGGAAACAGGTTTGGGTTGGTTTCTGCTGTTTCAGAACCAAGTTTTGTTTAGTTTACATAGGAGATGCTGCCAAAATTCCTGATGCTTGGTGGTAATACTGGTGGTAATACTACATTTGCCTATATGGTTATGTAGTGTTTTTTTGTGGGAGAACTAGGATACTTTAGGTGCTTAGTTACTATTTTTTCACCTTGTCTAGCATTTGTGGGATACTGTATTGATAGGTGGCATTGCCTCTATGTAGTGTTGTTTTGTGGGAATATGTTAGAATTGCAGTGACGTGAGGTCAGTTCGTCTTAGCCTAACACAGTGCTAAGAATGGTCTTTTTAGAGGACTTTCCTTATAACTATTAACTTTCATCAAGTTAATACACTACTATTTCTTGAGGAAAAAAAAGGAAATAAATGAGGATGGAATTATATATTATATGGAGTATATCTTTGTAGTTTCTGAAATTAAGAAAATATGATTTATTGCTACAGATTTTGTCATTTGGACGATGATTGTACAACATGTTGGCACTGAAAAAAATTACCATTTTAATGTTCTAAAAAAATGAAGTAATTGACAGAAACATTTAGCATTTGATTAATCTTTATTAAGGGTTGTCATGCTAGTCTTTCTTTCTTTCTAAAATGAACAAAACTTGATGCACCTTCAACTTGATTGAAATGAGTGTTGATAAGCAATTCATAGCAATTGAAAAATTGCAACATTAGCAAAACAAAGCTTGGGAATATAATGCTACTCCAATGTGAACTAGCCATAGAGACACATAAATTGCAAGTTCCAAAGTAATATATTGCAAATATTGCAATCCTGAAGGCAGGTCACTGCATTACCGGTCTGACAATTGTCAAAACACTGACATAATGCTGCCACCTAGGCTACCTTGCAAGGCAATTATTATGCATGCAATAGTACTGCTTCGGATATTGGTAGACCAGTAGCATAGCCATGATGCAACTCATCATCTTCTGAAGCAAGCCATAAACGGTGTGGTGAAAAGAGAGATTGGAGGGAACTAGGAAGGAGTGAATTATATGATATCTTGATGGATGGAGCTAATTAATGTTGGGAAAAAACGATATCACGCTCTTGTGAAAGTGTGAGGAAACTACTAAACACAAACAAAATAGCAATCTAACCACAATGAAAATATAACAAAAATTGGCAACAGCAACGCAACACAATTTTAACGTGAAAACCTCCTTCAATGTGAAGGATAAAAATCACGGGACTAATCTCAGAGTCCACCCAAATTTTCACTATATAATTTTAGGTACAAAACTTAATTCTAACTCAACATATGAGCAATAGAAATAATGGAATCAACAATATAACAAAAACAAGCTATATCAATGGAAAACCCAAGAAAGAAAAGAAGAAGATAGTGAAATCTCACCCAAATCTCTCACACTCTGTGTCTCTCTGTACTTCTTAAAAAACCCCTACTATATCTATATTTATAGACATCAAGTAGAGACCCAATCCTAATCTGATAGAGATTCAATCCTAATCTCATTTAGATTAGTGTTACAAAAACATAGTAGGATTATATAAAGGTTCCAAATCCTAATTGAATTATGAAAAACACCAAATTAGAATATTAGATAAAATTATCTAATCCCATTCCAATTTGGAAACAAGGCATAATCCAACTCTTCTTCATGCTTCCTTCCAGTTTTATACAAATCCCTATATGGGCTGGACACAAGGCCAAAGGCCTAACAAATCTCCCCCTCCAGTCCAATGAAGGAGACTACAAACTCCAGCTTCTTAATTGGAATCTATGCCTGCTAAGCGCCGGCAAAATTCAAACTTTTCTCAAGGAAGCACCTTTGTCATCATATCTGAGCCATTGTCTTCAGTGTGTATTTTCTAAAGTTCTAATTCTTTAGACTCCAACTTATCATGTATCCAGTGATATATAACATCAATATGCTTGACCTATAATGAAAAGTAGAATTTTTCGAAAGGTGTATAGGACTCTGACTATCACAGAATAACACATACATCTCTTGATTAAGACCAAGTTCCTGCATAAAAACTTTCATCCAAAGCAACTCTTTGCATGCTTCAGTTACGGCAATGAACTTTGCTTCTGTTGTGGATAAAACAACACATTTCTGTAGTTTAGATTGCCAAGCCACAGCTCCCCCTACAAAGTTAACCAAATAACCTGAAGTAGATTTCCTGCTATCAATATCCCCTGCCATGTTTGAATCGGTATAACCAATGACAATTGGCTTCTCACTCCCAAATGAAAGTTTCAAACTAGAAGTGCCACGGAGATATCTAAAGATCCACTTCACTGAATTCCAATGCTCTCTTCCAAGATTAGAAGTATATCGGCTAACTGTTCCAACTGCATAAGCTATGTTTGGTCTTGTGCAAATCATTGCATACATTAAACTACCTATTGTGGATGCATAAGGAACTTTCTCCATATCTTCAGCATCTTTCTCATTAGATGGACACTGTTTCCTACTAAGCTTAAAGTGTGTAGCAAGGGGCGTACTTACCACTTTAGCTTTGTCCATCTTGAACCTTTGAAGTATTTTCTCTATGTACTTCTCCTATAATAACCATAACTTCTTGGCTTCTTGATCACGACTGATTCTTATAGCAAGAATTTTTTTAGCTGGCCCCAAGTCCTTCATTGAAAAAGACTTGCTCAAAAGTTGCTTCAACTTTTCAATTCTCGAAGCATTTTGACCAACTATCAACATGTCATCAACATATAGCAGTAAAATAATAAAATCATCTTCAGAGAAAACACAATGATCTAAAGTGGTCTTCTTATAGGCTTGCTCTCCCAGAAAAGACTCAAATTTTCTGTACCATTGTCTCGGCACTTGTTTTAAGCCATACAATCTTTTCTTTAACCTGCAAATATAGTTCTTTTTTCCTTTCACTTTAAACCCCTCTGGCTGCTCCATGTATAGTTTTTCCTCCAAATCACCATAAAGGAAAACAGTCTTCACATCCATTTGTTCAATCTCAAGATCAAGACTTGCTGCTAATCCCAAAGCAACTCGAATTGAAGACATTTTCACAACAGGAGAGAAAATCTCATCAAAATCAATCCCCTTCTTCTGATTAAAACCTTTAACAACCAATCTAGCTTTATATCAAGGATGTGAATCATTCTCATTATATTTCAATTGATAAATCCATCGATTCTTCAAAACTCTCTTGCCCTTGGGCAAAGTGACCAAGTCAAATGTATCATTGTCATGCAACGATTTCATCTCGTCTTGTATAGCATCAATCCACTTGTCCTTGTTCACATCCTCTATAGCTTCTTTATATATTTCAGGCTCACTTACATCAGTTAGAAGAACATATTCACTGGTAGGATACTGGGTAGATGGACGACGGTCTTTGGTAGACCTTCTCAACTCAACAACTGGTGGAATTGCCTGCTGTTGAATATCAACAACCTCATCTGCCTGAGTATTACTGTTTCTTACACCCTGATGGTCATTATGAATCTGATCATGAACATCATGCGGAGCATTATCATCAACATGATGAGATGATTGTCTCTGTGGCTCACTGAATGGAACCCGACCAATATCAACTAAAATCAGAATCTCGGGATACTGTCTTCTCTGCCCTGTCTATGTCCATTATGGTTTGATCCTCAACAAATACAACATCTCGGCTCCTTACGATCTTCTTCTCAATTGGATCATAAAGCCTGTAGCCAAACTCATCAGAACCATAGCCAAGAAAAATACATTTTCATGTCTTGGCATCTAATTTGGACCTCTCATCTTTGGGAACATGAACAAATACTTTGCAGCCAAATACTTTTAGATGGTCATAGGAAACATCCTTACAAAATCAAACTTTGTTTGGTACATCACCATCTAAAGCAACCATAGGTGATAAGTTAATAACTTGAGCAACTGTATTCAATGCCTCACCACAAAAAGATTTTGGTAATCTGGCATCTAAAATCAAACATCTAACTCTCTCAATTAATGTTCGATTCATTCTTTCAGCAATGCTGTTCAACTGAGGTGTTTTTGGAGGTGTCTTTTGATGACGAATACCATGCTGTCTACAGTACTCATCAAATGGTCCAATGTATTCACCACCATTATCTGAAAGAATACATTTCAGCTTCTTTCCAGTCTGTCTCTCCACTAAAACATGAAACTGTTTAAATGCATCTAACACTTGGTTTTTATCTTCAAGAAATATATCCAAAGTTTCCTTGAATGATCATCAATGAAGGTCACAAAATAAGCAGCACCACCAAGTGTTAAGTGGTTTGATTGGACCACAAATATCTGAATGCACTAAAGATAATAAATCTGATTTTCTCAAAAGAGGATGACTTTTGAATGAAACTCTTTTCTGTTTTCCTGCTAAGCAATGTGCACACTTCTCAAGCATCGCAATCCTTACTCTAGTGAGTAAATTTTTCTTAGCCAATACGCTCATACCCTTCTCACTCATGTGGCTCAATCGCTTGTGCCATAACTCAGTTGCATTCTCATCTTCCACAAAATTACAGAAATTCTTGGAAATTTTGGCTTGCAACAAATATAAAGAACATTCTTTCTTTCCTCTAGCCACAACTAAAGAGCCTCTTGTGAGCTTCCACTGTCCATTATGAAGGATATTACAGAAGCCCTCATCATCGAGTTTCCCTGTAAAAATCAAATTCATCTTCATATCCGGTGCATGTCTAACATCTCTAAGAAACAATCTTGTTCCATTAGTGACCTCCAGACATACACTTCCCATACTTACAACTTTAACCACACCATTGTTGCCCATTTTTAATGTGCCAAAGTTTCCCGAAGTATAGGAACTAAAAAACTCCTTCTTCGAAGTGACATGACATGAAGCTCCACTATCAATTGCCCAAAATATCTCATTGCATGCCAAATTCACATTATCATCATAGCATACAATAACAAGATCATCAGTAGCTGTAGCAACCCGATCATTATTAGTATGATCATTTTTCTCATTATTTTCACTGCCATTCTTCTTTTCTCTTTTTAACTGAAAGCAATTCTTCTTAATGTGACCCTTTTTGCCACAGTGATGACATTCCACATCCTTGTGCCATGATTGCGACTTGCTATTGTTCTTGTTTTTACCTTTCAGACTTTTACTTTGACTCCTCCCCCTACTTTCTGCAACTAAGGCTTCAGAAGAAGAAGAAGAAGAAGAACCCTGATTCTTCCTTCTCATCTCTTCATTTAGAATACCACTTTTTGCAAAATCCATGGTAACAGTACCATCGGGAGCAGAATTACACAACAGCACACGAAATGTCTCCCAAGAGTCTGGAAGAGAACCAAGTAACCAAAGCCCAAGTACCTCATCTTCAAAATTAATATTCATGGCTGATAGCTGATAGTTGATCTATCACTTCTTGAAACTCATTCAAGTGATCAGATATGGATCTGTCTTCCTTATAACTCAATTGCATGAACTACTTCATCAGAAACATTTTATTGTTGCCAGTTTTCCTCTCATATAACGACTCGAGCTTCGTCCAAAGACTCCTAGCATGAGTTTCTTTCTTTATGTGATTCAAAATATTGTCGTCCACAAGTTGACGAATGAAGCCACACACAGATTTGTGCTCAATAACCCAATTAGCTTCGGACATATTTTCTGGTTTTAAATTGGCAAACATAGGTAAATACCAACGTTTCACATAAAGAAGGTTTTCCATTTTACCACTCCAAATATGGTAATTATTTCCATTCAGACTAACCATTCTGTTTGAACTTGGTTCCATCGTTTAATTCCAAAAGCTCTGATATCACTTTGTTGGGAAAAAACGATATCACGCTCTTGTGAAAGTGTGAGGAAACTACTAAATACAAACAAAATAGCAATCTAACTACAATGAAAATATAACAAAAATTGGCATGATAACTCTATTTTATATAGGGTATTTTTATTAATTATGGTTAGAAATTGGCTTGTGTTTTGATTTGTTTTCACATATTTTGGCCAAATTATCCTTTGATTTTATGATTGATAGAGTGTATAATTTCATATTTATTGGATCAATTTCCTTTTGTTTTAATTAATTAAAATGCTTATTTATATGGCTGTTAATTATTTTTATGATTAATGGTTAGATGAAACATTTTTAGGAGATTCGCACGTTTGTGGCTGCCATTTTGTAGGAAATACGGGATAAACACAAGGGCTTTCTTATTGCCATTTGTGCAACTTTTTTCCACAGGAATTGATTAAAAAACATTTTAGTTCCAATTTCGCAAAAATGAAGTTCAACCAGAGCATGACATCCCATACAAATATGGCTTCTTCCACTTGGTATTCTCACTGGGGGCCATGTACTTTGCAATGCTATTCGTCAGCTGGAACCTTGATAGCTTGACTAGAAACATATGCTGCCAGCCTTTCATTTGAGTGCAAGAAACAGCCGCACATGAAGGGTTGGAGACCAGCTGCCATCTTTTTATTTTTCTGAAGAAAGAGTTGCATGAGGACAGCAAGAAAGTCCTTCCAAAATGCAGCCTCACATGGGAAAAAGAAAGCCAAACAAGAAAAGGAAATAAGAAAAAAATCTGTACAAAGACAAAAGGCAGCAAGAAGCATTAACAAAAGAAAGAAAAAAGAAAAAGAAAAGAGAGGACCACAAGAGAGAATAAAAAGGAGGCTATTGATTAATTGTGAAAAATGGTGAAGAACGTGAGGAATGGCATAAAGAAAAGATAAAAGAAAGTGGCCACAACCAAATGTCTTGAATCCTTGCCTATAAATAGGCAAGGCTTGGATATGATCAAGGATCCCATTTTTTTTAGAGGCTTTCCAATTTCAATGGAGAGACAGAGAGCAGCACTTCTTTTCCTTTGTTTTTCTTTTCTTTCATTGGTTTAGTTTTAGTAGTACATCCATTCTGTTTTCTTTCTTTTCTTCCTTTAGTTAGTTTTGTTTGTAGCAGAATTCTCTTGCATCCACGTTTGTTCTCTTTTTTCTTTAGTTTTGGTTTTTAGTGCAGAATTCTGGAGAGCAGTCGTCCGTTGTTTTCTTCAGAACAAAACAGCCGCCGACTTCTATTCTATTCAACCCACGTTCTTTGCTTTCTTTTCTTTCTTTAGTTAGTTTTGTTCTTAACAATTTAGTAGTAGCTTTATTCTCAGTTTTTTTTTTGCTGCAGAATTTCAGTCAGTCCTCTTGTGTCTTCTTATTGTTTCTCCGTCATTCTGTTCTTGTTTGTTTTAGTAGTTTAGTAAGTCTAAAAGAAGCAGCCACCAAACTTGACTTGGATACAAAGGTAGCAGCTGAGTCTTTTTCTTTGGAAGCTCACGGGCAGAAAAACAAAACACGGCAGCAGAAATTGTTTTGACTTCAAGTCTTCAGGTTTTGTCTTTTCTTGTTTTTCTTTTTTTTTTCCAGAACGATAGCATTTTCATTGATTGAAGAATAAAATCTTTACAAATATTAGCCCACGTAGGCTAAATGATCTCTTTGGTCTAAGTTATTAGCCAAGGAGAAAAATGGTATAATGGATTGGGGTTGCCATTATCCCATTAGTTACAATGGACATGTAGCTTTTGCATAGTGCTAGCTAAACAAATAAATCTATCCTAACTATGGAAAGAGACTACACTATCTAAAGGATTGCCAAAAGATTGATGTTTTGAGATATAGTGTATGGCTAACTTCAACTAAATGACTAAGCTTTGACAATATATCTTGAACATCAATTGCAATCCATATACACATTTTGTGTAACTATACATAAGAGAAATCGCAAAAACCTAGGTAGGAAATGGACCATTAGGAAACCCACAAAAGCAACATGCTACTCTTCATCAACTTGGAATCATGATCCCATTTCCGGTCTTCAAAAGGAGTTCAGACTTGCCAAAAAATAATCAGTCCGAACAAGTAAAAAGTCCAGTGATAATGAAGCAACAACACATAGCACTCCAACCATAGGAAAGCCCAGCAGAAAAGACCCTGAGTTAATGATTGAAACTAGCAGCAATAAAACAGCAGCATTGATAAATTGATTGTAGAAATTTCAGAACAGGAGGATGAATTAAAAATCTTCCTAGCCACATTGGTGACCAGGAGTCAGGAGCTTCAGAGTTAAAAACTTCAAACTAGCAGGAGCTTTCCGGCTTTAAGGAAGCAGAATTTGAGAGTAGAAAAAGAGAAAAGTTTGAATCGAAGGATTAGAAAACTAAGAACATTGGAGACTTTATAGCCAGGAGTGAGTAGCTCATAAGTAAACCAGAAATTGGACATAGATAGGGTGACAAACAGCAAAAGAGACATTCCTTCCCCAAGAATTTAAAAAGCCTTTCTTGTAGGAAAATACCTCTAACCAATCAAGGAAGCGGATGTAATCCCTAACTCATTTGTAGCATTCGACCATACCCAGTGTATTTATAACTAAGGCACCTTTAGCTGCATCCTTTTTCTTCATTTTTTGACTCTTTTTTTTTTCTTTTCCTTCCTTTCTTTTTTTCCCTTTTTTTTTCCTCTTACTTGTTTTTTCCTCTCCTTTGTTCCTGTTTTTTTTTTCCTTTTTTTTTCCCTCTTGTTACCATTTTTGATCTTTGTCTAGATGGGTAATAACAAATCAGCCAACTCAGTATTCATTGGAGCAATAGGTAAGATAAAACCTTAGGAGACCATAGGGCCATAATGAAGGAGACACCTAAGGACATAGCAATTCCCAGTATTCCTACTACATCAGTCAGTATAACCGCAATGAAAAAAAGAAAAATATTATGCGTACTGAGCTTACATAACAATAAGGAGATCCTTAGAAACCAAAATGAGAAAGGATGTTGGGAGAATACAGTTTCAGGGGGACCTTGTACTGGCCGTATTTTCTATTTTCCTATCTAGTTCCTCATCTTTGTTGCTCCTTCTTTTTTGTTTTGTTTTTTTTTCCCTTTTGTTTTCTCTCTCTTTTTTTTTTCCTTTCCTTTTTTCCTTCTATTTGTTTTTTTTCCCCCTTTCCCCTTTTTTCCTTCCCCTCCATTTCAACTTCTTCCTATGTTGCTTCCTTACTGTTGGGCTGTGGTACCGTCTAGATAAAAAAAATTGAAAGGTGGTCATCGACCCCCTTTTCTCCTTCAATGAACATCACCCAACTACCGTCCTTTTTGTCCAATTTAAAGCAAGCACCTTAGTAGCTGATAGCTAGCCAGGCTTGTACAAATTATATTAGCTCATCTCATCACACGTGAGTACCCATCGCATGCAGCAAGGAAATTCACTTTAGTGTTCTGTGAGTCATTTTAGCAAATAGGTTGTGTGCTTTCAAGCCAAGGCTTAGCACCACATAATTCATAGAGTATTAGGACCTCATATTTCAGCAATTCAAACACAAATCCACCTAAACAATTTATATTCAGTCCCAACAATCTGCTCTTTACCCATCAATTCAGTCCAGATTTTTGCAATAAGAAACAAATACATAACCGCTCCCAAGAATGCAAAGGGGAGTTCAAGAATCATACCAGAATTTGAATCGGCCTGCTGGGAGTTGTAGTAACCTTACCAGAATTTGAAGTGCTCGGCCTGCTGGGAGTGCAAGAACCTTCAAGAATGGGTACGGGTTGGTGAATTCCAGATGTGGGATGTCCGTACTTTTTCCTTTTCACCAACACTCGCATCTAGGGATAAAGGAAATAAAATGAGTTGGAGTTTTAGTAATCCTCATGACCCAACTTTACTTTTTGACCCGTCTAAGTAAGAAGTCAATCATCCCCACATAATTTGAAAAACAACACTGACCGAAAAGTGCAAGATAAAACTGAACAGTTTACTACCTCACAAGAGCAGAACCATGGAAAGAGAAAAATTGAGACTTACTATCGTGGGAAGAGGGCTCGGCCTCAAGGTCTCTTGGGATTTAAAAGTACCAAACTTACTCTAATTAACATAAAACAAAAATGGTTATCCCTATAGCGCCTCCAGTTGAACCTCTACCGATACGGCACATCGTTTTCGTGAGAGGCCTTCCAACTCAGTGCCCGGTGAACCGAAAGTTAGCCTCAGTCTATTTCTTCTGTTGGAGCTTTGCCTTGGAGTTGGATACTGAACCCTCTGACCCTTGTTACTTATATACTAGTAGCAGGGTCATCGGACTTGAGAAACTCGTTAAGACTGCGGAAATGGAGGGCCATTTGTGTCTTCCTTTATGCCTGAAAAAAGGAAAGACATTTTCCTTAATTCTTTGAAAAAGGAGATTCAAAATTATAACTAACAACAAGGCTACTTGAGGGCTAAGGAGTGAAAACAACATGTAGAGAAAGGCTCTGGACCCTTTCTGTACTAGTGCAAACATTGCCAATCTAAAACTTATTTATATACCAGGCCAACAGGGATGATAGAACTAAATGGCCTCTAAACTAATATATAATAAGATAGTAACCAGAATTGGCTCATTAAATTGAGTTAGCCTCTGCTAGAGTCTCTTGGTATTCCATCCATTCCAACAAAGCTTTGTTAACCACTTCAAGTGCTGTGTGACTTTTCCCCTCAAATAGCCAAAGATTACGTGTTTTCCATAACATCCAGAGCATGTATACGGAAAGAGTAATCCTGTCATTGTTAATGAAGTGCTTACTCAGAGCACTTACTGATTCCCACCAATGCCTGAAAATTAACTGTTCTTGCCTCAAACCGTCCCAGTGAACCGGGGAGAGTCTCCACACCGTGGCTGCTCTCTCACACGTAAAAAGGGCGTGTTCTATGGTTTCCTCCTGCATGCCACAGCAACCACAAATGGTATCTTGCAATATTTTGCGTTTACACAGCTCCGTTTTGGTTGGCAAGATTCCTTGGCAGCATCGCCAAATAAAATGTTTCAGTTTTGCTTTGACTGGAAGTTTCCAAAGTCTACTCCACATGTGGTTAGATGTAGTCAAACTGGAACTACTGGTAGCGACATTCACATTTTGTTGGGCTCGATGCTGCTCCATTGCCACTTGATATGCAGAATGCACCGTATACTTTCCTTTGCTGTCATATTGCCAAATTATCTTATCCGGACCGGCCTCCTTGTCTAGAGGGATTTTAGAAATGGCAGCTGCGTCCTCCGGTTGGAAAAGTTGGTCAAGTAGGTTTTGATTCCACTTCGTTCCTTCCTCCATCATTAATTGGTGGCACCAAAGTGTGGACTCGTCCGTCTGGATTTTTGGCAATGGTCTGAAATTTGTTCTATGAGCTAGCCATGGAGACTCCCAAATTCGGATTTCTTTTCCATTTCCCACTTGGTATCTCATTCCCATCTCTAGTACATGTTTTGCTCCCATCCAACATCTCCAAAGCCAAGATGAATTGGTGTGGACTTTAGCTTGCATGAGTGTGCCTTGGGGATAATATCTCACTTTCATTACACGGCTTATGAGCAAATTAGGCGACTGGATTAATCGCCATAATTGTTTAGCTAACAAGGCTTCATTGAACACTTGTATGTCCTGAAAGCCAAGTCCACCCTGCCCCTTTGGCAGTGTTAATTTTGACCAGGTTTTCCAGTGTATTTTGTGGCCATTGGTTGCATTAGATCCCTACCAGAATTTTGCCGTTTCGCGGCTCAATTCTTTGCATATGCCAACAGGTAATTTAAAGCAAGACATTACATAAATAAGTAAGGAATTAAGAACTGATTTTATGAGAGTTTCTTTACCTGCCTGACTCAAGAATTGAGTTTTCCAGTTACCTATTCTGTTATTTACTGATTTAATGACATATGCAAAAACTTCTTTTTTTGATTTGCCGATACCCAAAGGCAAGCCTAGGTATCTGGCACTCCTTTTTTCCTTGATCCCATTTAAAACTTGAACAATGGCCTTTTTCTCTTGACTTGCTATATGCCTACTGAAAATAATCGAGGATTTGCTCAGATTAACTTGCTGCCCCGAAGCTTCACAGTAAGCATCTATGATCTTCCTAATTTGCTGAGCTTGCCGATCTGTGGCTTCTCCAAATAATAAAGAATCATCTGCAAAAAAGAGATGAGTGAGAAGTGGACCGTTACGGCACAGTCTCAGTCCCCTATATGAACCCTCATGGATAGCCTTTCGAATTAAAAATGAAAGCACTTCTGAAATGATGATGAACAGGTAAGGGGACAGTGGGTCTCCTTGTCTAATACCCCTTGTGGGTTTTACATACCCACTTACCTCACCATTGATGTTAAAAGAAAAGGATGAGGTACTAATGCATGTTATAATCCAGTCTACAAAATTGTGTGAGAATCCCATCTGCATTAGGACCTGTGATAAAAAACCCCATTCCACCCGATCAAACGCTTTTGTCATATCTAATTTTAATGCCATGAAATTCTTGCCTGACCTGCTAAGACTCTTGATGTAATGTATACATTCATGTGCAATAACCACATTATCTGTGATTTGCCTTTCAGGAACAAAGGCCGCTTGGCTTTCATTTATGCAGACATTTAGACAAGGTTTCAATCTTTCCGCTAGGATCTTAGATATGATTTTATACACAACATTGCATAAACTAATAGGCCTATACTGGCCTATGTTTATCAGGTTCATGACTTTGGGAATTAGAGTGATGAGAGTATGGTTGACACTTTTTAGCATTCTAGAATGGACAAAGAAACTTTTGACAGCAAAGATAACATCCTTTTGAACTATTTGCCAATAATTTTGAAAGAAAAGTGGAGTCATACCATCTGGGCCCGGAGACTTATTAGGGTTCATACCAAACAAAGCATTCTATATCTCTGCATCCACTACTGGCCTAGTGAGCCTCCTGTTCATTGCACTTGTTATCGAATGTGGGATACCTAGCAAAAAAGGTTGGTCAGGGTTAGGAGCGGAAGTAGTAAAGAGATAAGAATAATAATCGGAGATTTCCTCCCTGATTTCCTCTGGATTGGTACAAATCCGGCCATTGGATTGCTCCAATTTCTCAATTGTATTCAATCTTCTCCGTTGCACTGTCAAGGCGTGAAAAAATTTTGTGTTTTTGTTTCCCTCTTCAAGCCATTGAGTGCGGGCTTTTTGAAGCCAATATTGTTCCTCATCTCGGTATGCTTGGTGCAGTTCACCTCTCAGTCTTCTCCACTGGCGCCAATCCCTTATATCTCCATCATGGCTCATCGATTCCATTTGCCCTTTGAGCTCCCTTATCTTCCGTGCCACATTAGTTCCTCCCCCATTGGCCCACTTGAGCAGCTCGATGCGGCACTGCTTGATTTTGCTTGTGACTTGGTACATTGGAGCTCCATCCTGAGGCCTGGACCAAGCTTGTTCCACTATGTCTGTAGCTCCTTCTTTTTGGATCCATCTTTTGTCAAAGAAGAACCTCCTTTTTTGTCTAGTACTGTCCCTATCTATATCCAATAATAACAGGGAATGGTCAGAAGTCTGTTTCTCCAAATGTTTGACTACCCAGTTAGGAAATTTGAGGATCCATTGGGCTGATCCAAAGAAACGATCCAATCTTTCTTCCACGAACCCCTCATTTTCCCTATTGTTAGCCCAAGTAAATGGTCTCCCGGTAAATCCTAAATCTGCCATACCCATGTCATTGATGAAGTCCCTAAAATGTTGAAAACTAGACTCCGAACGGAGTTGGCCACCTTGTTTCTCTGTCTGCTTCACAAGGTCATTAAAATCTCCACCCATTACCCAATTTTGTCCCCATTTATTTTTGGCTTGTAATAGATATTTCCATTGCTGATATCGGACTCTAGCATCCGTACTCGCATATAAAAAAATTACCCAAAAAAGCTCTTGTTCCCCTTTTTTATGAGCTTGAACTTCTAAACAAAAGTCCGTTGATAGGACTTGATTTATTACCACTGTGTCATTCCAAAAGAGCAAAAGACCTCCTCTAGTACCCATTGGATCAACATTTTTTTAACGATCGTGGATACGAGCCTTTCTACAAAAAGTTTGAATAAAAGGCGTCTTTTGCTTAGTTTCACTAAGAAAAACTATATCCGGGAGGTGGAATCTAAGAGTTTCCTTCAGCTGAGAAATGGTAGAGGGCCCTCCTAGACCTCTACAATTCCAAGCACAAAATTTCATTGATCCTCCTAGGGCCATTTAGGGCTGGCTTCCTCCACCTGCATTTCCCGGATTATGATTCCATGAGACTGTCTTTTTTGGCTTCTCTCCATATCAGTTGTATTCTCCTCTTCAAGTATTGGCCATTTTCTTTTTTCCCCTGCAGTACTTTTGGCTTGCACCACATATGGCATCTCTAGTTGGTTGTGCCCTCTATCCACACTTGTTCGGTGCCATTTTCTTGTTCGGATCCCCGGCGCTTTTGCGACCATGTCTGAGATCTTGTTGTTCGATTTTTGAGGAGATGCTGATTTATGTGACGGTGTGGTCATCAACGTCAAAGGTACCTGGACCAAATTCTACTCAATTTCAGCAATTTCAACCTCCATAAGTGGATGTTCCAGCCTCTCTGTTGTCTCCATTTCAGATTCCCTTACCATTTTCTGTGGTACCTTATCCCACTCCATTGGAGCCCCTGCCTTCTCTTGTGCCTCTATTGATGTAATCTTTGCTTCAACAGATTCCACAATGGCTGGTATTTGAATTTCTGCTATAGGGAGTGGGATCGATGGTGTACTAGTGCTGGTTTTCGCCATTTGGCCCCCTGGCTTACTTTGAACGCTAATACTCTTTTCATTGCCTTCTCTGCTCCTGCCCTGAGTTGCTTCTGCTCTTAGCCAATCACCATATTGCCCCTCCGATAAGGCATTATTCTTGAGATCCTCTTTGCGACACCAGCATGTTGCCTCCGTGTGGCCAATTCGACTACAATAGAAGCAAAAGTTCAGAAGCTTCTCATACTTGAAGTAGATCCAACTGGACTGATCTTGAAGTTTAAGCTTCGTACCTCTTGGTAAGGGATGGTCCAAGTGGATGGTAGCATATAATTGAGGTAGTGACCATCTTTGCTTCCCGTTTCAGGGATCACCACATCCCACACCTTGTGGAATAATTTGCCCAATTTTAGTCCTGTTTCCCTAGACATCCACTGGCTTGGGACATTCCAAACTTGAATCCATAGATCAATCGTATTAAACTCTTCTGTTTTGATGTTTAGGTTAGGGCTCCATTCTTTTAGAATCAAATATTGCTTGTTAAAGGTCCATTGCCTACTGTTCAGCACTTTCCGTTTTTCCTCCTGGTTAGCAAAAACAAATTGAAACAGGTTAGGTCCTCTCTCAATTACTGAAAATGCTCCCACAATAGGCCAGATTCTGCCCAATGTAGTCTTTAATGCCATGAAATTTGCCTTTTTATCCCCATAGATTTTACCCAACAAGCTTCGTTCACATCTTTCCTTACTTATAAGGATATCTTGTTGTTGTAACTCAATGCCAATTTCCTCAGCTGTGGAGAGCGTACATTTTTGTAACTTATCTAGAATTTCATCCTCCATTTGCCTAATATAGCAGAGCAGCAAACAAAGGCACTTGACCGGAAGACCTGAAAAAAACCCTATCAACAATGCTGGTTTTGAATCTGAGCCACTGCCCGAAAAAAAATTTCTCTAGACTACTGCTCCCGTTGTGTTAATAGATGACTGAAACTCGCTTCAGAAGTATTCACCCGCTTTGGCGCAGCTCAAATGGCTTGGACTGGTTGAGAACTAGAAGCAAGACTGATTGCATTGTATTTCACTTCCCGGTTGGTGACGGAGCTGGCTGACATTGTGCTTCCATGAGTTTTTACCGACTCTGCTCCTCTTTTCCACTGGTTGACTCCAGGAAATAGGTTGGTGATGGTTATGTGCAGTCGTTCGAACTTTGTTCTTGAGTATTTCCGAACTTGTTGAAGGTGTTTTTGCTAGAGTATAAATGTTCTGACTTAACTAGGGTATGTAGCAGCTGGTGTGTTCAATCGGTAAAACCATGCCCCATCTTGAGGATAAAGTTCTTCAGGGATGAAGAAAGAGGCACTCTACAGAGAGAGAGGGGGCACTCTACAGAGAGAGAGTGTAAGGAAAATTAGGGTTAAACTCTTTAATGGGTCAAATTCTTTTCTTGTTTTTCTTGAATTAGTTTTGTTTAGCAAATTTAGTTTCTTTCCTTGTTTTTCTTTAATTAGTTTAATTTAGTAATTTTAGTAGTTTTATTTCTTGTGTTTTGTTATGAAATTTTTGGTTATGTTTTATTTTTAAGTACCAAATAATTTATAGCTTTTATATTTATTAAGTATAGTTATTTTAAATTTTCAGAATTTATTTTAATTTTAATTATGTCTATTGTTATTTTTGTTGTTAGTGTCAATTTCATTATGTTCTAATTTCTTTTGTTAGAGATTAGATGGATTTTAATCATGAATAATTAATTCTTAAGACTTGTTCATGCAACCTATATTTCAATTATGAGATTAATATCATGTTCTTAATGCTTTTAGGTGATTGATCACCACCTAATTGATTTTTGATGCTTGTTTGATACCTTGTGGAGATAACATGCATGTGCTCATGTGATATTAAACCGTGAATTCAATTTAGACGGTAATAATCCAAGTTATTCATGTGGTTTCGGTAGTAGAACTAAGTCGTGGCTACTTAGATTGAATCCGGGAATTTCCATAGTTCCTAATGCATTTAGAAATCTCAATTCACCTAGACCAAGTGTGAGTTGATTTTAATCTAAATAGGGTTATTAGACTGATATCGGCTATTAATTTACATTAGGGAAATTTCACCATCATAATTTGTAATTTAATTTAATTGCATGGCAAGTCAGGAGAGTTAATTAGGATTGATTAAGTAAAATCGAAATCTCTAACATTTTAGTTGGTTGAGTAAAGTTTTACTATTTGTTGCTTTTATCAATTGTTATTAATTTTTCCTTCTTTAGTTTAATTTACCATAAAACAATTTAATCAGCTAGCTTGTTGTTGAATTAATCATATTGGTAAGTAATTGGTTAGTTTTAACTCAATCCTCATGGGAACGATACTCTACTCACTACTTTATTACTTGTTGATATTGTACACTTGCAATTCACCGAACATGGCAACAACAACGCAACAAAATTTTAACATGGAAAACTCCCTCAATGTGAAGGATAAAAATCACAGACCAATCTCGGAGTCCACCCAAATTTTCACTATATAATTTTAGGTACAAAACCTAATTCCAACTCAACATATGAGCACCACAATTCCAGAAATAATGGAATCAACAATATAGCAAAAACAAGCTATATCAATGCAAACCCAAGAAAGAAAAGAAGAAGATGGTGAAATCTCACCCAAACCTCTCACACTCTATGTCTCTCAGTACTTCTTAAAAGACCCCTACTATATCTATATTTATAGACATCAAGTAGATACTCAATCCTAATCTGATAGAGATTCAATTAAGGTTTGGAACCTTTATATAATCCTACTGTGTTTTTGTAACACTAATTTAAATGAGAGTAGAGACCCAATCCTAATATGATAGAGATTCAATCCTAATCTCATTTAGATTAGTGTTACAAAAACACAGTAGGATTATATAAAGGTTCCAAATCCTAATTGAATTATGAAAAACACCAAATTAGAATATTAGATAAAATTATCTAATCGCATTCCAATTTGGAAACAAGGCATAATCCAACTTTTCTTCATGCTTCTTCTAGTTTTATACAAATCCCTATATGGGCTGGACACAAGGCCCAAAGCCTAACAATTAACTTGTGTACTTTCTTTGATTTGGAGAAAGTCCTCATTACGAAGGCGAAACTCCCCCACCTATACCAGAAGCCCCTTAGCCAGGCGGGTTGTAAATCGAGGGATGTGCACGAATTGGCAGAGGCCTGAGGGAGAGAGCCAACAGACCAAACCCCAGGACAGACTCCCACAATATTTCAGCAAAAAATCTGCCCCACGCGAGGTTTGAACCTGTGTTGCCGGAGGATTTCTCCTCACATCACCTCAGGCTTACCAACTCGCCTATGCCCCTGGGGGCAACTTGTGTACTTTCTTCCTTCGATTTGTAGGTGTATATATAGGTTAGCTAGCCGTTTAAGATGGAGGTTTCCCATATAGCGTTGTACATTTAAGTGCTGACTGTTAAGATATATAATAAGCAACACACATAATATTTCGAACAATAATACACATACTTAAAAATTTGAATAGATCATTCAATAACTGGTGAAATGTTACATAGGAATTACTCTGATTATTCAATAAATCTTTACTATGTAGATGCCACTTAAATTATTATGGGTCCATTTGGTTCGTAATTGGCTTAAAATTAAATATATTGTATATAGATTTTAGTTTGAATTTTATAAAAAAATTTAACAATTTGAAGCTATTACAAAATAGAAGTTACGAAGAAGTTGAAATAAGAAAAAAAATCATAAAATTCAATCAAACATAATTTAAAATTTCTCTAATTTTAAAATAATTTCAATTCTAACTGAAAACAAACCACCCCCTAAGAGATTTTAATGTGAATATCATGATGCTAATTGTTTTTTTCCCACATTGCTGGGCCAACTCATTTGCAAAGATAAAAGTCCACGTTGTTATTGATTTACTATTCACTATTCACTATTCACCACGTTGTTTACAGTACAAGAATGTAACATAAGAGAAAATATTCAATATATTTAATGTGTACCACGTAAGATAATGCAATTAGAGATACTTAAGAGGATATATTTAGGGAAGTTCATTTTGATCTACAAATCAAATCACTTTCATTTTTGGATCGGATCGGGCTTGATCCGATCCGATATGATTTGATCCAAAACAGAAAAAACTAAAACAAAAATTATAACTTTTTTCCTCCAAAAATAGTTAATATTAGTTATAAAATATAAATTAATATTATTTTTGATAATTCAAAAATTTTTTTAATTAAAATTAGTCAATTTGTGACAAAATAAATTTAAATATTTACATGAAAATACACAAAATTAATTTACATGAAAAAGACACAAATTAATACAAAAATTAAAATATTTACATGAAAATTTTTTATTATGTTCATATAAAAAATAGAAAAAAAATTTAATGCGAAACTATTAATTTCAAACTTAACAATGTATATGAAAGGAAAGCAAGAGCAAAAATAAATAAATAAATAACTAAAGGAACAAATCAAAATCAATCCAATATGAAATTTGACTCAATCTGAAATATTTGGATCAGATCGGATATGATCTGCTCAGACACGAACCAGAATGGATCGGATCCAGTTTGGATTAGATCATTGATTTCAAACACCCCTATATCTTATAATTTAGGAAGGACAATCTAATTTAATTTGAAGGGGCAAAAAAATTATATGATTGGTTTACTGCATTAAAATTAAGGATACAATAAATGTATGGAATATTTTTGGGAAACTTTTCAAGAAGGATGGTGGAAGTTATCAAATTAATAAAAAGTGCATAAAATTCAACCTTAATTTCTAATAAAGAAAAAGTTATTTTACGTTTCAAACAAAATTTTATTTTTGTAAATAAAAAATTATGATATGTTTAAATATAACTAAATATCTAATTTTAAATAGAAATATTTCAAATGAAATTATAGATTTACTAGTCTTGAAATTTCAAAATTTTGAAGATGGAAAATTTAAAAATTCAAGGTCAGAATATTCAAAAGGCTATCAAAAGTTAGCAAATTTGTGTAAAGTTTTAAAATTTTTTTGAATTTTAATTTTTTCTAACAATAAATTTCACAAAAGTTAAAAATGAAATATGAATATATTGAGTTATAGTCAGTAATTTGTAATTATATAATTATTACATAACATTCAAGTACACCAAAAATATTACACTTAATATGTATAATTGTTTATCAAAAACATCTTAGATTTTTACTTTTTTGATATTGAGATTAAGGAACTATGACTATTTGAATTTATATTTGGTCTTTCAAAGTTATATATTTAATTAAATTTAGATTTTTAAAAAATTTCATTTAGAAAAGCAAAATTATGTTTAGAAGGAAAAATTGCTTTGCCTCTTTTTTAGGATTAAGAGAAAGTTGTGGCCTTTTATTTATTAGATAATCTTCACTACCCCTTAAGAAAGTTTTCCCAATATTTTTGGGTAACATAAACATATGTCTCTATTATATAATAAAAAGAACAAATTTGTCAGTTAGTTTCAGCATAATTATAATGGTTAATGTGACTTTTATTGTCTTTTCAATAATTTTATATTTTTATTTTCCATAATTCAGTAATTTCACAACTCTTAGGAAACCGTACAAGAAAAGTAAATTTTAGATCAAACCAAATTATATCAACAAACCAAATTCTAATATGTGTAAATTACTTTCTAAAGTATATTTATTAAGATATTAGAATTCCATTATTTTAAGAATATAATTATCTTTTTACTCTTTTAATTAATTAAAAATATTAGTAATACAAGCATGGTATGAAATTTATTTGCTATTAAAATTAATAATATAAACATTCTATCAAACATTAGATAATAATATAAGAGTTCCATTATACTTTTACTCAATTTTAATTAATACATAAATATATTTATAGTTATTATCTCTTTTTAAAATGAATATTTATCTATTAACATATAATCCTAATATATCTCTAATATTTTGTGATTAGAAAATTTAATTATTCTATCCAATTTTACTCTAAGTTTCAAAATTAATTAGTAAATTTGATTCTTAGTATTATTAATTGTGCAGAAGTCTTTAATAGGTATAGCTAACAAATCAACTTTTGGTGTGACAAAGGAATCCTAATAACATATTATAATTTTTGATGAATTTCCTATTAATTTTTAATATTTTAAGTAGAATATAATTGTGTTTTACTTATATTTTTTTGGATTAAAATTTTGAGGTTACTTCCATTTGATCTCACGAATATTTTGATGGACTTGCATTTTTTTATCCCTTTTATTTAAAATTGAAGACAATTCATTTAAGTTTAAACTAAAAAATTAATAATTTTTAAATATAGTCCTCATTTGTTTCTATTTTGATTTTTGCAATTTCAATGTAGTTCTCTTTTTTTCAATTCTTTTTCCTTACTCCCACTTCAATTGTGTAAGTTTTTTTTTTTTTTTCACTTTTAACTTGTTGATGGAAATTAAGGTAATTTTTAAAACTTATTGCAATGATAAAAAAATAATAATTCTATGTCTTCAATAATAACTTTAATTAATATTTTTAGAGTTGAAGTTGTATATTTAATAGTATATCTTAAATAATATTAAATTAGAATTTAAATTTTTAAAAGAATGAAACTTATTTCTTTCATGATTTAAATTTTTCTTTATTTATATATAACAATTTTAAAAAAATAATACATTATATTTTTTATATATAGTAGGGCACTCACGTGGGTCATCAAAAACTAGTTACTGTTAAGATAATCGTTAATTTCTTGATTAATCATTAACTGATTCACGGAATATTCCCATTCATTACTTGCAGTTGCTACTTGAAAGCGAGACATAATTAATCGTAGGGAGTTCAATTGCTTGCTTAATTTGCAGTATACTGATTAATTCTCCATCAACATCAAATTGATATCCAGATTCCAGATCCGCAGCACGAAATTGGGTGCTGCCATTGATTATCTCGGATCACACTCATATACAATATTTTATCATTGCTGGAAATTCCATATTTGGATATTTCGCCTATTCATGAGTTGGAGATTATTGTGCCGTAAAAAATGCATAGAAAAAAAATTATTTGTACGTATTGTGATGATTTTCCTAAGATATGTATGATTTGTCAATAACAATATATTGACAAGGCCAAATTATTCTTGAATATTTTTTTAAAAAAAACACCTATAATATTGCTGGAGCAACTCATGCGTTCAGATAATACTCAACTTGATTTTTTATTTTTTATTTGTTTAAATTCTCTGCCTTCTTCTGAGTAGTGCAGTTATACACTCGTATTTGAAATTACTGTTATCAAAGTGATTACATACTGTAATTTCTGTTTTGTCTTCAGCTTACTCTTATAAACATTAGGACTTCTACTCCTAATAAGTAAACTGGCGCTACAAATTTGAGCACTTCTATTCTATAATATTATCCAGTGTGCCTTCGTTTCATCACAAGGACGTAATTTGAATAGTTTTTCTACTTTGAGCAAAAGTGATCAAAAGATTGATTCAATTCTCTCCATATTTATGTGTTTCTGTAGCTTTTCAAGAACTAATTTTATTTGTTTTTGGCCATAGTCTATTGCACTTGGCATGGGTGATCACCTTGCTTCTTTTTCCAGTATTTGATGCAGGCACACAGGAATTAATAGTTTAGAAGCGGCATGCAAAATACATTGGCTAAAAAAACCCTTTTATGGCACTCCAATGGTTTCTGGATCTATCTGTATAAAAGCAATAATCTAGGCAGTTTGATTATGTATATATTTGTGTGAGAATAGTGTCAGATTTTTCAGTCTTTGCAAATACTGCAGAAAACCTTTTCCAATAGAAGTTCAAGAATTGATTTACAATGATTTTGAACAGGAAAAAATATTGGAGTGCAATGATGAGATGATGATGGAGCAATGGTGGTGAGATTCCTACGAATAGTTAGAGTGGCTCTGCATACTGGAATGGAGTGTTTTTTCTTCTGATTATTTTGCTAGTAATTATAATAGCAATTGGGGGTAAGAAAGCGTTGGGATCATGTCTGGGGGGAGATTTTTCAATCATATCTCTTTGAGTAACGATATTAACATTGGTTTATCCTACTTGGCACAATGGTGGTTGAGGGCAAAATGTTAAAAAGTATAAAGAGATTAATCTAGAAAAACACAATTAAGAGAAAAGCAAAATAGAATAAACTAGTAAGGGGAATTCACAAGATTATGTAAGCATAAGAATTTTATCGCAATTCAAAATTTGGAATTTGAAATCACAAAATTTCATAAATTATCAAAATTAGATAATTAAAAAGATAGATAGTTGTGATAGTTATAATAGTGAATTTATAAAAAATTGCGATAACATAATGATTACAAGATAAAGGTTGTTTTATTAATATTAGAGTTTATGTATTTTATATTAAAATTTAGTATTTATTAAGAAACTACGTCGTTTTATTAATACGACACTATCAGTACACATTAGTTGGGACAGATAATATATCCTCCAGTAAGAAATAATAGCATAACATGTGGCAATATAAACAACAATTAATTGTGTACATGGGGCATAATAATTTTTAGTATGTATTTTTTAACATTTTTTTATAATACATATTCTACATATCTATGGCGAGCTTTTTTGATCTTTTATTGCAGATCAAATTTCTAACAATTAGTATCAATTTAGTTTTACCTACAATCTTTATGATCCAACTTTGTTGAAACATACAACTGATCAGGGTACTATTTTATTGCCACTTTATGTTGATAACATGATCACCACATTACATGATTTTGATGCCTTTTCAAACGTATAATCTTGTTTTTTTCAGCATTTCGAAATGAAAGATCTGGAATCTTTGAGTTATTCCTTAAGATTCGAAATATTTTCCAATTCCGATAGCTATTATTTCTCAAACTGAATATGTTTCTAATATTTTTGACCGATTCATAGAATCGTAGGATCGATAGGATCGGATCAAAGTTCTAAAAACTATTTGTAGAATCCTATTGAAACCAATGCTCATCTCACTCTTTGTGATGGATCTCTATTTTCAAATCTCACTCTTTATATATAGTTAGTTGACATCTTATTTATGCCATAGTCACTCATCTTGGGATTGCATTTGCTATTCATATTATCGGTCAATTCATGGCAACCTTACACACAACAAATTTGTAATTGTTCATCATAGTTTTCACTATGCTAAGGGAACTTCTTTTCATGTCCTTCATTCTTTGCTCATTTTTTACTACAACAGTATGCTTATTCTGATGCTGATTAGTATAGAGATCCTATTGATCAACATTTTACCATAGGTTTCTATTTCCTTCTTGGTAATTTTTTTATATCTTGGAGAAGTAAAAACACAAAATTTTTCTTCTCACTCTAATACAGAAGCAAAAAATATGGAGTTGTGATTGATACTACTTAATAACTTCTTCGATTTAGATAGTTACTTGATATGAGTGTTTCTCTTGCTTGTGCTACAATGCTATATTGTGACAACAACAGTGTCATTCAAATTGCTGATAATGATATTTTTCATAAATGTACTAAACATATTGAAAAAATTTTTAAAATTGTCATTTCAGTTGTCAACATATTATACATGGTATATTTCAACTGCAATATATTTCTTTCACTAACCAGACCACTAATATTTTCACTAAAGATCATCCGCCTTGTTGATTTGTCATTTTAGTTTCCAAAATCAAGTTGGTGTCAACTATTTCATTTTGAGTTTGAGGGGATGTTAATATATCATTGATTGATATCTTATCAATACATTTGATCCAATATTGATGATTATATTGTATTCATTAGCAATTCATCTTGTATTAATGACTATATAGTCCATCAATCACTAATTAATATGATATCATTAGTATAGAGGTTTGATTAATGATTTAGATATTGAATTAATATTAATCAATTAGTGATTGACGCCATTAGTATTATACATATAGTTGATTCTTTGCTGTGTATAAATATGTATTATAGGCTAAAATAAACATTTCATTGTAAAGTAACATACACACCTTATAAAATACAATTATCAAAGTCAATCTCTCTCTCTCTCTCTCTCTCTTTTTTAATTTCAGTATTTTTTTATCATTTTCTTATTTTCATAACTTATTATCTATAATTATCAATATCAAATTAAAAATTATTCTCCATTAAGAATGTAAAAAGGATTTTTTTCCACTAATAATATGATTATATATAAGTTGTACATCCTACCAAAAACAAGAAATAATGTAAGACAAAAGGTATACAATTATAAATCTTAAATCTTAAACTTATTAAATAGAGAAATATCTAAATAAGGGATTTTCATACTCATTAATTTGTTGGTTTATGCCTATAGAATTTACTTTTTTGGGGGGATGAGGAGGGAGGGAGGGGGGGAGAAGGACATAATTTGAATACAGTGTGAATTTGACTTGCGTATGTTAGTTATAAACATATGTCAAATTTCATCTTCAAAGTATAGTGACAGTAGACCGTAGATGGAGGAATCAAATTCAAAGGCTGTGATGAACACATAAATTGGTGTGGGAAGGCATATTAGATTGAGAGTCTGGTTGTCTCCTTTTATTCCTCATTATTCAGGAGTGACAAACCTTCAGAGGAAGCCATTCGGCAATCTTGGACAGCGTGAAGCAAAATGTGACCCCTACCATGAATAGTAGATTAACAAAGCCCTATGAGGAGTGAGAGGGTATGAGTCCTATCTTTTCCAGAAGTACTGGGCTGTTGTTGGTTCTGATGTCAATAAGATAGTGCTTCAATTCTTGAATCATAATACCTTCTCACCTAATTTTCATAAAACTCATATTGTTTTGATTTCTAAGTGTCATAGGCCTTAGTTTGTTAGCTAGTTTAGGCCGATTAGTTTGTGTAATGTAGTGTACAAGTTAGCATCAAAGGTCATAGTCAACCATCTCTAGCCATTTATGCATTGTCTTATATCAGAGTATGAATCTACCTTTATCCCTAATAAATTAATTATCAATAATGTCCTTGTCGCCCATGAGCTGAATCATTGGCTAAAGGTTAAGCTTTCAGGAAAGGAGAGGTTTATGTCTATTAAGTTAGATATTAAAAAGACATATGATCGAGTGGAATGGGACTTTTTGTGTAGTATGTTGGCTAGGTTAGGTTTTGAGGATAAATTTGTTTTTCTTGTCATGTCTTGTGTTTTTTCGGTGAGCTATTCTTTCTTAATTAATGGAGTAGAATGTTGTCGAGTGCTTCCTTCTAGAGAGCTGCAACAAGGAGATACCTTATCTCCTTATCGTTTTCTAATGTGTGCTGAGGCTTTGTTGACATTGCTCCAGGAGGCATAGTTATGTGGTAGCCTTTAAGGTTACAAAGTATCTCGCTGCTCCCCGGTCATTTCTCACATTTTTTTCGTAGATGATACCTTGTTGTTTGGTAGGGCCATGAGACAGGACCATGATATTACTTGAGCTGCTCCAAATAGACAGATTGTGAGTCTGGAGAAATCGGCTGTCTTTTTTGGGGCAAATGTCTCTCAGGCTGTGCGTAATGATATCACCACTCTCCTAAAGGTTTGATAAGTTGATGCACATGAAAAATGGTTGGGACTACTAGTAGTCTCAGGTCAGTCTAAAGCACAAATGTTCGTATCCATAGTAGATTGGGTGAAGATAGAGTAAATGGATGGCAAGATAAGCTCCTTTCTAGGGCGAGGAGAGAGGTTTTGATAAAAGTGGCGCTTCAGGTTGTGCTAGCTTATGCTATGTCGTGTTTTTTACTGCCATTGTGAGTGGTAAAGGACATTCAAGCTTTGGTGGTAGGGTTTTGATGGAAATCAAGGAGGAAAGGGAAAGGCATCTATTGGATTTGATTGGATGTGCTTAGCGCCTCTAAGCAAGAGGGTGGTTTGGGGTTTAGGGATCTTAGAGCCTTCAATTTGGCACTAGTGGCAAAGCAAGGCCGGAGGTTGCTTACTTGACCAGAGTCATTGGTGGCTAGGATTCTTAGGGCTAAATATTATTCTAGCAAGTCTTTTTGGGCTGCAACGGTGGAACACCAACCATCAATGGCATGAAGGAGCATAATGGATTCAAAGGAGCTGCTTGGGCGTGGGTGTAGGTGGAAAGTTGGATTACGAGAGAAAATATTGATTTTGTAGAGTTCTTGGCTGCCTAGACCTCTTTGTTTCCGCTCATGGTCACGAAGTAATGTATTACCTAGAGAGGCGACTGTACCGACACTTATTGATGGGGCGAATATATCTTGGAAGGTGGAGCTTGTGAATACAGTATTTCACTCGGATGAGGTGACTCTCATCAAAGCTATTCAGTTGAGTTGCACTAATGAAGAGGACTGCATTATTTGACACTATTCTTAAAGGGGCACTTTTAGGGTCAAGTCTGCCTATAATCTTGCTTTCCAACTGGATATAGGACTATGGTCGAGTGGAGAATTGTCACATGCTAGCATGGGTCCAAATCTGGTTTGGAAAAGAGTATGGAATGTGAAACTTTCACCTAAGATAAAGCTTGGTATATGGAGAATGGTTCAGGATGTGTTGCCTCATTGTTCCAACTTGGTTAAGAAGGGTATACTAGTGGATGATAAGGTTTGTGTGTTGTGTGGTACAGTAATTGAGTATCTCCATCACCACATCTTCTCATGCCCAGTGGCTATTCAACTGTGGGCCTTGTCATTCTTACATGCCAAAGTGTTGAGCCTAGAATAGCTAGATGCAAGAGCAGCACTGTGTGAGATCCTTCTTCGATTGGAGAGGGAGAATTTGGAGGTTTTTTGCACCTTGGCCTAGAAGCTTTGGATGGCGTGGAATAAAAAGGCGCATGAGTAGTAGCTAGTTGAGCCATTATCCATTGTACACAATGCCCAGGCATTCATACAAGAGTATAAGTATGTTCTAGTGGAGGACTCAAGGGTAGAATTAGCTGAGTCCACTTCCGCATCACGATAACAACCTCCACCAGAAGGTGTCATCAAAATTAACTTTGATGCTGCTTTGTTCCCTAATGACTCATCTTGTGGTGTGGGCATTATTTGTCGTGACCATGCTGGGGCCTGTTTGCTTGTGATATCACATAAAGTGGATGGTATTACTAGTGTGGACTTGGCTGAGGGACTTGCTTTTCATGAAGCTACCAGGGTTGGAGCCTCAATACATCATCCGTCACTTTTCTTGGAAGGGGATTCGGTCTCCATTATCAATAGGCTGAATAGCGACACTGAGGATCTTTCCGAATGTGGTGCTATTTTGGATAATGTTAAGGAACAATTGAGAGTGGTTTGTAAGACAGTGTTTGGGTGGGCTAGAAGATGCAGTAATACTACTGCCAATTCCCTAGTTAGGCAGGCGAGATCTTTGTCTACATGTCAAATTGGGACTTCTCCTCCTTCATTCTTTGTACCTTCTTTGCTAGCTAACTACTCTAGCCAATTGCTATAAAGGTTTTATCCTTGTCGACAAATAAAAAAATCGTCTTCAAAGTAATGCTCAATGTAATGGGTTAATTTTTGTGTTGAAGAATTTGACACTATTGTGTCATGTTTGCTAGAATGTGGAATATTTTCATGTCTTTCACATAAATTTCAAATTACCACTTTTAATTAATTAACTCATCAAGAAAAATAATGGCTGGACTTGAATTAGATCCATCATTCCATTACATAATGGGTCTAATTAAGTGTGGCAAAATTAAACCCAACTCAAAAAATCAATTCAACGCACTTAATGTTTTGACCCAACAGTCATGGGTTACTAATTAATTAGGTCCTATAATAACCTGTAATATTTGGATTGAGTTAGGTTGGATAAGGGTGACCTGTTAGATTAAAAAAAAAAATTCTTTTTAGGGTAATTGGGCAAATAGTGATGTATTGACATTGCAAATAGCAATTGGAAACTAAGTCTATATTTGGTTTATGGTTTATTTGAGAATTTTTACATTGATACATGTGAAATTTTTGGTAAAAAGTTTTTGTTGAAAAAATTGTTTTGAATGGAGAATAAAAAGTGTGTTGGAGAGAAAATTTTTAAAATAATATGAGATAATTTTGGTGGGAATTTTAAATTTTGAAATAAAATAAAAAATAAAATTATTTAGATATTTTTATTTTTTAAAAGAAATTTCTTAAATAAGAGAAGAATCAAACATAGCCTAAGTGCCCATGATGCATTGAGCATAAACCTTGCTACAATTGAGAAGTCTTTCAGAAAGTTCACTTTTTGCAAATTTTTTGAAACCACAAATGGTTTTCACAATGATAGCCTTATTAGTTCTAGTTACTTGGAATGATGTCTATAAAACTCAGTTGAAGGATGGAAGTATGGTGGTCATAAAAAAACTAATACATGTTAATAGAAAACTAAATAAGATTAGTTTATTTTTTAGTTATGGTGAAAAACATAAGAATAGTCTATTTTTAAAAAATTAACTAAAAAGAATCTAAATGTCGAATAATTAAACTAAGGTTCCAAATAGGTTTAGGTTTTGGGTAGTGATTCATATTTACATTTGGTTTTGGTGATTAAATTCCATTCTAAATTAGATTTAAATTAGATAGGAAATCTTGTTAGGTTTGGGTTTTAGTAATTCCTATCTCTATTATATTTAGTGTGTGTGAGAGAAGAGGGAAAATAAGCCTCCATTTTAAAAGAGTCAAATGTTGGCTTTGTTCTTTGTTTTGACTTTGGAAAATTTTAATATATTATTTTGGAGTTTAGACCTATCTTATCTTATTTAGTTTCATATTATTTTGGGTCCAACATATGTATCAGAGCTTTTGTAAGGGATCTTAGGAAGATTAAAAATGGCACTTGCATAATTTGTTTCTGATTGTCCGGTGTTTGTCTTTGATGGCAATAATGATTTTGAAACCTAGCATGAATTGATGGAAAATTTTTCACAGTTATTGGAATATGGCATGTTATTAGCCCTAGGTTTGAAGAGCCAAAAGAGGGCCAGGAATTATCAAAACAACAAACTCAAGAATTAGAGACAAATCGGAGCCACGATTAGCAGGTTACATTTTATATGAAACCAAAAGTCAAAGTAAAAGTACTTAATTTCTGCATGCAAAAAACAAATGAGGCATGGAGAATTTTGTTAAATATGAGTCGTGGTAACAAAGATGTCAAAAAAAGTCAAATTGCAAGAGTTGAGAAGACAGTATGAATTGGCTTATATAAAACCCACTGAACAAGTGCAAGATTTTATGGATAAAATTTAAAGTATTGTGGGTGAGATTTGAATCAATGGTGAGGAGTTAGAAAAAGAACAAGTGGTTTCCAAAGTTTTACATTCGTTGTCTTCAAAATTTGACACAAAGAATACAGTCCTTGAAGCAACTAATGATTTGAGCATGTTGCAGTTTGATGATTTGGAAGGTGAATTAATTACTTATGATATGTCACTTGCTCAACAACCAATTGAACAAGCAAAAAAAGTATTGAAAGCAATGGTGGATAAACCCAAAAGAGAAACTTCCAAAAGTGGTGACACAAGTCAAAGAGGTCAAGGTTACCAAAATAGGAGACTTGGAGATAGAGGTAATTACAGAGGTAGAGGTAAAGGAAAATTTTCTTTTGGCCAAGGAAGAGGTAATTCTACCTATCAACAAAAAGAAAGTAGTGAAGATATGACTAATAATGAACAGAATAATTTTCAAAGACACGATAGATCAAAACTTTAGTGTTATAATTGTGGAAATTTTTGTCATTACAAAAGGAGTGTCAGTTCAAAAATAATGATAACAAAAAATTGCATGCTAAAATGGCAGAAGATGATTCTCAAGATAAACACAAGACATTACTATTTCGAGTTCTACTTAAGAGAATAACAAGAAGGAAGAGTGGTATTTAGACTCTGCTTGTAGTAATTACATGACTGGCCGTAAATAAATTTTTGTTGAACCTGATGAATCGTTTAAAACATATGTGACGTTTGGGAATAATGCAAAGGTACTTACTACTAAAAAGAGGAAGATTGCCATTTCTTTAAAAAATAGGTCTTCCAATTACAAATTAGATGTTTTTTTATATACCTAGTTTGTGTCATAATCTGTTGAATTTAGGACAACTTTCTGACAAATGATATGATCTACATTTCAAGCAAGATATGTGCACTATTAGCAATGACAAATTGGGTCAAATTGCCAAGGTGCATATGACTCAAAGTCTTCTTTTCCTATTTCCATTATGTGTAGTGATTCATCTTCCTTTAGTTCTATAATATTTGATGATACATGGATGTGGCATCTACAATATGGGAACTTGAATTTTGATAGTTGAAGTTTCTTGCAAGAAAAAATGAAAGTTTATGGGTTGCCGTCTATCAACATTGAGGATAAGAAATTTAAATCTTATATTTTAAGAAAGAAACGTCGAGATGTAGTTCCAAAAGGAAAAGTTGAGAAAGCTAACGAATCATTACAATTGGTGCATTCAGATTTGTGTTCGGCTGAATTTCCTTCAAACAGAGGTAATAAGTATTTTATTACCTTAATTGATTATTTTAGTAGGAAAACATGGGTTTATTTCTTAAAAACAAATATGATGCCTGTAATGTTTTCAAAAGTTTCAAAGTTTATATGGAAAAGCAGAGTGGATTTTACATCAAAATTTTGAAGAATTCTATAGTACTTGCTTTCTTTTTGAGTGGATGGTTCCATCCTTTTTTAACCAATAAAAAAGTGACACGTAAGATATTTCCATAGGCATAGTAACATCCTAACAAATCCCTCATGATTGATAACCTGCCATTACAGGTTACCAGTAATTAATAAATTTAATTTAATTAAAGTACTTTATTACTTTATTATTTTTACTACCTATTAAATTGATATATTAAATCGCAAAAAATTTAAGTAATTATTTCATAAATTCAATTTGTTACAAATAAAATTCAAAAATCACACATAATTAGGAATAGTACAAATAATGTCAAAGAAATTAATAATTTACACTATCAAAGAAACTAAAGATCTAATCGTAAGGGTAGGAAAAAATTTTTATAATTGTACTTGTACTATTATAGAAATTAATAAATTACACAACCCAAAGTGATAGAGTTTTTTGGGAAAACTCATTGTGCCATTACTAATTAAAAATGGTACAAAATTCTGATTGGTGTCTAAACTCCAAAGTGACCAAAAAAATACATTGTACCATAATTTATTAAGAATGTACTTTCATATTATTCATATTGTACCATCAAATAACAAACATTGTAGTACCACGACAATTAATAAATTAATTTGCAAAGTGAGATTTGAACACACGTAAATGAACGAATATACTGGTGTAAATGCAAATGTAAAAAAATTGTGATCGATGTCCAAGCTCCAAAGTGACGAAAAATGAATTGTACCATCATTAATTAAAAATGTACTTTCTAACAATTCACATTGTACCGTCAAATAATTAACATTGTAACACCCCATAAAAAAAATATTGAACGACCATGATAATTAATAAAATAATTCGTAAATTGAGTTGTGAACATATATATAAGAATAAATAAACTTGTGGGAGTGCAAATGCAGAAAAATGCTGATCGGTTTCTGCGATCTAAAGTGATGGAAAAATGCATTGTACCATGATTTACTAAGAATAGACTGTCTAATTATTCATATTGTACAGTTAAATAATTCACATTGTACCACCGACAAATTATTGTACCACACGACAATTATTAAATTAATTTGTAAATTGAGTTTTTAACGCACGTAGATGAACAATTACAATTACCTAAATGCAAATGTCACAAAATTTTGAGTGGAGTTTCCACTCCAAATTGAAGAAGAAATGCATTGTACTATCATTAATTAAAAATATACTCTCAAAATATTAACATTGTACCATCAACTAAATAAAATTGTCCCACCAAAGAAAAATTATTGTACCACATGACAAGTATTAAATTAATTCATAAATTGAGTTTTGAACATACGTACATGAACAATTTCAATTGCCTAACTACAAATGTCACAATATTTTGAGTAAATTCTCCACTCAAAAGTGATGAAAAAATGCATTGTACCATCACTAACTAAGAATATGCTTATAAAATATTAACATTGTACCATCAACTAAAAAAAATTGTAACACCCAAGAAAAATCAGTGTAGAGGAATAAATGAAGAAATTCGAATTTCATAAATTGTTTGTTGATGATACGTAGATAGTGCAATTGCAAATGCCAAAAAGTTATTATCAATGTCAGCACTCCAAGTGATGGAAAAATATGTTGTACCATCATTAGTGAAGAATGTACATTCTAGTTAATCACATTATATCGTCAAATAATTAACATTGTACCACCTAAGAAAACATACTATACCACAACGAAAACTAATAAATTAATCCATAAATTGAGTTTTGTTCATATATAGAAGAATAAATATACTTACGTTAGTATAAATGCCAAAAAATGCTGATCAATTTTTGTGCTTCAAAGTGACAAAAAAATGTATTGTACCATCATTTATTAAGATTCTGCTGTCTAATTATTCATATTGTACCGTCGAATAATTAATATTGTACCACTTGGAAAAAAAATATTATACCACCACAACAATTATTAAATTAATTCGTAGAGTGAGTTTGCACACACGTAGATGAATGAATACACTAGCGTAAATGCAAATGTCCAAAAAATATGATTATTGTCAGCACTCTAAAGTAAAAAAAAATGTATTGTACCATTATTAATTAATAATGAATTTTTTCTCTCTAGCAACCGCTACAACTCCCATCCCTGTACTCCCTCTTCTACAACACAACCGATCAACTACAGAAATCTCCTCCTCTTCTCCCCAGCTCAAGCACAACAATTTCTTTCTCTTCTCTCACATTCTCCTCACTGGAGAATGGGGGACGTAATCTTCTTTTTTCCTTTTTCCTTTTTCTTCTTTAGTAGTTTCAAGTAGTAGCCAAGAAAAAAGAAAAAAATGGAAATCTAATAATAGCCACCATCATTTTTCCTTTTCTTATTCCCATCCTTATAATCAGCTCACCTCTCAGCTCCCCTGAATTCATCACTGCCACCACAATATTCAAGCAGATTTTGTGTAGACTAGTTGGATGTTGTCCGAATGGGATTGGTTTTAAACCCGTGTGAACATCAATGGGGAGGCACATCTTCTCTCCCTCCTCTACTGTTTTTCGTTGCAACCCAAAACTGTGACGACTGATGTGGAGGGAGGAGGGGGAGGGAAGTCCATCGGCTGCAATCTAGTGAGGCGCTGTCAAGTGGAGGGACAATGAGGTCCAACTGCGATAGATGAAGAACTGGGTGGCTTTGGCGGCGGATGGAGAAAGGAGGCAGACTGAGAAGAAGATGGGTGAGGATGGGGATGACAGAGGCAGTTCATGGTGGTGGTTGTTTCTGTTCTTGTTGTTGGAAATTTTTTTCTTTTCTTTTCAATCCTTCTGTTCCTATGAAAGAGGATGTAATTCCTCTTTTTTTGGGTTTTTGTTCTCCTTTTGGGAGGTTATGTCCTTCTTATCGGAGGTGGTTTGGTGGACCAATTTGGATGGTGAGGTATTTGATGAATTATAGTAAAAAATGAGAGCAAATGCTTTCTATTTTTTATCCGACAGCCTTACATGTCGATTGCGATACCTCTGTGGGGATCAATAAATTGGATTTTAGTCATTTAACTAGTATAGTTAGATGATTTTTTGTTACCGTTTCTATGATTTGGTGAAGTTTTATTACTCTCCACGTGAGAAGTAAGGCTTTGTACTGCCAGTAGGCAAATGTATATTTGTTTTTATATTAATATATTTATCATTTTTGGTAAAAAAAAATCATTAATTAATAATGTACTTTCTAGTTATTTAAATTGTACCATCAAATAATTAACATTGTACAACCCAGTAAAAAATATTATATGACCGCGATGATTAATAAAATAATTCATAAATTGAATTTTGCATAGATATACAAGAATAAATATACCTGTGAAAGTGCAGATAGATGCCAAAATATGCTAATCGGTGTCTGCACTCCAAAATGATGGAAAAATGCATTGTACAATCATTAGTTAAGAATTTTCTTTCTAATTATTCATATTGTACAATCAAATAATTAACATTGTACAACCCATAAAAATGTATTATACCACCACGATAATTATTAAATTAAATCGTAAATTGAGTTTTGAACGCACGTAGATGAATAATTACAATTGTCTAAATGCAAATGTCACAAAATTTTGAATTCACTCGAAAGTGACGAAAAATACACTGTACCGTCATTAATTAAGGATGCACTTTCAAAGTATTAACACTGTACTATCAAAAAAATAAAATTGTACCAACTGAGAAAAATTATTGTACCACATCACAATTATTAAATTAAATTGTAAATTGAGTTTTGAATATATGTAGATGGCATAAATGCAAATGGGAAAAAATTCTAATATGTGTATGCACTCGGAAGTGACGAAAAATGTATTGTACCATCATTAACTAAGAATGTACTTTCAAAGTATTAATATTGTACCATTAACTAAATAAAATTCTACCACTCGAGAAAAGTATTGTATAACTACAACAAATAATAACTTAATTTGTAAATTGAGTTATGTACATATATAGGCTAACAAATATGCTTGCGTAAGTGTGAAAGTCAACAAATTCTTATTGGTGTATGCACTCTAAAGTGACAAACAAATGCATTGTACTATCATTAATTAAGAATATACTTTCTAATTATTCACAATGTATCGTCAGATAATTAACATTGTACCATCCACTAAAATAGTATAATGTGTGACCCAAAAAGAAAAAAGTGATCCCAGATTTCGTTTTTAAAACAATGTACTTGATATTTATGTTTCTTTAAAACACTGTACCACTAACTATTATGTCAAAAGCTAAATATTATACGTGGTGGTTAAAAATTACAATTTTTGTACCGCTACTAATGAATATTGTATCTTCTTATTATTATTATCCATATATATATGTGCGTGGGGGGGGGGGGGGGGGAATAGAAGATAGAATGGTGGTTACCTTTTGTTAATAGGTTTCCCTCAAGTTGCACATTGTGCTTTGGTATAAGTGTAATTTTATGAAATTTTAAAACTATTTTCTCAAAAATTTGATGAGTTTTAATTTGTTGTAAAGCTTTTATCTTTAATTTGTTCATAAAAATATTTATTAATTACTTAAATTTTATTTTCAAATGCAATCAATAATCACAATGTAAAATGAATCAGAGTTTTGTTGTCATGCATCGAGATTTGTTTTCACAATTTATAATATCATATAAGTTTTTCAAATTCTTGAAACACATATGTATATTAACAAAAAAATTTGTGTTATCATAAATTAAAATGTAATGTTGATCAGAAACATTAAAAGCATTATAAATTGTTTATCATGCTCTAAATAATGTCAAAATTAAGCTAATATAATTATTGCTATTTAAATTTAAACAAAAATTTCCATGATGTAGAATAGTTGACCTTTCATAAGAGATGCCTGACTTTTTTTTCATAAAACGACTAAATTGTCCTTACAACAACAAAACACACACACACAAAGATATATATATATATATATATATATTGTCCAACAATTAGATCGTACTCTATCGTATGATGCTTTATTTTAAAAGGAAGGCTTAACTAAGCCAATGGGTGTTAGAAGAAAAGAACCCACATCATATAACTACTGTCCCGTCTTATATTTTGACGGTACGATTCTGTTTAGGTAATTTGTACCATTAGATTTTATTGAATGGATAGATTTAAATAGTGTCTATCAAATAGGAAAAAAATACAAATAACGCAATAATTAATTAGTAATATCAGTAGCCCTTTTCAATAACAATTTTAGTAATATTGAGACATGGAATTTGTTTCTAAATATAAAATAGGTTTTACTATAAACCGCTTTTATAGAATAGTTTTTCTTTTTAAATATAAAACTACTCTTATATTTAAAGAACAAGATGATGGAGGTTTTTAAAAGCTGCTCTTATTAGGATATATTAATAAAGCCTCAACAACTTCTTCCTGGTGATGACACGTGGACAAAAACTCCCCCTCCTCGCGTAGGTTTAGCCTCCCACGTTGGCCTTCCACGTTAGCTAAAACAGAAGCATGGCATGTATGTGTAGTCTCTTGATAAGTGAATTAAATGATAACTTCTAGGTTAAGATATTTCTATTATCTTATCCAATTATGGGAGAATTTAGCCTTATCTAGCTTAATTTGCTATTTTGTAGGAAGAAAACTGCATGGAGAAAGAAAAGACCGGAAAAGACTGATTGCGTCAAAAGAAAAGTCACGATTTTGTTGGAAAAAGAAAGCCTTTGATGCTGATGCCATGGCATGAAATTTTTCATGCCACAGCATTGAGGAAGTCAGCGGAATTACGGAAACTGAAGGATTACGCAAATCAGATTCTTCGGTTGAGACAAACGAGTTCTACACAATATTGACTTCTAATCTTCATGGACCAGAACAACTATAAATGGAGGAGACTAGCATTAGAGATAGAGGACGCACAATACACAGAATAAAACACAACGATAGAGTAGATAGAATAGAGATAGTTAGACGTAATTTTATGTTCATGCAAGCCATGTTTAGTGGCTGAAGTTATTTTCTTTAGGACAGGGATGTAACCAACATTACGTAATTTTCATTCATATAATTGTGGTATTATCCAATATCTGATTTATTTGGTATTATTTCTTGTAAATGCTTGATCACCATTTGCATGTTTAAGGTATTGATGAAGAGGCGACAGCTGACATCAATATTAGTTCGTGAATTCTTCAGACTTAAATTGTGAATTACGATAGTAAATTCTCAATTTCTACAACATAGTATTCTTTTGTTCATCATGCATCCATAGTAATTTTGGAGTCACGAAAGTAGTCCCATAATTATTATTTGAATAGTAATATTATACTCTGAGAGGAGATAATGTTTAATTATGTGGATAGTTGTGAAGATGTTATCACAAAATAATTATATGAATGGAATTTACAGTTAATGGTTGGTGAAATCCCAAGTCCTAAAGTTTAATTATCTGATTTCTTTTAGTTGAATGTGTTTAATATTGCATTTACTTGATTTTAGTTATTTCTACATCCACTTTCTTTTATATATTGATCTAGATAATAGGTATAAATATTGCTCAACCGGTAATTGTTCACCTCTCTGTGGGACGATACTCGTAATTATACTATAATTACATGACTTGCAATTAGTGGTTAAAATACACCGAGTCATCTCTCTCCTCCCTAAATCAATCTTTTCTTCTCTAGGTTTTCACTCTTTCCTGGCGCCGCACCTCTCTTTTCACCTTCTTTCTTTCCTCTCTAGGGTTTTTACCCTTTCTATACAATCGGCCCCTCCAACCATCCCCTTCCTATCTATTCTGAAGCTGTTGCCCAGGTCAAATATTGACACATATAGCTTTAATCCTCCCTGGGATTTTCTTTTTATAGTGAAGAACACATAGAGAATTCAGTTTGCCCAGCACCGGAATTCATAGGCCTCAGCTCTATTTTGGGGTAAGCCTTTCATGCAGGCTTTATTTAATCTTGTGTTTCTTCAGAAAGTTCATTTTTTTCCTTCTTCTTCCTCTCTCTCCCTCCCTTTTTAAAGGGTTTGTTTCATCTTAGTTTTCTTGAGGGGGGCTGTCGTGATGTAAGATTTGAAGTCTCATTTCTACATTTTTTCCCCCTTAGGATATGCTTTTTGCGTGTTTGATTAATTGGGGTTTTAAGCGATTTAATATGTTTTCATTTTGCTAATTATCTACTGCAAATAAGGTGCCCATATAGATTCTGTGCAATTTTTGCTGGACTTTTTACCGGTTATCGAATGTTGTTCTAACTTTCTTGGCCGCCGAGGAAGCCGACCCACGGACGGTGACCGTTCTGTCTATGCCAATGACGGTGACCGTGAGGAAGAGAGTCCCAGATCTGCTGTTGAACTACTGTTTTTTTTTTCTTCTTTTGCTTTGTTCCCCCAAATCTTTCAGCTCGATCGTCGTTGTTGGTGCAATTTTTGCCTCCTATCATTTTTTTTATTTGTCTTAGTTTCTGCCTATTTTCCTGTCCCGATGGTTGTCCTAGCTTTAGGGCTTTTTAGATTTTGGTTCATTAATGTTGTGTGCCCTTCTGCGGTTCTCATGTTGTCCTAAAATGTAGGAAAATAAACAAATTATGGAACCGGAGGTGGCGGCGACAACGTCCGATCCCTGTCTCACGGACTGGTTTGCCTCACAATCTTTTTCGTGCACCACTTTTGTATATTAAATATGAACATTTATGTTTTTTTTCTTTTGCTTAGTTAGATTGTTCTATTTGATAGGCATCAGCAGAGGAAAGCGAAGTTGTATCTATTAAGGGGAACATCATCTCTTCCCTCAATCTTCGCCATGGTGAGATTTGTGAGTATTTTGCATTAGAATTTACTATTTTGTAATGGAAGTGGAAATATATGACCACTTGAAATTGTTTTGATCTCTTTCCTTTGTTATTCTATTACTTGAAAATCTTGCCAGTAGTAACATTGTAGTAATGCTGCATTTTTCTGTTGTCTGCTTGTGATTTTAGACTGTAGCAATGGTAGTAATATTTGGCCTCCCTGATTGAATTCCTGTTCTTTTCTCAACTGATGAAGTTCTGGATTTTATGATCTGCAAAGTTGCGGATCATAATGAACAAGGTAATGTATACTTGATTTGTCTTCTGTGCTTATACGATTCAATATTATATTTCAAAGTATGGTTTACTGATTTTGGTTGCCTTAAAGCATCGGTGGCGAGTTGGAATTATGACAGAGATGGCTCCAGTTGGTTATGTCGGTGTGAGTCCTAAATGCATACTTGGTTTCAATAAGGTGAGAATACCCTCACAGATAGAATTTGTGCGGAATTGCATTTTCTGCCTAGTTTTGTTTTTTTTTTGGTGCCTGTTGGTGGTATTTTTGTAGTAATTAATTTCTTGCTCATGTTATAGATTTTAAAAGAAAGAAAATATAATGTTCTAATTATTCAGTCCTATTTGTTTGCTGAGAAGCCTGAGATATAGGTGAAAAAGAAGCCCAAGCTTTCTTGTAGTCTGATTCCTCAGGATTTGAACCTAAAAGCATCAAATGACAATGTTACTTGCATGGGTGTCTTTGAAACTGTATCAATGTCTAAGCTTGATTTAGTTTGACGTTACTGTGGCATCATTGTCTCAATGGGATTCAGTAACACCAACTAAAACAAGAGTTTTACTTCTACAGTTCTTCATACTGGCCAATTGCTAATGCAAAAATAAACCCCTTGTTTATCTGTTGCATAAAGTACATGACAGAAAACCAAAAAATTAAGCTGTATTGATCTCCAGACAATTTGAATATTCTTGGAATTTCCAATACTTTACAATACCCTTCAACTCATTAAAATTAGAAAGTGACCCTTCTCATTGTGACCATTACAAGCATTAAAAACATTCTATAATTGATGTGGAGGTATGTTGTTGCCATCAGCAGATAAACAAAATCTACTTTTACTTTCTATCTTTTCAACTGGTTCTGGTTTTGTTTATTTATTCTTCCGTCTACATTTTCGTTCACAAGCATATTGGATGTGACATTTTATTATCTACGTCTGTTGATACTTTGTGCATTCAACTATATGTTCTCTTGTCTTTTACTATAAGACCTTTTCCGTGGCATCATTCTCTATCACAGTAGTTAGTGAGAGTCCTATGATGATGATTATCTTGTAATTGACCTGCATCTTTTTGTTAAATTAAACAAATTTTCAATCAAATTCATAACATTTCAAGAGAGATGTATAATCTTATTACTGGCCAAAATTAATTGAGGGATGAATACTGGAATTTTTTTAAAGATTCATATATTTGAGTACCTGAAGGAGAGCCTTGGCACAGTGAAAGAGGCATAGGGCATGGTACATATGAAGTGTTTATGTTGCAACAAATTGGTATGTTGGAAATCTGATATTTTCTTTCAATTTCTTTTGGATAGTGTGGGCTAAGCATAATGGAATTCAGACTGTCAACATTAATAATGTTGGAGCAGAATATGAGGCATGTGTCATTTTCTTTTTTCATTTTTCATTTTTCTGAGTATGTATGATGGAGAGAAATGTTTAGCATTCTAAGTTGTGGTTATATTTACTTCTTCTTTCAGGTTACTGATGGAGAAAGGTTGCCTTTAGCCGTTAGAGAGTTGGGAACTTGTGATCTTTACCCTCAAGTGAGTTCACTTTCTTTTGCACCAGTCATATATTCTTATTCAATTTTACTTAAGTATTGTAAGTGATTGAGTCCGTTATCTCTTTCTTAATTTTTTGTATTGTTTACATGTTAGATTGCTAGGTATTTTAGTGGTTTTTATGTGGTGTTCTATCAACAATTACTTCTTAATCAGCACAATGTTTATTTGCATTAAAAAAAACTTTTTTCTCTTCCCTCTAACTTCAAAATATTAATTGCCACTTTCTGAAGTGATCTCTTGAGTTCTCTCACCTGTCAATTGAAACATTGATTTTATTCTCAATGTATAGGCCTATTGCTATTTTAGCTCACTTGTTTTCCCCTTTGGTTTTTAATTATGCTGCAGAGCTTGAAGCATAATCCAAATGAGAGGTTTGTTGTTGTTTGTGGTGATGGTGAATACATCATATATACAGCGTTAGCATGGAGAAATAGGTCATTCGGCTCAGTGTTGGATTCGTGTGGTCAGCAGAAGGTGAATATGCTGTCAGGGAAAGTACATCCAAGATAAATAGTAAAAATTTTCAGGTCTATGCTGTCTTCATTTTTTTTTTTTTTTGGGTTCAATCTTTATGTTCTTCAACTATGCTGAAGTAAGGGATACAGAAGCCCCTGTTGATAGTCGATTAAACCTAATGCGTATCAAAAATGAAAAGGTTTGGAATAGAATGGAATGATAGTAATTATGTTGTTTGGTATTATTTTGTAATGGAATGGAATAGATTTTATATTAATATTAATAAATTTATTAATAAAATTTATATTAAAATTATAATAAAAATATTATTATTTTACATTATATGATATTTAAAAAGTTATATCTTGTTCAAAAAATAGTCAAAGTGCATGTTAATTTGCAGAGAAAAATATTTTCTACAATTTAGTGAAATTTGTTTTTTTAAAAAAATATATGTAAAATGGGGGTTGCAAACCATTGGGGGGTTTGCAACCCCCATGACATGTGGCGCGCGCCCATTGGGTGTACATCACATCGGGTTTACAGGCGCGTCAGCTCTTGTCAGGGCCCAAATTTTTTTAAAAAATTTTTGCTCCAAACGATATTATTTTGAGCCAATTTTGATTCCATTACTGTAAAACCAAAGGTGGGTCGAGTTTATACAAAACCCACCCCTATTACTTTCTTTAAACCTATCCCCCCAAACCAAACAACTAATTTCAACCTATACCATTCCATTCCTCTCCCAAACCCCCAAAACAAACGGCTCCTGAATTTCTTATTGCTTTAAGCCACATGACAGCCATGACTCTTGAGGAAATGCTCCACAAGGCGTCCTTCCCTTGGAAGAAGAATATAAACATATGAATTTCCATTTCAATAAGCTCGTAAGAGATGCTAATTTGTGTTTGGAAAACAAATCTCAGACAAAATTGCAAATAAAATTAATTTTATTTCGAATTTGCCCCAAACAAAATAGTAATTACTAAACTTATGCCCTGAACTTTTTTTCTAGTTCAATTTCATTCTTATAATAAATGAAAATTGATAAAACTACATTGCTAAGATGTATTCATTCCTTTCAATTGAATCCCTAACACTTTAATTCAAAATTTATCCAAGTAAACTCAAATAATTATGAGTAAATTTATTTTTGAAACTTGATTTTGGATTAATTTGATCAATTTTTAGTCGGTGATTGTACTATTTGTGTGGATGATATAATCTTAATTATTTAACAATACAATGTGAAGAACTAGAAAGTACATTCTTAATTAGGAATGGTACAATGAGTTTTCCTATCATTTTTAAATACAACCACTAATTAAAATTTCATGGCATTTTTATTTATGCGTGTGTAATTGTTGATTAATTACAAAAGTCAAAAACACAGGTGTAATTGTTCATCTACTTATATCCAAAAATAAATTTATGAATTAAGTTTTAAAATGTCATGGTAGTACAATACTTTCTCTCTAGTGGTACTATAATATACTTTTAAAAGTACAATATCAACAATCAAAATGTACAATTTTCATTGGTAGTGGTAAAAAAAGTGTTGGGTAATTTTGAACCATCACATCTAAGCTTTTTTTAATTAATAGTTTGAGGTATTGTGTTTTAAACAGATGTAACTGTTAACCACATTACCATTAAACGAGATTCGAGATAAATTTGTTCATTTTTCGATCAACCATTGTAATATTCTTGTTGATAGTATAATCTTAATTATGTGACTTTATAATATAAATAACTGAAAAGTGCATTCTTAATTAATGATGGTACAATGCGTTTTTCTTTTAATTTTGGGTGCAAATACTAATCAGAATTTTGTAGTATTTCCATTTACACAATTGTATAGGACAGGCAAAAAATGGTCGACACTAAGCAACAGAGTAACTATCGACCACAACACTATCATGTTCCACCTCCTATACACCTCCCACCCTATTTACACTTCAGCCACTGATCAACCATCCGATACTAGCTAACTCCTATTTGCTTCTGAAAACTCCAACCAAGCGTGGCTCGCCATCTCCACTATTTCTCTTGCCTCTGTCCATTCTCGCTGAAAAACCCACACATTCCTGCTTTTCCATATTATCCACAGAATGTAGGCTATAAACTGAGCTCGTTTCTTCCAAGTATCCTCTCTTCGCCGAGAGCATAAATCCTGCCACCATTGCTGAAAATTGACCTGGTACCGACCCAACTTAGCCCAGTCTATATTAGCTACCCACCAAATGGTTTTAGCGCGAGAACAATTGAACACCATATGCTCAATCGTTTCACCCTCCTCTCCACACAATGGACATAAAGGCTCCACCTGCATTTTTCTTTGGTACAGCTTGGCATTGGCACACTCATTGGTTCTTTGAGTTTGCACCTAGTCCATCCATAGCTGTCCAACCCCGCCCGCAGCCACTCCCCGTACCGGCCCTCATGTAGTTGTTTACTCTTCTGATCCTCACCTCTTCTCACACACACCTTCTCATCATGACCAACTCACCCACAATAAAAACAAAAACTGGCCAAATACTCATATTTAAACAAAACCCAAGTCGAAAGATCTTGAAATCGTACCTTCGCGCCCCTTAGCAGCGGCTTATCCAACTCAATAGTCACCAAAATTTTCAAATGGAGACCATTTGGACTCCCACCTTCTGGAATAATCACATCATGGGCATGCTGAAAAAGCCTCCCAATCCGAAGCCTCGGTTATTTTGTAAACCAATGATTTGGCAAATTCCAAACCTGTACCCATATATCCAACCAAGCAAATTCCTTATCATGGCTTGTAACACCCTCTACCCACTCCCGTAACACCAAATATTGCTACCCATATGTCCACCCCCGACCGGCTAGAACCTTGTTCCTATCCTCCGTAGTTTGAAACACAAATTGGAAGAAGTTCACCTCCAATTCACGCACGATGAAAGGCTTCTGAACCATCCAAATCCTATGAAGCATATGTTTCAGACCCAGAAAATTTACTCTTTTAGTCCCAAAAATTTTCCCAAGAAGACTCCGCTCACACTCATCTTTGGTAGCCTGAATATCCTCCACCTCCAATAGCACTTCCCCTTCTATCTCCGTAGTTAAACATAACTGTTGCACCAACCTAGCAACCTCTGTCTCTCACTGCGAAGAACCACCACTACAACCGTTATCCATCACTGCGCTCTGGCCACAATGAACACCACACTACGCAGAACACACCGACACTCAAACCTCACTATGAAGACACACACACTCTAGTCGCACTTTAGTCTCACTTTAATCGCATGTAGAGATATTTTCACGTGCACTTAGCTATTATCCCCCTTACTATCTAACTTAGCCAAATATCCTCTTAGAAGCCTCAGATGTGTACTTGCCCAACTCTTACAATCATGCCAGGAACTAACCAAAATGCTTACTTCATATCCTTAACATCAATTCAGCCATAATCCCTCACGAAACAAATGTTGCGGGTTTCATTCATCATCATAACCAATCCCAACCTAATCCACATATGATGAAAAGACTCAAGAACTAAAGAACATCAGACTTAAGCAGTACATGTTCGTTTATAATATGCTAAATTAGGCACTCTGCTCCTTGAGGAGCAATCTGCGCCATCATGCTTTTGAACATGAAATCTTAAATCAATAGTCTAAGCACACATGAAAATGCAAATATGTCCTATCAAAGTATCTTCAAAGAACAGAGAAATTCAGAACTACATGAATGCTGTTCTCGTCAAAATTCCTTCTTTCTTCATGACACATAATAATGAATCTTCCATCTCACATGGAATTCTACTAAAAATCCAAAGGGCTATCTCGCTATTGAATATCCCATATGTGAAAATCTATTTTTGAGAAACTAAAAAAGCAAAGCGACTACATCATCCTTCAAGAAAACAAAGAAACCAACTAGGAAAAGCTATTATACAAGGGCGGGGTTTACCTAGTGCACACCATTAGTAGCATCTGCGGGTTCTTTAGTCAAGAAAAAAAGAAGCCAACCAGGAAAAAGAAAATTAATAAATAAATAAAATGCCAATCTCTTACATTCCATTCTTCCCGGCAAAAGTGGCGCCATCCCATCAAGAATCATTTCTTGTGGAGTTTTGCAGCTTATCTATTTTTAACTAGAATAAATATAATAAATCAATGCAGTTGGTTTTTATTAATTAATGAATTTTTTCTGGCAATCCCTAAATCAAGAATATACCGTCTCTGCACTTTTTCACAAAGATAATTGAAAAGGGGTACGCATTTGTTTTTTTTTTTTTTGTCCAAAAAAAGGGGTACGCATTTGATCAAATAGAAAATTAGATATTGATTTATCTATTTATGCTATTTACTTATGAGGATCAACAACCAAAAAGGTTTTATTATTCGTACATGTTCCATTAGTAACATTTCCGCAAGATGTTCCTACGTATTTGGATTCGTCTTTCCTTTTTTTGAATGTTAACGTTTTGTTGCGAAATCATCTAAGAATTTTTTTATTAAATGATTTGATTTATTAGATTGGGCTATCTTTGATAGATGATTGATTTTAGGAAAATGACACTTTTGTAGGTCGGATACATTTAGTCCTTATTATTTGATTGTCAAGACTTTTAGTCTTTAAAATTAAGAATACACATGAACTTGTGTACAATTAATTAAAGGAAATTATCAAAAATTAACCATTGACTTTGCTTTGATAGTTAAAATTTAATTTAGATTTATACTTTTAGTTCCTAAAGTTTGTGGGTTAATATTTTTAGTCTCTAATATTTTTGAAATTGATATTTTCAATCCTCAAAGTTATGAAAATAATTTAATATTAAGACAGTTAATACAATGTAATATTCCACTATCTTAATTTACTTATGTGTACGTTAGTTGCAATATTTAATTAGAGAAAAAAACTTTTTCTAAATAAAAAGATTTTTTTTTTACTATGATAACTCTTAATTACTTAGAATTCTCATATTTAGTGCTTAGAAAATAAAATTTGAAAAGTTTACATGAAAATATGTTTTTTTTTTCAATTATTAAGTGGTATTATAGTACTCACTTCGTCCCCAAAAAAAGTCCTGTTTCAAAAATTTTCTTTATGCCAAAAAAAAAAAAAATAGTCCACTTTTTGTATGAAATTCTTTTATTACTCTTATTGATAATAAAAATATATAATCGAAATTAAAAAATAAGTATGAAAATGAAAAATTAACATATAGTAGCATATTGAATGTGTTATACCTTATAACTTAAAAAAAAGTATATCAAATCAAAAGTGAACTCTTTTTTTAGAATGAAAATAGATAGGAAAAATTAGCTTCACATAAAAGAAATACTTTTACATATGGCATTCTACTTAATTAAGTAGATCTAGTTTTTTTTCATAATAAACAACACTATAGTAACATTTAATTAGGAATTTTCCTTGTAGACATGGCTTTCCCTGTCTTTCTATTTCTTTATTTTTTTAAGTTTTTATTCCCTTTGCACTAAATATAGGCATTATCTTAATTAAGTGCTATTATAGTAAAAAGACTATTTTTATGTAGAAAATAATTTTTTTCTTATTAAATAATACAACAAATATCTACATAAGGAAATTCTAAAAGTGTAACATCACTTTTCGTTAATTATAATAATACTAAGTTATTTCCATAATTTGAGAAATTTAAATGAATCAACTCCCAAATACTAAAGACTAAAAGTATTATCCTATAGACTTTGAAAACTAAAAATGTCAATCGAAATTAGATTTCAACTGTCAAACCAAAGTCAAATGTTGATTTATAATAATTTCCATTAGTTAGACTAAAATTAATGCATTTTCTTAACTTTGAAAGTTAAAAAGTATATATTAACCACTAAACATTAAAAACAAAAAGTGTCCAACCCCTAAATTTTATGGACTAAAAATATCTTCTTTTTTTTTTTTAAGACTTGTGACTCTGTAAGTCAGATTCAATTATAAATGTTGAGAAAAATATTAAAAAATTCATATCAAAGCCCTCTAATTTTAAGGGCTTCTGTACTTAAGGTGAAAATTTCTTTTTTGGTTTAAATAAGAACTTTCTGTTCAATCCTAGTCAAATTTAAGCAGTGAGTTGAGATCCTCATTTAGAGGCCAGTGATATTTAGCAAATGTTGGAGTTGAGTTAACAAGTGACTAGTTGGACAGTTGCTAAAATGAGGAAGGACAAATGAGAATAAGATCATCTAAAACCACAACAAATATTCATAGTGCAGTTTCAAATATAGTGTTTGGAAATTAATGATTTGTGACTGCAAAAAAGGTCTAGAATGCTTTCAAACAAGTTCCAAGTCCACCGTAAGATAAGAGAATTGCAAGCTCCGGGTCTACAGGGATTTAAAAAAAAAAATTTGGAGAGATTGAAAAGTATTTTGGTAAACTCCTAGATGTTATTAATAATTTTTCAAAATAGGGATCCGATATCTAATGAATTCAACGATTTTAGTATAGATTTATAGGGATTTTAAAAAAAAAACATTGGAGAGATTGAAAAGTATTTTGATAAACTCTTAGATGTTATTAATAATTTTTTGAGATTGGAATCCGATGTCTAATGAATTCAATGATTTTAATATAAATGAAAGAACAAAAAAAAAAAAAAACCATCACAATGATGGTTTTTTTAGAAAAGAAGAAGAAGAAGACGAAGTTGTTTTTTCCCTTCTTTTTTTTTTTACCATTTTAGAGTCTACCCACCTCACAATTTCCCATTTTTCTTGCTCCTGTCACTGCATCCATTATTACTACATTAGTAAAATTTTGTTTAAAGACAAAAGAAAAAATAATAATAAAATAAAATAGGATAATCATAATCTTCTTCAAGGTAGTTAAAAAGGGCCCACCAAAATACACTATCACCAACTGTCCATCCTTCTCCCAAAACGCGGTTAATGGCCAAATTTCCAAAAGATTACTTGCATTTCTGTTTCCCTTTCCCTCTCATAAAGCCCCACTCAATAAAGCGGGAAATTATCAAATATAGCAGCTTTGACTGCACTGTTATCAAATATAGTAGGGAAAAAAAATTCTTTACAACTATAGCAGCCAAACGGGTTTATGCCACGTGAAATGTCTAAAATACCCTTCTAAGATTTGAAAATCGCGCCCGATCGGTTTCTTCTCCACTGCGTTTGGTTTCAGCAAAGCATACATCCGAACATTCGCTTATTTCATCGCAAATCCGATTTTCCATTCGTCATTTCGCTGCATTCTCAGCCGATAACACAAAGCTTCGTATCCAATTCAAGCAATAGTATTATTAATAATGGCGAGAACGCGCGGTGGACCGTCATCTCCTGACAAGCAGAAAAAGGAAGAGCACACATCTCACAAGCGGACGGGCAAGAGTAAGAAGGTTAGTGACAACAAAGCTTCGTATTTGATGCGTAAACGTCCCGCTTTTGCAAGATAATCCCGGTTTGCTTATATGATAGAAGGAATTAGAAAGTTAGGGTTTTTTGCGATTCGTCCTACCCCTTTTGCCATTCATTCGTTCGAAACCGACCCAGAAAATAGAATACGCATGCTAAAAATGTTGAAAACTGCGTTGTAGTAAGCATAATGTCGACAAATAGGATGAAATGTTGAAACATAGGAAGAAATGTCGACAAATAGCGCAAAATGTCGACAAATGGCACAAAATGTCGACAAATGGCGCAAAATGTCGGCAAAATATGTCGTCACAGCACCAATAAATGTCGACACTAAACGATAAAATGTGGAACACGACCATAAATGTCGACAAACACCACAAATGTTGAACACTATGAGAAATGTGGAACACTACTAGGAATTGTCGACAAACCCTATAAATGTGGAATGCTAATGAAAATGTGGACTAACACTAGAAATGTGGAATGCTAACAAAAATGTCGACACACACTAGAAAGGTGGAATACTACACAGAAATGTCGACAAACACTAGAAATGTGGAATACTACACAGAAATGTCGACAAACACTAGAAATGTAGAATACTACACAAAAATGTCGACAACCACTGGAAATGTGGAATACTACACACAAATGTCGACAAACACTAGAAATGTGGAACAATAACATAAATGTGGAATACTACCCACAAAAAAATTTTGGAATTGACCAAAAAAGGCATGACTGTTTATAGTAAAAAATGCCTATATGTACTTTGTATTTCAAATATAATGAATGCTAATGCATCTACTTCTTTTGCTTATAAATTATGTTCTTTATCGCAAAATATGTCCTAACATAAAGGCTTTATAGTATGTCCTAACATACTTATTTTAGCTATATAAAGAAAATGCACTCACTTGTCGAAATTTCAGGTTTGAGTTAATAAATTTTGATAAATGTGAAATATAGGTTTGAGCAAAAATCGTAAAAGACTTGTAACAAAACATTATGCAACTTTCATTAAAGAAAACTATAACTATAACTGCAACTTCCAAAAATCACTAAAAAGACTTGTAAAAAACATTATGTTACTTTTATTGATGAGAAAGTGTTTATAGTTGCTAAGTTGAAAGTGACGAGAAAGTGTTTCAATTACTTGACAACTAATCTTGATTTGCTTCATATCCTGCAGGAACAGCTGAAGGACGAAATGCTCGTTCAGGGTGACTTTTTCTCTGCCCAGGTTTCGCAGTATTGCTACTACGAAGCCAATATGCGAAGAATCCGGTCAAAATTGAGTGATACGCAAAAAATAATCCTCCGAAGGGAGAGCAGTCTTGCAGAAATGGCTCTTGACCATGAACATACATTCTGGTGCAAACAAATTATCCATTCTGTTTTGTTGAGGCAACTTAGGCCAGCTGACCAATCAAATGTCGACTGTTGCTTTCACTTTAACTTCGTCGGCAAGAAGGTAACATTTGGCCGGAGAGAGTTCGCCCTGATTACAGGCCTCAAGATGGGGGACTTTGCGCTTGCATATTCCAAGTACCATGCCCCTGATGGTCCTTCTTCAATCACCAAGTACCTAAAGCATCTGGGCCAAATAGATGAGACGACATACGATGAAGTGTTCAAAGCTTACGACCGTATCAACGCATCGTATGCAGACGATGATGTCGTTTCCCTGACACTGTTGCTTCTATACACATCCAGCAATGGCTTGCCGAAGCGAACAAGGATTGAAGATAAATTGCTACATTTGGCCTGTGATTGGAAGAAGTTTGATGAAATGCCGTGGGGTGACATTTCTTTTAGGGCCACTGTGGATAGTTGTAGAAAGGCCATGATGAATGCCTTGAAACAGACCGAACACCCACAATATCGGACTTACACTGTTGGGGGATTTCCAGTAGCACTCGGGGTAAGAGAAATGAACAATTGTTTCCGTTTAGGGTTTGCCGCATGTGAATTGTTTTTTATAAAGAAAAAATTTTTTCCCTACGTATTTATTACACAAGGGCACATGTTCTATGGTGATCTTATAACACATTTTTTTATATGGGACATTAACACTTACCTTTTTCCAATGTTATAGGTGTTCGCTTATGAGACAATGCCACATCTTCAGCGGTTCAAAATGGTTGAGCATGTCGAAACAACTGGATGCAAGCCCCGAATGTTTATATGGAAAGGGCTTAATGCCCAGAGAAGAGACCAAGAAAAAAAGAAAGTTTGGTCAAGAAAAACTATTGACGGGGAGGTATGTTATGTTTATTTATTGAATATAGAACACTCGAAGCTAATTTTACGTGAATATTAATTCTTCTCATGTTTCAGAAGGTGAAGGTGACCCGAATGAAGCCCACAGAAGAAGAGAGACAGAAATTCTTGGGTTGGGAAGAAGAGGAAGCAGTTGCCGAGCATGAGGAGTTCAGCAGAGGCGATGACGACACCGATAATCAGGCCGAAGAAAGTTTCTATGTGTCATATAGAACTAGACACATAGAAACCGAGGGTGCCGAAACTTCGAGGGTACATTCAGAGGGCAAATTAGAGAGGAGGAAGAAATGAATGGCCTTAGTAGACGAACTCACGTCCAGAATTTCAGAGTGTGAGTCTCAGTTGAAGGAGGCCAAAGATGAACTGCGACTCGAGCGGGCTCGTTCAGCAGTTTTGGAGGGCAAGGTAAATGCTCTCACTACTAGGGTGGAGTGTCAAACAACCGACCTTGCCAATATGTGGGAATACATACACACTTTGATACTCATCCAACCAATTACACATTCTCCTCCTTTTCCCCCAGATTCCCAAGATTCATTCGGCCATGGTCAGCAAGAGGGACCAACGGAAGACCAATATGGTCAGCATGAGGTTACGACGGATGCCGAGCCAGAGGGCCATACGGATGACCAAGCTGGTAAGCACGAGGGGTCCCAGGGGGCCAATACCGAGGGCCCTCACGATCAAGAAAGTGTTCTGCCGCCAGCGGCCGAGGGTCAACACCCTGTGGCAATGATATCTGAGGGCCAACATGGGGTGGATAATGTCATTATCCTGACCGACTCACAAGTAACCCCTCAGGCCGCACCATTGCTACCGGTCGAGAGTGCCCCACCCGCACCAATGAAGGGAAAAGAGTTGAAATCTCCGTCTCTCGAGGAGACTAGCGGCCAAAATTTGGAGTTATCTCTTTCCCTAGCCGCGGCCCTCTCGACAGCTGCACCGTTACCATTTCAGCCATCTGCCAAAGAGATTGCAGCTATGAAGCGGTGGATGAGAGCAAAACCACCCCTCTACTTGGATACGCCTGTTTTATTTTTGGATTCCGACCTCTTGCTGAGAATGTAGACTGCAGGCGATTGGCTGAACGATCATGTAAGATTATGTTTTTCCTTTATCCTAGCATAAGTAATATATGAATACTGAATTGTACCTAACGATGTTATATTTTATGCTTCCAGCAAATTAATTTGTACACGTCCATGCTGAGAAAGAGGATAATTTCAATGGGGCGCGGTGATATCTCCATCATGGAATGTTATTTTGATGTAAGTCTGCGTGATGCATTTTCTTCCTCATAAATAAATAATGCATGTTCGGCTTTTGGTGATATCTCCATATGTTTAATCTCATTAATTTTCCTCTTCACATCCCTCAAAACTTTCCAAGGATATTAATGAAACAACTTTCCAAGGATACTTAACTCCTAGTTTTAATTTATATACGTAATGACCTATGGATTGTCTTTTCTTTATATTTGTGCTAGATGAACATGAAGGAACTGCATGGGGCCCAAAAAGTGCCACAATATGATGACTTGGTGATGAAGCAGTTCGTTGGTGATTGTGGCTTCGAACGCGATTGCCGAACTGTTGACATCGTCTTATTCCCCTGTCACATTGACGGCAATCATTGGATGCTCGTCAAGATGGATTTGTACGCACAGAAATTACATGTGTACAACCCATCGCCCCAGGGAATTGTCGTTGTGCCAAAGTTGGAGTACCTCATTTCGACAATCCCCAAGCTGCTGGAGGTGTGCGAGTTTTATAAGTACTATGCAAAAAAACAGCCAGTGGGGGATCAATGGACAGTGGTAATAGAAGAAAATTTGGTCCACCAAGAAGGGGGGTAAGTTTCTCATCTCTATCATATTCCCACGTAATGGCTGTACGATTAATGCTGTTAGAACTGCTTGTTTCATTTTGTAGGAGTGGCGATTGTGGCATATATGTATTAAAGTAGGCTGAATGCATTATCCATGGCCTGCCACTAAATTCAATTAGGCCCGAAAATGCTGTGGAGGTCCGCAAGGAGATGGCGGCAAGACTTTACGTGCACGCCAAGGAGGAGCATGGTCAGCAAAAAGATAGGCGGCCCAAAAAAAGAAGGAAGAAGTAGTTACAAAAGTGTGTAAATAAATGTATGTTAACATTTTTTGGTAGGCGAATGGACCCTTATGTTCCTTTAAATGAGATCAATGTAAATATACACAAAATTCATTGCATTTTGCACAAAGAGGAAATTTGAATTACGAAAGGTGTATGTATTGGTTACATGTGGATCATTATCAAATGTATGCAATTGGTCATATCCGGAACATTAGCAAATTTATTTGCAGTTTTAATCTATCTAGATTAAGCCGAATTTATTTGCAGTTTTACTTTAGTTGTAGGGAATATATTATGTTCGGCTAAGTCATTTGGTGCAGCAAGTGTTTGTACTAGTGTGATTTTGTGTGCTAAAAATGAATGCCCCAGATGAAATACATTTGAGTGTGTCCTCCGTGTCATGTGTACTTTTTTGATTTTTGAACTACAAAATAATAAGAGTGGCTTCATTTTCTTATGTCTTTGACTTATTGTCTTTTTTTGTGTTTTTTTTGGGGGAATGATATGATGGCTTAGTGGGCTGAAAGGGCACTGTTGATTATGAATCCATGGAACTTATGGATTCACTGATTATGGATTTGAATCATCTGATGATATTCTTCAAGTCTTGTTCCTTAAAAATTAGTTAGGTCCAAAATTCCAAATCTGTAACTTGATCAATAATGATTATCATCCAGTTAAATAAAACAGAAAAAGAAAAAGATTGGGGTATGATGGTACTATAAATTATATATCCAAAACAAACATGGGTTTTGAATCAGATTACGTGCAAAAAAAATATATAGTTTTTTTTAATGAATAAAAATAATTAAAATGAAACTTAAGTAAATATGCATAATTTTGGCCCCGGGAAGCTTCAAACTTTAGGCCTTAGGCAGAATTTTTATACTTTCCTTTATAGTTGAAATTTCTGTTTTTCGTGTTAAAGTTTCGAGTTTTCATAACGTGTGTCGACGTTTTTTACTTATATTCGACATTTCATACTTATAAGCGACATTTTTATCTGTTGTCGACAATTATTACTTTAAGTCGACATTTTTTACTTTAAGTCGACATTTATTACTTTTCGTCGACATTTTTTCACTATCTCGACATTTATTACGTATAGTCGATAGTTTTGCCTTTGTGTCGACAGTTTGTTACCCCAACAATTTTTTTTGACATTTACGTAACTTGTTTTTTTGTCTATTTCCACGGGAATATAGCTCATTTACCTTAAATCGATTACTTTTACATATTTATGAACATGTTTAAAAGAAGAAAATATTTTTTAATTCGCCATTTTTTGATTTCTCCAACACCGCGTAACAAATACGGAAAAGACTAGCACTTATGAGGTGCAAATAGGCGCGGAAAAATATATACTCAAATTTGTCTGCACAGTACGTATTACTCCATTTTACCTTACCTTACTTTCAGACCTAAGTGCATTCCAATTTGTAGTCACCGACGTTCGGGAAGGGGAAGGGAGCTGGCATAGCCTTACATTCGCAAAGGGAAAGGGAGCTGGCATTGTAAAGGTACACATTTCTGTACAATTTATTTTTCTGAATAATGGGTAACGGGTTTATTGTAAGGTCTTTCGCTAATTAGGAACGGGAAGATTGTATCGGCCTTGTTTCAGTTTTTCAAGGGTAAAATGAAATAATGTTCGAAAAATTTGATGTGTAATGAATGTTATGCCAAAGGGTAAACTGACTTCATTGAATGCATACAGCTGTCGAAGGTATGGCGAGTCAAAATGTATGGTCTGTGCATGTTCTTTATGGAGGAGAATGGACTGTTGATGCAGCGTCGAATGAGCATCGATACATCAATTATAAGAGAGTTGAAACTTTATTGTTGGATGAAGCTGCAAGTTTCTCGGAAATGGTTAATAACATCATTTGCGTCCTTGGCATTGATCCGACAATTAAAGATACACTTCTAATGCAATACCTACCGAAGTACTTGTCCAATATTTCTGTATTGCCTATAAAAAATGACTACCACGTGAGGTGTTTTATGAATGAGATTATAAGGCATGACAGGACACCGATATGTGTTACCATTCGCGAGGTGTCACCAGCTGAGGATGAATACGGTGGCAGTAACTCACCCATTAAACGATTGAGCTCTGATAGTCCAATTTGGACTAATGATGTAATCCATTCACGACACTTCGATGAGAACAATCTTAGCAGACCGAATGCAGATAAATTCGGCAGCAAAGAGGATGATGTGCCGCCTGTACAAGAAACAATCATTGTTGACGATGAAGGAATAAATGCCTCGGCAAGAAGCAAGGAGCCTGTTCATGGTCTAAGGCCTCAAGATATTCATTGCGTTGAGGCGACAAAATCTTCTCGTGCGGGAGGGTCGGCTTCTGATAAATTAGACGAAGTCGTGGATGTTTCCGTGGGCGATGTTTTCGAGACTAGGCATCACCTGTTCTTGAGAATGTCAATGCTTGCCGTCAAACATTTTTTCGAATGGAAGGTGCTCAGGGCAAATAGCAAGTTTTGGTACATAAGGTGTACGGATGTTAATTGCAAATGGAGAATGAATGCATCGGCGATTGGGATTTCAGATGCATGGAAGATTACAAAATATGACAACATCCATACATGCCAATCATCGTTAGTGCATAGTGATAATCGGCAGGCATGCAGCAAAGTTATTGGTTCATGGATCAAGTGCAAGTACCAAGACGTATGCAGGCCGTACAGGCCAAATGAAATAATTTCAGATATTCGGGCGGAGCTTGGGGTTAACATATCCTATCTCAAGGCTTGGAGATCGAGAGAATCCGCACTGCACGAAGTCAGGGGCGATTATGAGCTGAGTATACAATACTGCCAGCATATTTACACGTGCTGCAAGAAGTAAACCCGGGCACTGTTATTGAGCTGAGTCGGGACGAGGATGGTAGATTCAAGTATTTATTCTTTGCATTTGGTGCATCCATCCGTGGCTTTTGCAGCCACATGCTCCCAGTTATTGCTGTTGACGCTTGCTTCCTTAAAGGAAGATATCCTGGGTCGTTAATTGTTGCGATGTGCATGGATGGTAACAACCAAGTCTATCCCGTCGCCTGGGGAATTGTTGATTCTGAAAATGACGCATCGTGGGAGTGGTTTTTGCAAAGGCTAAAGGTTGCTATTGGTAATGAAACCGACGGATTGGTGTTTGTTTCTGATAGACATAAGAGCATTGCTAAAGGCATATCGAATGTGTTCCCGGATTCTTATCACGGAGCATGTATTTATCATCTAAGCAACAACCTGCGAGCAAAGTTCAAAAACAATGCTGTGATCCCATTATACTTTAAGGCAGCAAAGGCTTACACTATGGCTGAATTCAATGAGCACTTCGCGCGGATTTCAATGCAGAACTCAAGGGTAAGTGAGTATTTACGAGAAATCGGGATTGAACGGTGGACGAGGGCACATTCAGGTGGGAGACGTTATACAATAATGACGACTAACATTGCAGAATGTCTAAATGCATTATTGCGTGATGCCCGGGAGTTACCTATTCACATTTTGGTCGATTACATCCGCAACACACTCCAAAGATAGTTTCACGAACGGCGCACCGCGGCTAGTGAAATGAAAACATTGACGACCCCATACATTGAACAGCTAATAGCATCAAGAATGAGAGAAGCACAGTCCTATGTGGTTGAACCGGTTGATATACACAGATAGTTTGTACGGGACATTGCAAACCGGGCAGCTACGGTTGATTTGCTTAAAAAAACTTGCACGTGTCGAGTGTTTGATATGGATCAAATCCCTTGTGTTCACGCACTAGCTGCATCTCGGCGCAGACAAATTGACCATTACACCTTATGTTCGCGACTGTACCACACTGAAGCACTTGTAGGTGCTTATGCCGATTCTATTATGCCGGTGGGAGACGCTAAGGATTGGAGTGTGACCGCTGATGTTTTAGCAATTCAATTATCACCCCCGGAACCTAGGGCTAAGAGTGGAAGGAGGAAGAAAAAAAGAATTTCTTCTACGGGAGAAGAGAAAGTAAAAAAAAAATGTGGTCGTTGCGGAGGGAGCGGACATAACCGGCAAACTTGCTCAAATGCATTCGTTTCAAGGGACAACGTGTAGAGCAAGTTAACTTTATTTAGTATTGGATTTTACTTAGGCAAGAGGACATTTTGTATATGCAAATTTCTTGTTCTTCTTTATTGAATATTATTAAATTTAAGTTTGTTTACATTTTTTGTATTATTGGTTTACATTTTGTATTTAAATTTTGTATATTAAATTTTTTGTTCTTTAGTATATTACTAAAGTTTATTTTGTATATTTCATGTTTCTGAAGACTGGAGGCAGATATTGGACAAAGAAAAGTAAACCAAGATGTGGAAAAAATTTCATACCCATGCCATAGCATGTAATTTTGGGTGCCATGGCATTACATACTTCATGGCGAAAGGAGGCTTGGACAGAAGTTTTTAACCGCCGCGGCGCTTATTTCAGCGCAGCGGCGGTTCGCTTATAAAATTCTTTCCAATGCTATGGCATGTAATTTTCAATGCCATGGCATACCCATTTCATGATGGAAGGACGTTGGCCAGAAAGTTTTAACCACCGCGGCGCTTAATTCAGCGCTGCGGCGGTTCGTTTGTTATACACATTTATAAAAAAATAAATAAATAAATAAAATAATAATAATAATAATAATAATACTAGTAATAAGGTATTGTCATTGTTCTTTGCCCGGTTTCTAATTCAAAAACTTTCAAAACTTTTCTTTCTTCTCCTGGTTTTTGTTCTAATCTTCATGGACCAGAACAACTATAAATGGAGGAGAATAACACAGAACACAACAACCCGTAGACAACAATAGAATAGAGATAGTTAGACATAGTTTTATTTTCATGCAAGGCATGTTTAGTGGCTGAAATTCTTTTCTTTAGGACTGGGATGTAGCCATCATTACTTATTTTCATTTATATAATTGTGGTATTATCCAATATCTGATTTATTCGGTATTAATTCTTGTAAATGCTTGATCACCATTTGCATGTTTAAGGTATTGGTGAAGAGGCGACAGCTGACATCAATATTAGTTCGTGAATTCTTCAGACTTTAATTGTGAATCACGATAGTAGTTGAATATTACCATCATATTAGATTATGTAATATAACTAATAAAAAAACACCGAGTCAAATACTAAAATGCATAACTAATATACGGCAATAAGATTATACATCTAATAGTTGAATATTACCATCATATTAGATTATGTAAAATCAATGTACAACATTCATTGTAGATATTAATATTCATATTAATATTCGTAAAGAAAATGCAATCAATATTCATTAATGCAAATTATTCTTTACAATTTGCAATCATAATTTTTTTCAATTTTACATTTATATACATGTAACTAAAAAAGTAACATTAAATTATGTTTAGATCACACTGTCGACATTTTAGAGCCTAGGGACGACATATATGTCGACGTTTTAGATCATACTGTCGACATTTTAGAGCCTATTGACGACATATATGTCGACGTTTTAGATCATACTGTCGACGTTTTAGAGTCTAGGGACGACATATATGTCGACGTTTTAGATACTACTGTCGACATTTTAGAGCCCAGGGACGACATATATGTCGACGTTTTAGATCACACTGTCGACATTTTAGAGCCCAGGGACGACATATATTCATTAATATCGACATTTTATACCAATCTGTCCACATATATTTCGACATATATGCATCATTATCGACATATTTTGAATATTCTTTTACGTATGGACTACTTACTCTCTCGTTCACGTTCAAACCCAATTCGGCCAAAAATTTAACACACACTTGACACCGTACCCGCAAAACAAACACACAACCCACACCCACACACCCTCTCGTGATAGCAGATTCGAATCTAAAAGCAGATGAAAATTTTCACCAAACCCGCTACTCAATCGGCATTTTTTTCCTTCTTCAGCATGCCGTCGTTGAGCCATAGTTGATTTCGGTCTAACGTCTTTATCTTTCTCCACATAGAAGGGCTTTTTGGTCATTTCAGTTGGTCAAACACCTTGACCTGCTATATTTGTGAACAAAAATTACCCGCTGCTATATTTGATAACGGAGAAGTCAAAGCTGCTATTTTAGATATTCTCCCACTCAAAGCTTAACTTAGAAAGTACACAAAACCCAAACCTCACAATCTTCCTCTGTTTGGTGAGAAGTAGTTTTGGCTGGTGGAATTATTCCCAAGTATTGTACTGCTACAAATGCACTAGACCATGGTCAGTCCCAAATATTGAAATATTTTATGTGCGTATTTGCTTGGCTTCCATATTACTCATCAGTTTTGTATATGTTGGATTGAAACATGTTGTTCTGGTTTTGTTAGTCTTCTGTTGTTGTGTGTACGCCAATCCCACCTACAATTTTAACTTAGCTTCCAAGTTCTTAAATCAATTGTGGGATGTCTCAATTTTATCCAACGATGTTGCAGTTCCCATTGAACTTCAAATTTTCCATGTCTTCTGTTGAAATGCATAGTCTGTTTGAAATACACATAAAGAGAGAGAAAGATAGAGAGTTGGGTTCATGTCAAAGATAGTATTAAGTGGGACTATTGTATTTATAGTTTCTATAATGTATAGTTCTTGATTATGGGGGTATAGTTTCGCTGAATTTAAGCTTTGGAGGACTTAAAAAAGAAATTTTTTTCTGGGATGATGTTTTAGTTCATGATCTGATAGAGTGTATAATTGCATATTTATTGGATCAATTCTCTTGTGTTTTAATTGATTAAAAGGCTTGTTTATAAGGATATTAATTCTTTTTGTGATTAATGGTTAGATGAAGCATTTTTTCATAAGAATGTAGCCTCACAAGACAAGTGGCACAAGAAAGACACAATTGAGGCCACCAAATTCCACAACAAAATGTTGGCCATTAAAGAAAAGCAAAGCCTTGAATTAAGGAAAAGAAAAGCCTTGAATTAAGGAAAAGAAAAGCCTTGAATTAAGGAAAAGCAAAGCCTTGAATTAAGGAAAAGAAAAGCCTTGAATTAAGGAAAAGCAAAGCCTTGAATTAAGGAAAAGCACAACCAAATGTCTTGAATCCTTGCCTATAAATAGCCAAGGCTTGGAGACAATCAAGGCATCCCATTTTTAGGCTTTCCTAGTTCAATAGAGAGAAAAACAAGGTTTGGAATTCTCAAGCCACAATTCATCCTTTCATGGAGTGAGCTACAGCCGAAGAAGACGAGAGCCGCACGGGATCAACAAAAAGGGCAGTCATTTGATTTTCTTTGTATTTTCTTTTAATTATGTTTAGCTAAATTTTTATTTTCCAATCAAGTTTAATTGAGGTTTGATTCCAACAATTGTGAGGTTCCGGTAATTTTATTGTTTCTTTTATTCTTGAGTATTTATATATTTTCTATGCTTCATTATATTATTGAATTGAATTGTTAGACAAGAGGCCTATTGTTTGATAGTTGAATTCAATCTATAGTCATTTAGAATAATTAATCTTTGGTTGATTGTTCTAATTCAAGTGACAAATAACAACATCGAAAGGTAATCAACGCCTTAGATTGTATGTTATGAAAATATATAATCTAGTTTAAATAAACACGGCGTTTCCGGGTTTACTGGTTAGTAATTGGGTCTTTTTGAATTATAATGCAATTAATAGACATAACTCATAGGACGGATCCGAAGGTTGTGTTTGTTAATTAGAGAAATAACTCATAGGACAGATCCGAAGGTTATCGAAAAAGTAAGAAAAGATTGGTTGTTAGAGGACGGATCTTCAACAACTATAACTAATTTATTCAAGATAAAAGAACCTATCTTTTGAATCAATGATCAATTTGAGGAATCAATACCGAAATTAATTCTTGATTGGAAGCTTCTTATTATTAATTTTTCCTCATATTTTTTATTTGGTTATTTAATTTGTTTAGTTGTCTTAATTGATTCTTGCTTAGTTTCATAATACAAAACCCCCCTCTTTATTTTATTCAAGGAATAAATCTAACCAATCTCTGTGGATTCGACCCTCTCACTGCTATCTACAAATCTTAGCTAGAGAAGCATTATTTTTGGTGGTTTCGACACTCATCAAATTTTGGCGCCGTTGCCGGGGATTGGTTTTTTAGAATTTATTCCTTTTATTTATTTATTTACATTTTTATTTCTATTTTTATTTTTATTTTTGCCTTTATAATTGTTTGGTTCTTTTATGCCACGTTCTTCTCGCACAGGTCAACTCACATACGATCCAGAGGTAGAAAAGCGTAGGCGTGTAGCAGAAAAAGAAACCAAACAACGATCTCAGGGAGTATCATCTTCTTCATCTTTTGAATATAATTTGTCTGAATTATTTAATAGTGAAGAAGAAAACATGGCTAAAAATAATGAACGAACTTTAAAGGAATTAGCTATGCCTGATTTAAACCAACAACCGTTGTGCATTGATTATCCTACTTTAGAAGTGCCTTTTGAATTAAAATCAGGATTGATTCACTTACTCCCCACTTTTCATGGCCTTGCAGGTGAAGATCCTCATAAGCACTTAAAGGGATTCCATATGGTGTGTTCCACGATGAAACCGCAAGGAGTGACTGAGGAACAAATTAAGTTGCGAGCTTTTCCTTTTTCTTTAGATGGAGTTGCTAAAGATTGGCTATACTACTTGCCCTCTAGTTCAATAAACACATGGACTGAGATGAAGAGGCAATTTTTGGAAAAATTCTTTCCTGCCTCACGAGCTGCCACAATTAGAAAGGATATATGTGGTATACGGCAGCAACATGGAGAAACTATGCATGAATATTGGGAAAGGTTTAAACAATTATGTGCTAGTTGTCCTCAACATCAAATTCCTGATCAACTTCTTATCCAATATTTTTATGAGGGACTAACAGTGATGGATAGGAATATGATTGATGCTGCTAGTGGAGGTGCATTAGTGCACAAAACTCCAACGGAGGCAAGGACTTTAATCTCCAACATGGCTGCCAATACACAACAATTTGGCATCAGACGTGAGGATACATCTAGGAAGGTAAGTGAGGTAAGTATTTCCTCTATTGATCAACGTTTAGACAATTTGACTACTTTAGTGGAAAAGTTGGTTGTAGGCAATATTCAACAGGTAAAGGCTTGTGGTATTTGCTCCAATTCAAATCATCCCACTGAGATGTGCCCGACGTTACAAGATGGTCAATTTGAACATGCTAATGCCGTTGGTGGATTCCCAGGGCTACCACAAAGGAATTATGACCCTTACTCAAACACCTACAATCCGGGATGGAGGGATCATCCCAACTTCAGTTATGGGCCACGACCTAGTGGATTTCAAGCTTGGCAGCAAAACCCACCATATCTACCACCTTCCAAACCAGGTAAGTCCCTTGAAGAGTTAGTTGAATCACTTGCTAATAGTTCCCAACGTTTCCAACAGGAAACTCGAACCAGCATTCAAAACTTGGAAAATCAAGTGAGCCAATTAGCATCTTCCATGAGCAAATTGGAATCACAAGGTAAGTTACCTTCTCAAACGGTTGTTAACCCAAGGCAAAATGTTAGTGCAATGACTTTGAGAAGCGGAAAGGTGTTGGAAGAGGCCAAAACACGTGTTCATGAAAAAGAAGTGACAACCCCACAGCAACCTAAGGTAATCGAGACAACCCCTCCTTTCCCTACAAGATTTGCCAATTCGAAAAAAGATGAGGAAGAAAAGGAGATTCTTGAGACTTTTCGCAAGATAGAGGTAAATATTCCTTTAATTGATGCAATTAAACAAATACCTCGCTATGCTAAATTTCTCAAAGAATTATGCACCAACAAAAGAAAATTGAAAGGCAATGAAATTTTAAGTGTGGGGGAGAATGTCTCGGCTGTGCTACAAAAGAAGTTGCCTTCAAAATGCAAGGATCCAGGTATGTTTATCATCCCTTGTAAAATAGGCAATATGAAAGTTGAAAAAGCCATGTGATATTTGGGTGCTTCCATAAATGTCATGCCGTTATCTATTTGTAATTCTTTGAATTTGGGACCTTTGAAAGAAACGGGCGTGATAATTCAACTTGCTGATAGATCTAATGTTTATCCTGAGGGAGTATTAGAAGATGTTTTGGTGCAAGTAAATGGATTAGTGTTTCCTGCAGATTTTTATGTACTTGATATGGAGGAAGATCACTCTCCTGACTCAAAGTTAATTTTATTTGGGAGACCTTTTTTGAAAACATCTAGAACAAAAATTGATGTGCATGAAGGAACATTAACTATGGAATTAGATGGAGAGATTATTAAGTTTAACATTTATCTTGCCATGAAATATCCTAATGATGTATGTCTTTGTTTATGCTTTTGATGCTATTGATACTCTAGCTCAGAAAACATTTGATTTTTGTGATAAGGATAAAGTAAAAATTGCACTTGATAATAATTTGACTTCTGAAGAAGTGCAGATTTTTGAACAAGAATTTGTGATAGATAATGATCTTCAAGATATGGTTTATGACTATAATAAACCCGTTGCACATAATTCTATTAACATTACTAATTTTAGTGTGCATGATGTTTTTGAAGAAAAAACAAGTATAAGTCAAGTTGAATTGAATGCACAATTAAAAGTGAATGAGAAGGCAATGGTAGCTTGTAAGAAAATGCAAGTGTGGTCCAAACAATTAGTGAAAATTTAATAACTTAAAGAGAAGTGGAGACGTCTAGCCAAAGACGTTAAATGAAGGCGCTTTTGGGAGGTAACCCAAAATTTTAAAAAAAAAAAAAAAGAAAAAAAAAAGAGAGATTTGAAATTCTATTTTGGTTTTTCCTTTTCATTTTACAGTTTCTTCTACCAACCAATGCTCAGCCATGGCCATAACATCGTCTGATCCTTCATGCTTTCTTCACCCATATAGGATGTCCCTCACCTTCACCACAGCTCCATTGTTCATCATGTTCAGGGAAGTGTCTTGTTCCCTTGTGTTTGTTTTATTTTCTTTCTTGTCCGCGTGTGCATATTTTCCATACATTGAGGACAACATATGATTTAGGTGTGGGGGGGTGTCTTGTGCTTCATTGATTATTTCTAAATTTTTCAAGTAGGTTTGACATTCTGATATCTTCTTTGAAATTTCTCACTCTTTTAATGCTCATTTAGAATAATTTTGAGTTATATGCATTAGTGATTTGGATTGGAATGTATGAATGAGATGAGTATGATTAGCTTTGTTTGGAAATTTTTAAAGCATCTTGTTAATTTTAATGATTGAATTGAATGAGAATGTGCAATATTTGATACATTGAAACCATTGTGAGTATTTGAGCCTAAGAGCATTTTCTTTTTCATGCTCACATATTTCTTTGTTGAGATTGACAAATATGGTATAATCATTCTAGAACTTGCTTTGTTATACATGTTGAGATCACATTGTGGATTCATGTTGAAAAATGATAAGGGCATTTAGGATTACCAATTTTAAACTTTCTAAAAAAAAAAAAAAGTTTAACCTTATATTACATATACCCCTAGTCACCCAATTTTGAGCCTTAGCCTTTCTTTGTTATAACACCACATTGTTTAGCCTTAAATCCTTGTCTTTGTTTACCATCGTTGAATCATTGATCAAGAGTATGTGGGAATGAATTGCATGATAAATTTTTTGTTGATTCCGAAGGAAAGAACCACTGAAAAAAAAAAAAAAAAGAAGTGAAAAGTATTCCCTACAAGTATTGGACAAAGTAAATTCATTGTGTACAAATTGGTCCAATTGTATGGTGAAGTTGTAAAAAAAAAAAAGAAAAAAAAGAATGCATGTTATGTGGAATAAAGAAAGTGGTTCTACTATGCTATTTGTTACTTTTGAGTCATGCAAGGAAATTCCTATATATCTTGATATCTGTAGCCTATATTTTTCTTTCTTTTTACCTACCTTTACCTAAGCCCCATTACAACCATTTTCAAGACCCTTTGATTTCTGCATGGATTTATATTATTAGTGGTGGAGATGTGATATATAAGCAAGCTTATGGTAATGACATGCTATATTTGATTTGAGTGTTGAATGAACCCTAAACACTTTGAGTGATTAGAGTGCAACCTGTGAGAGGTTATCAAATTTTGATGCATTTGATTTCGAAGAAATTATTAGGGTTGATGAGATGCATATGTTTTGTTTTGAAAAATCAGGCTATGAATACTTATTCTTTGATTTGTTATTCCAATTTAGATCTTTAATGTGTAATGACTTTGAGTTATTTGTGGATGGGTTGAAAAAAGGTATGGAATTGAGAGGATGATATTGATCAAATACAAGCTTGAGGACAAGCTTTGATTTAAGTGTGGGGGAATTTGATAGAGTGTATAATTGCATATTTATTGGATCAATTCTCTTGTGTTTTAATTGATTAAAAGGCTTGTTTATAAGGATATTAATTCTTTTTGTGATTAATGGTTAGATGAAGCATTTTTCCATAAGAATGTAGCCTCACAAGACAAGTGGCACAAGAAAGACACAATTGAGGCCACCAAATTCCACAACAAAATGTTGGCCATTAAAGAAAAGCAAAGCCTTGAATTAAGGAAAAGAAAAGCCTTGAATTAAGGAAAAGAAAAGCCTTGAATTAAGGAAAAGCAAAGCCTTGAATTAAGGAAAAGAAAAGCCTTGAATTAAGGAAAAGCACAACCAAATGTCTTGAATCCTTGCCTATAAATAGCCAAGGCTTGGAGACAATCAAGGCATCCCATTTTTAGGCTTTCCTAGTTCAATAGAGAGAAAAACAAGGTTTGGAATTCTCAAGCCACAATTCATCCTTTTATGTAGTGTGCTACTAGAAGAAGGCGAGAGCCGCGGGATCAACAAAAGAGCGATCATTTGATTTTCTTTGTATTTTCTTTTAATTATGTTTAGCTAAATTTTTATTTTCCAATCAAGTTTAATTGAGGTTTGATTCCAACAATTGTGAGGTTCCGGTAATTTTATTGTTTCTTTTATTCTTGAGTATTTATATATTTTCTATGCTTCATTATATTATTGAATTGAATTGTTAGACAAGAGGCCTATTGTTTGATAGTTGAATTCAATCTATAGTCATTTAGAATAATTAATCTTTGGTTGATTGTTCTAATTCAAGTGACAAATAACAACATCGAAAGGTAATCAACGCCTTAGATTGTATGTTATGAAAATATATAATCTAGTTTAAATAAACACGGCGTTTCCGGGTTTACTGGTTAGTAATTGGGTCTTTTTGAATTATAATGCAATTAATAGACATAACTCATAGGACGGATCCGAAGGTTGTGTTTGTTAATTAGAGAAATAACTCATAGGACAGATCCGAAAGTTATCGAAAAAGTAAGAAAAGATTGGTTGTTAGAGGACGGATCTTCAACAACTATAACTAATTTATTCAAGATAAAAGAACCTATCTTTTGAATCAATGATCAATTTGAGGAATCAATACCGAAATTAATTCTTGATTGGAAGCTTCTTATTATTAATTTTTCCTCATATTTTTTATTTGGTTATTTAATTTGTTTAGTTGTCTTAATTGATTCTTGCTTAGTTTCATAATACAAAACCCCCCTCTTTATTTTATTCAAGGAATAAATCTAACCAATCTCTGTGGATTCGACCCTCTCACTGCTATCTACAAATCTTAGCCAGAGAAGGATTATTTTTGGTGGTTTCGACACTCATCTTGATCATTGTGGTAAATGGGAAAGCAAGGGTCTACCAGGAGTCCTAGGCCCAAGAATTCAATCTTGGATGTTTCCTATGGGGTGAGGGAATGTCAATCTAGATGTTCAGAAATGCAGCAATCTGGAGACCCTTATATAGGGAGAAGGGGATCGTGGGTTGATAACAAGTGGGATAAAGTTATTTTGATCGTGGGTTGATAACGAGTGGGATAAAGTTATTTTGGCTCAGGCATTTAGAAATGATTCTGGGAAATTTACTACTAAAGGAATTTATGGTGGCAAAAGGCACGTGTGGTGGCTACCTAGGCATATTAGATTGATTCTTTTAACATTTTTGTTCGTGGGATTTCTTTTCTTATTGGATTCCCTTTTCTTTTCCCTTTTGGATGCAATAATTTTCAAAAACTATTCCACTCCACATAGATCACTGGTGCAAGAGGTATGGCTTGTGAGTTGTCCTAGTAAATCTTCCAAACGTTATGTATAAATTCAAATTAATTGTGTTTGATTTTTTCTCTACATGCATAGGAGACTGAGAAAGGGTAGGTTTCATAATTTGTGGAAAAAACTAACCAGAAAAAGTAACACAAATTGAAAAGAAAAGAACGAAAACGATAGGAATGTCAAAATGCGGATGAGGTTATGGTCATATGACTCCTCATTCACAGTAAAAAATTTTGAAACTAATTGTTGGAATGCAGTCTTAACATCAAAGTATGTGTTGTTCAGTTCAATTTGTGATGCCAAGAACAGAGTCTGTTAATCTTATGATAATAATTACTAGTATTGACAAAACTCCTACATGTTTCTGCATTCTGATTCTGTTGATATCTAATACTTACCAGTTGTTGATCAATCAAACGAACTTTCTGAACTTGTGGTAACCAGAAAAATTATAGTCAAAGCAGTCAATACATTTATTTCTCAAGTTCTGTTGTGGAAGGACACAATAAGCTTAGACCACACTTTGTGCTTGCATTTGTAGGAAAGAATCATTGCATACTGGTATGAGGAAAGGAAACCAATAAAGATGTTGGGAGAAATACCAAACAACGGGAGTCTAGTTCTCCCTCTTTGTGTGAACTATTAGGAAACTAACAAGTAAAATATAAAGTAACCACAATGCAAATATAAAATCAGCACCAACAACAACCCACAAGCACAATAACACAAGGAATTTTTACATGGAAAACCTCCTCAGTGTGAGGAGTAAAAACCACAAGACCGAAGTCCACATAAATCTCCACTATAATCAAATAATGGGTTACACCGTTCTCTCTAGATACAACTGGAGGCATGCAAATATCAAGCAAACATCAACCATCAAGAATTACAAATTCTTGGCATTCAAAAACAGCTCATAAAGTTAAATAGAGAAAGGTTGAGAAAAATATTAAACAGGCAGCCAAGGGTTTGATGCTGTATCTCCAAATCAGAAGCTCCAAATGCTAATCCCACCATTCAAAACCAAGATCAGCCTCTCATAAATCCGTTGACAAAATTTGAGCCAAATCGGACCACGGATCACCCCCCGATCGACATTTTGATCAAAACTGTGCAAATAAGAAAAATCCTGCTTTTCTTTTCTTTTCCCCAGCCGCACTCCTCTCTCTTTCTTTTCGCTGTTTTTTTTTTGTCGGTCATACAAACTTTTGACCTAGCTTCTCTTTATGTTATTGGATTGGGCTCCACTTGAGAGTGGCCCAAACCCAACAGATGTATGATCGTCTTCTGCATCTGGCTTCCAGCTCTGTAGCTGAGTTTTGGTTCATTATCTTTGCTTAGATGTTCTAACATTAACTTTGTTTCCAATGATGGTGGTGCATGGAGCAGGATTACACACTACAATTCCCATATTGGCTGAATTGATGGATGCTTTGAACTTGAGGTGTTAGATTCAGCTGGTTAATAATTTTAGGGATTCAAAAAATCTTGTACATCTTATAATCATCTCATGACTTTCTTTGTTATGTGCCTAGTTTGGAAATCAATTAGTCTTGCATTTCTCATTTTGCAATTGTGCAATACACTGTTGAGAATCCAGAGTAAATTAAGTTACATCAATTCAGCTCTGCCTATTTTTCACTTTCATATGCTTGTATATGAAGTTAGGTCTTTGAAGCCTCCATACCATATACATCTCCTCTTAACTGATTTACACAATAGATGTGCGTTTCTTTTGCATTTTTTTATTTTTTCATATGCCATGATCATTTCTTTTTGTTTGAATACTCTATTTCTGGTTACTCTTATGATTTATCTGTATTTTTTTTTATTTGCTTTAAACTTCACATTTCAGAGAGAGTTTAAGGAAGGTGCATCAAAATTTTGGGAAGAATTGTATAAAGAAAACGTGAACTTTTATCAAGTAGAGATATGGTCTTTTCGTGAAAAAGATGTGAGATTTATGTGTTATGTATGTATCAGTTATCTCTTATCAATGACAACTGTGAATCATGTACTTCTTTCATTCTAAAAAAAATCACTTTTAATTTAATATAATTTTTTTAAATTACAAGATACAACATATTTAATACACTATTAAATATATAGTTTTTATATTTTTATCTTTATTTTGTAATTTAAGTTATACATTGTTATTATTAGTACAAGTAATACCTCAAAGGGCTCTGCAAGGGTTGACTCTCCTTTGAGGAAGCATCCTGAATGAATGTTCCCAGAAGCTGCTTATCCAGCATGCTCCTTGCAAAATCATATTTTCTTATACGCCTAATCAATAACGAACCCGCCTGCTGAATTTTTGGCACATACTTTAAAGCGTGGAAGTTACATTTACACCTTAGTCTCTGCAAGATTCGAAATATAACAAATATGTGTTATACATGCCCAACAGTATTGGTTCCAAATTTGTGTATTTCCAGTGTCTACAGAACAGGATCAGTAGGTTAAATTCAAGCGTAACATCTAGAATTTAATGGGTTGTAGCAGATGAAACTTATAAGAAAAGGACCATCTACTGAACAATAATTTCTTTCCGGGATCAAGGGAACAGAAGGAAGCCACATAGAGGTACAAGTGGACAAGGCCAGCAATGAGTTTTGCACCAGAGGCACAAAGGAGCAAATGAGCTTGGCAATGTGCCAAAATTAGGTGGAGGGGCGCTGTGGGTAAAATGATCAACTCAACTATTTGGGCTTTCATTATCTAGACAAAGAAGTAAAAAGACTAAAAAAGAAGGCAATCAAGAAAATTTCCTTGGTGAATAATAATATTTAAAGTACAAAATGCTAGAGGTGTGATGAACAGGCTTCAAGCGTCCTAAAATGCATAAGAGCCTGTAACTTATGTTAATTTTAGTATCTAATTAAAATACCCATTTTGTTGAAGAAGTAGCCAAACTGGAAGATGTGATTGGAGAAGTGGGCTGCACTAGTTCTCTCATTGTAGAGGAACATGAATGAATGTGATGGCAACTATGGTGTTAATTATAGCCTTACTAGGGGAAAAAGATGAACCTTTTCTCTTAGAAAGATTATTAAGGAATTCCAAGTGTGCCACATACATCATATTTTCTAATTGACACAGATTTTGCAGTCGGTTATGAAAGAAATATGTGCTGCAACACTTCATACTGGATTAGAACATGTAAATAATGAAATCTGGAAAGCTGCAAACCTGGAGTTCAACTGGCAAAGGATCAATATCTGTTTAAGTTCCAAAATTTGGAGTTTGATACCATTATCCAAAACAAAACAACCAAAGATTCCATAAAACAACACGTAACTACCATAAAAACCAATAACGAAGTTACACCCAATTTAAACTTAAAAAAATTAATTTGGCAAATTATACTCAAATCTTATTTATTAAACACTGTCTATTATCATCTAAAACAAATATGAGAATAATGATATTCACCCATAAACCTAAATAAGAAGGAATGAACATCCCACCAAACCAACAAAATGTTGTATTCCCACCAACGTCGATTTTTAAGGAGGAATGGACCACAGAAAGCGAGTTTTGTAAGCTCAAATACATTCATTCCCATTTTACACAATTAATCGGGGTGAGGAAATAAAACAACATTTGGAAATAAAATAAAATAAAAAAGTCATTGTTTTGCTAGTGGACTTGAATACGCTTTTAATTAATATTTGAAAATAAAATACAAACAGTATTAAAATTCATTCATACATTCATTGACTAATAAGATTAGTTGATTTCTTGACTAACTTGTACTTCCACAAATAACGATTGAAAGAGCTTTTCCTTTCACTTTATTTTTCGCCCCACCTAAGAGTTGGACGGATGAGAATGGGGACCTTTCGTTAATTGGAAACATTCAGAGAGGCTTTTAAAAACTTTCCCATGGCTAATGAAAATTTCCAACTCCATTTCCGATCTTTCTTGTTGGGTTACAAAAAGCAATAATAAGAAGGAAAAATCAAAGAAAGAAAATACTATTTGTGTTGGAAGGCAAGGCTTGAGAAGTCAATGGTACAACACTTCTGTCATTGATGCAATGTCTTGTTCTTCTTTGTGAACAAGAGACGAGAGGACGCCAACAGCATATCAATTCATTCTGGTCATTTCTAAAAAGTAGACAAGTATCAAATTTATCATTTTTTCCATTATAACTTGGATTTGGATCTAAGTATTTTTTTTTTTTTGTGTTTTATCTTATTTTTACGATTGATTTATATTGGTTTTCACAATTTGTTTGAGGGCAACATTATTATGAAAAAGTAACGAAATAAAATATGAAACTAGCCTTAGAACATATAAAGATATAAAGATATTTAGTTAAGTTACAACAAATCCCCGTGGGACTGCCCTTTGCTTGACAAGTGCTATGGCCACTCATAGATACTCCGAAAATAGCTCAGCTGTATTTTCTTACTTTCCCATGGAATAAATTAGATATATGTTGCCAAATCATTCTCTGATACACTCAATGATCGTTTCCAGAGTTTTTCTATATTTTTTTAAAAAAAATTTTTTGTGGATATTCTGAAACGGCAAAAAAATAGAAGTTTCCAAGAAAGCTAACTTGAAATTCTGGCATGGAGAGATCCTCCTACAGAAGCACCCGAATTATTTAAAGACACGTTTTTCTTGTCGACGGTTGCCAAAATGATGAAACCGTAAACATTGGGACAAGGAGTGATATTGACGGCAGGACAAATTTCATGTGGGAGAAATTTCAAGAAAGAAAACTCATTAAGGGGCTGCCTAGTTCAAAAAGGGGAATGGGAAAGGTAATGGAAATGATAGTAGTAGGGAATGATAGTGGGGTTAATCATTATAATTCTGTTTTTTAGTTTGTGTTAGGGAATGGAAATAATTACTAATAATGGTGGTTGGTTTGTACTGGGAAATAGAAATGATTATAAATTAATTATAATAATTAGTATTGATTAATTAGTTATTATTAATTAATTAATTAATTAGTATTAGTTAATTAATTAGTTAGTAAAAATTAGTAATTAATTAATATTATCAATTAATTATTTATAAATTAATTATAATAATAACTATTATTAAAATAAGATTAAAAATATTATTAATTAATTAATATTATTAAGTAAATGATTAATTATAAGTAAATGAATAATTAATTAAATTAATCTTGATTAATTAATTTATTATTACTTAATAATAATAAGTTAATAATAAATTAATTTATAATAATTCTAATAATTAATATTAATTAATTAGTATTAATTAATAAAATTATTAGCATTTCCTAGTTTCATACCCCCCAATATTGGGGGGTATGAGGATTACCCCATATGGGGTAATCAAAAGTGGGCCCAAGTGGGCCACTTTATTCCATTCCCCCCAATCAAACAACATCAATGCCATCATACCCATTTCCATTCAGTTCCCTTCACCAACCAGGCAGCCCATAAATTCTCTAGACCTGTTATATATTATTATGAATATCATTCCCAGTATTCATGGACTTTTTTATACACGTTAGTCTTCACATGAATTTTTTTTTATTATGAATATCATTTATCTAATAATAATAAGAAGAAGAAGAAACAAATATTTTATTCCTTAATTTCTTTTAAAAAAAAATCTCTTGCTAAAATTAACTCAACGGATTAAAACTCAATATCGACCAAATACATGTAGACTCCTTTGCATAACGATAAACGACATCAAACAACATTAGAGACAAGATAAAGAATTGGGTAGCTGTCCATGGTTAACTAATTATATCCTAATAGTCAATTAAAATAAAATAAGTAGTATTGAGGAAAGATTTGTTCCTAATTTAACTTAAAAGGCAACGTTTTTTTTTTAATAATTTGAAAAGATTTCCTTCATGGCTTCATTTGAAAGTTTTTAGTAAGTTATTGATTTCCAAAAAGGAAGCAGCGGAGCAACCATGGACTTTCCAGACCAGACCACAAGAGAGAATTGAATTTATATTGAATCTCATCCAAAGTACATTCTGGATTTCCATCGACTAGGAATGGTAATTAAGTTGGTGAGAAATCAACCTTAATCATATTTAAATATGAAATCATATGGATTGCAAGTCTTGTTATAGTTGAATGCATTAAAGATTATGCATTATTCTTCTGTGTTCCTAGTTTTTGCGGGAATTAGTTCTGATAAGATTCACTCCTTTATTTTCTGCTGCTTCAATCATGGGTTTTCACAACCAAATCTTTCATTACTGTTTAAGCAAAATTTTCCAAGTCCATTTCTTGTTTTTTCTCTTTGCTTTACAATAGGGTAAATTACATATACATCCTGAAATTTTTGTTTATTACCAATTGAATTCTACTATTCGTCAAAACTACCAATACTCCCTTGCATTTTAAAAACATTTAACATTTACCCCTGAGATGGGATTCCATTATGAACAGTACCATAACATTACAAAATTTCAATATTTGGACAAAACAATCACTCAAACTCCAGCTATTAATTTGTATAAAAAAATACTTATAGCTGACATTTACCCTAAAAATAAAAGCAAAAATTATATATATTCATTTGTATGCAGAATATGCAAGAAAAAAATCGAAATAGAAGGTTGACTTGTATCAAAAAATTCGAATTAATTGAAGAGTTAAAAGCAAATTTATCAACGAAAAAAAAAACTATAAGATTATATTAAAGTTTTCCTTATATATTTTTTATTTTTTATTTTTTATTTTTTTCTTATCTTCTTTCTTTTTTTGGCTTGTGCATAGGTAGGCGATAAAGGAAAAATTAGCCAACTAGTTAAAATTGAAAGAATTTAATTTTATTGATTATGACATTTAATCTTGAAATTAGAGATAGACAGCGCAAATGGTTTGGTCCAAGGAAATGGTCAAGAATGAGAGGCCATCTTCCATTTTTTCATTAATGTTCTCCACTTATGGTGAAGAAGTAAGGCAGCATTAAAATTCATTTATGTATTGATGAACTATTCATATTAGTTGATTACTTGACTGACTTCTACTTCCACAAATAACTGATGAAAGAGATTTTTCATTCAATGTTCTCCTACTCAATTTATTTATCGGCCCACCTTTAAATCAATTCGATGGTTGAAAATTGGGGCGTTTTATTAATTTAGAAACATTCAGAGAGACTTTTAAAACTTTGCCCTGACTAATGAAAATTTCCAACTCCATTTCCTGTCTTTCTTGTCGGCTTACTTAGGCTTTGTTTGGACAAAGATTTTATTTATAAAAAGTTAGTTTTTCTTAAATAAAAATAAAACATTTAAATACATTTTTATTTCAAAATTTAAAATTCAAATTTTCCCGTTCAAATACTCTCACATAATTTTAAAAAAATTTCTCTCTCATTTTTTCCTTCAAAATACTTTTTCTATCTAAAAATAGCCACTACAAATTTTATACATTTCAATACAAATTTTCTCAAATAAATCACAATTCAAAGGAAGCCAAAATTTTCTATCCAATCAACAGTCAAGTGCCAACCATCCAAACAAGGAAAAATCAAACAAAGAAAATACTATTTGTGTTGGAAGCCAGGACTTGAGAAGTCAATGGTTCAACACTTCTATCATTGAACCAACAACATACCAAGGACTTGGAAATGGCAAAATATCTTCAAGATAAGATAATGACAATTACGTTTATCGCTCTGAGATGGAGAAAGATGGTTGCACCACGAAGAATATTTAAAAAAATAAATAAATTCGCAATCCTTGATGGAGTCCAAAAAACTTCATGATTTAAAATTTAAAAAATCAAGACTAGGATCACTCAGCAGAATAATTTTAATACATAGCCTACAAGTCGCTTAAAGTTTCAGGAAGACCAATGGATTGTGGTCATTTCCAACAAGTTAGATGAACGCCAAATTTATATTTTTAAATACAAAATTTTATATTTTTATTCTTATTTTTCAGTTGTGAATATATATAATTATTATTAATAATAATATTGTAAATTTTTTATTTAAAATAGACTCTTTTTTTGGGAAAAAAAATTTCAAAGTGAATTTTTTTTTAGAGCGAGGGAATAGTTGAACTGTGTTTTCTCGCTCTTCTATAAAATAAGTTTCGATATAATTTTCTAAATTATCCTCTTATAGTTTGGTTAGGAGTTTTTCTATCTTATAGATTTTTTCCTCTTTTGAATTGTACAATATTTTAGAATTTTGTATTAGTGTATAAAAGTTTTGTTGAGAAATTTTTACAGGAAAAAATGATATGAAAAAATTGAATGAAAGTAAAACTTTTTTGAAATAGTGTTAAAAAAATTTGATAAGAATTTAAATTTTAAATTTTAAAATAAAAAATTATTTAAATATTTTATTTTATAATTAAAAAAATTAATTTTTTTCGAATAAAAGCACAAACCAAACATGGCGAATTGTCAAGCTCAAAGACTGACTGAGTGGTCCTACAAAACATTGAAAGCATGCGAAGGAATCATTCAACAAAATAATTATAAAGTTGAAGCCAAAGACTTCTAAAATGGTGGAACCGTAAACGAACCCGTGCAGTTGAAGTAAAATTTGGCCAACGGCTAGAAGCTTTCAAAAAATACTATAGACTAGGGGCGACTTCAAGTATGATTACAGTGTGATATTGCACTGTAGTTACCATAATTACTGTAGATACAGTGCAAAATTTTTTTTTCTTTTTTTTAGGTATGTGTTTCGCTATGGGTTTGGATGCAGTCTTTTCAAGCATATGGTAGTAGTTCGGTGGCCAATCTATTCAACGCTTGCGGCAGTAGTTTGGTTACTATGCTATTCAACATTGATGGGATCATTACGGACTGTGTGGGAATAGAGTTAAGTTCCAGGTGTTCAGTTTCTTTCCTCGCATGCAATTGGTAGTGACCACTCCTAGTCGAGCCAACCTCCTTAATCGGTAACTGTTTTAGTTTTAATTTTTAGTTTTTTTAGTTTTAGTGTCAGTGTAAGTTGTCCCACGGGGTAGGGTGCATTTTTCCGATTTCGTCTGGTGTTTTATTTTTTTTTATCCTCCTTTGGAGGCGTTTCTTTTGTCTTAGGTAGTATTGTTGTTTTTCCCGATTTAGTCGAGCGTACTCCTCTTTAGCGGAAGTGTATGTCTTCATGGGGTTGGTTTTATCCGCCACCATGAAGCTCATTTAACCTTCTTAACTATGTATATTTTACCATTCGTCTTGGTAATATAACTATTATTTGAGAAAAAAAAAAAGAAGTAAACATTGGGACATTGAGAGATGTTGACCGCTGGACAAATTTCATCTGGGAGAAAAAGTACGGCTTATATAGATAGATAACTTTTTTTCTTTGCTATGCGTCAAAAAAATAAATTCATTAAATTCTCTGTTACACGTTAATTATTATGAGAATTTTTTATTATGAATATTATTATTAGAAGAATAAGAAACAAATAGTTTATTCCTTAATTTCTTTTTTAAAAAATCTCTCACTAAATTTAATTCAACAAATTAAAAGTTAATGTCCACCAAATACATGTAGACTCTTTTACACAACAACAACCAACATCAATCAACATTAGAAAACAAGATAAAGCATTGGGCGGATCATGACTGGAGGCTAGCTGTCCATGGTGAACTAATTAAAGATCAATAGTCAATTAAAAGAAAACATGTATTAATTATGATATTTATGTTTTAGTGCAGTTAATTACTTAGAAACTTGTAATTATATTTTTGTCTTCGTATTTTGAATAATTTATTTAGATGGCATGAGTTAGTACTACTCGTAAGGACAAAGGCTCCAACTCTTATCATGGAGGACCAGAATGAAAAGTTCTGTACAATTATTATTATTTTTTCACATATTCTGGTGAAAAACATTAAGCCATGATGATATTCTTTGGCCTTGATTGGGAAAGGTCCATGCGTGAAAAAATTCACATTTTACGGTTACAACTTATTATGAATTAATTTTATATTTTTATTTTATAGTTTTAAATGTGACTTATACTTAGTTATTATTATAAAAAATATTATCAAAATAGAACTTTTTGTTTTTATGAACATAGAGAAAAGCGTATTTTTAGCTAGGAAAAACCTGGCCAATAATTTAATCAGTAAAATTCAGTCTACCTAATACTAGGTCGAGCTCGACCTAATGCTCGACCAAATTTAGGTCGAGTGAAAATTTTTTTAAAAAAAAAAATTTAAAAAAATAAAAATTCACTTGACCTAAATTTGGTTAAGCATTAGGTCGAGCTCGACCTAAATTTGACTTATTCGACTTAAAACTGGATCAAATTTAATGCTCGACCTAAAAATTGACCTAGCAACATTGACCTAACCTTGTGCTCGACCTAAAACTTGACCTAGAGCTCGACCATTCGCTCCTTTAAATTGACAAACCCAGTTCAACTACTGCAAATTTCAACTAACATCAAATTTATGCGATTTCTTCTCTACGATTGCGGCCTTCTTACTTGGAGATGATAGTCCAATAAGGTGTACGAACAATGAGGTGTGCAAATAATAGGGTATGAGAACAAATTTTGTTGAATCGATCAAATGGGTTTTGAGAAAAAAGAAAAAGAGATGGAGTGAAGTGTTGTAGTCTTTTTCGTCGTAGAAGTGCTATGACAGAGAACAAAAAAAGGAGGGTGTTATTTTTGTAAAGTCAACGGTTAAAAGTGTTATATTTGTAAATTTCCCAATAAAACACAAACAGTATTAAAATTCATTTATGCATTCATGGACTATTAAGATTAGTTGCTTACTTGACTAACTTATAATATTTCCATAAATAAGTGATGAAAGAGCTTTTCCTTTCAATTTATTTATCGCCCCACCTTAAAGTTGGATGGATGAGAATCGGGACGTTTCGTTAATTGGAAACATTCAGAGAGGCTTTTAAAAAATTTCCCATGGCTAATGAAAATTTCCAGCTCCATTTCCTATCTTTCTTGTTGCGTTACAAAAAGCAATAATAAGAAGGAAAAATCAAAGAAAGAAAATACTATTTGTGTTGGAAGGCAAGGATTGGGAAGTTAATGTTACAACACTCTCTGTCACTGATGCAATGTCTTGTTCTTCTTTGTAAACAAGAGGACGAGAGGACGCCAACAACATATCAATTCATTCTGGTCATTTCTAAAAAGTAGACAAGTATCAAATTTATCATTTTTTTCATTATAACTTGGATTTGGATCTAAGTATTTTTGTGTGTTTTATCTTATTTTTACAATTGATTTATATTGGTTTTCACATTTTGTTTGAGGGCAACATTATTATGAAAAAATAAAGAAATAAAATATTAAACTAGCCTTAGAAGATATAAAGATATTTAGTTAAGTTACAAATTTAATATCAGAATACTAAAATATTTATCTCTTTTGATTATCACATAAGAAATTAAAACCTCAATAATATCAATATGCACAACAATCCAGACTAAAACAGTTCTAGATTAAACTCATTTAATTTGCGGGTGAAATTTATTAATTTCAAAAAATTAATAAGCCACCAGCCAGCAGTCAAATCCCCATGGGACTGCCCTTTGCTTGACAGGTGTTATGGCCACTCATAGATACTCTGAAAATAGCTCAGCTGTATTTTCTTACTTTCCCATGGAATTAATTAGATATTTGTTGCCGAATCATTCTCTGATACACTCAATGCTTGTTTCCAGAGTTTTTCTATAATTTTTTTTTAATTCTTCTTTTGTGGATATTCTGAAACGGTGAAAAAATAAAAGTTTCCTAGAGAGCGACCTTGAAATTCTGGCATGGAGATATCCTCCAGAAGAAGCAGCCGAATTTCAAAATGGATCCCACGTTTTTCTTTTCGACTAATGGAACCGTAAACATTGGGACATGGGGAGATATTGACGGTTGGACAAATTTCAATTGGGAGAAATTTCAAGAAAGAAAACTCATTAAATTCTCTAGACCCGACATATATTATTATGAATGTCATTCTCAGTATTCACAGACTTTTTGATACACGTTAGTCATTGCATGAATTATTTTTATTATGAATATCATTTATCTAATAATAATAAGAAGAAGAAGAAACAAATATTTTATTCCTTAATTTCTTTTTTTAAAAAATCAATTGCTAAAATTAACTCAACGGACTAAAATTCAATGTCGACCAAATACATGTAGACTCCTTTACACAACGATAAACAACATCAAGCAACATTAGAAACAAGATAAAGAATTGGGTAGCAGTCCATGGTTAACTAATTATATCCTAATAGTCAATTAAAATAAAATAAGTAGTATTGAGGAAAGATTTATTCCTAATTTAACGTAAAAGGAAACTTTTTTTTTAATGATTTGAAAATATTTCCTTCATGACCTCATTTGAAAGTTTTTAGTATGTTATTGATTTTCAAAAAGGATGCAGCGGAGCAGCCATGGACTATCCGGACAAGACCACAAGAGAGAATTGAATTTAGGAATGGTAAGAAAAACTAGTGTTTGGTATATGGGTTTAAATTGGATTTTACAGGAACAAAAATTATGGGGTTGGGTTTTGATGAAACCCAAGAGTGGGGGTGGGTTTTGTTAGGAAAGGTTTTGGACAATATACAAAATGTTGTTGTTTGGGGTCAAACGATGTCATTTTGAGACATTTAAAAAAAAAAATTGCAGTGACGCGCCTATCATATGTAGATTTGACGCACACCCAATAGGCGTGCGCCACGTGTACGGCCATTGCAAATCTAACACTGATTTGCAATGCCCATTTCACCTTTTTTTTTAATAAAAACAAATTTCACTAATGGGTAGAAAATATTTTTTTCTACAAATTGACATGCACTTTACCTATTTTTGGTATAATATATGATTTTCTTAAATGTTATATAATGTAATATAGTTTGGTATATATATAATGTAATATAAATATAATAAATATAAAATTTATTAATATTAATATTATAAATGTAATAAATATAAAATTTATTAATATTAATATTATAAATGTAATAAATATAAAAATTTTAATAAATAAATGTATTATAAATGTAATAAATATAAAATTTATTAATATTAATATATTTATTAATAAATATAAATGTAATAATATACTTATTATAATATCAAGTTTTAATATAAAATCTATTAATAAATCTATTAATATTAATATTAAATTTTAATTTTAATATAAAATATATTAATATTAAATTTAAAATCTATTAATATATCTATTAAATTTTTACACAAAATTTTGATTCCATTCCCTTTTGTAACCAAACAGTGTTTTTAAGATTCATTCCATTACCATAAACAATATCAAACAATATAATTACTATTATTCCATTTCATTCTATTCTAAACTTTTTCTTCTATCAAATCCATTTCATTTCTAAATCCACAATTTATACCAAACGCCCCCTTATATTGAATCTCATCCAAACTACATTCTGGATTCCCATCAACTTGGAATGGTAATTAAGTTGGTGAGAATTCAACCTTAATCATAGTTAAATGTGAAATCATATGGATTGCAACTCTTGTTATGGTTGAATGCATTAAAGATTGTGCATTATTCTTCTGTGTTCCTTGTTTTTGCAGGAATTAGTTATGATAAGATTCACTCCTTTATTTTCTGCTGCTTCAATCATGGGTTTTCACAACCAAATCTTTCATTACTGTTTAAGCAAATTTTTCTAAGTCCATTTCCTGTTTTTTCTCTTTTATTTACAATAGGGTAAATTACATATACACTTTGAGATTTTTATTTATTACCAATCAAACTCTACTATAAAACTACCAATACCTCCCTAAATGTTAAAATATTTAACATTTACCCTCTAAGATGGAATTCCATTATAAATAGTACCATAACAGTAAAAATTTCAACATTTAGATAAAACTACTCCTTATACTGCAGTTATTAATTTGTATAAAAAAAATTCATAATTGACATTTATTCTATAAATAAAAGCAAAAATTATACATATTCATTTGTATTAAAGATAGAGTATGCAGGAAGAAAATAGGAATAAAAAGTTGACTTGTATCAAAAAAATGTGAATTAATTGAAGTGTAAAAAGAAAATTTATCAGCGAAAAAAGAAGCCATAAGATTATATTAATTTTTGCCTTATCTATTTATTATTTATTTTTTTTTCTTATCTTCTTTTTTTTTTTTTTTTTTTGCTTGTACATAGGTAGGCGATAAGGAAAAAAATTAGCCAACTTGTTAAAACTGACAGAATTTAATTTTATTGACTATGATATTTAATTCTGAAATTAGAGATGGCAGCATTTTACACGGCGCAAATGGTTTCGTCCACGGAAATGGACAAGAATGAGGGGCATCTTCCATTTTTTTTATTAATGTTCTCCAGTTATGGTGAAGAAGTAAGACCGCATTAAAATTCATTTATGAATTGATGAACTATTCAGATTAGTTGATTACTTGACTGATTTTTACTTCCAAAAATAACTGATGAAAGAGATTTTCGTTTTAATGTTGTCCTATTCAATTTATTTATTGCCTTACCTTAAAATCAATTCGATGGATGAAGATTGGGACGTTTTATTAATTTAGAAACATTCAGAGAGACTTTTAAAGCTTTGCCCTGACTAATCAAAATTTCCAACTCCATTTCCTGTCTTTCTTGTCGGGTTACAAAATTTTCCATCCAATCAACAGTGATCAAGTGCCAACCGTCCTAACAAAAAGCAATAATAACAAGGAAAAATCAAACAAAGAAAATACTATTTGTGTTGGAAGCCAGGACTTGGGAAGTCAATGGTTCAACACTTCTATCATTGATGTAATGTCTTGGTCTTCTTTGTGAACAGAAGGACGAGAGGACGAGATGATACCAACAACATACCAAAGCCTTGGAAATGGCAAACTATCTTCAAGGTAAGATAATGACAATGAAGTTTATCGCAATGAGATAGAGAAGGATGGTTGTACCACGGAAGAAGATTTAAAAAACGAAAAAAAAAAAATCGCAATCCTTGATGGAGTCCAAAAAACGTCATGACTTAAAATTTAAAAAATCAAGACCTAGGATCACTCAGCAGAACAATGTCAACACATAATTTACAAGTCGCTTAAAGTTTCAGGAAAACCAATGCATTTTGGTCATCAACAAATTTATATTTTTAAATATGTAATTTTATACTTTTACTTTTATTTTTTAATTATGAATATACACAATTATTATTAATAATAATATTTTAACATTTTAATTTAAAAAAAATCTTTTTTTAGAAAAAAAATTTGAAAGTAAATTTTTTAAAAAAATAAAGGGCGTAGTTGAGTTGTGTTTTCTTGCTCTTCTATAAAATAAGTTTGGATATAAGTTTCCAAATTATCCTCTTATAGTTTGGTTCGGAGTTTTTCTGTCTTATAGATTTTTTCCTCTTTTGAATTGTGTTGTATTTGAGAATTTTGTATTGGAATGTATAAAAGATTTGGTGGGAAATTTTGGTAGGAAAAAGTGATATGAAAAAATATAATGGAAGTAAAACTTTTTTGAAACAGTGTGAAAAAAGTTTTTGTAAGAATTTAAATTTTAAATTTTGAAATAAAAAATTATTTAAATATTTTATTTTTATGATTAAAAAAATTAGTTTTCAATTATTTTTATGATTGAAATAAAAATTATTTTTATGGTGAAAAGAACTCAGTCAAGCTTTGAGACTGACTCGGTCCTACAAAACATTGAAAGCAAGGAAGGAATCATTCAACAAAATAATTATAAAGTTGAAGCCATAGACTTCTTTTGGGACCAGTTGCCAACACTTCCAAAATGGTAGAACCGTAAACATTGGGACAGTGAGAAATGTTAACTGTTGGACAAATTTCATTTGGGAGAAAAAGTACGGGTTATATAGATACATAACTTTTTTTCTCTGCTATGTGTCAAAAAAAAAAATCATTAAGTTATCCATTACACGTTAATTATGGAGAGAATTTTTTATTATGAATATTATTTATCTAATAGTAATAGTAATAAGAATAAGAAACAAATATTTTATTCCTAAAAAATATTATTATTTCTTTTTCAAAAAAATCTCTAACTAAAATTAATTCAACAGATTAAAAGTTAATGTCCACCAAATACGTGTAGACTCCTTTACACAATGACAACCAACATCAATCAACATTCGAAAACTGGATAAAGCATTGGGCGGATCATGATTGGACGCTAGCTGTTCATGGTTAACTAATTAAAGACCAATAGTCAATTAAAAGAAAACATATATTAATTATGATATTTATGTTTTAGTACAGTTAATTACTTAGAAACTAGTAATTATATTTTTGTCTTCATATTTTGAATAATTTATTTAGATGGCAAGAGTTAGTACTACTCGTAAGGACAAAGGCTCCAACTCTTATTATGGAGAACTAGAATGAAAAGTCCTATACAATTTATTATTATTTTTTTCACATTTTCCGGTGCAAAACAGGCTATGATGATATTCTTTGGCCTTGATTGGGAAAGGTCCATGCGTGAAAAAATCCACATTTTACGGTTACAACTTATTATGACTTAATTTTATATTTTTATTTTATAGTTTTAAATGTGACTTATACTTAGTTATTATTATAAAAAATATTATTAGAATAGAACTTTTTTTTTTAATGTACATAGAGAAAAACGTATTTTCAGCTAGGAAAAACTTGGCCAATAATTTAATCAGTAATAATTTCATTAATTTTTGTGTTGATTCTCGCTAGTCTTTTCTTTTATCAAGCCTTCCATCTCTTTTCGTTTTTATCCTTTCAAATCCTTTATTTTCAGCCACTAGTGGTCGAATCAATGAATCCACATTGATAAAATGTCTAAAGTGTAGTTTTCATACCAGTTTCCTGTATTTGTTAGCTTTCAAAACTCAACTTCTTTAATCTTATTTCTTGTGCCTTGGATGAAGATGGATAATAAACTAACAAGAATTTGAATCTGGGAAACATATAACATTTCTTTCTTATTTATTTATTGATTATTCTGTCGCTGCTTAAAAAAAGTTTAATTTTAAAAATATTTTCCATTCCAAACAAAAAGCATATTTTTTGTGAATTGTTAACAAAAAAAGAGGGTCTACACTCAATGAATTATTTATGTAATTATTAACTTTTTTGATAAAGTTAATATAAGTACTATATTTTGGAAAAATTTCTAAAAAGGTAGATGAACATGAAATTTGTCATTTTTTTTAATTATAACTTTGATTTGGATCTAAGTATTTTTATGTGTTTTATCCAATTCTTACAATTGATTTATGCTGGTTTTTAAATTTTGTTCGAGGGCAACATTATTATGAAAAAAGTAACAGAATATGATATTAAAGTAGCCTTAGAAGATAGAAGATATAAGATATTTAGTTAAGTTAGAAATTTAATGTCAAAAGACTAAAATATTTACCTCTTTTGTTTATCGCATTAAAAATTAAAATATCAATAATATCAATATGCAAAACAATTCGGGCTAAAACAATTCTAGGTTAAACTCATTTAACTTGCCAGTGAAATTTCTTAATTTAGAAGAATTAAGAGCCAATCAACCAACAGTCAAATCGTTGCTAGATCATTCTTTGCTTTGACAAGTGAGTCTTTCAATCAAAACTCTTCAATGTTTTAAAAATAGCTCAGTCCTATTTTCTTACTCTCCCATAAAATAAATTAAATATTTGTTGCCAAATTATTCTCATACTCAATATTCCGTTTTAGAGTTTTTCCTATTTTTTAATTTTTCTTTTGTGAATATTATGAAAACGGTAGAAATAGAGGTTTGTTAGAGAGCTAACTTGAAATTCTAGCATGGATAGGCAGATCCTTCAAGAGCAGCACCCGAATCATTTAAAAATGAATAAATAAATGAAGCTGAAGACTTCCAAACTGGATCAGCTTGGGACATGTGGAGAGATGTTGATTGCAGGAATATTGAAAAAGTGCAAAATTTATGTACCACAGGATTCGAAATGAAATTTATCAATGTCAAACAAACTTGACTTGTGTAGGGATTAAAATTTTATATATTTTTATAATTTTTATTTTTTCTAATATACACAAATTAAATAACATCAAACAAATGAAGAATTGGGCTGATCCTAAATGTTGGGTAGCTGTCAATGGTTAACTAATTAAAGTCCGATAGTCAGTTAAAAGAAAATATGTAGTATTAAGGAAAGATTTATTCCTAATTTAACATAAAAGGCAATTTTTTTTTAATAATATGAAAAGATTTCCTTCATTTGAAAGTTATTAGTAAGTTATTGATTCTCAAAAAGGAAGCAGCGGAGCAGCCATCGACTATTCGGATCAGACCACAAGACTTTATAGGTGATGAGACTCCTTTATTTTCTGCTCCTTCAATCATGGGTTCTCACAACCAAATCTTTCATTAGTGCATCCAGCTAATTTTTCCAGTCCATTTCCATTTTATTTTTTTCTTCTCTTTAATTTAGAATATCAATAGTCAATGCCACCAGTGACCCGTCCAAATTAAAAGAAAGACTTGGGAAGTCAATGGTGGACCCTTATTTTCCACACATACATGGAAATTGATGTTTTTTTTTTAATCAAAAGTTTGCTAATTGCATTCACTTTCTAACAATAAAAAGTTACAGTCAAATGTCCCCCAAACTTGGAAATTGATGTTTCTCCACTCATACACATACGGTAGTGCACTATTGTGTTGTTCTTTTCATGTAACTACAATTCCTTAGTTCACTGACCAGTTCCTTTGCATCTTGCATCCAGTGGTGTTTAAAGTTCACATATATTCCACTCCGGAATATTTCAAAATTTAGATTAAAAAACTTTTCATAAAGTCGGTGTAGAACGGAGTTTTATAATTAACGATTCATAACATAAAGTAGCGTAAAATTCATTTGTGTATTCTGGGATGAGATCACTTACTTGACTACATTAAACTTCGTCAAACACCATTGCCGAAATATTTTCCTTTCAAAGTTTTCCCATTCAAGGGTAGCTATTGCCCTACTTGAAAGTTAGATGGATGAAAATTGGAATGTTTCTCAGGTCCCTTTCAATCTCAATCATACTACCTAAATGGGAACCCACTTTGGGAAAGCTACGTGAGGGGCTAATTAACTGCATAGGCGGCATAGTTTAACTACAATGTCCATATATATGCATGTTTCTGGGATTGTTTTTCTATGCTCAACAAGAATCTCACGTAATCATGGAGAAAATGCAATGCATTGTTTTCCTATTTCGATATTTCTTTTGTATTCTCGCGCCATCTTGCATTGGCATGACCTCTGCCAATGATATCACCACGGATCAGCATGCTCTTCTGGCCTTCAAAAATCACATTACTTCCGATTCTTACCAAATTCTATCAAAAATTGGTGCATTTCAACCGGTTTGTGAATGGATTGGAGTCACATGTGGCTCTCGTCATCACAGAGTCACTGCCTTGAATGTTTCTTATATGGGTCTTTCTGGCACTATACCTCCACGGCTTGGGAACCTCTCATTTCTTGTTTCTCTTGATATCACTGGAAATAATTTTCATGGAGAGTTGCCAAATGAATTATCTCATCTGCGACGATTGAAAGCCCTTAATTTCACCAACAATGATCTCGATGGTGAAATTCCATCATGGTTTAGTTCCTTGCATGAACTTGATTATTGTATCTAAGGAATAATACATTTACTGGTTCTATCCCAGCTTCTATCTCCAATCTGTCAAAACTTGAGGGATTAAGGCTGTCATTCAATTATCTTCAAGGAAGTATCCCAAATGGTATTGGTAGTCTTCAAAATTTAAAGAGATTAGTTATTGAGTACAACCAAATTTCAGGTCCTGTTCCTTATGAAATGTTCAATATTTCATCGCTGCAAGCTATTGCTTTAATGAGTAATAACCTATTCGGGAGTCTGCCTATGTCTATGTGCAAACGTCTTAGGCAACTCAAATTTCTCAACCTGTCACTCAACAAGTTGAATGGTCAAATACCATTTGGTTTATCTCAATGTTCGGAACTTCAAGTGCTGTCCTTGTCTTACAATGAATTTGGCGGATTCATACCCAAAGAAATTGGAAGCTTGAAGCTACTTGAGGAACTCTATCTTGGCTATAACAATCTGGAAGGTAGGATCCTTAATTATCTTTTAATTATTTCTTCTGTTTCCTCGAAGCTCAAGTATTGTTATGTTCCACAATGGGCTCAATTTTTTGGGCATTTCCTAACTGTAATTCATTCTAGTCTTCTGCTTCTATCTATCTTTTGTCCAGAGTTACCGTCATACTTTATTGCCACCAAAAATCCATGTCATTTATTAGGGTGTGCTTGGTTCGTTTAAAGGAATGAAAAGTATAATAAATGATGTGGAATGAATATGATAACCAATTATGGTAGTGGATTTTTTAAATCTTTAGAAATAGAAATTTATTTAACTTTTTATTTGAAATTCTTATTCCAAATGTATCACAAATTAATTATGATACTTAATAATAATAATATAATTATAAATTAATTTATATTAGTTGTAAAATAATTGTAATTAATTAGTTTTCATTAATTAGTAATTATAATTGAAATTAATTAATTATTAATTAAAATCATTATTGATTATATTAATCTTAACTAATTAATTATAATATTCATTAATATTAATTATCAATTGATTATAATATTATTAGTTAATTTTAAAACAAAAATTATAAACTAATTAATAATAAAAAATAAATTAATTATCAATTAATATTAATTATATATTAATTTGAATTATTAATTTAATTAATTATGAATTATAATATTAATTTAATTAATTATTAATTAAATTAGTATTAATTAATTTATTTGCTATATAATAATAATAATAATAAAGAAGTTTGTTGGAGGTATGTTGGATTCCCAAATAGTGGGATATATAAATACTATTCATGTAATTAAAATTATTTACCAACCACTAGTTATCATTCATTCCTCCTCAAACCCTTGAATCAAGCACACCTTTATTTGATATAATAAATTTGAATCTCTCCTTTCAATTGCATATTTTACAAGTGAAATTCCACATAAGAAATTTATACTAGTGTGGAAGCAATCTGTCAGGTATTATAATTGTCCAACAACAAAAGTAAAAACTTTTGAGAAATGATTATGATTGTTTACTATTGGCAAAATGGAGTAATAAATCTTTGGCAAGTTTATGCTTTCGTTTTTTTTTTTTTTTAAAAGTACACATTGTATACTATAGTATATGATGAGGAAGGTCTACACTATAATCAAATATATATTCCCCTCCCCACCCCAACAACCCCCCCCCCCCCCCACAATTGATATTTTGTAATTAGAGAAAATAAAATTAATTATTTACGTAATATCAAAAATGTCCTTACTTGTATTTTTCCTCTATATATATTTTTGGTTAATTCAAATTCAAAGAACCTACATATTTGTATAAAATCTGTTTGTATGATTTATTTGATATTGCAAATTTAAATCTCACCATTCAATTGCATATTTTACAGGTGAAATTCCACGTGAGATTGGTAACTTGACCGTGCTCACAAATTTATTCATAAGTTGTACTAGCTTGTCAGGTAAAAACTTTTCGAGAAATGATTCCGAATGTTTACCATTGGCAAAATGGAGTAATAAATCTTTGGCTAGTTTAGCCTTTTAAAGAAGGGGTATACATGTGTACACTATAGTATATGATGAGGATGGTCTTCAATATAATCAAATATATTCCCCCGTTCATTAATATTATGTAATTGGAGAAAATAAAATTAATTATTTATGTAATATAAAAAATGTCCTTACTTGTACTTTCCCTCTATATATATTTTTGGTTAAATCAAATTCTCAAAGAACCTAGATATTTGTATAAAATCTATTCGTATATAATTTCTAAAATCATTTGTACTTTTATCAATTTATATTTTCATTCAAATTTGATAAGAAATATCTGAACTAACATCTTAGCACTAATGTGTAAAACAGAAAATTTTAAAATATCTCTTGTTTTTGTGTCTTAATTTTATCAGAAATATAAGATTTCTATGAAATATCAATTTATTCTTTTAGTAACAAATTTTTTATATCTACAATAGCAAAAATCTAAATGATGATATTATTGCTTAAATTGGAGAGCTAAACAGTCCCATTTTTTGTGAGCTAAGGCCTATTCTTTTTTTTTTCTTTGTGAAAAAAATGCTTTGTCTAAAGAGTTATTTATCTAAGTTTTTAATGTGGGTTTTATGGGTTACTAACTTAAAAATAAACACGAGAATGAATAAACAAGTGTAAAAACAAAAAGCTAGAATTTTTCATTTTTACACACTGTCTTTTTTATAACTTGGCCATGTTTTATTTCGAACTCAAGAAATTAATTAAGTAAATATTGAAAAATATATAATACCTATGGCACAAAGCGTTAATAGGGGTATTTTTGGAACTTAATAAATAAAAACATATTAATGAAAGAAGCAAATTGTATGAAAATAAGGAATAAAGTGATGAAGCGTTACTTGTCCAAAGGCATTAACCCTTCATTTATACTTCAGGTATTGTAAGTGTCAAACAACAAAGTTAAAGACTTTTTTGAGATTCCAATTTTTTACTCTTCATAAATTTGAGAAATAAATCCTTGTTGAGTTTAGGCCTTTTTTAAAAATAAAAATAAAAATGATATACATATATGACTCTATTATGAAACATTTATAATACAATGAAATATATTTCCCTTAGTGTGCAATGAGTACCTCATATATTTCTCGCTTTGTTCTATTTTTGTGTGCTTGCCCCTTTATTTATATTATGTAATTAGTAAAAATAAAAATTTTTATTTAATTTTAAAAAATCCTAACTAGAACTTTCCCTCCTTAAAAATATGTGTGTGGGTGTGTTTAATTTTCATTAATTCAATTTCTCAAAGAAAGTAGATATTTGTAAAATGTCTATTCTATACGGTCTCTATTTTGTATATAAGATATAGCCTTTATTTTAAAAAAAAAAATCTAAAAGCAGTTTATTCATACTTTTAATGATTTCTATTTCATTTCAATAATTAATAATAAATATCTAAAATAACATATTATTACAATAATTTGTAAAATAGAAAATTTTAAAATATCTTCATTTTTGTGAAAGTTTTGTGCTTTTAGCAGCTATTTTTTTTAAATGAAGAGATCATTGCAAAAAAAATTCAGAATTAAATAGTATTAAAAAAATAACTCTGCTTTTTTTTATGAACCATGTCATTTTTTTTTCATTTTTTTATGAAAACAATGCACGCCATGTTTAAAATTTATATATCTAAGTTCTTAATAGGACTTTTGTCCTAACTTAAAAATAAACATAAGAATGAATAAATTATTATCAAAAGGAAAAGTCCAAATTTTCATTTTTTATACATAACCTTTTGGTTCTGGTAGAAAAATGTAATATCTAAAATATATAAAATATGTTCTATGTCGAACTCCAGAAATTAAATTAAGTAAACATCAGAAAAAATATAATGCTTATGAGAGAAAGAGCTAATAGGGGTATTTGAGGACATAAGTAAATGAAAACATATCAATGCAGGGAGCAAATTGGTCGAAGTGTTTTTAACTAATGGTTAATAATAATAATAAAAAAAATCTTTATTTCCGTTTTTTTTTTTTTTGCGTTTTTTCTGCTACAATTCTTTTTCATTTTTTATTTTATTTAATTTAATTAGGGTCCATCTTCTGTAGCTGGATATATTTCCTATAACAATTCTATTTCATCTATTTTCTATCAAGCATTTAAAACCTTTTATGATTACAAGTGAAATCCCAAGAGAAATTGGTAATTTGACTATGCTTACAGAATTATCCCTACGTTTTAGCAATTTGGCAGGTATGTTAATTTTGAGGGGGAAAAAATAGAAGGGCAATGTTCTAAGAAATGTGTTATATGATTTTCATTGTGAAACATAAATTTTGGCAGGTGTAATCCCAAGGGAGTTTGGTAATCTTCACAATCTTCAAGAGCTTTACATACAAAATAACAGCTTGAGTGGTTCCATTCCATTTGAGGTGTTCAACCTCTCCGCCATTAGTTTCATAGACCTTTCACAAGACAATTTGATAGGAAAACTTCCGTCAAATATATGTGGTGGCCTTCCCAATTTAGAAGAGCTTCTTATCTATGGGAATAAGTTTCATGGTGTTTTACCTGAGTCAATCTCAAATTGTTCCAATCTCAAACTCATTGAACTAAGTTCTAACGAATTTGTGGGTCCTATTCCTAACTCCCTTGGGAATCTTCTACAACTTGAATGGCTGAACTTAGGGGCAAACTATTTTACAAGCTGTTCTCCATCTCTCATCAATTCCTTAGGGAATTGCAAATATTTGAGACATTTGGACGTTAGTAATAATCCTCTTCATGGCCACCTTCCAGAGTTTGTCGGGAATCTTTCAACTTCCCTTGAACAATTTCATGCACAAAATTGTAACATTAAGGGGAAAATTCCACAAGGATTTGGAAATTTAAGTGGGTTAATTGTGTTAAGCTTGAGTGGGAATCAATTGAGAGGGTCAATTCCTGAAACTATACAAGATTTACAGCATCTTCAACGTTTGTTTCTCACAAACAATGAATTAAATGGGGCCAAGATGGATAAATTATGTAGGTTGCCAAATATGGAGGGTTTATATCTTAGCCAAAATTATATTTTGGAGCCAATTTCAGAATGCTGGGGCAATGCTACTTCTTTGAGATATCTATACTTGGATTCAAATAGATTAACTTCTACCATACCTGCAAACTTGTTGAACCTCAAAGATCTATTGAAGCTTAATCTGTCCTCAAATTCTTTAGGAGGCCATTTACCTCCAGAAGTTGGGAATTTAAAGGTTGCAATACAGATAGATTTGTCTGGCAATAACCTCTCAGGTGGCATTCCAAGTACAATTGGAGGTCTGCAGAACTTGAATTACTTATCGCTAGCATTCAATAAGTTTCAAGGATGGATTCCAGAGTCAATGGGTAAAATGATAAGCTTGGAGACATTAGATGTGTCACACAACAATCTCTCTGGTATGATTCCAATGACATTTGAAACCCTTAAATATCTTAAGAACTTCAATGTTTCTTTTAATGGTTTAAGTGGTGAAATTCCTTCACATGGTCCATTTGAGAGCTTAACAAGTGAATCTTTCATTTTCAACAAAGCTCTTTGTGGAGCTCAAAGGTTCCGTGTGCTTACATGTCCAAAAACTTCTCCTCATAAAGTGATGAAGAGCAAAATGGTACTCGTACTTTTTACTACTCTAATTAGTTTGGGTGCAGCCGTTGGTGTTATTGTATTTATTTGCATTCCATGTGTAAGAAAAGGAGATGTTCGAGTTCCAACTATAATAGATGCATCAGTAGCTGTGCTCCAAGAAAGATTTTCTTACTACAATCTTGAATATGCAACTGATGGATTCAATGAGAGCAATTTATTAGGGAAAGGGAGTTTTGGATCTGTTTATAGAGGTACTATTGAAGGGAGAATTTTTTCCATAAAAGTGTTTAATGCAGACATACAAAGAGCATTCAACAGTTTTGACAAAGAGTGTGAAGTTTTACGCAACCTTCGCCATAGAAACCTCACCAAAGTCATCAGCAATTGCGCTACCCCAGATTTTAAAGCCCTAATTCTTGAGTTCATGCCTAATGGTAGTCTAGAGAAGTGGTTGTATTCACACAACTATTGCTTAGATATCATGGAGAGATTGGACATAATGATTGATGTGGCCTGTGCACTAGAATATCTCCATAGTGGATACTTGGTACCTGTGGTTCATTGCGATTTGAAACCAAGTAACATCTTGTTGGATCAAGATATGGTTGCACATGTTAGTGATTTTGGTATTTCAAAGTTTCTAAGCAAAGAAGATAGCATCACATACACCAAAACTATTGCTACATTTGGCTATGTTGCACCAGGTAAAACTTACAGCCTATAGTTACAAATTGTGCATTCTTTTTTGAATGGAATTATTGGTATCATTCTAGAGATTGTACGATTTCTCATTTAATTTCGTTTCTAGAGCATATGCTAATGTGGACTATTGTTTTGTAGAGTATGGATTGCAAGGATTAGTATCTCCCAAGTGTGATGTATATAGCTATGGAATTATGATGATAGAAGTATTTACAAGAACAAAGCCGAGTGATGAGATATTCGAAGGAGACTTGAACCTAAGGAGCTGGGTGAGTGATTCAATACCCAATAGATTACCTCAGGTAATAGACGCTAATGTTCTAAACACAGATGAAATTTCCTTCAATCAAAAGATGGAGAGTTTGAATTCCATAATTGAAATAGCTCTAAATTGTACAAAGGAGTCCCCAAGAGAAAGAAGCAACATCAAAGATGTTCTTGCAGCTTTGAAAAAAATCAAACTTCAATTGTCAACATATATTCGTAGAGAGGGTACTTTGATTCTGTCCATATGAATGATCCCAATAGTATTAAGCATCAAATTTTTGCATATTGGTCAAGTGCAATCTCAGAAAATAATAAATGCTTTGTAAGTTTATATTCTTGACACTGCTTTATCGATAAGATGTTTGATTATCCTAAAGTTGTACCCCAAAAAATGTAAACATTGGGGTCATTGGAAAAGGTAATTCTAGTTCCCTCTATTATGATGCTAATGGAAACTTTTACTTTGCCGTGAAAATTGGAATGGAGATGTTTATGGCTTTTTTCCCCAATTAGTAATTGTTGATAGTGGTTGTTTGTTAAATGAATTAATGTCATAATTTGCATCAAAATTACTCTCTTTTGTTGACAAAGGAACTCGCAGCCGCTATCAAGGGTGCGCACTGGGTAAACCCCACCCCTATGTAATAGCCCGCAAACCCCACAGGAGATGTAAACTGCACTGGGCAAGCCCTATGCGATGGGTTCGACTGAGAAGGTGTTGACATGGAGATTTGAACTTGTGACCTTACGGTCCCGTGCTCGCTGCCACACCAACTCGGCCACCCCCAAAGGGGCAAAATTACTCTCTTCTAATGGGTTGAATTGATGAAAAGGATGACAAAATTAGCTCATGCAAATTAGCACAAAGGTAAAGTTGGCAACTATTTAACTTGAAAAAAAAATTAGATGTTGTAACAGCAAAAACCAAAAAAAAAATTGCAAAAATTATAAAATGTTAGAAAATCTCAAGAGCAGAAAAATAAAAGGAATAATTTACCATTTTTTCAATGCTTGAATTAAAACTTTTGTGTTGGAAGGCAAGACTTCTGTCACTGCTGCAACGTCGAGTTCTTCTTTTTGGGAGACATCCAACAAACCAACGTAATTTCTACCTGGGATGTCAAGGCAAGGATCTCGTCTAGAACAGAACATGCGGACGAGATGACGCCAACATGTCAAGGTTTTGGAACTAGAAAAATATCTTCAAGATTAGATGCGAAAGAGACACATTGCATATGTCTTATTGATATCCCTAAATCAAGAGGGCGGTGTTAGCTAATGATTCATGCCATCCATACTCCTATTGCTATTGGCTAAATATCGACAATTTATTCATCACAAACCAAGGGGCGTTGCCTTTTGAATCACAAATGGAAAGAGATACCAGGCAAACGACATCATTTCCTTCCATGGAAAGAATGGATTGCTTCTCTTAGAGAGATAATGGTATTGTACTGATAGTGCACTTATTGAAACGAGACGAGACTAGGACAGTTGGGAGAGGGAGATCCTTTGTCAATATTTTTTTTTCAATTGTTAGTGGATCTACGAATTGAATTGCACATCGTTGCCTTCAACATTGGCAAAATTTGAAGAAGATATGGATTGATGGTTATAGCTAGGAATCAAAGTGGAATTTGAAGCAATTCTTGAAGTAATGGATGATTGAGGGAGATAAATCTTAGGACTTGGAATTTGAAGACTCTTTCTCTCTGTGTATTTCTAGTACTTGATCTTCTTCACCAACTCCCCTCCACACCCCAAAATTCTCACCATTACTCCACCACCATTACAAGCATAACCAGGCCCTAGTTGTACAGATCTCAGGCTGGCGGATTGGGCACTCGGTCTTGGGTCAGCTTCCAACCATTGAAGAGGGTTTTTTTGGGTCTCCCAACCTAGGCAGTTGTGACACTGCCATACTAGTTCAATGCTAATTGTAATTTCAAGCGGTCCGAAGAAATAAATGCCGGCCCTGTATTGTTGTTAACTATCTTAATTTCCTTTTATTTTCTTTCGTTATGTGTTTCAATCCCATCTAGCTATACCACTTAGTTGACTATTTGATGATGGGCTTTTCCATTAGATTTCTTATAGAAAACGGTGTCATGGCTTCACTCTGCAAAATTTAAAATGCAAATACTATGTCGGCTTAAAAGAAAAAATGGAAACTACTATGTGTTGGGTATAATTTTACTTAATCCAATGAATTATTTTTAATTTTAAATCAAATATAGTCAGTATTGTAAGCGTAATATAAGAATTTTTAAAAAAAATTAACCTTTTTTTTGGGGGGGAATAAATAGAAATTTTAGAAAGAGTTTTTTTTTTTTAAGAACAAAGAGAGTAATATATTATAATGGCCTCAACGCTATGTACCATGATTAAAGCTAATTGCTATTATATGGTGTGGATGATAACTGTTTTCTAATTAAATAGTAAAAAAATAACAAGTGACCGCTTATTTGCAGTGGACGGAATTAATTGGCTATCTTCTAAGGACTTCAAAAACATTTTTGAAATGGAGAAGATAGTAATTGTTGAGGATGATAGATAGTGTTTATAATTCCATGTTAGTTTCATAGAGGGGTATAGTGCATTTAAATAATAATATAAGTTAAATATGCATTAGTTTAAATATCTTTTTTTTATAAATTGAGCTTCAATTTATTTATTAACTGGTTTTTTTACACTTTTAATGAACGAGAACTGAGTTTCTTTATTTGCTATCAGGGGCGGATGCAGAAATATTATAGGGCGGGGTCACACTTATAAGAAAATTAAATAACAAAATTTGATAAATATAAAAAGGTATAAAAGTAATATCATACATTGTAATAAAAAAAAATAAAATCATACATTACAAAATCATTTTTCGAGACTTCATCTCTTGAAATAATTTCATAATGGCATCATTATCAATTGTATCAAATATATAATTTTCTATGAAAGTCACTTCATCCAATTATCTCCCATCCGGTTACGAAGTGTAGTCTTTAAAATTTTCATTGCCGAAAAAACTCTTTCAATTGTTGCGGTTGTTACTGGCAAAACCAATGCTAACTTTATCAGCAAATAAACTAAAGGTTATGTCACTTCTTTTCCCTTTTCAACCATTTTTTGAGCAAGCTCGCTAATACTTTGCGAGTCTGAAAAATTAGAGTTAGACCTCACATCATAAATATAATTCTCAAGTTGTTTTTCAAGAGAAATAAGTTTGTTAGCATCAAACTCCGAAGGATAAATCTTGCAAATTCACATAATTTAAAATTATCATATCCTAAAAAAGAGTGACGCGGGTCAAGACATGCTATGGATGAAAGCAATTTTACATTAACATTGTTGAAACGATCTCCCAATTCTTGAAGTTGACTATCTATCAGTGTATAAAAATTTTCAACTTTAAAATGATGAAAATGTGTCACACGCCCAACTCTACGCTTTTCTCTTCCTTGAACTTTAAGTTGGCTTTCCATATCTGGAATATCCAAATCATGTTTAGCACAAAATTCACAAGTCCTTTCAAACAAAATATCCCACCCCTCATCTCTTAACTTTTGTAATCTTACTTTTGATATCTTCACTAGAATTATGGCATCTGGGAGATCTTGATCTTTTCTTTGCAATGCTTGTGACAAGTCATCTGCAATTCCCAACACTTTGGTCATGAGGTGCAAGAATAATATAAATTCAAAAGTTTGCATAAGTGTGTAAAGGCTGAATGCTTACAATTGCTTTTCCCGTATTGGATGCTCTACCCTTAGAATTCCTAATATATCAAGAATGAGGCCAAACAAAGTGGTTAAACTCAACAAGGTCCGATAATGAGACCCCCAACTCTTATCTCCTGGTCTAGTTAAAGCTATTTCTTGATTTAAACCTCGAACACTTTGCATTTCACCAGTCGTAATACCTTCCACTACTTGTTCAAGCTGTTTGATTCTCAATAACTCTTTCCTTTTGCAAGAAGCTCCAATTGCATTACATATTAAAGAAACATGTTCAAAGAAGGAGTTAAGTAACTCAACTTTTCTTGCACAAGCAACTAAAGCTAATTGTAGTTGATGAGTGATAACTCTATTTTATATAGGGTTTTCTTATTAATTTTGGTTAGAAATTGGCTTGTGTTTTAATTTGTTTTTACATATTTGGCCAAATTATCTTTGATTTTATGATTTCCGAGTTTTCAAATATTTTTGGAACTTTTGAGCATAATCTTGAATTTTCTTCTAATTTTAGGATCAAAGGACTAACTAATGATTTTGTCATCTTATAGTCAAAAGCCAAGCGGCTAAAGAAAAAAAAAACAAATTCTGCAGTAAGCTGAATTTGGAAACAAAGGGAATGAAGAAGCTTCAGCCACAAGAAAGCCAAGCCAAGCAGCCGAAAAGGAATTTGTAACTAAGGAGACAAAAGCTGGGCTGCCATTAGGAAAGAAAGAAGCCGTGTTGCACAATTAAGAAACAAGAAGCAGCTGCACAAACAAAAGGAAATTTCTTTAAGCAAAAGAAGACAGAAACCGTGCTGCACAAGGACAAGAAAAGAGCAAGATCACTACAATTAGGAAATAGAAGACAACTGCAAGACAAAGGAATCGGGAAAGAAAAAAAGAAGAAAACCAAGAACAAGGAAATAAAAGGGAAACGGGCAGCTGAAATTTGGTAACAAAAATTCGCACAAAGAAGAAAAAAGAAACCAGGAGAGCCGGGCTGCAGTTGGACAACAAAGAAAAAAAGAAATAGGAAACAATTGCACTTATATAAAGAGGGGGTCTGTGGACATTCAGAGGCATTCTTTTCTGGAGAGAACATCGACAGAGCAGTAGCTAGCTTTCTTTTCTATTGTTTTTCCTTCCTTCCTTTAGTTTAGATTTAGCAGCAGTCACCGTTCTCTTCCTTTGTTTTTCTTTCATTAGTTTAGAAGTAGCTTCCTTTCTTTTCTTAGCAATTTTTCAGTAGTTCTTCTTAGTTTTTCTTCAGAATTTTTCAGTACTTCCTCTTGGTTTTCTTAGCAGGAACTTCAGTCGTTTTCTTGTTCCGTCTTCCTGTCCTTCCCGCTTTTCTTCTTGTTCTTATTCTTGATTTTCTGCTCTCGGGTTTCTTCAGCTTTCTTCTCGGTTTTTTCTGCAGCAACTTCAGCTGTTCTTGGTTTTTCTTCAGAAATTTCAGTCGCAGTCCTTTCTTTTTCTTCAGAAACTTCAGCCGTCAATTGTCTCTTGTTTCTTGCTTTTCCCGTCGTTCTGTTCTTCTTGTTGTCTTCAGTAGTTTAGGACGCAAATAGAAGCAGCCGCCAAGCTTGACTTGGGTACAAAGCCAGCAGCAAATTTTCTTTTTTCTGTTTGGAAGCTTACGGGCAAAGAAACAAAAGCAGCAGAATTTTTGTGTTGACTTCAAGTCTTCGGTTTTTATTCCTTTTATTGTTTCTTTAGTTTAGTTTAGTTATCAAATTTAGTTCTCTTTTCTTGTTTTATTTTAGTTTAGTTAGTCTAGTAATTTTAGTAATTTAATTTCTTGTGTTTTGTTATGAAATCTTTGGTTATGTTTTATTTTTAAGTACCAACTAATTTATGCTTTCATATTTATTAAATATAGTTACTTTAATTTTCAGAATTTATTTTTAATTTTAATTATGTCTACTTTTATTTTTGTGGTTAGTTTAAACTTCATTATGTTCTAATTTCTTTTGTTAGAGATTAGATGGATCTTAATCATGAATAATTAATTCTTAAGACTTGTTCATGCAATCTATATTTTAATTATGAGTTTAATATCATGTTCTTAATTCTTTTAGGTGATTGATCACCACCTAATTGATTTTTTATGCTTGTTTGATACCGTGTGGAGATAACATGCATGTGCTCATGTGATATTAAACCGTGAATTCAATTTAGACGGTAATAATCTAGGTTGTTCATGTGGTTTCGGTAGTAGAACTAAGACGTGGCTATTTAGATTGAATCCGGGAATTTCCATAGTTCTTAATGCATTTAGAAATCTAAATTCACCTAGACCAAGTGTGAATTGATTTTAATCTAAATAGGGTTATTAGACCGATGTCGGCTATTGATTTACATTAGGGAAATTTCACCATCATAATTTGGAACTTAAGTTAATTGCATGACAAGTCAAGAGAGTTAATTAGGATTGATTAAGTGAAATCGAAATCTCTAACATCTTTATTAATTTGGTAAATTTTTAGTATTTGTTTATTGTTATAAATTTTCATTCTTTGTTAAGATTAGTTAAATTGCATGAAAGCTTTTTAATAGGTTAGCTTGTTCTTGAATTAGTCAATTTGGTACGTAATTGGTTAAATTGAAATCAATCCTCGTGGGAACGATACTCTACTCATCACTTTATTACTTGTTGATATTGTACGCTTGCAATTCACCGAACAAGTTTTTGGCGCCGTTGCCGGGGATTGAATTTACTAATTTTTTTCCAATTGCTATTGATATTGATTGATTCTTAGTAAAGACTAGCCATTTAATTTTTATCTCTTTTTCTTGGATTCTCTTCAAAGGAATTCAAAAGTTGCATGAATTTGAGAAGTCAGAAAGGAGAACTGGAAGAATTTGATCCTGAACCCGAAAGAACAATTCTAAGAGGATTGAAAGAGCAAGAGTTAGTCATTGACATAAATCCAATGGCGGCCGAAGAAGAACATCTCCCAATTCAACCTCAAAGGAGAACTTTGATGGACTATTCCGCTCCAACGGTTCAAGATTCCACTTCAAGCATCAGAAGGCCAGCAATTCAAGCCAACAATTTTGAGCTCAAGCCGTCCTTGATCCAAATGCTTCAAAATGCTGTTCAATTCAGTGGCTTGCCGAATGAAGATCCTAACCTCCACATTGAAGCTTTTCTTGAAATTTGTGATACCATTAAATATAATGGAGTTCACAATGATGCTATTAGACTTAGGCTATTTCCATTCTCTTTACGTGATAAAGCTAAGGCATGGTTATCTTCTCTTTCTACAGGCTCTATCATCACTTGGGAGGATATGGCGCAAAAGTTCTTAAGCCGGTATTTTCCCCCTGCCAAGTCAGCAAAAATGAGGAATGATATCACCACATTCATACAAAATGATGGAGAATCCCTATATGAGGCATGGGAAAGGTTTAAGGAGCTGCTAAGGAGATGTCCACACCACGGTATTCCAATTTGGATGCAAGTGCAAACGTTTTATAATGGAATTGGTCCAAATATGAGAAGTACTATAGATGCCGCAGCTGGTGGTACATTGAATAATAAAACGCCTGAAGAAGCTTTTGAGTTGATTGATCAAATGGCGTCTAATAGCTATCAATGGCCAACTGAAAGATTCAATGCCAAGAAACCAAGTGGAGTGCATGAGATTGATGTTAATACTGCCATTGCTGCTCAATTTGCTGCTTTGAATAGAAAGATAGATTCGGTTTTGAAGATAAAGGAGACAACTTGCGACTTCTGTGATGGAAGACATGAGTCAACTGCTTGTCAGGTAAATCATAATTCTTATATTATTGAAGATGCTAATTTTTTTTCTAATTTCAACAGGGGACCTCAAAATAATCCTTACTCAAATACATACAACCCTGGATGGAGGAATCACCCTAATCTTTCTTGGGGAGGGCAAAATCAGCAACCAATAAACCCACCTAGACCAACATTTCCACCACCCATGGAGAAGCCGAATAAGAACCTTGAGGAAATGGTGGCAAAGCTTATTAGGATATATTAATAAAGCCTCAACAACTTCTTCCTGGTGATGACACGTGGACAAAAACTCCCCCTCTTCGCGCAGCTTTGGCCTCCCACGTTGGCCTTCCACGTAGGCGAAAACAGAAGTTGTGGCATGTACGTCCTCTCTCCTCCCATCTTTCTTCTCTATGTTTTCACTCTTTTCTGCCGCCGCACCTCTATTTTCATCTTCTTCACCTCTTTCTTTCTTATCTAGGGTTTTTACCCTTTCCTACCGCCAGTTTTGATCATCCTCCTCGCGCAAGTTTGTGTTCCCACGTTGGCCTTCCACATTTGCTAAAATAGCCCTGTTTGCGTAGAGGTGAGTTTTTCTGCTTCTTCGCGCTGGTTTGGGTAGACGTATTGGTTTTGCTTCTGTTTTGAAGCCGCTTCTAGCCTTGAAAAATCAAGCTCTTAATCCTGGAATAAGGTATTCCAACTCTACTGCCTTCCTCAAATCTATCCATAAAATCTCGAAGCTTTTTTCCTCAAGCGGGTTTCAGAAATTTCTGCATTTATTTTCAGATTTTGTTGATTTAATCCTTATTCCAAGTTCCCACAAACCTAATTCTTGTGGGTTTACTCTAATTTCTGTGGGTTATTCCAATTTGCTGAATTTGTTTGTGATTTTTTGGATTTTTTGCCAAATTTTTTCTGGATTTTTGCTAAATTTTTTCTCATGGGTTTCTGGTTATTGAATTCCGTCTCTCCCCCCATGGTTTGCTGAATTCAGCACTTCAAAACCATGGGGAAGAAGAAAAAACCAACCTCAATTGCTAGGAAACATGGTAGAAATCCCACAAGCCGCCCGATTTGTTCCAAGAAACCCGTGGCAGAATCTTCTTCAAATTGCAAGATTAATGTTAGTTTTGATTCTAACTTATCTGATTTTGATTCTTATTTTACCAATTCTATTGATGATAATTGTGGTAATACTGCTGAATGTGAAAATAAGGGCCCAACCGATGTTAGAATTTCTGATAACACAAATGTTGTTATGAATGAGGACAAGGTGCTTGACAAAACGCCTCAAAAGGAACTTAGTGTGCACCCTGTAGCCGTTTGCCTTCAAATCTGAATTTTTCATTTGTTTTCTTTTTCCTTCTGTTTTTGCCTCTTTTTTTTTTCTTTTTCACCTTTTTTTTTCTTATTTTGTGTGCAGATGAAAGAATAAATAGGACATGCAAGAAATGAAGATGACTGGTGGTTTTTGCCATGAAAACACCAATTTGCGTTGGGTGTAGTTTTTCCTTTTTTTATAGTTATCGCTGCTGCCCTCATCAATTTACTTTTCTATTCGTAAGGTTGGATTTTAATGCCTAAAATTTTGTTAAATTTTCTTACCAAAATGCTCTTGCTTTGGTTGATCCTCCCCTATTGCTTTGTAGCATATTGTTTTGTTCTAGGCTGCTCCTATTCTGTGGTAACTTATGTGGTCATTTTGCTGGCATTTCTTTGCTTGCTTTTTGATAGAGTGTATAATTGCATATTTATTGGATCAATTCTCTTGTGTTTTAATTGATTAAAAGGCTTGTTTATAAGGATATTAATTCTTTTTGTGATTAATGGTTAGATGAAGCATTTTTCCTAAAGAATGTAGCCTCACAAGACAAGTGGCACAAGAAAGACACAATTGAGGCCACCAAATTCCACAACAAAATGTTGGCCATTAAAGAAAAGCAAAGCCTTGAATTAAGGAAAAGCAAAGCCTTGAATTAAGGAAAAGAAAAGCCTTGAATTAAGGAAAAGCAAAGCCTTGAATTAAGGAAAAGAAAAGCCTTGAATTAAGGAAAAGCAAAGCCTTGAATTAAGGAAAAGCAAAGCCTTGAATTAAGGAAAAGAAAAGCCAAATGTCTTGAATCCTTGCCTATAAATAGGCAAGGCTTGGAGACAATCAAGGCATCCCATTTTTAGGCTTTCCTAGTTCAATAGAGAGAAAAACAAGGTTTGGAGATGAGAAGGAAGAAGAAGGAATGAATTCTCAAGCCACAATTCATCCTTTCATGGAGTGAGCTACGGCGGAAGAAGACGAAGGCCGCACGGATGGACAAAAAGGGCAGTCATTTGATTTTCTTGTATTTTCTTTTAATTATGTTTAGCTAAATTTTTATTTTCCAATCAAGTTTAATTAAGGTTTGATTCCAACAATTGTGAGGTTCCGGTAATTTTATTATTTCTTTTATTCTTGAGTATTTATATATTTTCTATGCTTCATTATATTATTGAATTGAATTGTTAGACAAGAGGCCTATTGTTTGATAGTTGAATTCAATATATAGTCATTTAGAATAATTAATCTTTTGTTGATTGTTCTAATTCAAGTGACAAATAACAACATCGAAAGGTAATCAACGCCTTAGATTGTATGTTATGAAAATATATAATCTAACTTAAATAAACACGGCGTTTCCGGGTTTACTGGTTAGTAATTGGGTCTTTTTGAATCTTAATGCAATTAATAGACATAACTCATAGGACAGATCCGAAGGTTGTGTTTGTTAATTAGAGAAATAACTCATAGGACAGATCCGAAGGTTATCGAAAAAGTAAGAAAAGATTGGTTGTTAGAGGACGGATCTTCAACAACTATAACCAATTTATTCAAGATAAAAGAACCTATCTTTTGAATCAATGATCAATTCAAGGAATCAATACCGAAATTAATTCTTGATTGGAAACTTCTTCTTATTAATTTTTCCTCATATTTTTAGTTAGTTATTTAATTTGTTTAGTTGTCTTAATTAATTCTTGCTTAGTTTCATAATACAAAACCCCCCTCTTTATTTTATTTTGTTCAAGGAATAAATCTAACCAATTTCTGTGGATTCGACCCTCTCACTGCTATCTACAAAGCTTAGCCAGAGAAGGATTATTTTTGGTGGTTTCGACACCCATCACTTTTATAGGGGCGGTCTGATTTGTTTCCTCTTGCCTTTGTTCAGTTACTATGTTACTTTTTTTGGAATGTCTTTCACCCGTTTGTTAGTGTTGGTTGCCTGGTTGGATTTGTGACCTTTTTTCCTTCGGATTTTGTCCCTTTTTTCTCATTCTTTTTTCAGGATTTCGTCCTTTTTTTCCTTGTTTTTGTTTCTTTTTTTCCCCCACATTTTCCTTTCTTATTTTGTGCATAGATGAAAGAATAGAAAGGAGATGCAAAAAAGGGAAGATGACTTGTCATTTTCGGCATAACATGCTTCTTTTCGTTTGCCTTCAAATCTGAATTTGTCATTTGTTTTCTTTTTTCTTCTGTTTTTGTTTCTCTTTTTCTTTCTTTTTAACCTTTTTTTCTTCTTATTTTGTGTGCAGATGAAAGAATAAATAGGACATGCAAGAAATGAAGATGACTGGTGGTTTTTGCCATGAAAACACCAATTTGCGTTGGGTGTAGTTTTTCCTTTTTTTATAGTTATCGCTGCTGCCCTCATCGAATTTACTTTTCTATTCGTAAGGTTGGATTTTAATGCCTAAAATTTTGTTAGATTTTCTTACCAAAATGCTCTTGCTTTGGTTGATCCTTCCCTATTGCTTTGTACCCTATTGTTTTGTTCCAGGCTGCTTCTATTCTGTGCTGACTTATGTGGTCATTTTGCTGGCATTTCCTTGCTTACTTTTATAGGGGCGGTCTGATTTGTTTCCTCTTGCCTTTGTTCAGTTACTATGTTTCTTTTTTTGGAATGTCTTTCACCCGTTTGTTAGTGTTGGTTGCCTGGTTGGATTTGTGACTCTTTTTCCTTCGGATTTTGTCCATTTTTTCTCATTCTTTTTTCGGGATTTGATCCTTTTTTTTCTTGTTTTTGTTTCTTTTTTTTCCCCACATTTTCCTTTCTTATTTTTTGCATAGATGAAAGAATAGAAAGGAGATGCAAAAAAGGGAAGATGACTTGTCGTTTTCGGCATAACACGCTTCTTTTCGTTTGCCTTCAAATCTGAATTTTTCATTTGTTTTCTTTTTTCTTCTGTTTTTGTTTCTCTTTTTCTTTCTTTTTAACCTTTTTTTCTTCTTATTTTGTGTGTAGATGAAAGAATAAATAGGACATGCAAGAAAAAAGATGATTGGTGGTTTTTGCCATGAAAAAACTAATTTGCGTTGTGTGTAGTATTTCCTTTTTTATATTTATTGCTGCTTCCCTCATTGAATTTACTTTTCTTTTTGTAAGGTTGGATTTTAATGTCTAAAATTTTGTTAGATTTTCTTTCCAAAATGGCTCTTGCTTTGGTTGATGCTCCCTTATTGCTTTGTTCTAGGCTGCTTCTATTTTGTGCTGACTTATGTTGTCATTTTTGCTGCCATTTCCTTGCTTACTTTTATAGGGCCGGTCTGATTTGTTTCCTTGCCTTTGTTCAATTACTATGTTGCCTTTTTTGGAATGTCTTTAACCCATTTGTTAGTGTTGGTTGCCTGGTTGGATTTGTCACTCTTTTTCCTTCGAATTTTGTCTTTTTTTTCTTGTTCTTTTTTTCCAGATTTCGTCCTTTTTTTCTTTTCTTTCCACATTTTCCTTTCTTATTTTGTGCATAGAAGAAAGAATAGAAAGGAGATGAAAAAAAGGAAGATGACAGGTGTTTTTCAGCATAACACACTTCTGTTCGTTTGCTGTCAAATCTGAATTTTTCATTTGTTTTCCTTTTCCTTCTATTTTTGTCTCTCTCTTTTTTTTTTAACCTTCTTTTCCCTTATCTTCTGTGCAGATTAAAAGAAAATGACTGGTGGTTTTTGCCATGAAAACCAATTTGCGTTGGGTGTAGTTTTCCTGTTTTTTATATTTATCTTTTCTGCCCTCATCAAATTTAGTTTTCTATTCATAAGGTTGGATTTTAATGTCTAAAATTTTGTTATATTTTCTTTCCAAAATGGCTCTTGCTTTGGTTGATCGTCCTCTATTGCTTTGTGGCCTGTTGCTTTGTTCTAGGTTGCTCCTATTCTGTGTTGACTTATGTGGTCATTTTTGCTGGCATTTCCTTGCTTACTTTTATAGGGGCTGTCTGATTTGTTTCCTCTTCGCTTTGTTCAGTTACTATGCTGTTTTTTTTGGAATGTCTTTCACCCATTTGTTAGTGTTGGTTGCCTGATTGGATTTGTGACTTGCAGTTATATGGCCTTAGCTAATTTATTTCCTCTTCAACCCATCTGGTTTCAGCCATATGTTCCTTTTTTGTGTAATGTGTTTCGTCCTTTGTTAGTGTTGGTCCCTAACTGGTTTTGTGTCTTCTGATTATATGGCTTTGACAAGTTTATTTCAGTTGGACCCATCTTTTGTTTTTAGATTTGAGATAAATGTCGGGCATATGTTTTGGTTGTTGTGAAATGTCTTTCACGATTGGTCGATGTTGGTCCTCGTGTTTTATTTCCTTTTTGGTTATGACATGGACATTATACTTTCTCACGCGGCGCACTGTAGCTTGCCACGTTCTTTGAAATAGAGTACTTCGCTCGAGCGTGTATCTGTGCTTTCCTTGTTTCTTTTCGTTGCATCCTAACTATTTTCTTTCCTTCTATGTGTGCATTGAATGTAAAACATTTGTTGATGAGTGTTGAAAAACTAATCGGCTGATAAAGTTGCGCTTTAATAGGTAAAGTTTCTATTGCTATTTTTCCTTCTTGTTCAATTTGGTGCTATGTGTGGTTTTGCATACAAATGTTTTAACCTGTCACTTCTATCATTTCAAAATTATCACAGCTCGAAATTTTTAATAGGAATTTATTTTCCCTTTGTTTTGTAGCAGTGAGGTACTATAGCCAATCTTTATCAATGGAAAAGGTAAATGTATTGCAATATCTTATAGATATTCTGTAGTTTGACCTTGTTTCTATTTTGCTATTTTTTATTTGCCTGAAAAATAATTATCCTCAGCTGTCTTACATTTGTCAAATAGGTTATCTCCATTCGGTGTTGTACTTCCCATTATGTTGGGTTTATTTGTTTACTGTATGTGCTAAGACCAAACAAGAAAAGTTTCGATTCCTAAAAACATTTTATACAGTGAATTTTTTTTCCAGAAATTATATGATGGATTTTAGTTATGTCTATATTTGCATTAGCTGAGTTGCAGTGCTGAACTCTTTTTCCAGATAAAAATGAAGGTCAACAGATCACTTAAGCTAATGAGGGGTGCGGGGCTCCGCACAAGAAAATTGGCCAGAGACATACTTGTATTTTGGAAGAGAGTAGATAAGGAGATGGTAGCTTTCTTTTTCTTTTGGAACTCGTAGCTCAATTTGTTTCAAGCAGTTTTATTTTCATTTGAATGCGAACTGGGGAATGAGGAGGAATAAATCATTTTTGCTAATGAACGGGATAGAATGCAAGAGAAAACATGGTAATTTCTTTATTGACTTGGTTTTCGGGTGGACTTCCACTAATCATTGGACATTGCTTTTGTTCCCTTTATTTTTGCTACTTTGCTTGGCTTTTATGCGTCTACCTCATGTCCACTCTACATATAATGGCCTTCCTCCTGGATTACATTTTTTGTTTTGGGGTGTAGCTTTGTATTTATGAGATGAAGCTTGTTTGAAGCATAATTCTTATAAAGGGCTGCCATCAGGTAAGCCAAGCGATACTAACATGATGAGCCTTAGTTTGATTACATTTAAATTGATGTTGATTCAATCCTTTAATACTTTGCTTTCTACCCTAGGACTATATAATTTAAATTTAGAACAAGTTAGAATACATTTTTTGCATTTTACTTTTACGTTAATTAACTTTTACTATATAATTCTTTACGTTAATTCCTTATTTTGTGTGCAGATCAAAGAATAAATAGGACTTTGCTGGATTTTGCATTTTTATATGATTCCAAATTAAGTTATTAGGCTTTTTTTCTTTGTGAATTTTAGCTGGGTAATTGTTGATTGGATGAGAAATTTGTGAGACAAATTTTCTTGTTTGGTATTGGCTTATATGTTTTGTTAGTTTTTCATTTTAGACTTAAATATGTAGAAGGTTTTAGTACATATGTGTTTAATCTGAATTGGATATAACCAATTGAAACAATACGAGGCTCACTTGCTTATTAAGCATATTGACAGACTATTTATCTTGCATCTGTGATAAATGCACAGAACCACAAGTACTCAAATTTGGTTGTGGATGCTTATTAATTGATTAGTAAAGATTGAACCCAAATCTATGAAGTCATCATTTATTGGAGATTTGAGCCAAACTAGAGAAGTCTAATTTTCTGCTCGGCCAAGTTGAATTTAATTAGAATGGTAATGTTTGGCTTCTTGTCAAACAACTTGAATGTGGCTTTGAGTTCCAGATAGATATGAGTTTTAGTTGACAGCCTAGATTTTGAATTATTTGCATGCCTGTATATAGTATAGTGCTTCATTTGAGAATTGTTTGTAGAAGTGAAGTAATTTTTCTTTTCACGACTTTCTATTGACTGACTGCTACTTTTTTGTCTTTCAAGCTGCTTCTCCCAAAATATTTCCCTTAAGGCATGAATCACTGAAAATTGGTAGCAATTTGGGACCTTTTACAATACGAGATTATGCGATTAGGCCTAAAAAAAGGTTTATCTTCTTAAAGTGCAAATCCTGTTTAAGGATAGAGGTCTTCTAGCTCTTTGGTGTATTTTTGTGTCTCTAATTCTGTTTATGTGGTAAAGACTTTGTTTCAATGTTTGACAAGATTCGGCAGCATTATTATGCCACTTTCTTTCTAATCACTCTTTTCTGTCATCTGTCAGTGTTTTTTTAGCTTCACGAGAGCCATCTCCCTCTTTTTTTTTTTTTCTTATTTCTGCCATTATTTTTGCTACTTCTCTAACTCTGTGTTTTGACTTTGCCTTAGCCTTTTTCATTGTGTTTAGGTATGGTTTTGTTTCTCTTTTTCCCTAATCCTTTTCTTCCTGTTGTTGTCTGCATTTTTTGCCTTACTGGTATTAATGTTGTCGGTTGTTTCTTTTTGCTGCATTTTAACTGTTTTTTTTTTACTTCTGTATGTGCATTGAATGAGATGTGGTTGTCAATGGATGTTGAAAACTGATCGGCTGATATAGTTGCACTTCAAAAAGGTAATGTTACTCTTGCTCTCTCTTTCCTTTCTGTCCAATTTTGCTACTACATGTGTTTTTTGCATTTTACTCTTCCTTTTTTAAATATAACACTTGTGTGTATGAAATAAAGTATAATAAATTATTTTGTTCCTGTCATGACATTATTTATTGGATAAATGCCCTGTTTACTTTCAGTCTAATGACTTAAAAATGTTCGTGTCGCTTAAATAGAGTTTGCCTACCCAGCTGGTTATTGATTTGTGAAAACATATTATTCTCGCAAGAACTTTAATAGCTGATAGAAAATGTTGCTTATTTTTTCCTTGTTTGCCCGTGTACAGCTAAATGATAAATATTGACCTTCTTTATTTTCTTTTTTGTTTGTTACTTTATATCAGTGATAATTATTCAAATATTTCTATGATTGTGTCTATAAACTGGATTCGAATAGAACCTGAAAATTGTTACTACTCAACTGGTTTTTGCTTTGCGAAAACATATTCTGATGGACCACTTTACTTTTCCAATGGTTGTGTTTTTACCTTTCTTTGGGGCCGTGTGTACCTACATAATAAGTGTTTGGTTCCTATATGTTTTTTGTTTCTTACTTAGTTTAAACAATCAGTCTTTTCAATATTCTAGGTTCTAAGCATTTTTTGCTTTTCATGCATTCTTTCCAATGGGTTTGGTGTCCATCTGTTGTGTAATTGCTTGGTTACTAGCTTTACCTATGTGATTTGAAGTGTGGTTGTATGCTGGATTCTAACCAATTTTATTAGGATTGTTTTTAAAAAAAGTTTGTCGTGCATTTCACTCCTTCATTCTGTCTGCATATTATTTTCTCTTCTGTGTTGCAAATTTTCTGTGATCTCCTGTGGTAATTATAATAAATTTGGGTTTTTTTGGCCTCGAATACAAAACCTTGTGCTTTTACTTTCTAATCACTCGTCTTGTTTGTTCCTTTTTCCTCATTGTTTTTATTCTTGAAATATTATCGAAGATTTGATGCTGTGCAAGGATATTCATTTCTATATTCAAAACATATTTATACTTTTGAACGTTTATAGATTATTCAGTCCCGTTGAGATTACTTGCAAATAAGTTAGCTATTAAGTTTTGGCCTTTTTTTTTTGTGTAATTTTCTTTGGTATCTTAGTAATGACGATAATCATGATACAATCAACTATGAGTTATCTTGGCTAGCTAACATTATTTACTTCTTTTATGTTCCGGTTATTTTAGGCCCTTGCAGGCAAACACCTTTGGGGTATCAGTATTGTATAACTGCTCTAAATGAATTGTTGCCTCTGTACTTGATTTTCATGAAGCTTTTCTTCCTTGTGTAATTCTTCCTTATTTAAAAATAGTCTGTGTTTTGATTTTTCTGAATGAATCAGTAAAGACTGCAATATTTTCTGCTACTTTTTTTGAATAGTGATCACTGTTATTATTGATTCATCAAGTTCCTCAAAACTTGCCAGTTGTTCATCCTCCAATTACATGAAGCTTTTTCTCATGCAAGCATATTTGGGTTGTTTATCAATTGCTCCTTATGAATGCCAATGAACATATATTAGTAGATAATAGTGACATTGAGTTTAAAGTAACCTTCATATTTTAAATACCTTCTTTGGCATTTGGTTTTATAGGATGCAATTTTCTACTAATGAGATGCCCCATCAATGCCGGAAAGACATCGTGATGCTTAAAGCGCAGTGATTATAATCGTCATTTGAAATCACTAAAACACATAAGAGCTATCTGTGATTATGGTAATGACAGGAGTGGAAATTATTGATGACTATTTATCTATCATATACCATGAGTTGTTACCATAAAAAGGAGCACAGCCCAGTGCATACTCTCCTAAATTTGTTTATGCTTTCATGTCTGGTGTTCTGTGTATATATTAGCATTTATATGTAACTATGGTTGTTCAAAATTTACACAATTATGTGAGCCGATGATATCTTTTTTTTTATTTTTAACATGCTTAGGTGGTGAAAGTTTTCAAACGAATCAAGACAAAAGTAGCACAATTTTAGCTCTTTAAATGTTAAGCACTAGAGAATTTCTATAGTCCATCTGGCGCTCATTAATGCTTTTCGTTTCGATACAAACTGTAGTAAAATTTAACTTACGTTCTTTTGAGAGAACCTCACCTCTTACCCTAACATCTCTGTTTACTGAAGAATCTAGCATGGCATCATCAGGTCTCTGCCAGTTTTATTTTCATGAGTTTTCTGATTTGGTTATTAGTCGTCTTGGGGGTTCTGCGTTTCAATTATATGGTATGATCATTATTTTTTTTGTGATTGATGGTATTTTGATGTTATTTTAGGGCTTCCAATGAGCATATCTTAATGACTGATCCAAGGAGAGAAAACTTGAATGCAGGTGAGGGTTTGAACAGTTTTACTATTTGCTTGAAGGATTTTTTTCCCCCAAAATTAATTTAAGTGGTTGTTCTATGGCTGACTTTGCTAGATCTGCATCTGTTTTTATTTCCTCATAGCATCTTACGTTCTTATGTAATATTTTTGATGATCTTTAGGGTTGTAAGCCATTAAAATGATGTCAGATCTAGATTTGTAAAAGCTAGAAAATTCTAGGAAAAAAAAATCCATTGAACAGGACAATGAGATTCTTTATTAATCGTTATTGAAGTCTATAAATTTGTGGGATGGATAATATCTTTAAATTATACTTAGAAAGAATGTTATTTGATGAGTAAATTGAATAATATTTGGTGAAAGATCTTGTCCTTTAATTGCAATGTCAAATTGGGAAAGATCCTCAAATTTTGCTTCTTCAAAGATAACTACAGAATTTTTTCCCCAGAAGGGGAAAAAAATGATATAACTACATTGTAGTGGAGTGAACCATTTTGATTGTTCGACTAAATATTTTTCCTTAGTAAAGAAATTATTGATTACCAAAGACTTCACAGGAGGTTGCATCTCTCTTAGAGATGTTGTGGTTAGTTAAGACTTGAAGGCAACTTTTGAGGAACTGCTAGGCCTTTGATGTCTTGATGTGTATTCAGATGCAAATCTGGGTTTACTCAAAAAGAAGGAAATGAAGGCTTATTAAATGCAGGAAATTTTCATGTTTGCCTTTCATGTTTATGGCATTTTGCATCTCTGCATATGAAAGCATCATCTACAAAGATAATCTCCAACCTAAAACAGAAAACACGCCATTGCACATATAAAACAAGATAGCCAGCAGCTGAAGCCTTGTCCCACATTAACTTCTTTGGTGCTTTGTGAAAGAGGAAAACCTTCTGTCAAACTTAATATCTTTCGTTTGTCATGGAAGGTCAAAATTTCACCAAAGTTATCTGGCCTGTTCTCTTCTGGTTTTGAATCACAGTATATATCACTAAAAGTGAAGCTCAAAGTATTATCTCTTTATTCTCTCTCTTCTTCTTTTTCCTTTTTTTTTGGGTGAGTTTTGTTCTGAATGTATTGAGGCCTCAATTTTTTTCTTTGTTTTGGTTGCCCTTACAGGTATTTAAACTTGCGTTTAGGTTTATGCATTTATGTTTGGTCTTGGAATTGTATTTCTAGAGAGCATCGCTCAGAAAAATAGAAAGTGTGTATTTGTCTGTTATGTAATTTTCTTTTTAGATATTTCTTTCTTTTGTAATAGCATTGTGATTTTATTTTTTCAATGTTATCTTAATTTTATAATCACTATACAATACAATGGGACTGTCATGGCATAGAAAAAAATTATCCATGGCAATTTAAATTTACAACAAATTAGATTTTCATTTTTTCCATTGCACTTTTATATTAATAAACTCTTATTATATAATTCTTCATTCCAAATTTTAAATTTCCTCAATTCTTAGTTCTACTATTAATTTATTCTCCCAAAATATCATTATTATCTTTTCAAATTGTCTATTCTTTATACAACCCAGTGGGCATTCAAAAAACTGCGCAAAGCGCAGTATTGCCTGCTAGTTCAATCAAATCAAGAAGTGGTAAATCGCTTTGAAAGTCGCATGAACAATCAAGATGCAACAATTCGACATATGGAGGTAAGTATTCGGAATGTGGAAAAACAAGTTGATCAACTTGCTAACCAAATATCCGAGAAACCATATGGTGGTCTTCCAAGCAACACTGTGAAGAATCCAGTAGAGAATGCAAAAGCCATCACCTTAAGGAGCGGAAAAGAGGTTAAAAATGAAGAAAAAGGTGAAGAAGAAAAAGAGGAGTCCAAAGCCGAATTGAAGGATGAAGCCGCACCAAAAGAAGAACCACCTCAAAGAAAGCTATTTCCCAACAATCCTAAGCCATATGTGCCTCCTATTCCTTTTCCGGAGCGACTTATGCAGCATAAAATAGATAAGCAATTCTCCAAATTTCTTGATGTGTTTAAAAAATTGCACATTAACATTCCTTTTGCAGATGCATTAGCTTAAATGCCGAGCTATGTAAAGTTCTTAAAGAAAATCTTGGCAAATAAGAGGAAGTTGGAGGATTATGAGACTATTAACCCCACTGAAGAATGCTCTGCTATTCTGCAAAATAAGCTACCACCGAAGCTTAAAGATCCAGGGAGTTTTTCGATTCCTTGCACGATTGGTGATTCTTATTTTGACAAAGCCTTATGTGATTTTGATGCTAGTGTTAATCTAATGCCTTATTCTGTTTTTAAGAAACTTGGACTAGGAGAAGTCAAGGGCACCACTATTTCTCTTCAGTTAGCAGATCGATCTATAAAATATCCAAGAGGTGTGGTGGAGGATGTGTTGATCAAAGTTGACAAATTTATTTTTCCTGCAGATTTCATTGTGTTAGAAATGAAGGAAGACTTTGAAGTACCACTTATTTTAGGCCGACCATTCCTAGCCACTGGAAGAGCTCTAATTGATGTCCAACAAGGAAAATTAATTCTTCGAGTTCAAAATGAGCAAGTCACCTTCAATGTGTTCAAAGCAATGAAATTTCCTTCTGATCAGAGTGATTGCTTGCAAATTGAAGCGGTGGACGAAATTGTCAAAAATTTTGCAATTCATGCCATGACCAAGGACCCAATTGAGAAGTGTATGGTTCAATCATTGAGGAAGGAGCAATACAAGCCAATCATCCAACCACAAAGGAGGCTTAATCCACATGTAAAAGTGATTGAGAATGCAATGGTGGCTTCTGCAAAATCAATAACGAACATGCAAATATGGTCCAAGCCGTTGGTCAAAATTTAATTATTTGAGCGATAGAGAACGTCGAGCATAACGACCTTAAACAATTGCGCTCCTTGGGAGGCAACCTAAGTTCTTTTACCTTTATTGGTTTTATTTTATTTATTTTATTTTATTATTACTATTATTATTTTATTTGTTCAATAATATTTATTTATGGGATTTTTGTTTCCTTTGCAAGGGAATTTGGGCATAAAATTTTGCTTCACATGTTTGCTGCACCAGTCAGAAGAATAATTCGGTTCAAGGTCTTTCCATTAGATTTTGGCGCTGAAATTTTACAGGACGGTAGAAGATTCCCCCAGGTTCATATCCACCAAATTTCAGAATTTTTGGAGCTGTTTTGGTACCTGAACGAATTTCATCTTCAAAGCTGTTCAAAACAGGGCAGTTTCCCCAACCTTCGTTTTTCTTATGTTCTCTTTAGTTGCTATATTTCTGCTTGCTCCTTGCTGCATTGAGGGCAATGCTCAATTTTAAGTTGGGGGTGGGATACATGAAATTTTGTGCTGGATTTCTGTCAAAATTTTTGCAAGATTTCAATTTTATTGGGTTAAAAAGAAATTTCTAACTCTTTTGATACTCCTTTAGAATAATTTTGAGTTTTATGCATTAGTTATTTGGGTTGGAATGTATGAATGAGGCAAGTATGATTAGTCTTTGTTTTGAAATTTTTAACGCATCTTGTTGATTTTAATGATTGAATTCAATGAGAATGTGCAAGATTTGATATACATTGAACCCATTGTGAGTATTTGAGCCTAAGAGCATTTTCTTTTTCTTGCTCACATGTTTCTTTGATTGAGTGTTGTCAAATATGGTATGTTCATTCTAGAACTTGCTTTGTTATGCATGTTGAGATCACATTATGGATTCATGCTTTGAAATGATAAGGGCACTTAGGATTAACCATTTTTAACTTTCTAAAAAGCTTAACCATTACATATACCCCTAGTCAGCCAATTTTGAGCTCTAACCTTTCTTTGTTATAACACCACATCATTAGCCTTACACCGTTGTTTTTGTTTACCACCGTTGAACCCTTTGTCAAGAGTATATAGAAATGAATTGCATGATAAAATTTCTATTGATTCCAAAGAAAAGAACCACTGAAAAAAATAGAGGAGAAAATAGAAAAAAAATGATGATGAAAGGTGTAAAAAAAAAAAAAGAAGGAGAAGAAAAGAAGAAGAAAGAAAAAAAAAGAAAAAAAGAAGAATTGAACAATATTCCCTGCGAAGATTGGACAAAGTTAATGTTTTCATTGTGTATAAGATGGTCCAATTATATGATGAAGTTGTGAAAAGGGATTGGTGAGCGGAATCGGTGTGTGCAAAAGTGCGTCAAAATAAAGCTCAAACTCACACAAATATACACCTAAACCTCACTTAATCAATTGTAGTAAAGCATAGGGATCATTTTCCACAGGGAAGGGGACAAAACCAAAATTTAAGTGCAACTAATTATTTGCTATCTATGTGTCTTAAAGCAATGATTTAGAAAGTGATATTTAAATAACTAAAACAACACCATTGAAACAAAGAGAAAAACACACAAATGATGAAGGAGGGTGATCCTTGGGTTAAATGCAAGGGTCGGCTACTTTGACTTCTAAGGGCAACCGAGTGTAAGGCATCTTAACTAAGTGACTACATCCATTCACTCCGAATCTCCTTTCGGTCTCATCGAAATTATAGAATGAAGAATCTCCTTTCGGTCTCATCCCCACCTAGAGCACATTAGCGCCTATGGCTTCCACACAACCCTAATGCACAATTCTAGCCCTAGATGTTTTAGCCAACTACTTCACACTCCCTAGTTCAAGTGTTTAATTCAAGAAAACCACCTATTTTTCACTCCACATCTCCTTTCGGTCTCAATGGAATTAAAGAATAGAAGATCTCCTTTCGGTCTCACTTCTACCTTGTGCATACTAAAACCTATGGCTTCCACACAATTTTAGTGCACAATTAAATTCATATGGTAGTTGTTTCTTGTCTCAAACACCTAAATTTAGAGAATGCTAGGTAGTTCTTCCTACTTTTGGTCTAAGTTCATGTATATTCTAAAACACACACGAACACCAAGAACACACACTAAATGTGGCCACCATTTAATGCATATCAATTCATTAAATACAAGTAGGAAGACTTCAATTAATGCAAGCCCATCACTCTACAACCCACAAGGAATCAAAATAAACTTAACGCATACATCAAACACCAAGAATCACCCAAGACAATTTAGCCACTCATGGCTTCAAGCAAACAACAACCACAAGGAGATATAGCCATTAAAAGCACAAAGAATTGAAAGAAAATACTCCCCTTAATCAAAAGAGTGATGATTCCAACCAAATCCAACACCTTACAAGACAAAACAACTCCAAAGATGGAAGTTTTCCAAAGCCAAAAGAGAACCAAACCCTAGCCTCCAATGAAACTCACGGGTGTGAGTTGGGGAAAATGTGCAAAAAATGTAAAAACTAACCCTAACCCTACAATCTATTCTACTCTACCCTATTCTATGTCTCCATGTTCCTCTCTATATGTGTTTTCTGCAGAAAATGGGGTCTTAATACAGGTAGGGGCGTTGGGGAGCAAATGTAAAGCTTCCAAAACATTAGGGACGCAATTTGCAATTTTCAGGATTGCAAACTGAAGATGACTGCCCCGTTCTGATTTTGTCCAGTTTTGGTCCCTTTTTGTCCAGAGTTTGAGAAAACTTTATTCATGAAAGTTTTTCCTCTCTTTCTCATATTTCCATATCATCTTGAATCATCTCATTTGGACGTCTGCATCAAGAGTTATGAACTCCGGAAGATGGCTGATTTTTCTCCCTTTTTCCTCTTCTTTGGTTCTGCCTTGTTCTGCTTTTGCCCAGTTTTGGTCCATTTTCTTTCAGAATTTGAGAAAACTTTGTTCATGAAAGTTTTTTTATCTCTTTATCATTTTTCCATAGCATCTTCAATCATCTCATTTGGACATTTGAATCAAAAGTTATGAATTTCGGAAGATGAGTGAATTTTATCCCCTTTTTCCTACAAAACAAATAAAAGATGAGAATCACAAATATAATGTGATTTCTCTAATAAACATGGCATATCTCAATGAAATCTATGCAAAAGCGTGAAAAACACATATCTAAGTTTATGAATATTTGAGTCTCATCAAATACCCCCAAACTTGAACCATTGCTTGTCCCCAAGCAATTTTCTACGCACAGCAACAATGTGTGGAATGTATTCATTGAGAGCATGCACATTCAGATTAGCACCATGTATTTCCTTGGTAGTGGCAAGTACTAGCTTAATTAGGCATCCACTCGTCTCCCCATTCTACCGAACAATGCATATTGAGAGTTTTAAGAAATGAAAACATCTTAACGTCTCCGAGTTAGACAATTTCGGCACGTACTAATGCAATGCATAACCCTTTTCTTTCTTGTTTTTCTGTACTAATCTTCACACATTAAATGATGTGTGTGTGTGTGTGATGGAGGTAAATTTTCATGAACAACGCAATGCAAGAACTGAGTAGAGGTCACGAAATCATGCCACTAGTGTGCCCTAAAGTTGCATAGAAAAATTTCACTTCCTTGAAATCGTTAAGATTCTTTATTCCCTCTTTCCCCTAAGTTGTCATGCTACCATCTAGGCAATTTTCATCACATTTAAGCAACCATCGTGACATTATACTTAGGGTACTTCCTCGCTCATTTACAAATTTTTTTCTTTTTTTCATTTTTTTTTGCCAAGAGTTTTTTTTCGGCTTTTGATACTTCTACCACTCATACGAGTTCACTTAAGGGACATCTCCTAAGAGCATTCTCATAGCGGAGTGGCAATTATTCAACAAAACTGTAAATCTCATAAGCAAGACTAACAACAAGCCTAAGTTTTCTTCTAAGTTTGTGAAGTAAAATGCTATGACTTTAGGGTGGACTAGGGGCACTACATTTACTCGCAACCGCATCATAATCAACACACTACATCTCACAAACACTCCTCTTTGACGTGCACTGTAACAACACCATTTAATATGCAAAACTTTCCTCCAAATACAAGGAATCAAAAGACATGCATTACAAATTTCATGCCTATTCAGTCCAACATTTTTCATCATCGACTAATGCTTTCATTTCGTTACTTCTCACATGCATTCAGTCGGTAAAATGTTTCTTAAGTGGTGTATATTTCAGCCATTACTTGCCAACCATTCAAAAGTTCCCCAAAAACAAAACAAGCAACATCTTGAATATGTTAATGAAAGCCTCAATTTAAGCCAATTTCACCCATGGAATCTCATGTATTTACTTCCTATAAACACCCCCAAACTTAGGTTATGTCAAAAGCTTTAAGCTTCCACCCCCAAACTTAAGATGAGCATTGCCCTCAATGCTTCAAGAATGCATGCATGAAGGGTGGGGTGGGTGGGAAAGAAGAAATACATGTTTTCGGTTGCAAAATTGTGAATTGACTTAAAGCATGTTGCCTATTCGCACCTCCCCCAAACTTAAGATGTGTTGCACATTAAGCATTAAAACTAGGGAGTGCATCATTCACACATTTAAGAAACTATATTAACGGAATCCACAAAAAACAAATTAAAGAAAATAAATTAACAGAATGCAGAAAAATAACTTTAAACCTAAATGCAATAACATAAACAGAAAGGAGAATATTTACAAACTTCACGTTGTCCAAACTCAACTCAAGTGTCAAAACATCTAAACTGAGGATTGCATCTAAGAAGACAATGCCACATGAAAGAATTGCACACAATGGTTTAGGCATTAATGTTTGATTACTCAATGTGTGCACAATGCTAGGCTTCAAGAACTCATCAAGTTTTTTTTTTCACTTAAAAATCAATTTTATATGCAACATCATGTTAAGATTCATCAATGAATTTCTAGGATTTCAAATGAATACAAAAAAGTTAACAACTCATCCAAAACAACTCATTGAGGCATATTGTCAAACACATGATGAGCAAGGTGAAAAACTTGAAATTTCACAAAATTAGTAAGCACCCTAGCCTTAACATTAGACAAACAGCTCAAACAATCCCAATTACACAATATTTCATCAAATATCATCCATAGAAATCATAATTTGATCAATTCAAAATCACCATTGTAAGGAAATTTGAAAAGTTCAACAATTCATACCTTGGGTTCTTGGATGGATTTGATGATGGAAATTTGTTGATTTTATGTTTAGAGAGGTATTTGGATCACTTAAGATGGATTGGACTTGAAGAAGATTGTAAAATGCAAAATGTGGATGAAAGGTTTTGAGAGAAAATTGCAAGAACAAGGGAAGAAATGAAAAAAAAAGAGTGGGAAATGATAGGGGGGGCCGACGGGTATAAAACCCGTCGGCCTTGACCACTGCGGCGGTCTTTCTGACCACCGCGGCGGTCAAAACCTACTACCCAATTTTTTATTTATTTATTTATTTATTTATTTATTTATTTATTTATTTTTACATTTCCTCCATTGTCCTAGCACATGAAAACTATAAGCATCAACCTTTATATCCACAAGAACATATAAAACTCAATTAACTAATAAAACAAAACAAAACAAAACAAAACAAACTAAACTAAAAACAAAAGGATGCGCTTGGGTTGCCTCCCAAGAAGCGCTTGGTTTTAACGTTGCCGGCTCGACTCAATGCATTTCATCCTATTCCTTGCTTTTGTAACGGGCATGCAAACATGGTCTTCTCCGGATCTTCTGGGGTTATGGACATTTGGTTATATCCAGAATAACCATCTATGAAGCAATAGAAGAGGCATTCGGCCAATTGATCAAGGATTTGATCAAGATACGGCAGGGGGATTGGGCTTACCCACTCGCCATCAAAAATAGGAAAAATTATCCCAAAGTCCAACAGCTTGACCACTTCCTTCTTCACAACCTCCCTCATTATCGAATTCAGCCTCCTTTGTCTTTCCCTCACAGGTTTGGCATCCTCTTCCAACAACATTTTGTGCATGCAAATCGAGGGACTGATACCCTTAATATCCGCAATAGTCTTCCCAATCAACTCCTTGAAAGTGCTCAAATCCAAAAGCTTTCTTTCTTGTTTAGGTTCCAAAGAAGATGATATCAACACGGGCAACATTTCATGCTCTTCCAAGAATGCATATTTCAAATACGGGGGCAAAGGCTTCAACTCAAGTTTGGGTGGCTCATCGACGGATGGTTTTAGCTTATCTTCACCACTGGCCACTGGCAACACTTGGTCGATTTCAACCACTTCAAGTTCTTTCCCTGTTATTTCATAACTGGACTCATCTACAAAACAATTCTCAACCATCTCACGAAGCTGTCCATCTATTCTTTTATCTTCTTCATCAAACTCAAGGGGAACATTGGAGGGAATAATTGCCCTCATTGCTTGGGATTCAAGACACCACTCCTCCTTCAAAGTTTCACCAATACATTCATCCACCACATCTTCCTGGAAGTAGTCTAGATTCCCCCTTGGATAATTCATGGCATCCTTCACATCGAGCACGACCTCTTCTTTGTTGGCCCGCATGGAACTCCTCAACTCAAGCTGGATTTCTTCGAGCTTCTTCATCATGAGTTCTTCAAAATTCGGTTTTCTGTCTGTGGGATTATTCATTTGGTTCCCAAAACCTGGAGTTTGCCTTGATGGCCCCGAATTGTTCCAACCTTGATTTCCTGCTTGGTAGCTACCCTTGTTGCCCCAATTTTGGTTGAAATTTCCTTGCTGCCCAAAATTCTTCATGTAGTTGACGGGTTCGGTCCTAACCAAGTCACATTGATCCATATGGTGGTCTCCTTGGCAAAGACCACACATTAAGACCGGCTTCCAATTCATCCTCGCCTCCCATGAATTAATCTTATCGGTTAATGCAGCCAATTGAGCCCCAATGTTTGGGCCGACATCAATCTCTAGGAATCCCCCTTGGGGCGGAATTTGGTAGCTCTCAGCTTCAACCGGGTAAGCACTTATACGGTTGTTGAACCATGGCTCAAAGAATTCCCCAAACACCCGTCCTTCTTGTTGTCCCTGTTCAGCCAATGAAAGCTAAAGATGAAAATATGTACAAACACAAATAGGTCTTTTCTAAATATATACAAAAACACAAAACTAACAAACAATTAGAACACCTAAAAACTAGTTCCGTTGCCCTTCCCCGGCAACGGCGCCAAAATATGGTGAGCGGAATCGGTGTGTGCAAAAGTGCGTCAAAATAAAGCTCAAACTCACACAAATATACACCTAAACCTCACTTAATCAATTGTAGTAAAGCATAGGGATCATTTTCCACAGGGAAGGGGACAAAACCAAAATTTAAGTGCAACTAATTATTTGCTATCTATGTGTCTTAAAGCAATGATTTAGAAAGTGATATTTAAATAACTAAAACAACACCATTGAAACAAAGAGAAAAACACACAAATGATGAAGGAGGGTGATCCTTGGGTTAAATGCAAGGGTCGGTTACTTTGACTTCTAAGGGCAACCGAGTGTAAGGCATCTTAACTAATTGACTACATCCATTCACTCCGAATCTCCTTTCGGTCTCATCGAAATTATAGAATGAGGAATCTCCTTTCGGTCTCATCCCCACCTAGAGCACCTTAGCGCCTATGGCTTCCACACAACTCTAATGCACAATTCTAGCCCTAGATGTTTTAGCCAACTACTTCACACTCCCTAGTTCAAGTGTTTAATTCAAGAAAACCACCTATTTTTCACTCCACATCTCCTTTCGGTCTCAATGGAATTAAAGAATAGAAGATCTCCTTTCGGTCTCACTTCTACCTTGTGCACACTAAAACCTATGGCTTCCACACAATTTTAGTGCACAATTAAATTCATATGGTAGTTGTTTCTTGTCTCAAACACCTAAATCTAGAGAATGCTAGGTAGTTCTTCCTACTTTTGGTCTAAGTTCATGTATATTCTAAAACACACACGAACACCAAGAACACACACTAAATGTGGCCACCATTTAATGCATATCAATTCATTAAATACAAGTAGGAAGACTTCAATTAATGCAAGCCCATCACTCTACAACCCACAAGGAATCAAAATAAACTTAACCCGTACATCAAACACCAAGAATCACCCAAGACAATTTAGCCACTCATGGCTTCAAGCAAACAACAACCACAAGGAGATATAGCCATTAAAAGCACAAGGAATTGAAAGAAAAATACTCCCCTTAATCAAAAGAGTGATGATTCCAACCAAACCCAACACCTTACAAGCCAAAACAACTCCAAAGATGGAAGTTTTCCAAAGCCAAAAGAGAACCAAACCCTAGCCTCCAATGAAACTCACGGGTGTGAGTTGGGGAAAATGTGCAAAAATGTAAAAACTAACCCTAACCCTACAATCTATTCTACTCTACCCTATTCTATGTCTCCATGTTCCTCTCTATATGTGTTTTCTGCAGAAAATGGGGTCTTAATACAGGTAGGGGTGTTGGGGAGCAAATGTAAAGCTTCCAAAACATTAGGGACGCAATTTGCAATTTTCAGGATTGCAAACTGAAGGTGACTGCCGCGTTCTGATTTTGTCCAGTTTTGGTCCCTTTTCGTCCAGAATTTGAGAAAACTTTCTTCATGAAAATTTTTCCTCTCTTTCTCATCTTTCCATATCATCTTGAATCATCTCATTTGGACGTCTGTATCAAGAGTTATGGCTGATTGTTCTCCCTTTTTCCTCTTCTTTGGTTCTGCCTTGTTCTGCTTTTGCCCAGTTTTGGTCCATTTTCTTTCAGAATTTGAGAAAACTTTGTTCATGAAAGTTTTTTATCTCTTTCTCATTTTTCCATAGCATCTTCAATCATCTCATTTGGACATTTTAATCAAAGGTTATGAATTTCGGAAGATGAGTGAATTTTATCCCCTTTTTCCTACAAAACAAATAAAAGATGAGAATCACAAATATAATGTGATTTCTCTAATAAACATGGCATATCTCAATGAAATCTATGCAAAAGCGTGAAAAACACATATCTAAGTTTATGAATATTTGAGTCTCATCAGATGCTTGTTTGATACCGTGTGGAGATAACATGCATGTGCTCATGTGATATTAAACCGTGAATTCAATTTAGACGGTAATAATCTAGGTTGTTCATGTGGTTTCGGTAGTAGAACTAAGTCGTGGCTACTTAGATTGAATCCGGGAATTTTCATAGTTCTTAATGCATTTAGAAATCTAAATTCACCTAGACCAAGTGTGAATTGATTTTAATCTAAATAGGGTTATTAGACCGATGTCGGCTATTAATTTACATTAGGGAAATTTCACCATAATAATTTGGAACTTAAGTTAATTGCATGACAAGTCAAGAGAGTTAATTAGGATTGATTAAGTGAAATCGAAATCTCTAACATCTTTATTAATTTGGTAAATTTTTAGTATTTGTTTATTGTTATAAATTTTCATTCTTTGTTAAGATTAGTTAAATTGCATGAAAGCTTTTTAATAGGTTAGCTTGTTCTTGAATTAGTCAATTTGGTACGTAATTGGTTAAATTGAAATCAATCCTCGTGGGAATGATACTCTACTCATCACTTTATTACTTGTTGATATTGTACGCTTGCAATTCACCGAACAATGAGCAAAGCAATGAACATAGAAAACACACTTATTTTCTACCAAAATCAAGCTCTTAAGACCATTGAACTCACCTTGCATGTTGCTTGCTCCATCGTAACCTTGACCACGAACCTTTGTTAAGCTCAAACCATGTTTGCTGAACATTAACTCAATGGCCTCTTTGAGTGTTGTAGCTATAGTGTCTGGAACATGAACAATTCCAAGAAAACGTTCAATGATGCACCATTTTTTATCTACATATCGCAAAGCAATAGCCATCTTAGTTGATACATCCTGAGCTTCATCAACTAATAATGAAAAGAAATCATCTCCAATACTTCCAACAATGGCTTGAGTGGTCAAATAAGCTGCAGCATTAGCAATGTCTTTTTGAATTGAGGGTGCAATCATTTGATGATTTTTAGGAGCATTATTTAACGAGACTCGATTAATAGCTTCATTGTGCTTGCAAAGAAATTTCAATAGCTCAAGAAAATTTCCTTGATTCATAGAGGAATCTGACTCGTCATTCCTCGAAAAGCCAACCCTTGACGCAAAAGAAATCTTATATAGTCAATGGATGCATTCAAACGGATGCGATAGTCAATCTTAGCTTGCTCAAAAATAGCAGAAACTATAATATCAATGTGTTGCTTATAGTTCATTAAATCTTGAGCAACACTATAACACATATTATGAATACTCCTGACTTTTCCAATATGTTCACGTAATTTTTCTTTTTTCTTCCAATTTGTGAACCCCTCACTAACAAAGGCATCATGACCAGAACCCCTATCACCGTACTCACAAGTGAATAAATAGCAATATAAACAAAATGCTGCATCCTTGGATTCACTATATTCAATTCAACTGAATTATGCATACCAATGTTGATTAAATCTTCGTATTTTTCCTCCAATCAATCTTTGAGGTAATTTATCAAGCTTTGGTTGAGTAGGGCCGTTAATTAGGTATGCCCTTCGCAAGTTTTCTATCTCTTTACTACTCTTAGTAGCACTAAAAATAGAAAGCCTTTTACCCGAATCAGTAATAAATAGATTACCATCAAATGATTCAAATCCCATTGTTTCATCCTTACTTTGTGAGGGTCCTGAGTGAGCACTTTCATTTTTCTTTTCATTAGACAATTCTTTTATGAAATCATCCAAATAAGGTTCCAATCGAGGACGTTTAGATGCATTAGGCTTCTTAAAAAAAAGTCCAAATTCTTTTGCATCCTATTACAAAATCAATAATAATTACTCCTTAACTATTATCATATAAAAGTAATAAAACCATCATTAAGGAAATTAGGACAGCAGCAATGCCAATGACAAAATGCCAGAAAGCAGAAACAAAGATAGAACATGCAATGCACACAAAGCACTCCTCAAGATGTGAATAGTTTGTGAGGGAAAGAGCTGAGAAAAGGACGAGATAGGCAATAGGATGATTTAGTTGATTGATTCTCACATTCAAAAAACAAGACACGAATCAGGTTAGGTCCAATCTGAACCAAAAACACCACAACACAGAAAATCAATCTTCAATAAAGTTACAACATCAGCCATCAAGAAAGTCATGAAGCCCAAGGTAAAGCATCTTTAAACAAAATGTTGCATATTAAAGGCAAATCATGATTCCTTTGCATGCTTCCTCCAATGAACAATCAAGGATATCAAAAATTTAAATGTTTACTTCAAGCACTTAGTGTCTTCATGAATGGAAAATTGGAAACAAAATCACAATCGGAAAGCATTTAAAAAAAAAAAAGATCATGAAAGTAGCCATTGGGAAAAATAAAATTCTAGACAGAACTCTCTTAAAAAATGACAAGTGAAGAAAATTCCAGGCATTATAAATCACAGTTTTCAACTAATCCCAAAATGACATAATCCAATTAGTGATTCCAAAATCGATCACCTTCAAAGTAATTAGGGGCGGACTGCAAGATATATATGAATAAAAAAACCCAAAAAAAAAAAACATGGGCAAATTGGTGTCCATAAAGCGTACACGTCCAAAAAGAAACAATAAAGAGTACAAAAAAAAAACTAAAGGAAAAAGAACTCATCTGGAGATGAAAAGGGGACAAGGATGCTGGACCAGGGAAGGATGGATGCTGTGTGTCAATCTTAAAAGTGAAAAGGATGCTGGACGTAGGGGCCGCAAGGGAGGATGGAAAAGGAAGGGATTTTTGTTTGATTCAGGATGGAAAAGGGAATTTTTGTTTGATTCACGCAGACACAGGGGAGGATGGAAAGAAAAAGGGAATTGTGATGGAAAGGGTTTTTGAAAAGGATGCTGGAGCAGCTGGACGCATGAGGAGAAAAAGAATAATAAAAAAAAGGGGAGGGGGTGTCAAATTTTAATACTATTGTAACCTTTTTTTCCTACTACTATAAAAAACATTTTTTTAGACATGGTGGGGGTTGGGGGGGGGGGGGAGGCGAGGGGGTGGCACTTGCCCCCCCTAGAGCCCAATGGGGTCCTCCCCTAAATTTTCTATTTTATGTTTAAAATAAAATTGATGACTGTAAGTTTAATAATAAGTGCCGTTTTTAAAGCATTTTTCACTCCACAAAAAGACCCCTTTTCAAATAGCGTTGTGTCCATTTAAAGCTTTTTCATCGAAAACTTTCATGTATTGTTCATTTTGTATTTTAAATGGAAGAATTTTTTATAAGGAGTGTTCCAATATCAAAGGAAATCAAAGTTGAAAGAGTTAGATAAGCACTTTAATAAAAGTTTTTCGGTTTCCAAATGCATATCTAAGTTGATAATAAGTTACACGCCCCTTTATCTTTTAAATTAATTGAAATACTGTAATCACTACAAGAAAATAATTTTATTCCGACGGACCATTTCCGACGGAAAATCCACATTTCCGTCGGAAAAATTAAGAATTCCGACGGTTTTCCGTCGGAACAATTCCGTCGGAATAACGTTCGTCGGAAAAAACTTTTCCGGCGGTTAACCGTTGGAATTCGAACTTTTCCGACGGATTTGCGACGGCCTCCGGACAATGAAAAATTATATTTTTCCGACGGATTGCCGTCGGAAAGTAAATATTTTCCGACGGCAATCCGTCGAAATTAAATAAATTTTTCAAAAGAAATAAATAATTTCCGACGGAATTCCGTCGGAACTTTAATAAAATTGTTTTAAAAAATAAGTAATTTTCGACGGATTGCCGTCGGAAATTATTAAATTTTTTTAATAAATAAATATTTACCGACGGAATTCCGTCGGAAATTTAATAAAATTTTTTTTAAAAAATAAATTTCATTTTAAAATAGAACTAAAAATTATTTTATACACATAAATTTGACAAAAAGTAATACTATCCTAATCTTTGTCCGTATCCGTGCTCGAGTCAGTATCTTCATTGTTGCTTGTTTTTCTTTTATTCTTTCTACGCTTTTCCATTTTCTCTATCTTTGCTTGTAGACTCTGAATCAGCTCCGTCATTTGTTGTCGCCCAGTACTGACCTCCTCAGTCAGTTCGGCCACTCTATGTTGCATCAGATCATACTCAGCTTGCGACACAACAACCGAAGGTGATGCTGAATATACAGAGTGACTGGTAGAAGGCTGATTCCCCATCCCATAAACTCTACCCTTGCAGACTCCACCGGCAGCCTGAGTAAATAATTCTTCATCACTGCGTGGAGGATTCTGCGTCCGCGCAGTACTATCATCTGCCGCACATGCGATTGAGTCTTTCTTGATGCAAGAGATTGAAAAGCGTTCTATCAAGGAAAAAAATATATTACACATTTTTATTTATTATTAATAAACTAAATAGATTTTGTTAAAAAAAAGTATTTTTACTAAAAAACTCACATATGTAGCCTCGGCACGAGAATCAACCCACTGATCCCGCTCTCCAGTCTCGGGATTTTTTTTCTTGTGGCCAATTAAGAAAAGGTCAATCTTTGATGGCCTTTTGCCTATTGTTTTTTCCTACATATTATATAAATATTAGATTAACAAATCATATTAAATTATACATAAATGACATTGAAACAAAAAAATATATAAATATTCTTACAAGTCTCGCTGCATGTGTAGCAAGTGATATTGAGCCGCAAGTATTGAGAGACCCGCCTTTATCTGAAGCACGAGCCTCCTTTGCCTGAATTTGCCTTTTTTTGAATACTTGGGCCCAATGTTTTTGAAGGCATTCCCAGACGTGATCGCCTATCCATTGCGGTCTTGTCCTTCTTCGGTGGATTTGATGAAAAATATCCGCAAAGCGCTTTGCCCCTCGTACTTCGAACGCTCGACGGATGTTTTCATCATTTCTTAGCAACCAATAAACCTTGCGCTACAAACATAAATGATGACATTAGTAATTATATAACTTATAATTTATATAAATCAATATAAATAATAATATAACCGTACAAAATTACCTTAAACTCCGAAAACATCCTATCGCGAACCTCTAGTGGAATTTCGCGCCATACTGCCCAAGGTTTTTCAAAGTGGGCTTTGATTGCATCGTAGATTGCACCCGCAGATATGACTGGAATCAATCTAAAAATATCACGAATAGAAATCAATATTAAAATTTTAATTGAATACAAGTATTATTTAAAATAAATGCTAAAAATTTTACCCGTGACGTCTCAAATGCGGTATGATATATCTTGCACCATCCTCCTCCCGTACATGATCCAATGGAGGCTCGATCTCGGCTTCGTCATCATCATGATGCTCCGAATGCGGTGGTGATGATGATGGTCTAGATCCATCTCCAGTATGTGTGATGCGCGGTGGTGATGAAGATGGACCCGATCCATCTCCAGTGCTCTGTGCTGAGCCGGCTAAGAGTGGACGACTGAAAGTCGACCCTGACGGAAGGGGATGCAATGGTGTATGCTCCGACGAGCGCGAACTAGCACGACCTCTGCCGCGACTTGCACGGCGACCTCTGCTCTGATCTTTATCCATTTAATTAAAACCCTACAATATCTAACAAAATATAACGAGGTGTGATTGACATTAGGTATCTACAATATCATATTGATTTGCTTCCTTGAATTCTTCCCTGAAATTCAAATCTAGCCGTACTAAGTTGAATTGAAGTTTTAAGGATTTGCCTATCTCATCTCTACCATTTGAATAGGATTTTAATGTATGTCTATCAATGTTAATTTAATGTGGCCTTTTTTTAAGCAGGACAAAAGAGTACCATATGTATATATGTGTGTATGTATATTTCCAAATAGTCCATCAAATTGTCTATACTTTTATTTGATAATCATTTCCTTTGTTGTTACTTACGTTGCGCCCACAAATATACAAAAATTGTATTATCTTGCTTAATTTCAGATAGTTGTTAGACCCTCTAATTCATTTGGTTAGTCTTTTCTTTCTTTTAACTTCTGATAATGAACCAATTGGTTGTTCAACAAAATAATGAACCAATTGCTCCCTCCCCTCCCTTACATACTAATTCGTCAAAACAAGTCCAAGATGGATAAAAAAAATTAATAATAAATAATTCTAGAAATCTAACTAAATTATTAAAATTGATGGCTTGCCAATTCGATAGAAATAATAATTTCAAAATACTTTGTCAAATCATGTGATAAAAGGATTCTAATTGTCTTGTTCTATGTACTAAATGAAAGTACTTTTTGAAACTTTATTTTTATGAATTTCGGTTATTACAGTATTGTTTCTTAATTTCCTTATTTTATTATTTTTAAATTTTAAATTAAAATACCATTTCTTAACTTTAACAATGAATGAATGAGAAACTGAAAGTGAAAAAACAATAGAACTTAATCCCACTTTTGGACTAATGCCTCTATGACAAAATTCTATGGTCAAACTTAATAAAACCAAAAATGTTCTCATAAAAATAATAAAGTTTGATGGAGGTATTTGTTTTATAATAAATTTCTTTAATGATGAAATTAAGTACAATCTAATAATTAATTTTATAAGTTACTTATGCACACTACACTACAAAAAAAAAAGATGTAAATAAATGATGCACATTATTGTATCTATAAATTCTAAATACATAAATCCAAATAAATTGTGGCAATAAGAGTTAAACTCTTGATTGTTTATAACTTAATTAGGAGAAAAACAGTTTATGATTGAATTGAAATTGTTTTAAAATTAGGAATTTTTTATTATACATGATTGAATTTTTTGATTTTTTTTTATGTTGATCTATATATTTTTATAATACTTCAATTTATTGAAATTTATTTACAAAATTCAAACTAATATGTATATAATATTTAATTCCCACAAACACGGATCACACTTGGAAAAAAACAGTCATTGACATCCACCAAAGAACTCCCAACAAACACATTCAAATGCAGTCCATTCTTCACAGAAAGACCATGCATTGACATCCCAACATCTTGCCTACTCATAAACGCACAAGCCTTGATAGCACAAGGCAAAATACGGTCATCAACTCTCACTCCATTACACAACGTTCCACGAAAAAAAGATACATGAACCAGATAGCCAAAAATACAAACATTTCAGTACTGATTTTCAGCCCCTCTTCTTATACAACATCTCTAACAAAATACCTTTACCTTCAAATAATCAAACAAAATGAGGCTTTGAACCAAAATGTGACACAAATCCAAAAATTCAAACACATCCAAAGCCAGGACAGAAACCAAAAAATACACCAATATTCAATCAGAACCATTCTCATCAATCAGAAGCCAAAAACCAGAAAATTAAACATCGGCACGGCCAATTAACAATATGCCACAAACCAAAACAGAAATCTGAAACACAATATGCCACAACCCACAACGTTCGGTCCAATTTTTTTTCAACCACAAAGTCTCGGCCAAACAAAAAAAACTGATCCGGCAGTCATTGGATCCCAAAAATCACAGCACAAACAGAGATACAATTGGACCAGAATTAAATTGCTTACCAGAGAGAAAAAAAAGCTTGGCGCGGCGGCGGTGGCGGTGACTCGCGGTGAGAGGTGCACGGCCGATCGATGGGATTGAAGAGAGACGCCGACGGGATTGAAGAGAGACGGCCGACGGCAGAAGAGACACGCCGACGGGATTGAATTCTGGGCGACAGAAGACTGAAGAACGGCTGAAGGGGGGAGACGCTTTTCTTTCGATTGAGGTAAGAAAAATAGGGGAGGGGGGAGAGGTGGGAGGCGGGAGGGGCGGGAAAGAGGAAAGAGGGGGAAAAAAGGTAAGAAAAATTTTGGGGAGGCGGGTGGGAGGCGGGAGGGAAGGCGCGGGAGGAGGGGAAATGGGCGGGAGGGAGGGGGAAATAGGAGGGATGGGGAAAAGGGGGGTTTTTTTTTTATGTAATGTCACACTTCCGACAGATTTCCGTCGGTAAAAGTAATTTTTTTTACTTTTCGGAAGAACTTCCGACGGATTATCCGTCGGAAATGTCTTCAATTTTTATTTTGAATATTTCCGACGGAAAACCGTCGGAAAGTTAAATATTTTTTTATTTTTGATCAAATTCCGACGGTTTTCCGTCGGAATTGTTTAATTTTTTTTAAATTTTTGGCAAGAACTTCCGACGGAGTTTCCGTCGCAAATTGTTTAATATTTTATTTTGAATATATATCCTTAAATTATTTTATTTTTTTTAATACTATGGTCAACTCATTTTTTAAGTATTTTTATTCATATTATTTACCTCATTTTTATCATAATTGTTATTTCTTTAACTATTCAGAATATATATATTGAAAATGATATATTTTTATCTATCTCTGTTTGTTAATTATTTAAGTAGTATGTTAAATAAATAAATAACAAAATATCCGACAGAAATTTTATTTTTAATTTTAATATTCCGACAGATATCCATCGAAAATTTAAATTCCGTCAAAAAATGGAAATAAAAAACTTTAATTAATCAAGTTTGAAATGTATAAAAAAAATAAAAATATTTTATTCAAATTTTAAAATATTTCATAAATGAAAAATAATTATTTTTACACATTGTAATTAGTGAATTAAATTACTTTCAAATATTAAGGTTATTGAAATCATTTATCCAATCACTATTGAAATCGGATAGAACAAGAACATCACCTATTCTGGAACTCTCTCCCTCCCTCTTTTTCCCTTTTTCTCCTAACTAGACAATTGGAAAACTGGGCGAGTTGCTTTGGTTATATACATGAAGAGAAGGAGAACTTTGCATGAATGCACATTTCATTTCACATTTATACAGTCTCTACAAACTTCTGTGTTGTTTTTTAAAAGACTATTTTTGAAAGTAAAACACACACAGGGACAAACACACAACAAGCTGTAACACACAAACATACAATTCTACATCCCAACAGTAATTTTGTTTGAATATTTCCGCCAACTCATTTTTAAAGTATTTTTATTCATATTCTTTACCTCCTTTTTATCATAATTGATATTTCTTTAACTATTCAAAATACATATATTGAAAATGATATATTTTTATCTATCTCTGTTTTTTAAAACCTCTTTTTAATTCAAAATATTATGCATAAGAATCAATTAGTAAAATAATACAACATATATTTCCTAAAATTATGTAAAAAAACATATTATTTAGTCTGAATATATATCCTCGAATTCTTCTTCGGGACTCGTTTCTTCGCTGTCTACAAATTCTGGCTCTTCATCCTCATCATTGCTGACGTGTTCTTCCTTAGCATCCTCATCATCCTCATCATTCTCATGCCTGTTCATTTCTACATCAACATCTTCATCATTATTGCACTGAAAATCTCTAAGACTATCTTCTAAATCATCGTCCACAGTGTATTCCACGTTTGATGTGTCAGTTTGAAATGCTATGTCTATTGAATCTTCCACTTCAACCCTACCCACTAGTTTTGTGTTAATCACGGCCCACCATTCAGACTTATCAGGTCTCAAAGGATAAAGAACATAATACACTTGTCTAGCATTTTGTGCAATCACAAATGGGTCAAATGTACCGTATTGTCTTGTATATCTCACATCAACTAATTTATATTGTGGATGTACCTTTGTTCCTGATGGTCTCGATGTCGAACCAGTCTGATAAAATAATGTTACTGTTTTGACAAGATCTCCTGATGAGTATTCCAGTTCCACAATGTCTTGAAGAACTCCGTAATAGTCGACCTCACCAGCTTCACTGCCATCACCTCTGACCCATACACCACTGTTTATCGTCTTTCTTTTTTCGGACCAGGTCGCTGTGTGAAATTTGTATCCATTTACAAAGTACGTCGGGTATGATTTCACCTTTCGACTTGGTCCCCATGATAGAGCATGTAGATTTGGGTTGGTCACTCCGTTGGAAACATTTTGTACCTGCGATGGAATTAAAAAAAAACATCAACATTTAAGTTACAATGAATTTACATCTATTGCGTAATAGATATTTGCAGGCTAATGACCACTTACATAATCATTGAACCATGTACTAAAATATTCACGAACAGCTTCATTCCCGTAATAATTTCTGAAATCTCTGAAATATATTTCAATCATTAATGTCGCGATTAGATTACATAAGAAAAATGGTAAAAGAAACATAATCAACATACTGTACCTCAGAGTTGGTTGGATCTCCTCACAATTAAGCAGAACGCACTGTTTTGCAGCGTAGAGCTCATTATCGTCTAACCACCGAATAGTTGGTTTTCCTGATGCTCTGCCCGTAAGATCAAATATTGACAAAGATGGAGGGTTCGTACTAGGACCTCCATCATCATGCCGATTCACTCTGTTTCTTAAACTCGGGATATGCTTCTCAAAATAGAATGAACAAAAATGTGAAGTTTCCCTGGCAAGGTATGCTTCGCAAATCGAACCCTCGACTCTAGCCTTTTGTTTCACTGACCGTTTACACTTCCCAATGTTCCTACAATTGAAATTCGTTAAACAACATGTTAGGGAACTAAAAAAAAATTATATATACGTAATTAGGAAAAAATAAGTTTAATTACCTTTCAAAAGGATACATCCACCTATATTGAACCGGCCCTCCAAGTTTGGCTTCTTCTACTAAGTGAATAGGAAGATGCTCCATTACATCAAAAAAGCCAGGTGGAAAGATTTTCTCCAACTTGCACAGTATAACAGGGATATTATCTTGCATTCTGTCTAAATCTGTATCTCTCAAAGTGCTCGAACACAAATGCTTGAAGAATTGACTGATCTCTGTTATTGCTTTCCAAATATTTTCAGGAAGTGAATTGAATGCAACGGGAAGCAAATTCTCCATTAAGACATGACAATCGTGGGATTTTAACCCCGTTAATTTTCCTTCTTTCAGTTGGACACACCTACGCAAATTTGATGCATACCCATCTGGCATCTTCAAATTCTTTATCCATTCACAAATATTGCGTCTTTCATCCAATGTGAATGTGTATTTTGCCTTGGGTTTGGAATACTTACCGTTGGCCTGTTTTTGTAGGTGCAATTCACTCCGCCTACAATGCTTCATCAGATCCAATCTTGCCTTCACATTATCTTTTCTCTTGTCCTTTATATCCATAACAGTGTTGAACAAATTATCAAAGAAATTTTTCTCAATATGCATGACATCTAAATTGTGGCGAAGCAAGTTATCTTTCCAGTAGGGCAATTCCCAAAATATGCTTTGTTTTGTCAAGTTATGCTGAATGCCATATCCGTGAAGTCTAAAACTTCCTGCCTCATGTACCTTAGGAATAGATGAAATTCAATCCCAAATCTCTTCCCCAGACAACCTTCGCGGTGGATCATCAACTTCAACACGATTTTTAATGAATCCGGACACATTCGTCCTGAATGTGTGATCAGGTCCTAACCATCGCCGATGACAATCAAACCACGAATTTTTCCTGCCTTCTTTTAAATAGAATGCTTTCGTATCCTCCATGCAAATCGGACAAGCCAATCTCCCAGCTGTACTCCACCCAGATAACATTCCATACGCAGGAAAATCATTAATTGTCCACATAAGTGCAGCACGCATATTGAAATTTTCTTTGGTGAAAATATCATATGTCAAGACTCCAACATGCCACAACAATTTCAATTCATCCATTAAGGGTTGCAAGTAGACATTAATTGAATTCTTTGGATTATGCAGGCCTAGAATGATGCAACTCAAAAATAGATATGAAGTTGTCATGCACATCTCAGGTGGAAGATTATACGGAGTCACAAAAATTGGCCAACATGAATAAGGAGTAGATGACATACTAAAGGGTGTAAAACCATCCACACACAAACCTAACCTGATATTCCGTGGTTCCGCAGCAAAATCTGGATATTTTTCATCAAAATGTCGCCATGCTAACCCATCGGATGGATGACACAATACACCATCTGGCCTTCTATTCACATAATGCCACCTCATATGCGGGGCAGAACTCATGGAGGCATACAATCTCTTAAGCCGGGGTATTAGAGGAAGGTAATGCATCGACTTAAGTGGGACTCGCTTTCCTTTGCTAGTCGATTCACTTTTATAACGAGGGTGTTCACAAAATTTACACTCCTCTAAGTGATCGTTCTCGTTGTAGTACAACATACAACCAGTTGGACAACAATCAATCTTACGCGTATATTCCTAATTTAGACACCAACTTTTTGGAATGATAATAACTTTTTGGAATGTCTATTTCTTGTTGGGGGTTAACTTCTCTCATCAATTCAATCATGGCATTCATGCAGTCGTGTGGTACGTTCCAATCTGACTTGATGCTCATTAGTCTAACAGCTGTGGATAATTCAGAATGAGTCGAACCTTCCCATAACGGACGACTAGCAGCCTCTAACAAATCATAAAATTTTTTAGCTTCTTCATTAGGAGGCTGTTCAGTATTTTGCACAAATTCACGTTCACCACTACCCATAAAATGAGAATTTGCTGCATCTTTTATCATATCATGATATCGACTACTTTCTGCATTATCTGTTTTTGCGATATTCCTCTGCTCATGCAGATATGTAGCATCTATAGAGTCAAAATTCGGAGGCTCTACCTCACCATGGTCAATCCACCACCAATATTTTGGTTTAAAACCATTTTTATATAAATGAAGCACCACATCTTCTGGACCAAACATTTTACCAGACTTACACTTTCTGCAGGGACACCGAATGACTCCTTCATTCTGATATTTAAGTAGAGTACAAGCATGTTGCACGAATTCATTTACCCCATTAATAAATTCATCGGTTAAACCTCTTCTGTTAGGTCCAATTCTGTTATAAATCCAACTACGGTGTCGAATGAAATCCATCTACACGTATATAAAATTAAATATCACAGGCATAAAAATATAACATTAATATAAAGCATAATTTATGTCACGACATAAAATTAATATAGCATGACCACGATATATAAACAACTACGGTGTCGAATGAAATCCATCTACACATCTAACAAAATAAATATCTCAGTAATAAAAATATAACATTAATATAATGCATAATTTATGTCACGACATGAAAATAATATAGAATGACCACGATATATAAACAACTACGGTGTCGAATGAAATCCATATAAACATATATAAAAATAAATATCATAGTAATAAAAATATAACATACATATAATGCATAATTTATGTCAAGACATAAAATAAATATAACATTACCACGATATATAAACAACTACGGTGTTCAATGAAATCCATCTACACATATATAAAAATAAATATCACAGTAATAAAAATATAACATTAATATAATTGATAATTTATGTCAATACATAAAATTAATATAACATTACTACGATATATAAACAACTACGGTACCAAATACAATCCATCTACACATATAAAATTAAATATTATAGTAATAAAAAATAAACTACGTACCTTGTTAAAATGTTAGATTTGTGTTCTTTACGTACAGTTATTTATCTACAAGAATAAAACCTTGGATGAAAATGAAAAATAAACGAGTTATTTTGCTTGAATGGAAAAGAAGAAGAAAATAATGGAGAAGGAGATAAGCACTTACAGTGATTTTGTTAGATTTATATGTTAAACTCCACAGATGGGAGAGCAAAGCTGATCGATGAAAAACTCGGCCTTTCAAATGTTGTGTTGATCAACGGCGAAGCTCACAAAGAAGAGCTGCAGAGAGTGGCAGAAAAAATACAACAAAGAAGAAGAGAATGCTCACGGGTTCATATTGCCAAAATTCCAACGGATTTCCGTCGGAAAATGTCGGCACCGTCGGAATTTGACATTTTCCGACGGACATCCGTCGGAAAATGTCGGTACGTCGGAATTGCATTTTTAAAAATATTTTTTCTCAAATTCCGACAGAATTTCCGTCGGAAAGTTTTTAATTTTTTTATTTTTTACAAAAGATTTCCGACGGATATCAGTCGGAAATATAATTTTCTTTTTTTATACTATTTTGTTAAATATTCCGACGGATAGTCCGTCGGAAATGTTTAAAAATAGTTTTTAATCAAAACTATTCCGACGGATTATCCGTCGGAATATATTGGCGCCGGTTGGCGCCAATATTTCCTACAGATTTCCTGCGGTTGTCCGTCGGAATTATTTTTTCCCGACGGATATCCGTCGGAAATGTTGCCGCCGCCTTGCTGTCCGTTTTTTCCGACGGTTTTCCGTCGGAAATGTTCGACGGATTAATGCCGTCGGAATATTCCGTCGGAAATTTCAGTTTTTCTTGTAGTGAATGGTAATTTAAATATTTTAGAAGTCTTAATATTAATATAGTAATAAATTATTAAAGCACTTCATTAATTACAATTAGTATCATAAATATCTGGATAAATTAATGCATTCTAAAATTTTCTCCCCCAAAATATACAAATCGCATTTCAAAAGTTTTTTCCCCCCAAATATACATATTTATAAAGGTGTAAGAATAAGGAATTAACTTAGATGAGATAGACTCTAAATATTTTGTAATAAACGTGATAGAGGCATACGCATAAGGAATCATATAGAAATAGAAACGAAATTAATATACATAACCATGTTTCCTTGATCATTAGTTGTAGGTTTGTAAATTAATCCAATTTTTATACAGAAAATTAAATTTCTGATCACTTACCATAATTATGCATACTGGATGACAAAAAATGCGTTTATTTTCTTCCAAACCATAGACTACAATTTTTCTGAACGTGATCACACACTGCACTCTCGTCATTCTCGTTAGCGTTAATATCATTTATCTCTCTCAAAATTTTGACCTTTATCAAATAAAACCCTGTAATTTGAAAAATAACAATTGCCCCCCATTGACTAACAGTTAACTCAAGTTACTTAACTGAGATTGGAAAAAAAAAACTCAAAAAAATCTGAGTTTAAGGAATAAAATAGAGTAAAAAACAAAAATTTTCACAAGTTTTCAAAACTATGCTATTTTTTTTTGTCTTTTTGCACAAGTTTTGAGGGCTTTTTTCGTCATTTTGCCAATTTAACTTAAGTAAATTAGGTTGACTGTTAGTCAAAAGAACCGATTGTTATTTTTCAAACCACATGGTTCGATTTGATAAAAGTCGAAACGTCGAAAAAGTTACATAATATTAAATTTTCTAGTTATTATATTAATAAGTTGTATATGTTGTAGACAAACTCTATTTTGGATAAAATCATTAAAAAAAAAAGAAGAAGTGTAAATAATATAGTGATTCATTGTAAAAAAAAATGATATATACAGTAAAAAATCGAAATAAAAGCCCACAATAATTATTTTGATAATTCAATATCATTTTGTCATATAAATATCACATCAATCACTGTAAAAATCTTTGATCAAGTATGAGGGAACACATTAGACCAATTAATCTAATGGAATCATGGATCCAATTCAAGTCCGGCCATTATTTTTTCTTGACGAGGTAATTAATTGAAGTGGTAAGTTGAAATTTATGTAAAAGACGAAAATATTCCATATTCTTGTAAACAACACGTAATAGTGTCAAATTCTTCAACACAAAAATTAGCCTACTACATTGAAGACAAAATTTGACGTAGGTATAAGACTAATATACGCAAGTCAAAATGTGTTCTTGAAATCAGAGTCAAATTCACACTATACTCCGATCTCTCTAACCCAACACCAGTTAATAAGTTTAAGACTGAAAAAAAATATATATCCAAAATATTTATTTTATAATTGTATACTCTTCATCTCGAGTTTTTTCCCTATATATTATTATTTGAAAAAATTGAAAACCAATAGGGGAATTTGGCCTGGAAAGAGGGAGTTCACGTTCAGACAATGAGAAGACAATGAAAACTCCATCGTATAATTTTTTTTTTCGATCGTACCCGTGACTTTTGTTTTGTTTTTAAGGTGTACTGAGCTCACATTCCACGAATGCTAACTCAGTATAAAAAAATTGTACTGAGTTAAAAAAAAATGTTGTACAGGATTCCCATTGGATGAATGCAAACTTAGTACTCTAGTATAGGAAAAAAGCAAAAAGAAAAAAAAAAAAAAAGCAAAAGAAAGCAAAAAATGCTTCACCTGTTGTAACATACAAACACTAATTAAACCCTATTCGCTGCTTCTCTTTCTCACCCCCATCACCCTCTTTATTTTTCGATTGTGGTAGTCCCCTAACCCTAGCTCACTTTCCCCGCCCCTACCATTGCATCACAAGTCATGTTAGTGAGACTCACACAAACGCATCCGCAAGACAAGCAACTCTATTATGTTACTTCCGCCAAACAATTCTTTTGCTTGTTGCAATTCACACATATTCGAGTAATTCAAACAAGCAATGTTTTTAGAGGAATGAAGAATTGAACGGAACAAAGTAAGAGTTCACAATTTTGAAAACTCGAAGGAAAGTTCTCATATATTGCTAGAAAGAAAGATTGCAATATAGAAAAGGATCAAGTAACACAAAGTGAGTAAGCAGTGTGCCAAAAGGCAACATGGAGGAGAGCAGGAAGACAAGTCATTAAAGACTATGGTAAAGAGAAGATTATGACCAAAAGTATGTTCTAGGTAGGAAACAAAATGAGTCATGAGTTACAGGATGAAAACTCAACATGTGAAGATAACAAGATTAATGGAACCAAGAAACTAAGAAATGAAAAACGTAAAGGGGATCCACTGGACAAGGTGGGGGAGACCATCCTTGAGTGGTCTCCAACGGAGAGATGAGAGTATGTATGTGGAATTGTAGAGGTTTGGGAGAACCCTCTACAATTTTCTAGTTGAGGGAGTCAGTTTACTCCTGCCGCCCAGATCTTTTGTTTTTGGCTGAAACAAAACAAAAAAAATAGTTTGTAAATACCGTGTGTAGAAGGTTGAAGTATTATAATAGGTGGAAAACTGTGGGAAGGAGTAGAGGATTGTTAGTATGTTGGGGTACAACGATTAAAGTAACGATTAAAGTGCTGAGATGCATCTCCAATTCATTTTCTATTCAAATGGAGCGTCAATTAGAAGCAAAGTCCTTACGGTGGTGGGTAGTGTTTGTGTATGCAAGTATGGAAGCTGAAAGAATGAGAGAGTAGTGGCAATATCTAGAAAATGAGAAGAAGAGTAAATGAGGGATTTGTGGTTTATGAGGGGGGGGGGGATTTTAATGATATAGTAATTTTGGCAAAAAAAAGCGGGGGAAAACAGTGAACAGTGGCGAGTTGTTTGCCATTTCAACATTTTATTAGAACCATGGAGATGGCTGATATGGGATTCATTGGAAGCCAATACACTTGGGCAAATAATAGAGAGGGAGAGGGCTATGTCGAGGAGAGACTAGATAGATTTTTTGCCACACCTGATTGGATGTTAAAGTTCCACAATGCAAAAGTTTATCATAAGGAGAAATAGGCTTCAAATAATGTGTTACTTATGATGGATACTAAACCACAGGTAGAGTTGGGCAAAAAAATATTTATCTTTGATAAGCAATGGGTAAAGCAAGAGGGGATTTTGGAAATAGTGGAGGAAATTTGGAAGAAATAGCAAGAAGGTTCATCTCTGTATCAAGTATGGTCCAAAATTCGGCAATGTAGAAAGGACCTGATCAAATGGAGTAGGCAACAAGGGCAGAACTCTACTAGGAAAATTAAGCAACTTAAGGACAAAATGGAGAATCTGAGTAGGAGATGAGAGGCGAGGGATTAGATACTTTAGGACGAACTAAAAAGGGAGCTCCATATTGTTTACAAAGAGGAAGAAATTTTTTGGTAGCAAAAATCTAGAATCTAGTGGTTAAAAGAGGGGGACAAGAATACTAAAATTTTCTATGCTAGCACCTTACAAAGAAGGAAAAATAATGGCATTCATTGATTGGTGACTAAACAAGGGGTCATCCGGTAGCACAAAAGGAAATTCAGGAGGAGATTATGGCATTTTATGCTAAGCTATTCACCTGAACTCATTCCCAAAGGGGCCAGGAAGGACTGGAAGGTATTCCAAGATTTGTTACGCAAGTTATGAACAGGGCCCTAACCAAGCCTATGGAGGAAGCCGAAATTAAAAAAGCTTTGTTCCAAATGAATCTCAATAAAGCGCCAGGTCTAGATGGTATGACTTCTTTATTTTTTCCAAAAGTTTTGGAGTGTGATTGGTGTAGACGTTTGTGCGTCTATTAAAGATTTCTTTCGTAGAGGAAGAATGCTTAGTAGAATAAATCATACTTTAATGACACTAATCCCGAAAGTACAAAATCGTTCATTTATGTCCCATTATAGGCCAGTTAGTCTTTGTAATGTGGTGTATAAAATTATATCAAAAGTGTTGGCTGAAAGACTAAAGAGCTGCCTTCATAAGTGTATTAGCCCGAATCAATCTGCTTTTCTTCTAGGGAGACAAATTCTTGATAATATAGTTGTTGCGCATGAATGTTTTCATACTCTTCAATCCATGAGAAAAGGGAAGAGATGATATATGGCCTTGAAACTTGACATGGCTAAAGCATATGATCATGTAGAATGAGACTTTCTTCAAAAGCTATGAGTAGAATGGGATTTGCAAGAATCTTTATTGTGTGGATAATGCAATGTGTGAGTATAGTTACTATGTCTGTGAATATAAATGGGGAACAATGTGACTCTATCAAGATGTCAAGAGGACTAAGACAGGGGGATCTTTTAGCACCCTATCTGTTTCTGATTGTGTCGGAGGCCTTCTCAAATTTAATAAAGCACGCAAGTTTACGAGGGGATTATAAATGAATGCAAGCGAGTAGGAATGACCCATTGATTACTCATTTATTTTTGCAGATGATTCTCTACTTTTTTGTAAAGCTAACTTGGAGCAGGTATACAAGGTGAAAGCTTTTCTGGACACTTATAGTCGCCATTCGGGACAAATGGTTAATTTGGAGAAGTCCTCTATATTCTTCAGTAGCAACTTGTCTGTGGTCAGAAGCATAGAGTATGCCAAGCCTTAAGGGGGATAAGAGAGCAAAGCCATGCCAGATACTTGGGTTTACCTATGCAAATTGGGAGATCTAAAAGAGAAGTCTTCAAGTATGTGGTGGAGAAATTACAACAACGAATTCAAGGATGGAAGTCAAGATTCCTCAATTTAGTGGGTAAGGAAGTTTTAATTAAAGTTGTAATTAATGTATTACCAAATTATGTTATGGGCTATTTTAAGCTTCCTATAACAGTGTGTAAAGAAATAAGTAGAATTATGGCTAATTTTTGGTAGGGAGAAAATGAGGAATGAAAAATAAGCTTCATTGGAAAGTTTGGGGTAAATTAATTGAAGTAAAAACTGAGGAAGGGTTGGGTTTTCAAGACATCCAAAGCTTTAATGATTCATTATTAGCTAAGAAGCTTTAGAGAGTGGTTACTTATCCTAATCTCTTGTGAGTAAAGTCCTTAGAGCTAAATACTTCCCTCAATGTGGATTGATGCAGGTATTACCAAATGAGAGCACATCATGGTTATGAAAAGGCTAGTTAAGGGTTAGATATGTTCTGGAAAAGAGAATGAGGTTCCAAGTTGGAGAAGGCAAATCTATCTGGGTTTAGATTCTTCATGGCTACCAGCTAGCAAAGGATTTAAGCCAACACCAAACAATCCCAATAGGGAGAATGTTACTTGGGTTAACGAGTTGCTGTTATCGAAGGGCCATGGATAGAATAAGCAGCTGATCTCAAGGATTTTTGTACAACAAGAGGTAGAGGCAATGATGCAACTATTACATGGACTAGCAGGAAGTCAAGACAAGTTAGTCTGGCAATTGAGTTCCACGGGCTATTATACAGTCAAATCTGCATATCAGCATATCAAAATGGAACAAAGCCAGTAGCAGGTTGGAGCTGAAGGAAGTCGCAGTGAAAGTCTAAGAAGAGCAATGTGGAGGTTCAACTAGAGTTTAAATATCAAAAACAAACAAAAGCATTTTATTTGGAAGTATTGCCATGACATAGTTCTAACAAAGAAGAAGCTTCAAAGAAGGAAAATAGTTGTAGATACAATTTGCCAAATGTGTGGTGAAACAGAAGAAACTTTGGAACATGTTCTTTTTAATTGTACTAAAGCAAAATTGGTTTGGCGCATTGCACCGGTACGATGGCATATACCAGACATGGAGGTGTTGAGTTTCGAAGGATAGTGGCAGCAAGTTAGTCATAGCAAATATGAGCATCTTTGGTAGGAAAGGAGGCAACTTACTGTCTATCTTTTGTGGATGTTGGGGAAATTTAGGAATTTATGGATTTTACATGGAAATGGATGGAGGAAAAGACAATGGTGGACTTGGCTGTGAAAGAGTGGATGGAGTTCGACAATGCAAGGACAAGGAAGAGTCCTGTGTAATTAGGAACAAGTTTGTTAAAATTGCGTTTTTACGTTTTTACGAGCCAAAATTAAGAGTCCGATTCAGATCATGTTCAAAATCGAAAAATGGTAAAATCATGGTAAAATGGCGCGTTGACTCTTAAAATCGTTGAAAACATCCATTTTTACTCTTTTTACCAAAACGCGAAATTCGACTGCGTTTTATCAAATAATCCAGTTTCAGCCTTTTACAAACGTTTGTTTTGGCATATCGTCAAGCTCCAAAACTGCAGGACTCTGTTAGTACTCCACGAATTTTTCATTTGCTTGAAAAGTTGTTGAATTATTGATACGAATCTTAAACCAAAGAATACAAATTCGAACCTATACCAAAGTTTTGGTCCTAGTATCATGACTATAGTCCTCTAGGTTGAACTAGTCTTCATTAGCAAGACACCAACTCCAAAATCTGAAGAAGGACCTTACTTTTGTCCACTTAACACCTAATGGAATTATTAAATACCCAAAATGTGAACTTTGACTATCCTTGGAATCAACCGGCACACTCAGATTATTGAGGGAAAGAAACTCAATAAACTAGCTTAAACATGAACCTAAGAGGCTATCCTCAAAAACTCAAAACAAATTCTAAACTAGAACTCAAAAAAAAGCACAAAGCTTTCAAGTTTGTATTGTCAAAAACTCTGTCTTTGCATGTGACTGATGGCCTTGTTTTATAGAAGACAATGGGCGGCCGAGGTGACCTAATCTATCATCTCAAAGGATTAGAATCTCTTGCCTCTTAGAAATCTAATTACTTAAAAAAAAAGACTCATAATCTAATAAAAGGAAATACAAATAAATTGCTTAAAACTAATCCAAGGCTAGTTTGGAGTAAGTTGGTTGAAAGTTGTGTTTTATTTAGCCAAGTTGATTTCATCCAGGCTTGAATGGGATTTGAAAGCTTCTTTATATGTCGTGTCTATGAGTTTGGAAGCTTCTAATGTAGCTCATAATCAAGTAGTGGCAATACTTGATCCATCATTTACAACACTAAGTAAAATTACAATTGGTGACTTAAAATCGGAAGTCCTTGTTGCCTTAGTTGCTTGAGTTTCATTTAATTCAGTTATAAGTGTGGTTAAAGAAGCTTGCATTCTCTTAGTTCTTGACCTAGTTATAGGCCCTCCCATGCCTTGTAAAGGTTCAAACTTTGAATCAAACTTTGAACGCCTCATTGAAGAAGTTTTAGTCTTATCTTTGGCTTTGGCTTCATGTTCACATTCACGTTCGGCTACTTGGGGAGTTGTAGTTGTCTTGGACCTTGGATTTTCATCAATCCTTCCTTTTTTGAAATGACTCACCCTCGAGTCCATAAACTCATCATCGAAGTCGAACAATGAAAGGTCAGAGACACTAAATGTAGCACTAACTCCATAGTCACCTGGAAGGTCGAGCTTATAAGCATTCTCACCCACACATGTAACAACTTGGAAAGGACCATCTCCTTGAGGATGAAGCTTAGTTCTTCGTTGAGCTGGAAACCTTTCTTTGAGCATGTATATCCACACCCAATCCCCGGGTTGAAAGACCACGTGTTTTCGCCATCTATTGGCAACTTGAGCATAATGTTCGGTCTTTTTGAGAATTTGAAGGCGTAACTTCTCATGTAAGTTTTGAACAAACTTTGCTTTTGCTGCACCATCAAAATTTACTTGCTCATTGCCTGGCAATGGCACTGAGTCAAGAGGGGTTAGTGGATTAAAACCATAAACAATCTCGAATGGTGAATGACTGGTAGTAGAATGGACTGTTCTATTATAAGCAAACTCAGCTATCGATATGCATGCTTCCCAATCCTTTAGATTTCTTTTAATTAAAGCACGCAATAAAGTACCAAGAGTATGAATTGTTACCTCTGTCTGTCCATCAGTTTGTGGATGACCGGTGGTCGAGAATAACAATTTAGTGCCTAACTTCTTCCACAGAGTTTTCCAAAAGTAACTCGAAAATTTAACATCGTGATCGGACACTACGGTTTGTGGAACCTCATGGAGCCAAATGACTTCTTCAAAGAATAAGTCAGCTACATGTTTTGCATCATTTGATTTCCTACAATGTATAAAGTGAGCCATTTTAGAAAATCTGTCAACGACTACAAAAATGGAATCCTTACCCCTTTGTGACCTCGGCAACCCTAAGATAAAATCCATAGAAATGTCAGTCCAAGGCATAGAAGGAACAAGAAAAGGGGTATATAAACCCTGAGGGTTAGAAGTAGAATTAGCCATACGACATTGAATGCATGAACTACACAGCTTTTCTACATTTCTTTTCATATTAGGCCAATAGAAATACTCAATTAATATGTCATATGTCTTTAAAACTCCAAAATGACCCATGAGACCCCCAGAGTGTGATTCCCTAACTAGTAATTCCCGAAGTGAACAATTTGGCACACACAATTGCTTTTCACGAAATAAGAACCCATTGTGCCTATAAAATTTATTAAAACCTCCTTGTTCGGTAGCTGCATAAACACTAGAAAAATCAAGATCAGTAGAATAAAGATCTTGGATATATTCGAATCCCAAAATTTTAGTATCAATGAGCTTAAAAGAACAGACCTTTGTGAAAGTGCATCGGCGACAACATTATCCTACCTTTTTTGTACTGAATAACATAGGGAAATGTTTCGAGAAATGAACTCCACTTAGCATGTCTCTTATTCAACGTACCTTGCCCATGCAAGTACTTTAGAGACTCATGATCAGTGTGTATGACAAATTCCTTAGACAACAAGTAATGTTGCCATGTCTCTAAGGCACGAATGACTGCATAAAGCTCTTTGTTGTAAGTTGGGTATTTGAGAGAAGCCCTATTCAATTTTTCAGAAAAATAGGCTAAGGGTCGGCCCTCTTGTTTCAAGACTGTGCCAATACCTGTACCTGAAGTATCACATTCAAGCTCAAAAATTTTGTTAAAATCAGGTAAAGCTAAGACAGGTTCAGTTGTGAGATCTTCTTTTAATTGCTTAAATGTTTGCTCTTGACGTTCACCCTAGATGAAAGGAACGTTTTTCTTAACAAGGTTGTTAAGAGGGGCAACCTTTGAAGAAAAATCTTTGACAAACCTCCTATAGAACGAAGCAAGATCATGGAAAGATCTTACCTTATGCACGGTTGTTAGTCTCGGCCAAGAGATTATAGCCTCGACTTTTCGTTGATCAACCTGTATACCTTTGGAACTAACAATAAATCCTAGAAATATAATACTTTCCACACAAAAGGTACATTTCTTGATGTTAACAAACAACCGGTTTTCATGCAAGATACTTAGAACAAATCTAATATGCTCAACATGCTTTTCTAAGTTCTTGCTATAAATGAGTATATCATCAAAGTACACTACAACAAATTTTCCAATAAACTGCCTAAGGACATGATTCATTAGTCGCATGAATGTACTGGGTGCATTAGTTAATCCAAATGGCATGACTAACCATTCATATAAACCAAACTTAGTCTTAAAAGCAGTTTCCATTCATCTCCATCTTTAATGCGTATTTGATGATATCCACTTTTAAGGTCAATTTTAATATAAATTTTAGACCCATGCAATTCTTCGAACATGTCATCAAGGTGAGGTATTGGTTGTTTATACTTAATTGCAATCTTACTTACAACTCTACAATCAGTACACATTCTCCACTTACCTTCCTTCTTTGGAACAAGGATGACAGGAACAGTGCAGGGACTAAGATTTTCTCATACATGACCTTTATTTAGCAATTCCTCAACTTGCCGTTGGAGCTCTTTGGTTTCTTCAGGATTGGCTCAGTAGGCGGGTCAGTTGGAAATTACTGCACTAGGAACGAAGTCTGTTTGATATTCAATTCCCCTTAAAGGTGGTAGTCTTTTAGGGAGATCTTCCGGAAAGACATTTTCGTACTCCTACAAAACAATTTTGACTTGCGAAGGCAAGTCACTTGGCAGCTCATCATTAGAAAATAAAGCTTCTTGAAAAATAATTAGCACAAAATTCTTACTTGCATTTAAAGCTCTATCAACATCTCTCATGCAAGCATAGAAGCTACCTTTAAAATTTTCAATTGATGGTTGTGCTCTCCTTCGGTTTTACTCATGAGAACTGAAATTTTACCTTTAGAAGTTGAAGTAGTTTTTGTACTCATGGGTGGAGCAGAATTTTGACCTTTTCAACCTCTTTTTACTTTTTCATCCACTCCATTTGCTTCACCCTTTGTTGTTGTTGAAATTTACTAACTTCTAAGGGTGGCAATGGTGCTAGTGTGAAGACTTTTCCATCCTTGTTGAGGTGATACTTATTAGTTCTCCCAGAATGATTTGCATGTCCATCATATTCCCACGGTCGTCCTAATAGTAGGTAAGTGGCCTACATAGGAACAACATCACAAAGAACTTGATCAGTAAAATTCTCAATTGTAAAACCCACTTGGTTGACCCCCTCCATGGCCCCATTGGTCTTCAACATGACTTACGATCATTTCTTCTTCTTGATTACTTACCTCCTCTTTACTCTCACTTTGATAGGTTCCATCATCTAAGATGGTCATAGCTCATGAGTTTGGGCATTGAGAAGCTATATGTCCTTGGCCTAAACACCTGAAACATTGAATAGAGGAATTTGTGTTAGTATTATTAGAACCAGAAAAGGGTTTAGAGTTACTTACTTTTGGAGCATTTTGTGGTGCGAACTTCTTCACATTGGTTGGATTGGAAGCCGAACCTCCTCTCCATTGAGTGCCTCCGGAACTTGAAGAATTAAACCTCCCACTTTGGCAGTTATTGTTGTTATTTCGCCAATCATTGTTCATGTTTGAGCTTCTCACACTTTGTGGTGCCTTCTTAAGTTGCTTCTCAACCTTTTCAGCCATTTGTAATAGCTGCTCAAAGTTATCATAGTGATGCAACTCAACTAGATGAGCAATACTCTTATTAAGCTCATTCATGAATCTTGCCATTGTAAATTCATCTTCTTCTATATTAGCATGTAACATGGCTAGATCCATCTCCTTGTAGTACTCATCTACACTTTTGTTCCCTTGAGTTAAGCTTTGAAGCTTTTGTAACAACTCTCTTTTGTGGTGCAGGGGAACATATCTCTTTCTCATAACCTTTTTCAAGGCTTTCCAAGTTGAAATCGGTTGCTTTAACTTCTCCTCTCTTTGGCGACAAGTTCTTCGCCACCAAGTAGATGTATGTCTAGAAATTCAACTACAGCCAACTTAACTTTCTTTGACTCGGAAAATTCATGGATATCAAAAATTTTATTAACTTTTTCTTCCCATTCCATGTATGCTTCCGGATCATTCTTGCCTTCAAATTCTGGAATTTACAATTTAATACTTGCAAGATTATCATCCTTCGTGGACTTCTTTTTACTCTTTGTAGAGTAATTATCATCATCCGAGCTAGACTTCTTGGATTCCTTCTCTTCGGATGAGCTACTTGTTTCATCCTTTTTCCACTTCTTCTTTTTCTCCCTTAGGTTTGTTTGAGTAACTTTTTGAGGCTCCTTGGTCTTGGCTGCCTTTGAATTGGATGCAACTTTAGCCATCGTGATTTGCATTTGACCAATTCTTCTATTAACTAATTCTATAGCTGAACCTACACCCTTAACGTATTCTTTTATGTCTTGATCCTGTTATCTCGGATTTTCGACCATTGTGACCAACAATTTTAGTAACATAAATTTTCCTACCTCAATTCCCTCTAACCAATTGTCCAAATTATGAAACTCTCACCAATGTAAGGCTGAACTCTCTTTTTATAGTAATGGGGTTGATGAGTAGGTTCACTCACATTCTATTACTTTTCTAAGAGTTCCAATGAAAACAAGTTTCAAAAATCTCACAAAAATAGACAATTAAATCCAAGTAAAAGAAAGAATAAATTATTTAGAGGTCAAGAAAGATAAGACACGAAAACAAGTTCTGAGATCAAGAAACAAATGTGAAAACAACAAAGAAAACAAAGGACTTGACAAAATATTACACTTTTGGCTGAATTTTTTTTTTTTTCAAAAACAGTAAACAGAAAGTCTGGCCGAAAAGAAATTGACACAAGGTGGTTCTTTATGTGCTTGTGATGGAGTAAAATTTGTGAATATGAATTTTCTTTGCTTGGTAGATCAACTCAATCACAACTCAAACACTTATTATACTTTCTGAACCAAAAAAAAACCGTCTCTAGTATGGACTTGGTTTCTTCAAGAATTCTTTCACCAGTTGTTTCCAAAAAACTTCAGCAATCATATAACATCTTAGAGCACAATCTTGACAGTATAATTCAACAAAAATTCGAAGCCTTTTTACCAAGAATTGGTGCAAACCGAAGCTTAGAACAACACAGGCAGTTTTCGGGTTTCAGGAACTTTCAGGATTTCTCATCTTTCTAGACTGTTTTTCTTTCTCAGGGGATTTCTAAATTTTCAACTAGGGTTTTATAACTTTGCAACACACTTTTGGAAACAAGTTGAAGCCTTTGTAATCAGAAAATATTCATGAAAACAACCTGATCAAGAGCAAAGTAAGATTGGGAAGAATTCAACAGAAAGTGGTTTTCAGTTTTTCTTGCTGCTCTATCAGGTTTTCAGATTTGTTTGCAGTAGTTGGCTTCTCTTTTTGCAGCAGCAATTCAACAACCAAATTTTCTTTTAGCAACCAATATTCACACAAGAAAACAAGAGCACAGAACCAGAATTTTAATGCAAGAAGCGAGTACGAAAAAAACGAATTGAAAGCGAACACGGAAAAGCGGAAATGGAATTGAAATGCAGAGCGACAATCGCTTGGATGGAAGCTATGCTGTTTCTCAGTTTTCAACACAGAATTAAGAAGATAATCACGAAGAGATTATGGACAGAAACAAGACTCAGATTTACAACACAAAAACGTGGAAGAACAAAGAAAGACAGAGACACAAACACAAAGGATATGAACAACTTTAAGAAGCAACCCAAAGGCAGCTTTGATACCAAATTGATACGAATCTTAAACCAAAGAATAAGAATTCGAAATTATACCAGAGTGTTGGTTCTAGGATCATCCTCTAAGTTGAACTAATCTTCCTTTAGCAAGACACCAACTCCAAGATCTAAAGAAGGACCTTACTTTTGTCCACCTGACACCCAATGGAATTATCGAAGACCCAAGATGTGAACTTTGACTATCCTTGGAACCAACCGGTACACTTAGATTATTGAGAGAAAGAAACTCAATAAACTAGCTTAAACATGAACCTAAGAGGCTATCCTTAAAGACTCAAAATAAGTTCTAAACTAAAACTCAACGAAAATCACAAAGCTCTCAACTTTGTATTGTCAAAAATTCTGTCTTTGTATGTGGCTGATGGCCTTGTTTTATAGAAGACAATGGGCAGCCAAGGTGACCTAATCTATCCTCTAAAAGGATTAGAATCCCTTGCCTCTTAGAAATCTAATTACTTAAAAGAAAAGACTCCTAATATAATAAAAGGAAATACAAATAAATTGCCTAAAACTAATCCAAAGCTGGTTTGGAGTGAGTTGGCCAAAAATTGTGTGGTATTCGGCCAAGTTAATTTTGTTCAGGCTTGAATTGGATTTGGAAGCTTCTTTATATGTCATGGCTATGAATTTGGAAGCTTCTAATGTAGCTCATGATCAAGTAGTGGCAATACTTGATCCATCATTTACAACACTAAGTAGAATGACAATTGGTGACTTAAAATTGGAAGTCCTTACTGCCTTAGTTGCTTGAGCTTCATTTAATTTGGTTATAAGTGTGGCTAAAGCAACTTGCATTCTCTTAGTTATTGACCTAGTCATAAGCCCTCTCATGCATTGTAAAGGCTCAAACTTTGAATCAAACTTTGAACTCCTCATTGAAGAAGTTTTAGTCTCATCTTTGGCTTTGGCTTTATGTTCACGTTCACGTTCGGCTACTTGGGGAGTTGTAGTTGTCTCGGATCTTGGATTTTCATCAATTATGGAAGACCAAGTCACCCAGAAACCCAAATACAATGTTGTGATATTCAGAACCTCGGGTTTCACAGCCAAGTATGTGATCATGAAAGCTCTCAAGTTCCTCAACGCCACTTCCTCCTCTCTAGTCAAATTTCTTGCCTTAGCTGACAAACCCATAAAAAATAGCTCAATCCCTCAGTTGGGCTGCCCACTCAAACCCACCTCCAAAAATTCCCATCCTCACCACTGACATCTCCAACCCTTCGTCACTTCGTTCTCTTGCCGCTTAGACTAAGCTCATCCTCAACTGCGTCGGCCTCTTTCTTCTCTACGGTGAGCCGGTGGTGGCAGCTTGCGTGAGTTCGGCTGTGATTACTTAGATATTTGTGGTGAGTCGGAGTTTATGGAGAGGATGAAGGCTGCGTACCACGAGAAGGCGGTGGAAAGGGACTCTTTGGTGATTTCGGCGTGTGGGTTAGACTCTATTCCGGCGGAGTTAGGTTTGCTGTTCAATTATAGGCAATGGGAACCACTGGCAGAATTGTTGCTATTCAATTCCTCAATTCTCATGCTGCGCTTGATTTTTGAACATTTTTCTGTCCGAATTCATACTTGTAACTATTAGAGGTAAGAATTTGGCTTTGTGTGTTCTGTTGGGGTTAAGATTTTGTACTAGGAATCAAATTCTTCTCTTCTAGTTTGTTTAATTTTGTCATCATCAATCTAATCTATTATGGTTTTATATGTTTTGTTTGAGTTCTTAACATAGTATTATGCATCTGGTTTACCCTCGTCTTGTGAATTGCTTTTATAGTGCTGTTGTATTGCTTTTGTATTTAGGAAGTCTGAGAAAGTGTTGGTTCAAAACTCTTCAAAATTGTGATTGCCTAAAACATGTTTGAAAAAAGGTCCGAGTGAGGTTTTTAGCATTATTTTGAGTGTGGTTTACATTTGCTGGATCGGTGATTGCTACTGTTTTGAGGAATTAGGAATCTCTGATGTTTTGGATTTTACTGCTGATTAGGCTCATGATTTCACCGACATGTATCTATTTTGTTTTGGTCCTAGAGGGTGTTGTTGCTGTCTAGAGTTGCTTGTTTAAGATTTTATGTAAGATTTTATAGGAAAATGTATATGTATCCATTTTATCTAAGATTTTATAGGAAAATGTATATGCTTGGACATAAAATTTGTGTACTTTTTATAAGTTTGAACAGATTTATAATTTATAAATTTAACATATATTATATATAATATATTTATTATATTATTTTTCATAATTTATAGGATCTTATGATTTTACAATCCGATTTTGTGGACTATCTATCGATTTTACGTAAAAACTCAAGTTTAACAACTTTGATTAGGAACTTATATAATTTTGTTCAGTGGTTACATAGGAAAGACAGGTGGAATCATGACAACTGCAAAAGTGGTTACGGTAACCATCTACATTGTAGGGAGGTTAGCATAATCATTTTTTGGAAATTTTTTCGTATATAAGTGGGATCGTTGAAGTTTGTTAGTTGCACCTTGGCTGCTTCCATGAGTCAATGAGGGTTCAAAATAGAAGAACCATTTATGTACTTATTAACTTTCTAAACAAAGTTAATATAATAAGTGCATTTTGGGGAAAAAAAAAAAAGACAAGAGGGTTTTGGACCCCACAAATTTGAGTCATGAAAATGTGGGCCTGGGTTTTCTATGGTTCATCATCCTTAGTTGTTCGTCACATTTGGAAAAGAGAAAAAATAGCATTTTTTTTTTCGTCATTTAGAAATTAGATAGATTTAATCCCAAAAGTTTTAACTCAATAAATATACGTAATTCTTTATAGCTTCAATTTCTAACAACTAAATGATCATTAATAGAAAATGTTTGGAAGTTGATGCTGAAGCTTGTGGGTCCAACAAAATGGACTAAGGAAATTGCTCTAGCATTTAATTTCTAAGCATTCTATCAATCATCCTTTAATTGCGCATTCAAATTGTTGGTTACACATTTTTATGTGTCATTTTATATTAAGCACTTTAATAATTTGACATAGGAAAGTATAATAAAAAAATCCAATGGGATATTGCATATGTCTAGTTAAATTTTTTAAAAAATAAATTTATTAAACTGTCAATCATTATATACTACAAACGTTATTTTTCCTTTTAAAAAAAACTTAAAAAACATATAATCAAATTAACTACGATGAAATTAAATCCTAATAATATATATGTTAGTATAAATTACAAGATTTATGTCAATTTATTAACGTATGTAATAGGAAATAATACAAAAATGTCATAGAGAATTTAATATGGAATTATATATATTGAGTTAAAATTTTTGATAATTAAATTTTTCTTATATTCAAATATTATGGACTAAAATGTATTTTTCTTCTTGAGAAAAACGAACTTAAGGAAATATACAATCATTACGTGTATATCAGGGGGTTGAAAATAAATGTATAATTTAATACTTTTGCATTGATAACAAATACATTCAGATTTGGGAAATTTCAAATCCATTATTAAAAGATACGTAAGAGTGAAAATATTTTTAAGACACAATGTGATGACTAGCTTTAAATTACTAAGAGCAGAAGCGGATCCATGGAGGATCCAGAGGGATCACTTGACCACCCATACTTGCCTCTAATCCCACATCCCCTTTTAAGTTTTTCTTAGGAGTGGATACTCCATAGATCCGCTCCTGCTCTTAGTAATTTAAACCTAGTCATTAGGAGTGGATCCACATAGGGTCTAGGGGAGTCACTTGACCCCCCACCCCCGCCCCTAATCCCACATCCCCCGTTAAGTTTTCCTTTTCCTTTTTTATTTTGTTTTTTTTCCTTCTTCTAATATGATTAGATTTGTTTTTCATACATTATTATTATGTGTCGGGTTTTTTAATATTATTAAAATTTTTAATTTTATTAAATATTTAATTAAGGCTTAATTAAATGTCTTTAAAAGGTAGAATAGTTGAATTAAAGTAAAACAAATTACAAAGATTTTTATAGAATTTATTTTATGTAGTGTCTTTTAAGACTTTAATGACTATTCTTTCATTTACTCCTTTGAAATCTTATTTTATTTGGATTTATTTATTCACTCTCATCTATTTTAAAATTTTTTTTGGTAGAATTTACTATTGAAATTTTCTAGCCCAAAATCATAAACATATACTTTTTATTTGTTTAAAATCTATGTGCTTGTTTTCATGTAATGTAATATTTAGTATTGCTCTTATTAACAATATTAAACGTATTGAATTTTATTTACTTTATATATTAATTTTATGTTTATTATTTTATTATTTATTAATGTGACCTTACTCTATAAACTTTCTGCGCCAATGACCAAGAGAGCAGCACAATAGTTTGCATTTCGTGGAAAAAACAATCATTTTGATGCGCCATTCATGGTAGGATGGAACCTTGCTAGTGATGAGTTTTTTCTAATAGTGTGATGGGAAAAAAAAGAAGGGAAATTTGTAGGTTGGAAACGACAGGTGTTCCAATTATGTGCTGTTCGCATTTGGCAAATGCGCAATTCCCGACCCGGCACTATGCATATTCTTGGGCGCATTTCAAAAATGCGCCCGTAACCCTTTTGAACCGTTTGAACCTTTGAATCACGGGGGTAAAAGTTAGGGTTTTTTGGGCGCATTTAGTGTTGGAATAAATATGCGCGGTCCAGCCTCCGCCGTCTGCAAGTCCTTCAGCCTTCTCTGCAATTCCTTCAGCCTCCTCTGCAATCCTTCAGCCTTCTGCAAATTCGCCGGCCTCCTCACCCATTTCGGACTCCATTGCAGCGCCGTCACCGGTCTCCTCTCCCTTGGATTGTTTTTCTGCGGTTTTCTCTCATTTGTCCGTGGATTGTTTTTTGTCCGGCGATGGTCTCCTCTCCTTGGTCCGTGGCTCTCTCTCCCTCTGAAATTTTTGTTCTCGGACATTTTAGTCTCCATTTTGTCTGGTTGCCCTCCTTGAACTTCCAAGAATTTCAGCCTCCATTTTGCAACGCCGTCGCCATCATTCACAGAAGCAGAGCCAACATTGCATTGGGGAAATTATTTTCGGCCGCCCTCGTTCTTCTCTGGTCATCAACCTTCTTTTCCGATCGTCGATTGAGGAGGACAGTCGAGTGAAGCTATCGTAGCCATCGACGCCACCATCGATTCCGCCACAATTTCGCCGCTTTAGCAATTAGGTAAATTTTAATGAATTTTTAAATTATTTATATTGACATGAAGCAATTAGGTAATTTTAGTCTAAGATGATTTGTATTATTTGATAGTTAAATTTCGGAAATAAATTGATTATGCAATTAGGTCGTGAAAAGGAAATGAAATAAATAAAATGATTTGTATTACTTGACAGTTAAATTTCGGAATGCTCAGTATATATTGGAATTTTAATTTTACAGATTCAAATTATTTGCAATGCTGATGACCAGAGAGTGTTGATGGATTTTAATTTTATGAATTGGTTGTGGAATTAAATGTATTTATATTATTTGACAGTGAGTATATATTTGGAATTTTGTGAGATGTATTGGTTGTGTATTACGTGGAATTTATACAGTCATGAATTTGTGGATAAAATTTAAATGCGCCTGGAATGCTGATCGCTGTTATGGATTGGTTGTGGAATTAAATTTATTTATATTATTTGATAGTGAGTATGTATTTGGAATTTTGTGAGATTCGTTGTGTATTATTTGGAATTTATATAGTCATGAATTTGTGGAAATATTGTGGGAAGTTTGGAATGTTGAGGATATATTTTGTCCTTGTGTGAGATTTTTGCCAATGTGTTTGTTCGCATTTGCTAGATGCGCTCGAAATAGACATTGGGGGTAGAATTTGTGAAATGTATTAGCAAATTGACATTTCTCTTTCTTTTTTGTCCATTTAGCATAAGTTTTATTGTATTAAAATATTGTATTAATTTAATTTTGTTATGTTTAATTCGGTTTGAAATGTATAATGTATAATGTACAATGTACAATTGTACATTATATTATGGGAATATTCATGGAATTAAATTTGTTTTGATTATTTATCGATTAAAATAGTTGGGAAATATAAAAGCAGCCTTTATCGCGATATAATATACCTTTTCTTGTCCACTTTTTCACAATAATTATAATTACAAAGTTCAAATTATAATTATTAAATGTTGCACAATGATTTAATCACAATCGTAACTAATCATTGTAAATATAATAAAGACAAATAAAATTATTGCATTTGTTTAATGAATTATTAATTATAACATTACATGTCCTGATTTAAATAATTATTTGTGAATTAAATTAATGTTTATGAAGTTATTTATTATACATGAATAAGAATATGTATATATACTATTAAATTATATTAATTAGACAAATTAGTACGAATTTACTAGCATGTATCAATTAAGTTATAATTATAACTACAATATTTAAGTAAATATTTATTAAAAGTAGCAAAGTGATTTATTCACAATCGTAACTAATTATAGTAAATATAATCAAAAAAATTATTTCCAAATAATTTTATAATGAAATATTAATTATAACATTACATTACAATATTTAAATAATTAATTGTTAAATTAATTAATGTTAATGAAGTTATTTATTTTACATGAATAATAATATGTAATTACAATATAATTATATTAATTGGACAAATTAGTAGGAATGAACTAGTACGTATTAATTAAGTATTCACTATAATATTGAATTAAATATTTATTAAATGAAAGCATTCATGATTAATCACAATCGAAACTACTTTTTGTAAATATAATTGGTTCAATTATTTTTATTGCATTTGTTTAATGAATTAGTAATTATAACAGTACATTATAACATTTAAATAATTCATTGTTAATTAAATAAATGTTGATGAAGTTATTTATTATACATGAATAATACTATGTAATTACAATATAATTATATTACTTAGACAAATTAGTAGGAATGAACTAGTACATATCAATTAAGTATTCACTACAATATTGAAGTAAATATTTATTAAATGAAAGCATTCATGATTAATCACAATTGAAACTACTTTTTGTAAATATAATTGGTTCAATTATTTTTATTGCATTTGTTTAATGAATTAGTAATTATAACAGTACATTACAACATTTAAATAATTCATTGTTAATTAAATAAATGTTGATGAAGTTATTTATTATACATGAATAATACTATGTAATTACAATATAATTATATTACTTAGACAAATTATTAGGAATGAACTAGTACATATCAATTAAGTATTCACTACAATATTGAAGTAAATATTTATTAAATGAAAGCATTCATGATTAATCACAATTGAAACTACTTTTTGTAAATATAATTGGTTCAATTTTTTTTATTGCATTTGTTTAATGAATTAGTAATTATAACATTACATTACACGATTTAAATAATTCATTGTTAATTAAATAAATGTTGATGAAGTTATTTATTATACATGAATAATATTTAATCGCAATATAATTATATTAATTTAACTTATTTGTGGATTTAATGGGTTTCATAAAATTTCATTTCAACTTGAATTGGCTTGTTCTACTTCTTTGGTCATCTTCAATGAAGATGTTTGTATTGAATGAGTTTTAATAGTTTTAATGAATATAAGTATATTCTGTGTACCGGTCAGTCTGGCTTTTGTGACTTATGATCTTAATGTAGGTTTGTGATTCTATAGTGTACATATTTCCAATTATTTCACGAGACATCTTCCTAACCTCATATATTGCTATTAACATCTGCTCATATGATCGCAATAGGTATTGGTGAGATGTCTATTTTTCGTCCATTTATATTAGGATTATATTGGGGTGGCGATATTGTACTGTCTCCCTTTGGCTTGTCATATTCTTCTCCACATGCTAATTACACCCTGAGGATAACAGCAAAAATCTCATTCTCTGAGTTAGAGACCTTAATATACCAGTGTGTTGCCGTTGATAGAAATGTGTATATGTTGAAACTGTTATTCCGTCAGCCGTGCAATTTTCGTCCTTATTTAAATTATAGTGGCCTGACCATCGTAGACGACTTTGGAATGGAAGTTATGTACGAGATTGCACAAGAGTTTGACTCTTTTCTAGCTGAAATTTATATCACTCTGGTACCACAAATTCACAGTGGTACCATCGGCGCAAGTCATGGTTCATTCCAAGCTCTCCTACAATCTATTCCTGAGTATATCCCGCGACAACTTTCTGATTCGGATCCTCTCTCCAATACTGGCATGTCACCATCTGTGTCCAGTCCTCCGGTGTCAACTTCTGATGCTTCGTTACTATGGGCACCTACATCGATTGGTTTGTCAATTATTCCTGTCCAAATGCCAGGGCCTTCGTCATCATATCCAGAATTTCATTCAACTTTCTCTCCTACGTCCCCTAGTACATCCACTTCTGAGAGTCCAATGTGTCAGTTATCCCTGACTTCCCAAGATCAAGGGATCGAGGAAAGATGTCATACAACAAATAATGCTTTTGTCGATGATTTAACTGCTCAACATCCATCAGCCGAGCCACTTTCTCCTGAAAGGTAAAAGAGTTTAGAAGATGACACAGACACAGAGGTAGATAGTGATCCTAACCCCAATGCCCGTCACAATGATGATCGTGGCAGTCTCCCTCTGACCAACATTGAACGCCTTCCGGACTCCCAGCGGGCCTACACTCCGAGGGGTTTGGCGTTCTTTAATGACATCGGGTCTTCTGACAATAGTGATCCCACAAACCGAGGTGAAATTGGTCGTATTTGAGTGTGGAGTGAAGAGAATAGGGAGATATGTTTGGGAATGTTATTTGCAGATAAAGAACAATTGAAAATGGCAGTTAGTTTATGGTCTATGAATCACGTTCGGGAATTTAAGGTAATAGAAAGTAAACTCCGCACTTGGGTGGCCAAGTGCAAGGTCCAGTGTCTGAATGATGCTTCAGAAGATCTGACAATGTACGGCCCACCTTGTTTGTGGATTGTCCGTGCATTGCATAAGCGTACTCATGGAATGTGGGAAATCACAAAGTGGGTACCCGAGCACAATTGTCTCGGGGCAAATCAAGGAAGTTATCACACCAATTTGACTTCCGTTCTCATAGCCACTCACATCTGCCATGCCGTGAAGAAAGATCCTAGTTATGCTGTCAAAAGTATACAAGCTGACATTAAGAAAGTTTACGAAGTGGAAGTGACATATAAGAAAGCTTGGCATGGTCGCCGAAAGGCAATCGAATCTGTATATTGGTCTTGAGAAAGTTCATTTGCGGAGTTGCCACGTTATATGCCAGCCCTACAACAGTCTAACCCAGGAACCATTGTCGATTGGCAATACCATCCCAATTCCAGTCGTGTTGTATGGACTTTCAAATATGTCTTCTGGGCGTTTGGTCCGGCCATTGAAGCATTCCACAAATGTAGGCCAGTAATAAGTGTTGATGGCACTCACCTTCAGGGTGGTTATAAATGGAAAATGCTTGTGGCGGTTACCCAAGACGCCAATAATAATATTCTCCTTTTGGCATTTGCCATTGTGGACGAAAAGACAGTGAGTAGCTGGAGTTGGTTTATGCAACAGTTGAGGTTGCACGTTGCTTATGATCGACACCCACTTTGTGTCGTGTCCGATAGGCATAAAGGTATATTGCATGCAATGAGCCACATTGATAAATGGAAAGAACCGATAGCTTTTCACTGATTTTGCCTGAGGCATGTTAGGAGTAATTTTATGGCCAAATTCAAGAACCTACAGTTGAAAAAGCTTTGTTGGTTTATCGGTTGTGCTCGGCAAAAGCGGAAGTGGAAATTGTATCATAGTCAGATTCATGCTTTAAGCCCTGAAGGTTGGGAGTATTTGTCCGCTATAGATTGGTCGCAATGGTGTTTAGCTTACGATGGCAACCACCGATGGGGCACTCTGACCACCAACATTTCTGAAAGTTATAATAATGTCCTTCGGGAAGTGCGACTTTTGCCAATAAAGGCCATTGTGGATATTACTTTTCACAGAATGGTGGAATTGTTTAGACAACGGTTGGTAGATGTGCATCATTGTCGTTATGAGCTGCCAAGTAACATTTGGGCAATTTTTAGAAGGGCTAATTCAGCTACTCAGGGGCACAATGTAATTGAATTTGACTATGAAAATGGGGTGTATGAAGTTACCACTGCCCGACATGTTAACGGTAAAGGTGGAAATGTTCAAACCGTTAGATATTATAGGCGGCATTGCATGTGTGGGAAGTGGCAGATATATAGGTACCCCTGTTATCATGCATTGTTAGTGTGCAGGAGAAGGAGGGACAATCCATACACATTGGTCAATGAAGTGTATACTGTGGACACCTATCGTCTACAGTATAAAGGTAGTTTCACTCCAATGGCACACTCAGATTATTGGCCGGAGCCTGGATGGGCATTACAACCGGACATGGATAAGTTTTCCAAGCAACGTTCTGGTCGTGTTCGTGCTAGCCGTAATCCGAACGAGATAGATGTTCGAGATCCTAAAGAGCCTCGTCGTTGCGGAAATTGCCATCAAACTGGCCATAATCGGCGAAAATGTCCACACGGCCAGCCAATTGTTTGATGTTTGTTTAGTGAAAATTTGTTAAACATGTTTGTTTTTCTTGAAGATTATAGTCGATGTTGTATTAATTCGTTTATATTAAGATGGTTGTATTTTGTAGATATTTGTGTTGTTGAACTTTGACTTTCAAAGTGAATTTATGAAAACGTGATTGAATGTATTAGGACATGACTTTGCATCTAAAGAATTTTGATTTTAAATGGGATTTTATGGTCTATCAAAGTTAATGCTAATGTATTCATTTGCAATATATTTTGTCTGTCAGATATGCATCCAGGCCCACGCATTCCCAATTTGTTAGTTAGACACGATCAGCATAGGGTTGCCGCCCTATTTCATGGTCATATAGAAGATTCGCAATTTCAAGTGCGGAGATGTGATGGTGCGTTATGGAGACACATTCCCATTCCACCTCGGGTTGCACAATATGTAGCGTTATTTGGGTTCGCAAGGATCATGCAGTGCGGATCATTGAGAATTGATCACGCTCTCATCACCGCCCTGGTAGAGAGGTGGTGACCGGAAACACATTCTTTTCATCTACCAGTTGGGGAGGCAACAGTAACGCTGCAAGATGTTGAGGTACTATGTGGACTTCGGGTAGATGGGTTACCAGTTATTGGGTCTGAAATTCGCCGCAGTGTAGAATCATGGCTAGATTTGTGTGAGGAGTTATTAGGATTTAGACCACCGTATTCAGCGGTTAGGGGGGGTAGATTAAATGTAGGTTCTTTAGAATCTGTATTAGATGCAGATTTGGCCGATGATGCGAGCGAGGATCTATGTATCCAACGAGCTCGTATATATTTGATGATACTATTAGGGGGGCTTTTGTTCCCGGATAAATCCGGTCATCGTGTACCCTTAGTATACCTGTCCATGTTAGAGGATTATAGGGTTACACAGTCATATAGTTGGAGTAGTGCGGTACTAGCTTGCTTGTACCGAAATTTGTGTGAAGCTACCTCATCTACGGCCACAAAAATCGCAGGCCCACAAGTCCTGTTGCAGGTAACCAGACATTGATATAAATTTATTTTAATATTTAGGAGTTTAAATGCATTTCTAACTAGATGTTTTATGTTTAATAATTATGGGCTTGGGAGAGGATACTTATAGTCAGGCCAGAGCCCCGTAATCCGGCCGTTGATTTTCGGTTCCCTTATGGCGAGAGGTTCGTAATATTAATTTTGTTTTTCAAAATTTATAATATCTTCGTACTTACACAGTCATTTATTATTGCAAATGGAGCGGACACTTTGATTTGTCTAGAGCGCCTATGCACGTTTTACGCGTGTATCAAGACCAGCTGATTAGTTTGCGGTTTGACCAGGTACAATATACTTTGTTCGAGTGCTCTAATGTATATGTGAATGATAATGTTTGCTTAATAATGGGAGTTTTGTTGTTGTAATTTATATGGCTCCCGTATTCGGAGGAGATATTACAATCGTTACCGTCGTATTGCACAGCCGGGCGTGGGATTTGGCGGTTGATGGTATATCTTATTTGTTGGAGCATTGTCGAACCCCATCTATCGTACCGCATGCTACAACAATTCAGAATGTTCCAACCCATCCCTATGCCGATACTATTAGATGATATTCATAGGATGCGCAGCCGAAGAAGAACAGATACTGATTGGCAGGTTAGACATCGAGTGTATGTGGATATGTGGGACAACCGGCACCAGCTCGTTCATGAAACACATGTTGTGGATGAGACATCAGTTCCTTCCCATGAATACCTGTCATGGTATAGGCCTCGAACGGTTATTCACATTTCTGACCTGTCTCGAGTTGATACAGCACCGGAGGGGTTCCATGTCACTAGCTCTACAGCTGAATATTTGGTAAGAGGTTTGTTTTTTGTCAATCAAATGTGCAATGCTTATTATGTTATTTTCTTACAATGTCTTTGTCTAACAACCATTTTCATCCCAAATGGATGCTATGTCCCGAATCTACTATATTTCTTCAGATAATATGGCACGGTTTGAAGAACCGGTTGCAGGTCGATTTACAGAAATAAGAGATTACACTTCAGATACGATACGGGTTGTTCAAGAGTCTCACAGATTGGAGATCAGTCCACTACAGATCGCTGATCGACCTATGCAGCAAGGCATGTAACCCCTCGTCATTGCTAGGCAGCCTAGGAACGTTCGAGGCCGCAGACAATGAGGTAGAGGGTCTCGACTCCATCAGAGAAATGAACATGACACTTTATGAGGTTCTACACTTTCGGGTTCATTACCGCCCATTACATCTACTCCAGAAACACAAAATGTATTTCCGTCATCGGGGGTTTTCAACACGATTGATCAGCCATCCTCTAGTGTTTTCCACTCTCCAGAGATAAGTATACCGTCACATCGAATCACTGAGGATAATGTTCATGAGGACAGTGATGATGACGATGATGTAAATGAGCACATAGAAATTGGTAATGTAGGCGTAGAGCCGAATATGATTCAAGAAGAGATTGTACACTTACGTAGATCTAGAAGAACTATTAGACCAACTATGTGTGGTACCCATGAAAAACTAAGAGGACATAAATAAATAATAAAACTTGTTTAATACAATTTGGAAAGTCCGACATGCATCAGTCTCCGTAGAATAAGTTGTACAATACATTGTCCATTCTTTTAAGCTATGTAATGTAATCATAGCCTATATTACCCATCCATTATGCTAAAGAAATATAAATGAATTGTGATGGAGATAACCAATACTGTTTTTCAAATGCGATTTCGTCACTTTCATAAATAAGTTTTCATATGATCAAAATAATTTTTATTTTACAAACATAGAATATTTCTTCTCAATAATAATTAAATGTGATCCCACTAAATCTATGCATTGATAGACTTATCAACCCATGAGGAAATTTAATGAATTTTTTGTACAATGTATATTTATGTAAACCAATTTCCTTTCGTAAACTTATAAACCAATTTCCTTTAGCTTTCATATATTTATGTAAATCATTGAATAAATATGTAAATAGTTGAGCACTCCATATGGACAATAACTCATGAAAATCCTTTACTAATTTTATTTTATAAACATTTAAAAAATATATGTTTATACGTTTGTTCGGGAATTATTAACAATTATTATTTACAAGAATGAGCCAACAAAATTTATGCATGTGGCGGGATGAAATCTGATTGGAAATACTAAAGGTTCAAAACTTGTATAGTAGCCACCTAATTCACTTATAGTTTTCTGTTACGAAAATATAGTAAATCCCCAATTTGAACAAGTTGTCATAGAGTTAGCAAACCTACGATAAATAGAATGTTACAAAGCACACATATGTATATGATAAAGCTTGAAATACCATATCTCTATGATGAAATGGCAAAAAATACTTGTTAGTGAATCATTCCAACATCACTTTGTGCTTAAAAAGGTACCTTCTACCGCACTATTCCAATATCTGCTCTACCTTCTGCTTATATAGGCCCAAATGGGAAAAAGTAATTCACAACATCAATTCTAGTTAATTAATGTTTTCAATTGTTCGTTGCATAAACCCAAAACCCAAAATTGTAAATATTAACTTCTAAACTCCAAAACCTTAGATCTCACACCCTAAACCATAAACCCAAAACCCTAAACCCTGAAAGCTAAACCATAAATCATAAACTCCGAACACTTAATGGCCTCATGCAATACATAGTAATACAACAATTGTAATCCTATTATTACTATTTTATTGTCATTATTAATATTATATATATATATATATATATGTACGTGCCATGCAATAAATAAATATTCCACCTAGAAATAAATAAAAGGTACATTGAAAATAACTTTACACATATTATTATTATATCGGTAATTTTTTTAATATTACAATAATTTATACTTATATATATTTATCCTTTATATTTAAATAAACAAATAGTGTCATCAAAATTTCAAAATCTAATTGTATTAACATTGAAATTTTACGAATTAGTAGTGTCATTAATATGATATTAATTCTTCATATTGTTACAGGTACTAAATTTTTATTATTCATATCTTACTATTAATATTATTGTAATTCTTATAAATAACTATCATTATTATCTTTTTTTATAATAATTATAATAATACAAATTATGTTATCCAAAATTATTATAGTTAATAATAATAATATTAATTATTATAATATTATCAACTAATTCAAAAACATTTTGGTATAATAATAATTATTTTAATATGATATTAAAATAATAATTTTCGTTAATATTATTAAAATTATTAATGTTATTCAAAATACTTATTTTTATTTAAAATGTGGATATGGGGCGCATTCAAGAAATGCGCCCTTAGAGTAGGGCGCATTTAAAAAATGCGCCCATATCTCTTGGGCGCATTTGAGAAATGCGCCCTTAGAGTATGGGCGAATTTGTGATTGGGCACATTTCACAAATGCGAACATCACGTACTTGGAACACATTCCTCTCCCAACCTACGAATTTCCTTTCTTTTTTTTCCAATCACACAAAGGGAAAAGCCTCTGCTAGTGACTGGTTGGTCATTGACCACCAACAACTTTAACAAGAACAATTGACAACAGGATTTCCCATTCAATTCCTGTTGGCAAAATATGCATCCCACCTGAATATGCAGCCTAATGAGATAGAACACACGTTGGGTTGGTACATCACCTTGAAATGTTTTATGCATATAGTTGCAGCATCAAGGGAAATATTCCACATGGGTTTGGAAACTTGAGTAGCTTGATTGAGTTAAATCTGAAAGAGAATCAGTCAACAGGCTCACTTCCCACAACAGTTAAAGAATTGAAGCAGCTTCAAAGTTTAGATCTTAGTCACAATGGGTTAAACAGGGCTATGCTAGATCAATTCTGTGGCTTACGAAGGTTGGGAGCTTTGTCATTAGGCCAAAATCAGATTTTGCAGTCAATTCCAGAATGTTTGGGTAATGTTACTTGTTTGAGATATCTAAAACTATATTCAAACATATTTTCTATTATACCAGCAAATTTTATTTAACCTCAGAGATCTCTTAGAACTTAACCTCTCCACAAATTCTTTAAGGGCTTTCTACCTAATCAAGTTGGGAATTTGAAGGTTGCATCACTTATAGATTTGTCAGTCAATAACCTCTCCAATGGCATTCCTAGCACAATTGGAGGTCTACGAAGCTTGAATCACTTATCTTTAGCATTTAATAGGTTTCAAGGATGGATTCCAGAGTCAATGGGTAAAATGATAAACTTGGAGACATTAGACTTGTCACATAACAATCTCTCTGGTATGATCCCAATTAAATTGGAGACACTACAATGTCTTAAGCACTTCAATGTTTCTTTTAACGGCTTAAGCAGTGAAATTCCTTTGCGTGGGCCTTTTAAGAGCTTATCAAGTGAATCTTTCATTTTCAATAAGGCACTTTGTGGAGCTCAAAGGTTCCATGTGCCTCCATGCCCAAACAGTCAACTCGTAGGAAGAGGAGCAAAAGGGTGCACAAAATTTTAGTTATTTTGCTTGGCTCGACTACGGTTGTGTTTTCCGTTACCCTTGTATTTGCTTGCATTGGTTACCTAAGGAAATATAGGATTCCAGTTCCAACTGAAATAGATTTACCATCAGCTAATGCACAAGAAAGATTTACTTACCACGAGCTGGCATATGCAACCAATGGGTTTGATGAGAGTAATTTATTAGGGAAAGGGAGTTTTTGGATCTGTTTACAGAGGCGTCATTGATGGTGGGAGGATTGTGGCCATTAAAGTGTTCAATTTAGAAGTACAAAGTGCATTCAAGAGTTTTGACAGGGAATGTGAAGTTTTACGTCTTAGAAACCTCACCAAAGTCCTCACCAATTGCTCTACCACAGATTTCAAGGCATTAGTACTTGAATTCATGCTTAATGGAACTCTTGAAAAGTGGTTATATTACCCCAAATATTGCTTAAACATTATGCAACGACTGGATATAATGATTGATGTAGCCTTTACACTGGACTATCGCCACAACGGATACTTGACACCAGTGGTTCACTGTGATTTGAAGCCTAGCAATATCTTGACTAAGATATGGTTGCACATATTAGTGATTTTGGTATTTCAAAGTTCTTGGGCAAAGAGGATAGCAACACATACACCCAAACAATTGCTACATTTGGCTATGTTGCACCAGGTAAAACTTTTAGCCGTCACTCACAAATTGCACATTCTTTTTCCTTTGGAGATAATACATTTTCTCATTTTGTTTCATTCCACAAGATATGATGATGTTTAGATAATATCTTGCAGAGTATGGATTTGAAGTAGTATCCCCAAAATGTGATGTGTATAGCTATGGAATTTTGATGATGGAAATTTTCACCAGAACAAAGCCAAGCAATGAGATGTTTAACGGAAACTTGAACCTTAGGAGCTGGGTGAGTGATTCAATGCCTAATGGATTAGTTCAGGTGATAGATCCAAATGTTCTAAGTGCAAGTGAAGTGTGCTTTAATCAAAAGATGGAGTGTTTAAATTCTATTATGGAAGTCGCTGTAAATTGTGCAAAGCAATCCCCAAGAGAAAGAAGCAGCATAAAAGATGTTCTTGCAACACTTAAAAAAATCAAACTTCAACTGCTAACATTCCATCACAGAGAGGCATAGACATCTTTCTTTCGATATGTAAGTAGTTCATGGTTACAAAAGCCCAAAATGTTTCATTAATTCTCCAGTTTTTATAATGCTTGGTTAATTTTAGTTACAACAGAAAGTGTGAGCATTGATCTTTTGCCTTCTCGTCCTACCTTCTATATCTAAGATGACTAATTCAAAGCAATGTTGCTTTTATTCACGGTGAATGGAAAATTTCCAAATGGGATGGGAATCTTCAAAATCTGAAAACTTTTATACTGGGATTACAATCAATTTCTGAGTTCTATAACTTTTGAGCTCTTCGATATTTTTTCTTTGGATGTGGTCATATTCTTGACTTGTGGCCTATCTAATAGTCCAACTAGTATCTGCCGTGGCCTTGCAAAGCTCAAGTGAGCTTAGTCTAAAAATCTAAATAGTTAAATGTTTGAATATCATCCAATCTGTCCCAATATAGAAATCTTCAAATATTATCTGTGTCTTGCAACAGTATACTGGTAGCTTGATATTGCTTCAGGTTCAGGATAAAAGTACATTTAGTTTAATAAATACTACCTCCTTTGCAAAAAATAAGAGTTTAGTTTCAACATTTTTATTTTAAAAAAAAAAGTTCATTTTTTGTATGAAATTCTTGTATTAGTCTTACTAATAATAATAATATATAATTTAAATTAAAAAGTAAGGATAACTTATAAAATTATAAATTTAATTGTATATTAAATGTGTTATATCTTATATTTTGAAAAAAAAAATTATACCAAATCAAAGGTGGTCACCTTCTTTGGGACAAAGGGTATATAAATAATTGAAGGTAATATATAGTTACAAAATATTTAAATAAGGATTTGTAAATATAGAGTATAATTTTTTTTCTCCTATGGATAAATATGTCGATCATGGTATTCATAATTTATTTAGATAATTATAAATTAAAATATTTTAAATAATTTTTTGAATTAGCATTGATATTTTTAGTCAAAATATTTAAAATGATAAATGGCGGGCAAGTTATTTTTAATGTTTATTTCTATAATTTTTTAAATATATATTACTGAGAACATTCTTTTAAATGAAAAATAAAACTTTTAAGAACACATATAAAAGAAATATGTAAGTGTTAATGAGTTTACAAAACTTTTATATGGTAATGCAAATTTTTTTTAAAAAAAAAATCTTAGGTATGAAAAAGCTTTGATTAACTTTAGATTTTTACAATTGATTGCATTTGAGACTAAAATTTAAATAATTAATAATAAATTTTTTTAACTTGATAATAAAGAAAATAAAATAAAAAATTTTAAAATTGAATTAATATGCAAAAACTAATACAAAAGTAGTTTCAAAATTTTACAGAATTACACTTGTATCTAAATGAAACTTGCAACTTGAGGAACGTAAAATGACAAAAACTTTAATTACTTCTAAATTTTTATAATTGATTGCTTTTGAAAGTAAAATTTAAATAATTGATAATAAATTTCTTTTAACTTGATAATAAAGAAAATACAATAAAAAAATTTTAAAGTGAATTAATATACTAAAAATGATACAAAAATAGTCTCAAAATTTCACAAAATTATACTTATATCAAAATAAAATTTACGACCCGAAAGAAATTAGATGATAAAAGGTCACAATTAACTCTTTTTTTAGTAATATATATATGTATGTATGTATTTATGACTATATATGTGTATGATAACTTAACAATTTGAAAATTAGTATTTCGATTTCAACCAGAACCAGGAAAATGGATTTCGCTTTTTTTTTTTCACTAAATACCGTTGTAATTATATTATCATAAAGAACATATATTATATTTACACTGGTGGGACAATTGTCCCTACGCTTATAGCCAAAATAGAAACTGAGACTTCCATTCCACATTAGATATTAAATAACAAGTAAATTTTGCTAAACTATAAATTACTCTATTTCCATTTCTTCTAATAAAGGAAAAACTGCAAAATTCAAACATATGATTGAAGTGAAAAATGTCATATAAAATTGTAGCAAGCTTAACATATCGACTGTCATATGATTGAATGCATTAAGTTTTATTTGGATTGATTTTTTTTTTCAAAAACAATAATTGTATTTACTTTTCAAAAAAATCATTATATACAAATTGCCCATTAGCTATGATTTCCCTGGATCTCATTTCAATTCCTAGACTCAAACAAAATATTTTCCACTTGTTATCTTTCTAAATCCTACACCATCCTCTGAAGAGGACACAAGAATTAGATTATGACAAAACTATTTTAGTTAGAGTGGTTAACATTTCCAAATTCTGCCCAAATTGGAGACCCTACACACTTTGCCTAATATTGCCCCCTCTCCTCTCTATTCAATAGGTACCACTAAGCCTATTCGTAAGCTCTTAGTTCCGATTTTATCTTACTTCAAGTGTTGGAGTTAGCATTGTTTTTCTTTTCAGTTAATGCTCGAAACTCTAATTATTCATTCATGGCCACATTCACTATTATCTTTTCTTCTCTCCACTCTTACTGGAATATTGGATTGATTCTATTAGAAAGATCAATTAAAACTAAATTTATAAGTTAAGAAGACAATTATTCAAATATTTTAAACATGATAGACAAAATCCAATCAACGTTCCAAATTAGGATATGGATAATCCTATTTACCCATTTTTCCCTAAAGGTAATCTTACTCTTATTAGAACTCGATCAAGCCACAGATTTGGATAAAAAGAACAGTGAATCGAAGTAACAAAACCAATAATAGTAAGTGGGTCCCTTGTCCTCCAAACCATTATTATTAGAAAGTGACAGAATCTTCCATTTCCCAATTTCATGGGCTGATGAATACTTATTATGATAAAAATGAATATTTATGATAGAAAAATGAACACAAATTATAATATGTATACTAAATTATTATATTATTAAAGTATGTAATAAGAAATCGTATTAAAAAATTGTCGCGAAAGATTGTTTACACAATTATGGCTGAGCACAAATCCTTATTTGCTTGTTAGTAGAAGGAAGAAAATCCTCTCTCAAAGGTTGGAGAGGTTTTAAACACTTCTTGACAATTGCTTCCTTTTCCCAAGTAGGTCGAAAAAATTTGGCACATTACTCTACTTTCAATCACGAGTTTTGCTTAATTATTCTTTCGTGATTACTAGTAGCAAAATGGGACAAAAGAGGCAACTATCACTATTTCACATAGATGACTGATCAAATTGTCACAAACAATTAAGTTGAATGGCAAAGAATTTTTTGAAAATAATAAATTAAGAATGATGATATTTATATTCTATTATTTTATTATTGATATGTTTTTATTCAGTGCTATAGGTTTATTTGTCACTTGGAATTAAACATAAATACTAATAATATAACATAAAGTGGAGTGCCAATGTAATGACTCATTAATTTACTACTAGCTATGATTCCTAATTTTATAATAAATTAATGATTAATATTATATAATCATTTTTTTCCTTTAGAAAAATCAATTGGTTTGAGAGATTTAGTAGTTTATTGTAAAATGTTGTCCTATTCATGCTGCCGTCGTAACCTTTATAACATAAAAAGGTTCGCTTTCGGAAATGGAAAAAAAATGAAAGAATATATAGATTTGGTTTTTTTATTTTTTATTTTTGAAAATATTATTTATCATTTATTCACTAAATTGGTTTATCTGCCAGTAAAAGTGTATTTACAAAAATAGGAACAATGAATGAGCTACTGTATCACATGTTTTACCAACACAATGTATATCTTTTGCAAAACTAGCATTGACCTCATCAATTAGTGGATCCACGATCGACAAGTCCTCCTCGCCAAAGCGAATCAACAACACAAGAGAAGCACAATCCCCCTCCATGATAACCGTCCTCAGCCCCAAATCCCTCTCTAGCTCCACCATCACTTTTGGTGCCTCAGCTTTCGCAAGCTCCGGCAAAACGATCCCCTCCAATATGAGTGTCATGCCTGTAACAAAACTCCTCCTGTGATCGTGCACCACCACCCCAGACACCATGGGGCTCCCATGCCATTTTATATACCTTTTTAACTAGTCAGACTTTTCAATGATTTTCCTTGTGACAAAGACAATGTCATTTTATATGTTTTTGGCACTATGGAACTGGTTGTGGCCCTCTATTTTCATTTTTGTCAAACAAATCCTTGCTAGGAACGACCTACCATGAGGCGTCCATACCTTGCCGTGTATGATTTCTTATGTATATTTTTCTTATAACTGGCTGTCAGCAACAAGACATGAATAGTCTCCCACTTTTGGATGATAAATAACTTTTTGTAGGTCTGTGACATGCATTAGTCAATAATGGCTAATACAATACATTAAAAAATGTTAGTAGTTTGTTCAGCTTGACTAATTAAAAGGAAACTTTCTAATTATTTAGTTACTCTAAATCAGAACCATAAATTTAATATCCTCTTTACCAAATAAAAAGTTTTTTTTTTGAAAAAAAAATTATCCTAAATAATAAGTTCACTTCCAAATAAAATTCTTATATCTTCATTAATAATAATCGTGTAAGTCCTAAAATTAAAAAATAAAAATAAAAAATTATACATGATATGATAAAGATACATTTATCCAAAATTGATACTGTCGTAGAAAATAATGAAGTACTAAAAATATATATTAATTACGTTTCAAAAATTACTTTTACTTTGTTCGATATAATAGTAATGAAATAAAAATATATTAATAAAATATATATGTATATTAAATAATACAAAAATACATTCTGAAAATAATATCTATAAACATCCTAACATTTATTCCTTTTCAATGTCAGGACAGTCACCACATATCCTTTGCAACTGCTGCACGACACTTTGTATTTGGATGGGCATTCGAACGCCTTTATAAAAGACATGGAATTCAAGCTACAATCATCCTGAGAAGACTACTCCTTATTCTGAGCAGCCCCTTGAGGCCCTCGCATTTTGAAAGTAGGAAATCCATGGGTAGAACTTGCAGCTTCTGCTATTCTACACTTCTGGTGTGCTTTTCCATATCTTGCTTGGCTACAAATATGCTGAACAATAGCACCGATCAATCTGCTCTTCTTCTCCTCAAAGCTCACAATAGACTTGGACCAAACAACATCTTGGTTAAAAATTGGACCTCCAGTACATCTGTTTGCAGTTGGATAGGTGTCACCTGTAGCACTAGGCACCAGAGAGTGGCAGCCTTGAATATTTCTAACATGAATCTCGTTGGAAGTATTCCTCCACAGCTTGGAAATCTGTCTTTTCTTGTTTCTCTAGATATGGGCAGCAATACTTTCCGAGGGAATTTGCCTGAAGAATTATCAAGGTTGCGAAGACTTATTGGAGGCATTCCGCCATGGCTTGAGCACTTGCCTAACCTTCAATATCTGCTTCTTGATAACAACATTTTTGCTGGAGCAATCCCAAGATCACTCTCCAACTTATCAAACCTGGAAAATTTGAACTTGGAGAACAATAGGCTAGAAGGAAGCATCCCAGAAGAGATTGGCAATCTCCAAAATCTGAAGATTCTAAGCGTAAGAGAGAACAGGTTATCTGGTTCCATCCCATTTAGTATCTTCAACACCTCCTCGCTAGAAAGAATTGATTTCACGTCTAATGCCTTATCTGGTGAACTTCCAGGAGATATGTGCAATAGTCTTCCAAATCTGGAATATTTTTCTATATACTCTAACCAAATAGATGGTTTATTACCATCAAGCTTGGATAGGTGCTCACAACTTCAGACATTGAGTCTTGAAGATAACCGATTCAGAGGACCTATACCAAAAGAAATTGGCAACTTAACCATGTTAAAAACCCTTTATCTTGGTGGTAACAAATTCAGAGGTATGCCAGTCTACCTCATTTATGATTTATGAATCTTCTCTTCATTTCCTCTCCCTTTCATCTTTCTACTGAGTTAGTACTACTCTGACTTCTTGTTTCATTAAAGGTCACTACCAGTGTATTTCATCATCTGTGATAAGGTTTTAGATCTTCATATTTTGTTATCTCATTAAATTATTCTGGCGTTTACAAGAAAGAAATGTTTTTCTTAATCAGTTGGGATAAGTTTCATTAGATACTTTTTGACTTTGAATCTTGTACTGGGATTTAAATGCACACCATATTGACTTTTGTTCTGGATGATTAGTCTCTTACTACTGGACTAACAATTCCTCTAAAACCCATAACCATCATAATCTGATTCAAAAGGTTGCTTCAATTTGCAGATCAAATTCCTGAAGAGATTGGTAAACTTCCCAGTTTGGAATATTTGACTTTGGATGAACTTGGCCTAGTTGGCACAATACCATCTTCCATCTATAACATCTCTACTTTGCAATGGCTTTACATTTCTAAAAACAATTTAACCGGTAGCTTATCCAGGGATATTTGTAGGAAGCTGCCAGTCATCCAAGGTTTGTATCTTGGTGTTAACCAATTGTCTGGCATTATTCCACCAGAAATTGGCAATTGCACTACACTTGTGGAGTTGTACCTTGATTCAAACAAGTTTACAGGTAAATTCTGCAACTGTTGGTTACACGTGAAATTTTCTATAATACAGCCTACCTATATTTCGTTCAACTTATGCAAGTATCTTATGCATATAATCTCAGCTGTTTACTATAGTAACTACCTTCCATTTCCCAAATCCAAATTAAAAAATCTTTTAAAAGAAATCAAACATTTGATGAAGTGCACGTTTCTTGTTTCATTCTGTATTCAGTAGGCTCAATGAAGCACCGTTCTTTTGTATCCTTATTGACATAAATAAACATAACACTATTTATGAACACAATGATGTATCGGGGAGCATTCAAAGCGTTTTAAGGTTTTTGAGGCATCAATCTGTAATAAATATGAACTATATGAGTTAATAGTCTTTATCTCTTCATAGTCTTATAAACACCTACCTTGGCAGAGCTAATAGTCTTATCTCTTCATAATCTTATAAGCACCTACTTCACACTATTAATGGAGAATTGATATGCCATTGAAGAATCTTCTGTTTTTCTCGGCGTATTTTGCAGGTGAAATACCAGATGAGATAGGTAGTCTCGTAAATGTGGAGAAACTAGTAATAAGTCCAAATAATTTCAGAGGTCAGATTCCTGAATCAATCTTCAATATCTCAACTTTAAGAGTCCTTCAACTTCGTGCTAGTAACCTCGGAGGTAATCTTCCGCCAACCATGGGTGAAAGGCTACCCAACCTTGAAGCAGTTTTCCTTGGGCAAAATAAACTTACTGGAACAATTCCAGACTCAATCTCAAATGCTTCACACATTACTCGTCTAAGTCTGGTTGCTAACAAGTTAACAGGGCCTATTCCAAACTCACTGGGGAATTTGGCGAAACTTGACTTTCTTAATTTGGGAGAGAACAATTTCATCAGCAAGTCTCCAGAACTGAGTTTCATCACTTCCTTGACAAATTGCAGGCGTTTAAGAGTAATGTGGATACAAAATAATTCCTTTGATGCCTACATGCCGAGTTCAATTGGTAATCTATCTCTTGAACAGATTGATGCCAGCAACTCACAAATCAAAGGAACTATTCCCAATGAGATTGGTAATCTCAGTGATTTGGAATCCTTGTATCTAGATGGAAATGAGTTGGCTGGACTCATTCCCAACACCATCAAAGGTATGAAAAGACTTCAGGTGTGGAGTATAATCAACAACAAAGTGACAGGAACAATTCCAGAAGATGTATGCCTTTTACCCAACTTGGGAGAGTTCACTTTGAGCAAAAATAATTTTTTTGGTCCCATCCCAACATGTTTGGGAAATATTACTTCTCTAAGATATCTGAATCTTGACTCCAACGAGTTAAATAGCATCTTACCTTCAAATTTGGGACGCCTGAGAGATATTTTAACATTCAACTTGTCCGGGAATTTCTTCAGTGGACATCTACCACCAGAACTCGGGGACTTGAAGGTAGCTACCTCGATAGATTTAACAGCAAATAAGTTCTCAGGCGGCATTCCAAGCGCCTTTGAAGGACTGCAAAACCTGATCAACTTATCTTTGTCACAAAACACATTGGAAGGGCCTATTCCTGAATCTTTTGGAAAGTTGATAAGCTTGGAAATATTAGACTTGTCACATAATAATCTTTCTGGTGAAATTCCTAAAACTCTGGAGGCACTTGTATACCTGAAGTTTTTAAATCTTTCATTTAACAGATTACATGGAGAAATTCCTAGCGGAGGGCCATTTGCAAATTTCACATATGAATCCTTTATTGCAAATGAAGCACTATGTGGTCCGCCTAGGCTGAATGTCTTGCCATGTCATACTGGATCCACTCATGGAGCAAGGATCAAAACTGTGTTGATAATTGTATTTGTCAGTAGTGGATTAGCAATTCTTGCCTCAATATGTACCTTCATCTTTATTAGGCGTCGAAAGGCAAATGAAGCTTCTGCTAAGATGGATGTGTTTTCTGGGATAACACCTGAAAGAATTACATATCATGAACTTCTCAGAGCAACCAACAGGTTTAGTGAAAGTAACTTGATAGGAGTAGGAAGTTATGGTTCAGTTTACAAAGGGATACTTACAGACGGGACTCATTTGGCTATAAAGGTTTTCAATCTGCAATTAGAATGTGCATACAAGAGCTTTGATACTGAATGTGAAGTTCTGCGTAATCTTCGACATCTTAATCTGACTAAAGTGATTAGCAGTTGCTCTAACCCTGATCTCAGAGCCTTAATACTTGAATATATGTCCAACGGGAGTCTTGAGAAGTGGCTACATTCTGAAAGTTCTTTAGACTTGATGAAAAGATTAAACATTATGATAGATGTGGCAACTGCTCTGGAGTATCTTCATCATGGTTACTCTGTACCAGTGGTACACTGCGACTTAAAGCCCAGTAATGTCCTTTTGGACGAAGGTATGGTGGCGCATCTAAGTGACTTTGGCATTGCAAAGTTAGTTGGTGGAGAGGACAGTATTACGCAAACCAAGACCCTTGCAACCTTAGGATACATTGCACCAGGTGACTCTTGAATTTATGAATCCTCATAGTTTTCATTCTTTTGTTTAAATTGTTTCTTAAATTTCAAACTATCCTCATAAGCAAACTAATTCTAATGATCTTCATCATCACAAAATACAGAATATGGATTGGGAGGCCTAGTTTCTACAAGGTGTGATGTTTACAGTTATGGTATTATGTTGATGGAAACATTTACAGGCAGGAAGCCGAGCGATGACCTTTTTGCAGGAGAATTAAGCCTAAGGGAATGGGTAAACGAATCATTTTCCAATTCAGTAGTAACAGTTATAGACAACAGATTGCTAAACATGGATGAAGACCACTTCGCTGATGAAATGGTGCCTTTTTTATCATCCATCTTGAAAGTGGCATTGAAATGCTCTGCTGAACTACCAGGGGAACGAATAAACATAAAAGATGCCTTAGCATCACTAGAGAAGATAAGAGTTGAGATCACTAGGAAACCTAGGGGCAATTACGTGTAAGATCTCTATATCCCCAGATTTCATACCAAAATCCAGTCGAGAAGAACTTATTGCCTGAAAAGTGTGCCTTTCCAACAGATGTTATTTTCTTGTGAGTTTTTGCACATGCTCTTAAGTCGTAGTTATTTTCTTCAGCATTGAACATGAAATATATGTTAAGATTACTAAAGGAAGTTTATATGGGAACTAGCCAAAAATGGAGTATACTGGTGATAAAAATTCAGATACTGAATATTCCAGCTATTCTGGTTGAAAATTTGCCACCAAAATTCCTTAACTGGTTTCAGCACAGGAAGGTGAGATTACACTGCATTTCGTTATGGAATGGATATAGAAAGATGATCCAGCCAACTATTCTTCTTCCAGTCTTTTGTCATAAAACTGCTTTTACATCCAAATGGTACAAGTTCTAGCAGTTTAATTCTGAGTGTTCCACATCTGCACTATACAGATTGAATTTTGAAGCTCGGTATCAAGTAAAAAGTCATGAAGCTTGAAAATTGATCGACAGATAATAGCCGATATCAATATTCAGCTGCTCCGGAAAACAGCACCGTATCTAGTTTGCACAAGCCTTGATATGTACTAATCGTATAAGGGACACCTTTAAATTTGAAGCCAGAAGGTGTGGCAAACACTAGTGTTAGACTGATGACGCTAGTGTTAGCAAGTAACCAAACTTCTATAAGGAGTTCACTAGTTCTGCTCTGATCCAGTATCTATTCTTGAGGTTGATTTTGTAGCGTTAGTCATTATTTAGCAGCTTTATAGCTTTAAGTTGCATTATGGAAGTGACTAGTGGCAAAATTGGGTAGAAGAGCCAACTATTACTAAGAGATGATTGGATAAAAAAGGGCAAATTGATGCATAGAAAACTCCCGTATGTGTAGAGTTCGGGAAGAGTCAGGTCATTAAAAAGATGACTAACTAAATGAGCAAAAAAATTAAGTTAAATGACAACAAAATTTATGATAATACTTAAATTAATAATTTGGCACCTAATGTTTTTTGCCCCTAATATTTTTGATGTCTAAAAAACAAAATTGGAAGCAGCACAACTAATGGTTAAAGGTGAAAAACAAAATTGAAATATTAAATATTAAATGTGGCTAACTGCTTGTTGCCATTAAGCCTTCCGATTACATAATAGTTACTAATTGAAGTTATATTTGTTTGTTTATCACATTAACTGGATTTCTGATTAAAAAAACTTTCATTTTATTTTAATACCACTAATTTTTAAATTTGGCTTCACCATTGCTTAAGACTTAGGCAAAAACACTAGAAAGCCTTGCTTTTTAGGATCAAACCATTAGAATTAAGAAAACTAAAAGGATTTAATCTTTTAAGTACTTTTGCACTTTTTTACTTTTTATTGAGCAGTATCACGGTGTTTAAATTTGTAAAACTGTATAATTTTGTAGAGAAAATTTGCTACTACTCACTAGATAGTTAATACTCCTTCCATCCACAAAGCAAAAAGAGTTTGCCTTCAAAATTTCCTTTGTCCTAAAAAATATCTACTTTATATGAAATTTTATATTACCCTTACTAATAAAATAATATATAACTAAATTGAAAAATAAAGATAAAAATATTTAATTGTACATTAAGTGTGTTGTAGCTTATAACTTTGAAAAAAGGTGTACTAAATAAAAAATAAACTCTTTTTTGAGAGACAAAGGGAGTGTTATATATTCAGCATTTTTTCTTTCAAAAATGAAAATTGTTGCCTTGTTGATGCTACAACCATCGCCTTTGTATTTTTCTTCACAAAAGCCTCACTTCTGGGGAAGAAAAAAACAAAAGGAAAGAACGTATTGATCTATGTTGACTTCCTTTCTTTTGTACACTTGTTGATGCTGCAATCTTAGCATTGCATTTTTTACCAAAAGGGCCATCGCTTATCATATTGATCAGATTCATACAGCATTTTTAAGCTTCAAGACAGAGTCTAATTCAGCTAGTTAGACCTTTCAACGATTTCAAAGAAAATGTCATTTTATTTCATATGTTTTGGCACTCTGCAAATGGTTGTGGCCCTCTATTTTCAAATAAATTAATACTAAAAATGACCTGCCATGATCTGTCCATTATTTTCCGTGTTTGACTGACTTCGTCTGTACTCTGTAGTACTTATCTTGTGATTAAGTTCGGAGGAACATCACTCAAGGTCTCCCCAGTTTGAGGTTTATAATTTTTTAAGTTGTTCTCGTACCAAATGCAAAGACAAGCGTTAATCCATATTTCATGAAGTTAATAAGATACACTTTTTTTTTCCTTTATCATGTTTTTTTCTTAGAGTAAATATTTCATGTAACCTGTTGGGGAGGTTTTACATAATGGAGAACCCAATTAAATTAGCCCAATAAGTAGTAAGAATCCACCTAAATCCAAAAGATTAAGGTAATGGGTTTTGATTTTTTTTTCTTATTAAGTGCTCTAATTTTAATTAATTTTTTAATATGGAATAATATCCATGAACACAATAAATCTCCTTATTCATGGATATACTACCACATTAAAACCTACTCTCCCACAAGTCCAATCTCTATTTCAGCAAGCTTATCTCTCCATTATGGACCATTTAGAGCCCATGTAAATAACAAACTAGTATCACAAAGCTACTTGTCCACAAGTCACCCACTTAGTTCAATCCAAGAAGAAGAGAAACCACTTGCTTTCCCGTGTAGTCTAACATTCTAACTTTAATACCAATTTGTTGTGATTATTCCCAAAATTGTTCAAGAACAGAAAAATAAAAACAAAGAATAAATCAAGATACACAAATTAACGTGATTCAGTTTAACAATTCAAACCTACGTCCGCAGCAAAGATGATGATAATATTATTAACAATTTCACATATTACAAAGACTTCCCAACTCTTTAGAAATCTCCACGTGTTATCTCCCCAACATGAGGCGTGAAATACATAAAATATTTTGAAATTTAGATTGTTTTAATTGAGGGAGATTTAGAAAAGAGTCTAGGTATTAATATTTATTATTTGTTTTGTTGTTTTGTGAAATTTTAAATCCATTTTACAATTTAATTGTTTTTGTACTTGATTTTCAATATTAAATTACAAATATTGTCTCTCACTTTTAATAATGAACATTTTAAAATTATTTCTTTAATCCCAAATTATTATCCCTTACTAAGACTAAAAAATAATAATATTGAAGATTAAAAAATAGAATCTAAAGTTTCAAATATGAAAATATGAAAATGGGAGTTTAAAATCTAAAGTCTAAAATTGAACATATCAATTTATTGAAACTAAACTAATGATAAAATTACATTTGAAATAGGATACATGAACTCATGATTATAAGAAAATATTTATTATTTTACTCTAAATTTATATAGTAGCAAAACATATAATTTTTAAAATTTATGATTTTTTTGTGTCATTGGTAATAAAATAAATAATAATTACGCAAATGTTTCAATCGGTTTTTTGAATAAAAAATAATTGCATTATCATTTTTTTTTTCAAGAAAATCATATAAATATCTTTCTTTATGTATGCATAGGATCATAGAATTTATTTTACAAAATATAGATAAATGAAAATTTAAGAATATTAAAATCCTGGAACAACGAATGATGGAGAGTGTTAAAAAAAAAAAAAAAAAAAAGGAAAAGGAAGAAGAAGAAGAAAAAAGTCATGGACAAAGGACAATTCTTCACTCAAGAATAAAAGGTTTATCCCTTATTTTTAAACCAACATTTGTATTAACTTTTGTAGCCCACTTAATTGATTATCCCATTCAAGTGTGAGTTATCAAACAACTTCAATCGATTAAGAACTTATTTTCAATTTACTTAATATATTAAGACTTTTAACTTTCATTTATCAAAAAATTTATTAATTACTTAATCAATTAAGTTTAAATACTAAGTCAAGTTTTCAAACACAATCTAGGTGTATACACCTTAAAACTAAACTATTCCAAAATCACTAAGCATAATTGTTGAAACATAATTAATTAGAATGCTATTAACCATTAAAATTTATAAAAACTTGTTGGCGACTAAAATTTTATTTTGGCAACTAACATTGAAAATGTAAAAGTAATCTCATAAGATGTGATATATGTATAATTTTGAAAATAAATTACTGCATGTACTATTCCTTCTCTTATTAATTTTAATCAAGGCTCTAAAGCGTCACTTTCAATAAATTTCCCCTTGAAGTTTAAATTGTTCCCAACAAAGGGTTTTTTTTTTTTTTTTTTTTTTTTTTGGTTGGGTGCATTTCCTAACTCAATTTGATCAATCTATCTCCATCTTTTGTCATAAGAGTTCCGTTATACTTTATGGCCACATATGTTTCGAACTATATTCGAATTATTTCGATATGATACATTTGAACCTTACTTACACTTTCCTATCTTTATAGGTGAAATTCCTCCAGAGCTTCGTAACTTAACAATGCTTAGCATACTATCCATACGTGAGAGCAGCTTGTCAGGTATGGTAATCTTTAACCAAAATGTTAAAAAAAAATTTAAGAATGCTTAGATAATTTGAATTCTGAAGTTAAATTTTGGTAGGTGTAATACCCATGGAATTTGGCAATCTATATAATCTTCAAGCACTTTATTTAGAGAATAATAGCTTAAGGAGCCGTTTGGTATGAGGGTTTGGGAGGGGAATTGAATGGTATGGACCAAAAATGAGTGTTTGGTTTGTGGGTTTGGGTTGGATTGGAATGGAATAAAGGTAGTAAATGCGGGTTTTCTTGAAACCTGGGGGGGGGGGGGGGTTGGGTTTTGGGCGACGGGTTTCAACATAACAGAAAAAAAAAAAAAGACTAGCAACGTTCTGCTCATCTCTTTCTCCTTCTCCTTCTTGCTTGCCTCTACTGCTCTTCTTCCTCCAAAGCATATCCAGACTAACTGGTGAGAGTCCATCGGAGACACCTTTCATCAAACATCCCCTCCATCATATTCTCTTTTCTGGGCTTGATTATCTCAACATTAACACAAACTTGCTTCCTATTTCTCTACAGATTTGAAAAGGGTTTCGATTTCTCCAACAAATTCAGACTTTCTTGCGCCATTACCCACTGGAGACTGTAAGTTAGCTCTGAATCTGCTATGCTATCTCATTTTTTTTTCTTTTTATTTGGTTGTTTAATAATCTTTAAACTGGGTACAACGAATCTGCTATGCCATTGCTTAGTGGCCGATATTGTTTCTTTGATGCCAAGGTCCACCAAAATCCTATGCCACATTTGTTTATTTGATGCTATGCCACGATTTTTTCTTTTTATTTGGTTTTTTTAATAATCTTTAAACTTGAATATGGTCTGGATCTGCTACGCCATTGCCCAGTGGAGGATATTGTTTCTTTGATGCCAAGGTCCACCCAAATCCTGGACTTCGTATCTATCCCATCTCTCTCTTCTGCATAAAGATATAAACTTTTTCACTTGGTTGGTGTAACAGAGTTTGTAGAAAACGATTTGAAATTTTTCGTTTTTAGAATTCAGAGTTTGTAGAAAACTTTTTCCCATCTCTCTCTGAATTCAGAATTTTGCAGAATTTTGATTTGTAAATTCTCGAGTCGAATTCGAAATCAATCAGTAATTTCTTATTTGTAATTCGAAATTCTCTGAATTCAGAATTCTTTCTGCAATCAAAATTCTTTCTGAATTCTTGTTAAGTGGCTTGTATTTGGTCGGCATAATATATTTTGCATTTTAAATGATGAAATTACTTGTTTGTGCTTTTTAAAAAATCTGGTTTGGTGTTTTATGATTTGGAGGGTAAGAGAATATCTTATCTAGGCTGCGGTTCATTGAATTGAAACTTGAAATGCTAGATATGGATGAACTCATTAGGCCAAATCCAATTCCAAAGAGTGTTGAATTATTCTTAGTTGATCCCATCTGAGCTAGTTTTTGCAACAATGTAGTTGCAAAAATAGGAGCTGGTGTAGTTTCATGCTGGTTTTGATTGTTGTACTATAATGAACTAAGCATTTGACAAATCTCCTCTATCTTATTTTTTTTAACTGTTTTTTGCAATAATGCAGTTGCTGATTTTTTTTTTTTTTTTTTTTTTGGTTTATGAGTTTTAGCTTTACTATTCAACTTTTTGGGCTAAATTTTAGAAGCATGAAATACACTAGATGGACTTTCGTTCTTGTATTGTAATCTTAGCACTTGTTTTTTGTCTTGTAATGTTTTTGAAATGGGATTTTTATGCTTGCTGGAGTATACTATGGGTCAAGATCATTTCTTCTCGCTTTTGCAAAATAAATAGTGGACATTTATGTAATTGTTTAGTACATTTTTTTTTTGAAAATGTAGAACACAATGTCTAGATTGCCACTAACTAATAGAAGGCGTAGACGTGAGCGCAACATTCGAATTTTTGCATATATGGTAGCTGCTTTCAACTTGGTTTATGTGGTTTGGAGGCAATTAGTGGCACTTAATTTACAAATCATGTATCCCCTTCGACAAACCAAAGAAGAGAGAAGGAATTGGAGGTTATATTGGATGTTTAAATTGACCAAAGAGTCGGATACTGTATCTATTAGTGAGCTTCGGATGGATAGGCATACATTCGAAATTTTGTGTGAGATGGTACGAGATATTGGAGGTATACGTGATACAAAAAACATGTCTCTTGATGAAATGGTTGCTCTGTTCATATATGTTTTGGCTCACCATAAGAGGAATAGAACAATGGGGATGCTTTTCCACCGGAGTGGTGAAACCGTGAGCCGCCACTTTAATAGTATTCTCCTAGCCATATTGAAACTTCACTCCATATTGCTTCAAAAACCGGAACCCATAACAGAAGATTGTGAAAATGATCGGTGGAGTTGTTTCAAGGTAGATTCGTCATACAACAACATATTTAAATTGACATTTTCGCATTCTTATTTGACCTCATATTTGTTTATTCTTATTGAAAGGGTTGCCTAGGTGCATTAGATGGGACGTTCATAAGAGTTTCGCCACCATCCGAGGAGAAACCACGCTACCGGACAAGGAAAGAAAACATTGCAACGAATGTGTTAGGGGTATGTGATCCTAACATGCTATTCATTTATGTTCTACCTAGTTGGGAAGGGTCTGCACATGATGGTCGAGTGCTTCGAGATGCCATTTGTCGACCGGATAGACTTAGAGTTCCCCAAGGTATGATGCAAGTTAATAATGATTATAATATAATCTTCGTTATATTATCTCGAATAATTGACCTCATATTTGTATTTGTTATATTGAAGGTTGCTATTATTTGGTAGATTCCGGATATTGCAATGCGGATGAATTTCTAGCACCCTATCGGGGCCAACGATATCATCTAAATGAGTTTGTAGGCCACCGGTCTCGTACGGCTGAGGAGTATTTTAACATGAAACACTCTAAGGCTAGAAAAGTGATTGAGAGATGTTTCGGGTTACTTAAAGGGCGATGGAAAATCCTTGCATCTCCTTCATTCTTCCCAATTGAAACTCAGGTGAGGATAATTTTGGCTTCTTGTCTCCTCCACAATCTTATTAGGAAGACCATGTCCTATGATCCACAAGAGTTGGAGCCTTTGCAAGAGGAAGAAGAAGATGGACCAATTGAAGAAAATTATGTCACATCCATTACTCCATCCGAGGAGTGGACTAACTTTAGAAATAATTTAGCCAAGGAAATGTTCAATAATTGGAGGGCGAGAAGGACTATGTTAGATGATAATTTGGACTAGGTCCTTAGATTATGCGTTTGTCACATAATTCACCTTTGCGTGGATTTTAATTGTTTATGTAATTTAGTTGAAATGATTTATGTACATGTATTAGAGAAATTGCCACTATTCGTAATTTTTTATTGAATGTGACGAGTCTTTGTTCTATTGTTGTGTATTTTAACTTCTATATAGATGATTGATGTGTCTATGTTATATTCGTGTATATTTTAACTTCAATATTCATTATTGATGTTATGTTCTAATCTAATTTATTTTAACTCATATTATTCGTAGATGGACCAAAGTTCAACACTAACCGGTCGTGGACGCAACAAGGTGTTTTGGTCTGAAGAAGTGGTTCAAATCTTGATTCAAGTGCTCCAAGAACTTGCCTGTGATCCCAAGTGGAAAACCGACGGGGGATTCAAAGCTAACTACATGGTGGAGGTGCATAGGCGTATTGTAGCTAAACTCCCGCAATTCCAAAAGCAAGTCACTCCTCACATTGAGTCCAAGATCAAATGGCTCAAAACCAAATTCCATATCATTAACGACATTTGTAAGGAGAGTGGATGTACTTGAAATGATGTGGATAAGAAGATTGAGTGCGAAAGGCAATGGTTTGATAATTATAAGCAGGTAATTCATTTTAATTGCAAGTTCTATATGGATTTTCACAATATGTCAAATCGATGATGTTGCCTCATATTTGTTGTCATTTCATTGTAGACACACAAAGAAGCACGGGGCATGTGGAATTTTCAGTTGCCATATATGAACCAACTAGAGTTGGTTTATGGCCGTGATCGGGCTACGGGGGCTGTAGTATAGAGTTTTGGAGATGCTATACGCAATATGGAGATCTGCCCAACACAAGATGATGGAGGAGCAAGCAATGCAATGAGCTTATCAAGTTCAAGTGACGAAGAAGCCGGAAATGAAGAAGACACCACTTCACGTGCGACCCCAAGCTCAACAAACACCAATGCTTCAAAGAGGTCCTCTAAGATGAAGCAACCGATGCAAGCCAAACGAAGAAAGTCTACCACACAAGATGATAGAGAGTCACAAATGGATAAGTTAAATATGCAATTTCAAGAGTTCGTTGAGGGATTTAATAAGAACTTGGAAAAGTTAAGCAATGCAATAGCTGAAGAGTCCAAAGTTTTTGTTGCCGAGTCTACAAGAACAAGAGATGTAGTGCCCGAACTCATCAAACTTCAGCTCCCTAGTGGTGACATTTTCAAGGCTGCCAACATCCGAGGAAAGGACAAAGAGAAGATTGAAGTGTTTTACGGGCTTCCGGTCGAGATGCGTCGTCATTATGTCATGAGTTTGTTACTTTAACTACTTATTTTGTGATGAATACTTGTTATTCTTTTGGTTCATGCCAATTTTGCACGCTTGTATATTAGTGAACATTCGGAAATTGGCATGATTGCTTGCAAGCATCATATTCTGTGATGGATGCTTGCTCATCTTTTGCTTCATGTCATTTTTGCATGCTTGGATAATTAGTAGTATTGTTTAAGTGGTATGGTGCTTGAAATTGTTTATTTTGTAAAGATAGCATCTTCATTTTTTCTATTTTTCCAGCATTTTATCTAAGGGTGCTATGCTTAGTGGATCCGGTTCTAAGTTGCTGTTGAGCTGTTTGTTTATAGTGCTGTTGGTTTGTTTTTGTGCTGGGCTGTTTTGGGTGTTAGTTGTTGTTAGTTTACGAGATTTGAGTGGGGGTCGTGTTTGTGGTTTGGAGTAACTTATCTTTTATGTTGGCTGTCTGTATGAGTTTATCTTTTATGTTCTTGGTCTGTATGAGTTTATCTTTTATGTTCTTGGTCTGTATGAGCTTATCTTTTATGTTCTTGGGTGCACCGAACGGCTATTGTTTGGATTTGATTTGGATTGGAGACTTCTTGCTGAATTCTGATTTCTTCTTTTTGAATTATTCTGAATTCAAAAAGAAGAAATCAGAATTCACAAAGAATTCTGATTGCAGAAAGAATTACGAATTCAATTACGAATTACGATGCAATTCTTTACGATTACGACTCAATTGTGCAATTCTTCGACTCGATTTGAATCAGTGAAAGAATTACGATTTGAAATCGACCACTGAAAAGAATTCTGATTTCTGAAATAAGAATCATTTTCCGTAATTCTGCCAACTTACTCCATGCTATGACATTACAAGTTACACGCCATGGTATTATCAACCAACGTCCCTTTCTTTTCTCCACCAAAATCGTAACTTTTTTATGCAAATACATCTTGTCGATCCATATCTTTCTGCAAGCAGTTTCCTTCCTACAAAATTGCAAATCAAGCTAGATAAGGCTAAATTCCCCTAATAATTGGATAAGATAACAGGAATATCTTAACTTAGGAGTTATCATTTAATTCACTTATCAAGTGCTGTTATTTTTGTTGATTTGGATTGAAGACATGATTCTGCTTTTGGATTTGAATTCTGCTGTGGAGACTTCTGAATCGTGCTAGAGACTTGAATTCCTAGGTGTACAATGAAATGATTTGTTCTTATTCGTTGTTCTCTTGTTATTTTTGGAGTATTTAGTAGCCACCATAAGTACTATTATATGTTCTTGTACTTACCTTCATTTTTATTTGCATGTAATTTGGATGAAAAAAAAAAGACATGTCCTAGTATCATGTTTCCAATTGATGCTTCATTTTTGTGTTTGGACTTTTTTCAAACACTTTGTGAGCAATGATGAAGTTGAAGAAATCTTGAATATTGGTGCATATGTAATGAAACCAAAAATGAAGGCATATCCATCATTCGAAATTTTCAGACTTCCAAACCACAAATCAATATAGTAGCAACATAAGAGAATTGTAAAAATTACATAAATATTGATATGCCAAAAGCCTAGCTAAAACTTCTTCTTGTAGGAAGTTGTAACCCACGGTTGGGAAAAGTGGTGTGTTTGTTGTTGTAGTATAGTCCTCCATTTGTTGTTGTAGCTAGAAAGAAAAGGGGTGTTTGTTTGTTGTTGTAGCCATTTGTTGTTATAGTCCTCCATTTGTTGTTGTAGCCATAAAGAAAAGGGGTGTGTGTTTGTTGTTGTAGCCATTTGTTATTATAGTCATCCATTTGTTGTTGTAGCTATAAAGTGGTGTATTTGTATGTGAGAAAATGAGTGAAAAAAAAAGACATGTCCCAGATTGGAAACAAAGAAAGTGTGAGTAAGCTAGTGTTGGCTTGTAATTCTGCAGTTGCTATCCAAGCATCCAAGCATCCAAGCAATCACAGCCACAAGCAAGTTGCAAGAGTTGAATTATATGCATTAGCTAAAGCTATTCTAGATATTATTAGGGTATTGGAAATTTGTGTACTAGTTAAAGCTTCACTATTGCTCATGATCCGTTGAGGGCTATATTGTGTGTGTATGTATTAAATTATGCATTTTGGCCCACTGGTAGTAAATAATTTTTGTCAACACCTCATGCGTTTTTGTCATTGGATTTCTCCATTTAATTCATATTAAAACATTCTATTAGTTTAAGGATGGTTGATTTATTATCTTTATTTTATTTTATTTATAAATTGTGTGCAATCAATAAACATCCAAATCACTATAAGTGGGATTAAATGAATTATTTATTATTTTTTGTGTTGTAAACTAATAGAAATATAAACTTTTAACCCTATTTTACATTTCATAAGTTTACTAATTAAATTACTCCGCACATACTATGGTGCTACACAATATCAACTCACATACACTACAAAAAAATTGGCTTTTTGTACAAAAAAATTAGCTTTTTGAGAAGTCAATAGTGGTCACAAATGGGATTTAAATTTTTTCGATCCTAACAAGTGATATCAAAACCAACAATATTAAAAATTAATTATCAAAAACTATTAAAATAAACTAAATAATTAATATTAATTATTAGAATTATTTATAATTTATAATTCATATTAATTATTATAAATTAATTAATAGTAATTTATGATTACTATTATGATTTAATATTATAATTAATAATTAATTAATCTAAAAGGAAGAACAAAATTAGAAATTAAATTCTTACATAAAATTTTGATTCCATTCCCTTCTATAACCAAACAAGGTTTTTCAAATTCATTGCATTACCAGAAATAATACCAAACAGCATAATTACTATCATTCCATTCCATTCCAAACCTTTCCTTCTATCAAATCCATTCCATTCCTAAACCCACAGTTTATACCAAACGCCACCTAAGTGGTCCAATTCCAACCAAGATTTTCAACCTCTCCACCATAAGAGTGATGGATTTGGCAGTCAACAATTCGTCAGGAAATCTTCCATCAAATATATGTCGCGTTCCAAATTTAGAAGAACTTTATCTCGATGTGAATGACCTTCGTGGTGCTTTATCGGAGTCGATCTCAAATTGTACCAATCTCAATATGGTTGAACTGAGTAAAAAACAATTTTGTGGGTTTCATTCCTAAGTCTCTTGGGAATCTTAGACTCCTTGAATTTCTAAATCTTGGGGATAACCATTTTGCAAGCTACTTTCCATCTCTAGAGCATGGCTTCATCAATTCTTTTACCCATTGCAAATATCCGAGAAAATTGGGTGTGCATGACAATCCACTAAATGGCCATCTTTCAGAGTCTGTTCGGAATCTTTGTACTTCACTGGAAATGTTTTATGCACACTATTGTAACATCAAGGGCAAAATTCCAAAGGGATTTGGAAATTTCACTAGCTTAATTGTGTTAACGCTAAGAGACAATCAGTTGATAGAGTCAATTCCTGAAACAATAAAAGATTTACAATATCTTCAAGGTTTAGATCTTGGAAACAATGAATTAAATGGGGCCATGATGGATAAATTGTGTGGCTTGCCAAGTTTGGCATTTTTATTACTAAGCCAAAATCATATTTCAGGGTCAATTCCCGACTGTTTGGGCAATATTACTTTTTTAAGAATCCTTTATCTAGATTCAAACAGATTAACTTCTGCCATACCTACAAACTTGTTGAACCTCAAATATCTCTTGGACCTTAACCTCTCATCAAATTCTTTAAGTGGCTTTCTACCTCTTGAAGTTGGGAATTTGAAGGTTGCAACATCACTAGACTTATCAGTCAATAACCTATCTGGTGGTATTCCTATCACAATTGGAGGTATACAAGACATGAAGTACTTATCCTTAGCATTCAATAGGTTTCAAGGATCGATTCCAGAGTTAATGGATAAGATGGTAAGCTTGGAGACATTAGACTTATCACATAACTATCTCACTGGTTTAGTCCCAATATCATTTGAGAAGTTTCAATCCCTCACATATTTGAATGTTTCTTTCAATAATTTAAGAGGCCGAATTCCCAGTGAAGGCCCTTTTAAGAACTTCACCAGTGAATCTTTTATGTCCAATGAAGGATTATGTGGACCTCAGAGATTTCATGTTCCACCGTGCCCAATAATGTTAAACCAAAAATCAAGGACCAAAAATGCTCTTCGAACAGCACTTATTTGTGTAGGTATAGCGTCAAGTTTGGGTTTGTCGGCCTTTGGACTAGTCTACCTGAGATGCCAAAAGAAAAATATAGATTCAAGTGGCGAAGGTATGTCTTTACTGGGTGGCCATGAAAGGATTTCTTACTATGAGCTTCTACAAGCCACTAATAGGTATAATGAGACCAATTTACTTGGTACTGGTGGATTTAGATCAGTTTGCCATGGTACTCTTGGAGATGGAAGGACTGTTGCCATAAAATTGTTCAATTCACAATTGGAAAGAGCATTCAAGAGTTTTGAAGCTGAGTGTCGAGTGTTATAGAACCTCCATCGAAATCTCACCAAAGGCATTAGTAGTTGCTCTACCCCTGATTTCAAGGCTTTGGTGCTTGAATTTATGCCAAATGGAAGTCTTGATAAATGGTTGTATTCCAACAAATTTACCCTAGACTTGAAACAAAGATTGAACATAATCATTGATGTAGCAAACGCATTGCAATATCTCCACTGTGGTTGTTCAACACCAATTGTTCATTGTGATTTGAAACCTAACAATGTCTTGTTAGACCAAGAAATGGTAGCCCATGTAAGTGATTTTGGAATTGCAAAAATGTTGAACAAGGAGCATAGCTTTACGCACACTACAACAATTGCCACACTTGGCTATGTAGCTCCGGGTGAGTTTGTATCAAATTATTGCTTCTTTCTTATTATTTATTTTATATTTTTTTTCAAAACTAATTATGATAAATCAAATATGAATTGTTTGTAGAATATGGATTGGAAGGCTTGGTATCAACAAAGTGTGATGTTTATAGTTATGGAATCATGATGATGGAAGTCTTTACCAGGATAAGGCCTAGTGATAAAAGATTCAATGACAATTTCAGTTTGCAAGATATGGCGCGCAATGCTATGCCTGATGTACTATATGAAGTTGTAGATGCTAGTTTGTTCCAAAATGGTGAAGAACATAATGCTGAAAAGTTAAAGTGTATGTCTTCCATCATGGAAATAACTTTAACCTGCTCAAGAGAATCTTCCAAAGAAAGGAGCAATATGGACCAGGTTGTTAATGTTCTAAATAATGTCAAAACTAAGCTAATATCATTAATTATAGCTAGTTAAATTTAAACAAAAAGTTCCATAATGTAGAATTGCTGACATTTCATAAAAGATGCCTCATTTTTTTTGTTTCATGAAATGACTAAATTGTTGCTTACAACAACCAAACAAGTATATATAAACCCAAAGTATTAGCTAGAATCCGGAATGGATTATTTCCTCTCTCATGACCCTTTTCATGGGTTTAGTGGTTTAATTTCAATCTTTCTTCTAATTATATTCTAATACCAAAGTCTTGAAAAAAAATATTAAGGGTATATTTCAGATTGCAAGTGTGAAAATTTGAGTGGGAATTTTTATAAGAAAATGTTGGAGAAAATTTTTTTTCTGATAAAAATTAAAAAATAGGTTGGAGAGAAATTTTTTTTTTAAATAATGTAAGAATAATTTTAGTAGAATTTAAATTCTAAAATAAAATAAAAGATTATTTTAAAAATTAATTTTTTAAAATAAATTTTAAAACAAACATATTTTTGTGCAGAACAATTATACAAGGAAAAATTGGTAGCCTTATTGATATTTATTTCATGGTTTAAGTCTCATGTTGAAGTCAAAGATAACCCAATGAACTTCGGTAGAAGAGGATTTGACATTTCATGCACGCCACATTGGTGTGTAATCAATCATTCATTGGAACTATTTTTGATTAGCAGGCAATGGCCGACAAACTTTTTCTCTAAAAAAAAAACATAACACCAAAATTTCTTTTCTTCAATTCTTTTCATTTATTGAACTTCAATTCCTTTTCAAATTTAATCATTCTAAATCTTGGACCTTAACTTTTCATCGTTTTATTGATTTTCACTTTGTTAAATTTATTTTTCATTAATTCTTGCTCAATCTGCAGGCCTTCATCTGGGAGCACATTAATAGCCAAATGTGAATCAAATGTTGCTAAAATCAAATGAAACTGAGATAAAATTAACATATAAAATATAGTAAAATTATTAGCTTACTCATCCCATTTATTCGTCAATGAAATTCAAGGTGCACATATTATAACATTGCAAATAAGTAGTACGACCACGATTAATAGAAGCTGTAGCTACTGTACTATGACCACAAAAATATAAAAATAGAAAAAAATGCTAAAAAAAAAAATCAAATTTCTTCTACTTTCAATCTCAATTAAAATTCAGTACAATAAAAAGAATCACACTCCTTTCCATTATATGGTTAGTATTTTTAAAACATATTTTTATTTATTTTAACATAATTTTTAAAAAATTTTAATTTTTAATATATTTTTTATTTTATAATTATTATTTTAAAAATATAAAAACATATTTTGGAATGTTATCCGCCTACTTCATCCATGAAAGTCCATAATGTTTAATACTATATCATCAGCACCCGGCAATTAAAACTATCATGTGGGGATATCATGTGGGGATACAGAAGAATGTTCTCTGTCTTCTGCCATTGACTTCGCAAGTCTTCGTCGTGCAACACGTTTCCCTTTTTCTTTTCTTTTCTTTTCTTTTCTTTTCCATTTCGGACCATCAACTTTAGATGAATATTTTATTTAACTTTTAAGATAAAGCAACTTTTGCTTTACGATAAAGCAATCAACGACTCTGTACAATTTCCACGTCCAAGTCTCCTCAATTTTGGAACTCTTTGGCAATGGTCCAAAAGAAAAAAGGTCGGCTTCAACTTTAATTTTTTGTTGAATAAATGATTGTGCATTCACTGTTTCGCATAGCCAATCTGCCAATGTTTTGAAGAGAAAATAAAAGATGGGTTGGAAGCAAACCTTTTTTAAAATAATATGAACAGAATTTTAGTAAAAAATTTAAATTTTAAAATAAAATAAAAATTAGTTTGCATAGTTTATTTTTTTCAGGGAAAATTTTAACTTTATTTTGATGTTATGCTGAATAATTACACAAGGATGAGTGTGGCACCACAATCCTTCTCCAAATAAGGGAAAAATTCTTAGCCGTGAAATTTATTTCATGGTTTAAGTCTCTTGTTGAAGTCAAAGATAGACTAACAAAGTTAGGTAGAAGAAGATTTGATTAATCAATCAATCATTCATTGGGAACTATTTCTGATTAGCCCACTGTTTATGCTTGGAACAGACTAACGGAGGACAATGGCCGACAAACTTTTTTAAGCATATCGTGTAAGGCCTACGATTCTACAAATTGTATCAGTTGCAAATTTAATTAACCATTTACGGATTTTATGGATTTAATTTGAGGTTTTAATTGTTGATAGAGGTGACAAAATGATGAGTTAAATTACTCTGCAAGTTAAATTATTTATAAAGTGTAATTTAATAAGTTATGAAGTAATAATTCAATCTTTTTATAATAGGTTATATAATTCAATTCCATTTTACCTGCAGATCAAATTTATTAATTTAAAGAAAATTAATAGACAGTCAGCCCACAATCAAAACAATGTAGAAAATTAATAGACAGTCAGCCCACAATCAAAACAATGGTGGCTTGCTACTAAGAGTATGCATGGATCTTTTGAAAATAGTTCAGCTGTGATTTTTTTCCTCTTGTGTAAAATAAATGAGATATTTGTTGCCCAATCATTCTCTCATACCCAGTGCTCGGTTTCAGTATTTTTCTACTATTTTTTTTTCCCCTTTGTGGACATTTCGAAAACTGTAAAATAGAAGTTTTCTTAGGAAGCTAACTCCAAATTCTGGCATGGATAGGCACATACTGCGAAGGCAGCACCTGAATGAGTTAAAAATGAATAAACACTACATCAATTCCCCCCAAAAAAAAAGAAATTACTATTAATTTAGTATAATTTTTTCAAATCACACGGTACAACACAATGAATATTTTATATATTTTTTTCACTTTTTAATTTGAATTATACATTGTCATTATTACTAAAGATAGTACAAGAATTTTATACTAAAAGTACAACTTTTTTTGTTTGGAATAAATACATTTTTGAAATTAGACTTATTTTTTTATAGATATAGTATTTTCTTAAACTATATAATTTTGTAAATCCAAAGAAGGAAGTGGATTGTTGGGCTAATCATGATTGTGGTTAACTAACTAAAGTCCAATAGTCAATTAAAAGAAAATCAGCAATATTAAGGAAAAATTATTCCTTATTTAACATGAAGGCAATTGTTTTTTTAATAATTTGAAAAGATTTCCTTGATTTGAAAGTCATTTGTAAGTTATTGATTCTAATAAGTAAATTGAATTTGTATTGAATCTCGTCTGAATTGCCTACATTCTGAATTTCAATGGGCTGTATTTAATCAAATGAATTGCAAGACGTCATAGTTGAACTCATTTGAGATTGTGCGTGCATTCTCTTGATGATAGTTCAGTTTTGAAAAAAATATTAAGGCTATAATTAGATTGCAACTTTTTTCATTTTTTTTATTGTAAAATGCGTAAATTTTGGTAATTTTTTTTATTTAAAGTTTTATATTTTCTTTAGAAAAATTTACGTGTTTAAATAAATTTTAAAACAAACATAATCTGCATAAAAATTTAGTGCAGAATAATTATACAAGGAAAAATTCTTAGCCTTGTTGATATTTACTTCATGGTTTAAGTCTCTTGTTGAATTCGAATTTAGCCCAATAAAGTTAGGTGGAAGTAGATTTGATATTTCATGGACGCTCCATTGGTTTCTTCAATCATTCATTGGGATCTATTTCTGATTAAGTTACCATCAACATATGTTAGGAAGTTGCCATGGGAGAAAAATTCACGGTGGTTACTGTTAAATAAGTTAAAACTTAATTTAAACTTAAAAATTTAAATTAATTAATTTTGATTCGATTTTATTTATTAAATAATTTATATTTCTTTATAAAATTGATGTGAGATTAAACCATATATCCATACATGATACATCTCAACACCTACTAATTAGAGCACACCCCACCAATAGGTGTAGTAAATTCATATTATAATATATTTCACTATTGATATTGATTCTTGAAATGGAGCAAAAATCCAGCAAATTAAGGTTCTAGAGAACCTAGTCTAGTTATTGACTCCGGAACTTCTAAAATACTCCATCCTTCCAAAAAAGTGCCCATTTTTATTTAAATATAATTTTTTATTAATTATTAAATATAACACACTTAATATACTAATTAAATATATAATTTTATATTTTTATCCTTATATTTTAATTATTGATATATATAATTATTATTAATAAGGATATTTTAGAAATTCAGTTTAAAAGTGACTTCTTTTTTTTGGAATAAAAAATTTTTTGAAAGTGAATATTTTTTTTTTTTTTTTGGAATGGAAGGAGTAGTTGAATTGTGTTTTCTTGCTCTTCTGTAAAATAAGTTTGGATATAAGTTTCTAAATTATCCTCTTATAGTTTGGTTAGGAGTTTTTCTATCTTATATATTTTTTTCTCTTTTGAATTATGTTGTATTTGAGAAATTTGTATTGAAATATATAAAAGTTTTAGTTAAAAGTTTTTGTAAAAAAAAAAATGTTATATGAAAAAATAGATTAGAGGAAAAACTTTTTTTGAAATAGAGTAAAAAGAACTTTTGTAAAAATTTAAATTTTAAATTTTAAAACAAAAAAAATTTTAAATATTTTATTTTTATAATTAAAAAAAAAATAAAATTTTTACAAATAAAAACACAAACCAAACACGGCGAATTGTCAAATCCTGAGACTGACTGAGTGGTCTTACAAAACATTGAAAGCATGCGAAGGAATCATTCAACAAAATAATTATAAAGTTGAAGCCAAAGGCTTCTTTTGGAGTAGTTGCCAAAGACTTCCAAAATTGGGGAACCGTAAACATTGGGACATTGAGAGATGTTGACCGCTGGACAAATTTCATCTGGGAGAAAAAGTACGGCTTATATACATACATAACTTTTTTTATCTGCTATGAGCCAAAAAAAATATATATTAAATTCTCTATTACAAGTTCATTATTGTGAGAATTTTTTATTATGAATATTATTTATCTAATAATAATAGTAATAAAAATAAAAAAAATATATTTTATTTCTTAATTTCTTTTTTAAAAAAATCTCTCACTAAAATTAATTCAACAGATTAAAAGTTAATGTCCACCAAATACATGTAGACTCCTTTACACAACGACAACCAACATCAATCAACATTTGAAAACAATATAAAGCATTGGGCGGATCATGATTGGAGGCTAGGTGTCCATGGTTAACTAATTATAGACCAATAGTTAATTAAAAGAAAACATGTATTAATTATGATATTTATGTTTTAGTGCAGTTAATTATTTAGAAACTAGTAATTATATTTTTGTCTTCGTATTTTGAATAATTTATTTAAATGGCACGAGTTAGTACTACTCGTAAGGACAGGGATTCCAACAGAGATTCCAACTCTTATTATGGAGGACCAGAATGAAAAGTCCCGTGCAATTTTATTTTATTTTTTCACATTTTCCGGTGCAAAACATTAGGCCATGCTGATTTTCTTTGGTCTTGATTGGGAAAGGTCCCTGCGTCAAAAAATCCACATTTTAAGGTTACAACTTATTATGACTTAATTTTATATTTTTATTTTAAATTTTTAAATGTGACTTATACTTAGTTATTATTATAAAAAATATTGTCATAATGGAACCTTTTTTTTTATGAACATAGAGAAAAACGTATTTTTAGTTAGGAAAAACTTGGCCAATAATTTAATCAGTAATAATTTCATTGATTTTTGTGTTGAATCTCGCTAATCTTTTCTTTTATCAAGTCTTCCGTCTCTTTTCCTTTTTATCCTTTCAAGTCCTTTATTTTCAACCACTGGTGGTCGAATCAATGAATCCACATTGATAAAATGTCTAAAAGGTAGTTTTCATACTAGTTTCCTATATTTGTTAGCTTCCAAAATTCAACTCTTTTAATCTTATTTCTTGTGCCTTGGATGAAGATGGATAATAAACTAACAAGAATTTGAATCTGGGAAACAGATAACATTTCTTTCTTATTTATTTATTAATTATTCTGTCTCTACTTAAAAAAAAAATTAATTTCAAAAATATTTTTTATTCCAAACAAAAAGCATATTTTTGTGCAAAATTTTTTATAACAGTTGAAAAAGAAAATCATGTGCTATGTTGCTGTTGTATAACAAAAGATTTTTAAAAGCCTATTGTGACTAAAACGCTTGTAAATCCTCATTCTCTTCATTTTTTTTTAATATTTTCCCCAAAAATAAACTATTGTTATTTCATTGAGTTATATTTAAAATATGAGATATTTCCAGTCTCTAAACTTGGGCTCAGTCTGGTTGGATTTGGCGTCCTCAACTGAATTTTTTTTTACAAAGTTAGGCGGGAGCTAAAAGCCCAATGATTTATGACTGTGTGTGAAAAATCTAGTAATTCAACACAACTATGAAATATGAAAATATTGGTTATCAATTTCCAAAGAAGATGACAATGTTATATGTCAATTTCTTTCATACGATTACTGTTATAAAAATATCTCTTCGAATAATATGCGTGCACAACTTGAAATAACCTCAAAACACCAACCTCATATGGCAATATTTTAAATATTAATGAAATGGACTAGACCACACAAGATTGAACCCCTTAATACTATGAGTTAACTATCAAAATGATCCCTCACATATTAGTTAATGAATTTTTTAATCCATCACTTTTAAAACAGAAAAAAATAGTCATTCACATTTCATAAATGTACATTTTTAGTCATCCGTCACTATTCTTTCACTATTCTATTACTATTCTATCATTATTCTAACACTATTCAGTCACTATTCTGACAAAAAAAATAAAACCAAATGGTACATTTATGAAATGTGATTGATCATTTTTTCTCATTTTAAAAGTAAAAAATTAAAAAATTCATTGGCTAATATGTAAAGGATCATTTTGGTCGTTAAAACTAATCCTATTGAGGAGGTGTGTAGCGGAAGGCAAAAGATTGATCTATCTTAATACTTTTCTGACCAACTTTAATTTACTAACGTGTTTGACTCATAAACTCCGTAGTAAAATCAGAATCACACTCACCAAACATTAACTATCTACATTCATATTTCATAAGAATTCAATATGCACGAATGCATATAATAACAATCCCTTCATGAATCACATAAGGAATCAGACCTTTTCAAATATATTTTACTATTTAATATTTAAGAAACTTTTCAAAGAATCAATGATTAAAAAACTAACGAAAAGCCAAAAAAAAAGTGGCCAAATTTTGATATGATAACATTAAGTAAATAAAAAAAAATGAATTTTCAATCACCTTTTTGAGGCAAAAACTTTTGCTACATAATAAGAATAAAAAGGTATTTAATCCTAAAAAGAATTTTTTACTAGAAAATAAAATTTATAAAAGTTTCGAAATATTATTTCAACTTTTGTAGTTGAAAGAAAATAGTAATATAGCTTCTAAGTCAAAATATTTAGGTTATTTATTAATCTTTTGTTATTTATTAATTATTCTGTCTCTACTTTAAAAAATTTAATTTTGAAAATATTTTTTATTCCAAACAAAAAGCATATTTTTGTGTAAAATTTTTTTATTACTCTTACTAATAATGCTAATGTATAGCCCAAATTAAAAAGTAAGAAGACTAAAAAAATATTATATATTAAATTGTGTATTAAGTGTATTATATCTTATAATTTAAAAATAGTTGTGCGAAAAAAAAATTTGACTCTCTTTTTTTTTTTTTTTGAGATAGAGAGTCTTTTTTAGCCTTTTTTTTTTTTTTGGTGGTATAGGCAAGCTATAAGGAAAAAATTGGCCACTAGTTAAAATTTAAAGAATTTATTTTTATTAATTATGATATTTAATCTTTAAATTAAAGATGACAACATTTTACACTTTGCAAATAATTTGGTCCAAGGAAATGGTCAAAAATGGGAGGGCCTTTTGCATTTTTTTCATCATACTCAAGGGACCAATAAATTATACGTTCAACTCAGCACTCAATTCACTTATGGTAAAGAGATAAAGCAGAATAAAAATATTTTTTTATTTGGGAATTATTAAGATTAGTTGATTGCTTGACTAACTTATACTTTCACAAATAATTGATGAAAGAGATTTTCTTTTAAATGTTGTCTTTTTCAATTTATTTGTCGCCCCACCTTAAAGTTCAATTAATTGGAAACATGCGGAGAGACTTTTAAAGCTTTGCTATTGCTGATCAAAATTTCCATCTCCATTTCCTGTTTTTCTTGTCGGGTTAGAAATTTTCCATCCTATCGAAAGTCAAGAGCCAACCGTCCAAACAAAAAGCAATAATAACAAGTAAAAATCAAACAGAGAAAATACTATTTGTGTTGGAAGCCAAGACTTGAGAAGTCAACGGTTCAAGACTTCTATCAATGATGCAACGTCTTGGTCTTCTTTGTGAACACGAGGACGAGAGGACGACATGACACCAACAACATACCAAGGCCTTAGAAATTGGTAAAATATCTTCAAGATAGCATAATGACAATTATGTTTATCGCTATGAGATAGAGAAGATGGTTGCAGTAAGAGATAAAAGATTAAAATAATATAAAATTTTATTATTGGCTATAATTTAAATTGATATGGATAATAATTCAATTTATTTTAATTACGTTTCTAATTTTTCAGATGATCTTACATACCCACTAATTTTAGATTCATTAATTTTAAATATTCATTCACAAGATATGAATTTGAAAGATTATGTAAAAACTTTATAGTGATTTATGATACTTATTTTAGATTAATATTTTCACAATTAAATCCAAAATTTAATATGACTCATTCCTCAAAAGATGAGACTGTTTTACTATATGAGGAAGTAGAACATCCTACTATTTTTATTCTTAAAAGACTAAAGTGAAATGAAATAACAATTCCACACAAAATTTAGATTCAAAAGGCTAAGTCTCCAAGAAAGTAATGTAAAAATCATTATTTCAATAATGTTAGTTATCTATATTTTAAGATTTCAATTAATTTTAAAAAAAATTATATGATTTAGAAAGTAATGTAAAAATATTTAAAATAAATAAAAATTACATCTAACAATAATAATCTATATTTATATATCATTATTTTAATGTTTTAGATCAATTTCAACTATTTCTATATATTAAAGTAATTGTATATTTATAAAAATTAATTTGCATAATAAACAATAAATTGATAGCAACAACAATAACTAAAATTTTATTCCACTATATGGGATAAACAATAAATTAAAAAAAATATGAATGTTTGAAAGTGTGATATTATGTATATGTATGTGTATTGTGTTTGAATTTCAACATTCGAGCATTAATGAAATAATTAATTATATGAACTTCTCTATTAATATTTAAATATAGACATATCAAACAATTTTAATCATATATAATATTTTGGTAAAACTTTTATAACATATCTTAAAACTTTTTTTTATGCTAGAGTTATTCCAAATACAATTAAAATTGATGAAAACTATAATAAAAGTTAAAACTATATATATATATATTTATTTATTTATTTATTTATTTATTTATTTATATATTACTTATTACTTATTACTTATTACTTATTACTTATTAAATAATTTAAATCTCATTGTACAATCGATGTGAGATTAAAATATCTATCCCTATACCTCAAGACCTAGTAATTAGATGCACACCCACCAATGGGTGTAGTAAATTCATATTGTAATATATTCCACTATTAATAGTGATTCTTGAAATGGCTCCAAAACATGAACTAACCGAGACCTAGCAAACTATGAAAATATATATTCAGTTATAAATCTTGAAATTAAATATAAGATTAAGCAATTAAAATCCAGCAAATTAAGGTGCTAGAGCACCTAGTCTAGTTATTGACTCCAAACCTTCTAAAATAGCCGAATTGTGTTTTCTCGCTCTGCCATAAAATAAGTTAGGATATAAGTTTCTGAATAATCCTCTTATTCTTTGGCTGGGAATTTTTCTCTTTACTGCAGATATTTTCCTCTGTGAACGTAGCAAGATTGTGAACATTTTAAAAGCTGAGGTTTCTCAGCAAAAGATTAAAGGAATAATATATTAAAATGTCCCAACTTGTGACAGAATCAGTTTTGATCGACTTTCAATCAGAATAACACGATCATTTAACTTTTCAATTTGTAAATTTGATTGAGAAAAAGATAAAAATACCCTCCTTAAAGACAGAAATGACAAAAAATTGATATAGTTTAATTTTTTATTAACTTTTTAAAAGAAAATTTAAAGATAAAAATTTAATAAAATTATGTAAAATTTTGTTAAAATTTTTAATGAAAAAATACAAAAATTTATTATATGATACTTTGTATTTTAACCTCAAATTTTTTTTTTAAAGATACTTTTTTTTTACCCTCAATTTGTTTGTCATTTTGTCTCTAAATTTTATTAAATTTTCATCTTTAAATTTTATTTTTTAGTTTAAAAAAATTTATGATATAGTGTAAATAATTTTATTAAATTTTTGTCTTTAAATTTTACCTTTTTATCTTTTTAAAAATTTATTTTAGAATTTTAAACTATATGCTTTATTAAGGAGGGTATTTTCATCTTTTTTTAAGTCAAAGGCCACTATTGTTACAAATTGAAAAGTTCATATATCGCGTTGTTACAATTGAAAGATTAGGTCAAAACGATTACAAGCGTCTAAGTTTGGGACATTTTAATATATTATCCCAAGATTAAAATATTACTATTAAGCTCTGACATTGACCCCCTGGTTCAGCGAAACCGTAAAAGCAAGAGAAGGAAGGAATCATTCAACAAAATAATTATATCTCTTAAAAAAAAAACCAAATAATTATAAAGTTGAAGCCATGAATCCGACCTTTCTTCTTTTGGACCAGTTGCCAAAGACCTCCACAATGGTGGAACCGTAAACATTGGGACATGCAGGGATGTTGACTTCTGGACAAATTTCATGTGGGAGAAATATGTACCATTGATAAAGATATTTTTTTTTAAAGAAAAACTCAATAAATTCTCTGTTACCCATCAATTATTGAGAGAATTTTTTTTATAAATGTCATTTATCTAATAGTAATAAGAAAAAGAAAACACAACTGAGCTATTTTCTAAATTTTTTTATTATAAATGTCATTTATCTTTAATTTCTTTTCTTAAAAAAATCTCTCACTAAAAGTCTATATCCACAAAATACATTAGGAAAGAAGACAAATAATTGGGCTGATCATGATTGTTGGGTAGCTGTCTATAGTTGATTAATTAAAGTTCAATAGTCAATTAAAAGAAGGTGAGTTGTACTAAAGGAAAATTTATTGCTAATTCACGAAAAGGCACTTTTTTTTTTTTTTTAATGATATGAAAGGATTTCCTTTATTTGAAAGTCATCGACTGTCCGGACCAGACCACGAGAGCTTTATTTTCTGCTGCTTGAAACATCGGTTCTAAGAACCAAATCTTTCTTTACTGTTTGAGCATGATGGCATATAATTGTCCAACAAAGTCCAATTAATAGCCAACAGACGCTTTGTTGTGTAGTGGAATAAAGGATGGCACTTTCGGATTATTTATTGGCTCTTTTGAAACTATGGTTAAATTTCATGGAATTCTATTGGCGATTCGTTAATTGGGTATAAAATATCTTGCTTATAGCATCATTAGTTTCTTCAATTATTATTGTTTTAAGCCTTAAGTGATTGTACACACTTCAAAATATCTGATAGTGCTTCCAGTTTGAAAATTAATCCTTCAAAAGTTCAGTTTTATCCTTAAAGTGATAATTAATTATATTTATGATTTAGTAAATTTTTCTTCATAAACAAAACTAATGTGATTCCAAATTGACTATCATTATTTATGAAAATTCAGCATCTGTACATTATGTCTCATTTAAAAAAAATAAAATTGGTCTGATATTATAACGTTTTATGAATTAATGATTTTACAATCACGGGACGTATATAAAAATATATCGACAACTAATTTAGGTAAGGTGAATCATTTTATGTAATTAAATTGCCATAAATAATTTATTAACTTAAATATTAAAATGACTAAAGGATTAAATCTCCACCTCGCTCGAATAACAAAAAAATATCTTTGATTTAGAATATTCTTTCATATCAAAAGTTGACGCCCACAGTCATCCGTCCAAACGAAAGGAAAGAAGAAACCTGCACTGCATGGCAAAGACTTCGGAGTCAATGGTACAAGACATAAAACCATCTTTTCTTCCTTAGCAAACCAACAAAACTGTGGACTCCCATTTTCCACACAAACATGGAAATTGAATAATTGATGTTAAAGTTAGAAATAAGATATTAAAGTAGCCTTAGAAGATATAAGATATTTTGTTAAGTTAGAAATTTGATGTCATAAGACTAAAATATTTAACTCTTTTGATTATCACGTTAGAAATAAAAAAATCAATGATATCAATATGCAGAACAATCCGGGATAAAACAATTCTAGATTAAACTCATTTAACTTACAGGTGAAATTTATTAATTTAAAAGAATTAAGAGGCAATCAACCAGTAGTCAATCACGGCCAGATCGTCCTTTGCTTGATAAGTGAGTTTTTCAATCAAAACTCATCAATGTTTTAAAAATAGCTCAGTTATATTTTCTTACTTTCCCATAAAATAAATTAGATATTTGCTGCCAAATCATTCTCTCATACTCAATATTCCCTTTTAGAGTTTTTTTTTTTAATTTTTAAAACTTTTTTGTGAATATTATGAAAACGGTAAAAATAGAAGTTTGTTAGAGATCTACATTGAAATTTTGGCCTGGATAAGCAGATCGTTCGAGAGCAGCACCCGAATCATTTAAAAATGAAGAAATAAATGCAGCTGAAGACTTCCAAACTGGATTCGCCTGGGACATGGGGAGAGATGTTGATTGCAGGAATATTGAAAAAAATGCAAAATTTATATACCACGGGATTCGAAATGAAATTTATCAATGTCGAACAAACTTAAAAAATATATTTTTATAATTTTAAAAATATTTTTATTTTTTCTAATATACACAAATCTTTCCTTACTGCATCAATCTAATTTTTGCCAGTCCATTTCCTTTTTATTTTTCTTTCTCTTTGATTTAGAATATCAATAGTCGATGCCACCAGTGACCCGTCCAAATTAAACGAAAGACTTGGGAAGTCAATGGTACAAGACATAAATCCATCTTCTCTTCCTCAGCAAATCAACAAAACTGTGGACCCTTATTTTGCACACATAAATGGAAATTGATGTTTCTCCACGCATACACATACAGTAGTGCACTATTGTGCTGTTTATTTTCATTTAACTACAGTTCCTTAGTTCACTGACCAGTTCCTTTGCATCTTACATCCAGTGGCGTTTAAAGTTCCCATATATTCCACTCCAGTTAGATTAAAGAACTTTTCATAAAGTCGGTGTAGAACAAACTTTTATAATTAACGATTCATAACACAAAGCAGCGTAAAATTCATTTGTGTATTCAGGGATGAGATCACTTACTTGACTGCGTTAAACTTCGTCAAACACCATTGCCGACATATTTTCCTTTCAAAAATTTCCCATTCAAGGGTAGCTATTGTCCTACTTGAAAGTTAGATGGATGAAAATTGGAACGTTTCTCAGGTCCCTTTCAATCTCAATCATACTAACTAAATGGGAACCCATTTTGGGAAAGCTACGCGAGGGGCTAGTTAACTGCATAGGCGGCATAGTTTAACAGCAATTTTCATATATATATGCATGTTTCTGGGATTGTTTTCCTATGCTCAAAGAAAATCTAACGTAATCATGGAGAAAATGCAATGCATTGTTTTCCTATTTGGATATTTCTTTCGTATTCTCGCGCCAACTTGCCTTGGCATGACCTTTGCCACTGATATCACCACGGATCAGCATGCTCTTCAGGCCTTTAAAAATCACATTACTTCCGATTCTTACCAAATTCTATCTACAAACTGGTCTGTTTCAACTTCAGTTTGTGAATGGATTGGAATCACATGTGGCTCTCGTCATCACAGAGTCACTGCCTTGAATGTTTCTTATATGGGTCTTTCCGGCACTATACCTCCACAGCTTGGGAACCTCTCATTTCTTGTTTCTCTTGATATCACTGGAAATAATTTTCATGGAGAGTTGCCAAATGAATTATCTCATCTACGACGATTGAAAGCCCTTAATTTCACCAACAACAGTCTCAGTGGTGAAATGCCATCATGGCTTGGTTCCTTGCATGAACTTCAGTTCTTGTATCTAAGGAATAATACCTTTACTGGTTCTATCCCAGCTTCTATTTCCAACTTATCAAAAGTTGAGGAATTATGGCTGTCATTCAATTATCTTCAAGGAAGTATCCCAAATGGTATTGGGAGTCTTCACAATTTGAAGACATTAGTCTTCCGTCAAAATCAATTTTCAGGAACTGTTCCTTATGAAATATTCAATATTTCTTCCCTAGAAACTATTTCTTTGAAGGATAATAGCCTCTCAAGCAGTCTGCCTATGTCTATGTGCAACCATCTCAAGAAACTGAAATGGCTTGACCTGTCACGCAACAAGTTGAATGGTCAAATACCATTTGGTTTATCTCAATGTTCGGAACTTCAAGTGTTGTCCTTGTCTTACAATGAATTTGGCGGATTCATACCCAAAGAAATTGGAAGCTTGAAGCTACTCGAGGAACTCTATCTTGGTTATAACAATCTGGAAGGTAGGATCCTTAATTATCTTTTAATTATTTCTTCTCTTTCCTGGAAGCTCAAGTATTGTTATGTTCCACAATGGGCTCAATTTTTTGGGCATTTCCAAACTGTACTTCATTCTAGTCTTCTACTTCTATCTATCTTCTGTTCAAAGTTACCATCATACTTTATTGCTACCAAAAATCTATGTCATTTATTAGGGTGTGCTTGGTTCATTTAAAAGAATGAAAAATATGATAAATGATGTGGAATGAATATGGTAACCAATTATGCTAGTGGATTTTTTAAATATTTAGAAATAGAAATTTACTTAACTTTTTATTTGAAATTCCTAATTCCAAATGAATTACAAATTAATTACGATACTTAATAATCATATTATTATTATTAAATTAAAACTAATTTATATTCATTGTAAAATAATTGTAATTAAATAGTTTAAATTAATTATTAATTATAATATTAAATTAATTAATTATTAATTAAAATCATTATTGATTATATTAAAATTAGCTAATTAATTATAATATTCATGAATATTAACTATCAATTAATTATAATATTATCGCTTAATTTTAAAATAAAAATTATAAACTAATTAATATTAATTTATAATAAAAAATATATTAATTATCAATTAATATTATATATTAATTTGAATAATTAATATTAATTAATTTAGTTAATTATGAATTATAATATGAAGTTATACTATTAAGTGAATTAGTTATTAATTAAATTAGTGTTAATTAGTTAATTTATTATATAATAATAAAGAAGTTTGTTGGTTAATCACCTTCATTCCCCCCAAAATGTGGAGGGATGGTATATTTCCAAATAGCGGGATATATAAATACTATTCATGTAATGAAAATTATTTACCAACCACTAGTTATCATTCATTTCCCATTCCTTTCTCCTCAAACCCTTGAATCAAGCACACCTGTATTTGATATAAAAATTTGAATCTCACCTTTCAATTGCATATTTTACATGTGAAATTCCATGTAAGAAATTTATACTTATGTGGAAAACAAAAGTAAAAATTTTGTGACAAATGATTCTGATTGTTTACTTTTGGCTAAATAGAGTAATAAATCTTTGGCAAGTTTATGCTTTTGTTTTTTGTTTTTTCTTTTTTTTTTAAAAAAGGTATACATTGTACACTATAGTATATGATGAGGAAGGTCTACACATATATTCCCCCCCTTCATTGATATTATGTAATTAGAGAAAATAAAATTAATTATTTATGTAATATAAAAAATGTCCTTACTTGTACTTTCCCTCTATATATTCCCCCCCTTCAGGTCCAGTTCCTTATGAAATATTCAATATTTCATCACTGGAAATTGTTTCTTTAGCAAATAATAACCTATCTGGGAATCTGCAAATGTCTATGTGCAATCGTCTCAAGAAACTGAAATGGCTCGACCTGTCACGCAACAAATTAAATGGTCAAATACCATCTGGTTTATCTCAATGTTTGGAACTTCAAGTGTTGGACTTGTCTTTCAACCAATTTGGTGGGTTCATACCCAAAGAAATTGGAAGCTTGAAGCTACTTGAGGAACTCTATCTTGGCTATAACAATCTGGAAGGTAGGATCCTTAATTATCTTTTAATTACTTTTTTTGTTTCCTCGAAGCTCAAGTATTGTTATGTTCCACAATGAGCTCAATTTTATGGGCATTTCCTAATTGTGCTTCATTCTAGTCTTCTACTTCTATCTATCTTTTGTCCAGAGTTACTGTCATACTTTATTGCCACTGAAAATCCCTGTCATTTATTAGGGTGTGCTTGGTTCATTTAAAAGAATGAAAAATATAATAAATGATGTGGAATGAATATGACAACTAATTAAGGTAGTGGATTTTTTAAATATTTAGAAATAGAAATTTAATTAACTTTTTATTTGAAATTCCTAATTACAAATATAAACTATGATACTTAAAAATAATAATAATAATCATAAGATTATAAATTAATTTATATTAGTTGTAAAATAATTGTAATTAATTAGTTTTAATTAATTATTAATTATAATTTTAAATTAATTAATTATTAATTAAAATCATTGTTGATTATATTAATCTCAGCTAATTAATTATAATATTCATTAATATTAATTATCAATTGATCCTAATATTATTACTTAATTTTAAAATAAGAATTATAAACTAATTAATAATAATAAAAATTAATTAATTATCAATTAATATTAATTTAATTAATTATGAATTATAATAAGAAATTATACTATTTAGTAAATTAATTATTAATGAAATTAGTCTTAATTAAATAATTTATTATATAATAATAATAATAAAGAAGTTTGTTGGTTAATCACTTTCATTCCTCCGAAAAAGTGGAGGGATGGTAGATTCCCAAATAGTGGGATATATAAATACTATTCATGTAATGAAAATTATTGACCAATCACTAGTTATCATTCTTATTGACCAACCTCGAATCAAGCACACCTTTATTTGATATAATAAATTTGAATCTTACCTTTCAATTGCATATTTTACAAGTGAAATTCCACTTAAGAAATTTACACTTTTGTGGAAGCAATCTGTCAGGTACAATAATTGTCCAACAACAAAAGTAAAAACTTTTTGAGAAATGATTCTGATTGTTTACTGTAATAAATCTTTGGCAAGTTTCTGCTTTTGCTTTTCCTTTTTTTGGAAAAAAAGTATACATTGTATACTACAATATATGATGTGGAAGGTCTACGCTCTAATCAAATATATATTGCCCCCTTCATTGATATTATGTAATTAGAGAAAATAAAATTAATTATTTATGTAATTTAAAACGTCCTTACTTGTACTTTTCCTCTATATATATTTTTGGTTAATTCAAATTCAAAGAACCTAGATATTTGTATAAAATCTGTTGTATGAGTTATTTGATATCGCAAACTTAAACCTCACCATTCTATTGCATATTTTACAGGTGAAATTCCACGCGTGATTGGTAACTTGACCATGCTCACAGATTTAGACGTATCTAATACCGGCTTGTCAGGTAATGTAATTGTCACACAACAAAGGTAAAAACTTTTTGAGAACTGATTCTGAATGTTTACTATTGGCAAAATGGAGTAATAAATCTTTGGCTAGTTTAGCCTTTTAAAAAATGGGGTATACATGTGTATACTATAGTATATGATGAGGAAGGTCTTCAATATAATCAAATATATTCCCCCGTTCATTAATATTATGTATTTGAAGAAAATAAAATTAATTATTTATGTAATATGAAAATTATTACACAAGAATGAATAAATTATTGTCAAAATGAAAAGCTCAAATTCTTCATTATTACACATAACCTTTTGGTTCGATTAAGAAAATATAATACCCAAGACATATTTATATTTATAATCTGGTGATGTTTCATTTCGAACTCAAGAAATTAATTAAGTAAATATCATCTTTTGCGCTGAGATACATTGCATTTGAAAATTCTATTCCTTCTGTTTTCTAGAAAACATTTAAAACCTTTTATGATCATGAGTGAAATCCCAATATAAATTGATAATTTGACTATGTTTAGGGAATCATTCTTATGTTATAACAAATTGGCACGTGCGTTAATTTTCACACGCGTGTGTGTGTCTCTCTCCCTATATATAGAGGAAAATTTTCTTAGTAATGCTTTATATAATTTTTCCTGCTAAATAAAATGCTGACAGGTCCAGTTCCTTATGAAATATTCAATATTTCATCACTGGAAATTGTTTCTTTAGCAAATAATAACCTATTTGGGAATCTGCCAATGTCTATGTGCAATCGTCTCAAGAAACTGAAAGGGCTCAACCTGTCACGCAACAAATTAAATGGTCAAATACCATCTGGTTTATCTCAATGTTTGGAACTTCAAGTGTTGAGCTTGTCTTTCAACCAATTTGGTGGGTTCATACCCAAAGAAATTGGAAGCTTGAAGCTACTTGAGGAACTCTATCTTGGCTTTAACAATCTGGAAGGTAGGATCCTTAATTATCTTTTAATTACTTTTTTTGTTTCCTCGAAGCTCAAGTATTGTTATGTTCCACAATGAGCTCAATTTTATGGGCATTTCCTAATTGTGCTTCATTCTAGTCTTCTACTTCTATCTATCTTTTGTCCAGAGTTACTGTCATACTTTATTGCCACCGAAAATCCCTGTCATTTATTAGGGTGTGCTTGGTTCATTTAAAAGAATGAAAAATATAATAAATGATGTGGAATGAATATGACAACCAATTAAGGTAGTGGATTTTTTAAATATTTAGAAATAGAAATTTAATTAACTTTTTATTTGAAATTCCTAATTACAAATATAAACTATGATACTTAATAATACCCAATAATAATCATAAGATTATAAATTAATTTATATTAGTTGTAAAATAATTGTAATTAATTAGTTTTAATTAATTATTAATTATAATTTTAAATTAATTAATTATTAATTAAAATCATTGTTGATTATATTAATCTCAGCTAATTAATTATAATATTCATTAATATTAATTATCAATTGATCCTAATATTATTACTTAATTTTAAAATAAGAATTATAAACTAATTAATAATAATAAAAATTAATTAATTATCAATTAATATTAATTTAATTAATTATGAATTATAATAAGAAATTATACTATTTAGTAAATTAATTATTAATGAAATTAGTCTTAATTAAATAATTTATTATATAATAATAATAATAAAGAAGTTTGTTGGTTAATCACTTTCATTCCTCCGAAAAAGTGGAGGGATGGTAGATTCCCAAATAGTGGGATATATAAATACTATTCATGTAATGAAAATTATTGACCAATCACTAGTTATCATTCTTATTGACCAACCTCGAATCAAGCACACCTTTATTTGATATAATAAATTTGAATCTTACCTTTCAATTGCATATTTTACAAGTGAAATTCCACTTAAGAAATTTACACTTTTGTGGAAGCAATCTGTCAGGTACAATAATTGTCCAACAACAAAAGTAAAAACTTTTTGAGAAATGATTCTGATTGTTTACTGTAATAAATCTTTGGCAAGTTTCTGCTTTTGCTTTTCCTTTTTTTGGAAAAAAAGTATACATTGTATACTACAATATATGATGTGGAAGGTCTACGCTCTAATCAAATATATATTGCCCCCTTCATTGATATTATGTAATTAGAGAAAATAAAATTAATTATTTATGTAATTTAAAACGTCCTTACTTGTACTTTTCCTCTATATATATTTTTGGTTAATTCAAATTCAAAGAACCTAGATATTTGTATAAAATCTGTTCGTATGAGTTATTTGATATCGCAAACTTAAACCTCACCATTCTATTGCATATTTTACAGGTGAAATTCCACGCGTGATTGGTAACTTGACCATGCTCACAGATTTAGACGTATCTAATACCGGCTTGTCAGGTAATGTAATTGTCACACAACAAAGGTAAAAACTTTTTGAGAACTGATTCTGAATGTTTACTATTGGCAAAATGGAGTAATAAATCTTTGGCTAGTTTAGCCTTTTAAAAAATGGGGTATACATGTGTATACTATAGTATATGATGAGGAAGGTCTTCAATATAATCAAATATATTCCCCCGTTCATTAATATTATGTATTTGAAGAAAATAAAATTAATTATTTATGTAATATGAAAATTATTACACAAGAATGAATAAATTATTGTCAAAATGAAAAGCTCAAATTCTTCATTATTACACATAACCTTTTGGTTCGATTAAGAAAATATAATACCCAAGACATATTTATATTTATAATCTGGTGATGTTTCATTTCGAACTCAAGAAATTAATTAAGTAAATATCATCTTTTGCGCTGAGATACATTGCATTTGAAAATTCTATTCCTTCATTTTCTAGAAAACATTTAAAACCTTTTATGATCATGAGTGAAATCCCAATATAAATTGATAATTTGACTATGTTTAGGAATCATTCTTATGTTATAACAAATTGGCACGTCGTTAATTTTCACACTGCAGTGTGTGTCTCTCTCCCTATATATAGAGGAAAATTTTCTTAGTAATGCTTTATATAATTTTTCCTGCTAAATAAAATGCTGACAGGTCCAGTTCCTTATGAAATATTCAATATTTCATCACTGGAAATTGTTTCTTTAGCAAATAATAACCTATTTGGGAATCTGCCAATGTCTATGTGCAATCGTCTCAAGAAACTGAAAGGGCTCAACCTGTCACGCAACAAATTAAATGGTCAAATACCATCTGGTTTATCTCAATGTTTGGAACTTCAAGTGTTGAGCTTGTCTTTCAACCAATTTGGTGGGTTCATACCCAAAGAAATTGGAAGCTTGAAGCTACTTGAGGAACTCTATCTTGGCTTTAACAATCTGGAAGGTAGGATCCTTAATTATCTTTTAATTACTTTTTTTGTTTCCTCGAAGCTCAAGTATTGTTATGTTCCACAATGAGCTCAATTTTATGGGCATTTCCTAATTGTGCTTCATTCTAGTCTTCTACTTCTATCTATCTTTTGTCCAGAGTTACTGTCATACTTTATTGCCACCGAAAATCCCTGTCATTTATTAGGGTGTGCTTGGTTCATTTAAAAGAATGAAAAATATAATAAATGATGTGGAATGAATATGACAACCAATTAAGGTAGTGGATTTTTTAAATATTTAGAAATAGAAATTTAATTAACTTTTTATTTGAAATTCCTAATTACAAATATAAACTATGATACTTAATAATACCCAATAATAATCATAAGATTATAAATTAATTTATATTAGTTGTAAAATAATTGTAATTAATTAGTTTTAATTAATTATTAATTATAATTTTAAATTAATTAATTATTAATTAAAATCATTGTTGATTATATTAATCTCAGCTAATTAATTATAATATTCATTAATATTAATTATCAATTGATCCTAATATTATTACTTAATTTTAAAATAAGAATTATAAACTAATTAATAATAATAAAAATTAATTAATTATCAATTAATATTAATTTAATTAATTATGAATTATAATAAGAAATTATACTATTTAGTAAATTAATTATTAATGAAATTAGTCTTAATTAAATAATTTATTATATAATAATAATAATAAAGAAGTTTGTTGGTTAATCACTTTCATTCCTCCGAAAAAGTGGAGGGATGGTAGATTCCCAAATAGTGGGATATATAAATACTATTCATGTAATGAAAATTATTGACCAATCACTAGTTATCATTCTTATTGACCAACCTCGAATCAAGCACACCTTTGTTTGATATAATAAATTTGAATCTCACCTTTCAATTGCATATTTTACAAGTGAAATTCCACTTAAGAAATTTACACTTATGTGGAAGCAATCTGTCAGGTACAATAATTGTCCAACAACAAAAGTAAAAACTTTTTGAGAAATGATTCTGATTGTTTACTGTAATAAATCTTTGGCAAGTTTATGCTTTTGCTTTTCCTTTTTTTTTTAAAAAAAGTATACATTGTATACTACAGTATATGATGTGGAAGGTCTACGCTATAATCAAATATATATTGCCCCCTTCATTGATATTATGTAATTAGAGAAAATAAAATTAATTATTTATGTAATTTAAAACGTCCTTACTTGTACTTTTCCTCTATATATATTTTTGGTTAATTCAAATTCAAAGAACCTAGATATTTGTATAAAATCTGTTCGTATGATTTATTTGATATCGCAAACTTAAACCTCGCCATTCAATTGAATATTTTACAGGTGAAATTCCAAGCGAGATTGGTAACTTGACCATGCTCACAGATTTAGACGTATCTAATACCGGCTTGTCAGGTAATGTAATTGTCACACAACAAAGGTAAAAACTTTTTGAGAACTGATTTCGAATGTTTACTATTGGCAAAATGGAGTAATAAATCTTTGGCTAGTTTAGCCTTTTAAAAAATGGGGTATACATGTGTATACTATAGTATATGATGAGGAAGGTCTTCAATATAATCTAATATATTCCCCCGTTCATCAATATTTTGTAATTGGAGAAAATAAAATTAATTATTTATGTAATATCAAAAATGTCCTTACTTGTACTTTCCCTCTATATATATTTTTGGTCAATTCAAATTCTCAAAGAACCTAGATATTTGTATAAAAGCTGTTCGTATATAATTTTTAAAATTATTGTCACTTCTATCAATTTATATTTTCATTCAAATTTGATAAGAAATATTTGAACTTAAATCTTAGCACTAATGTATAAAACGGAAAATTTTAAAATATCTCTTGTTTGTGTGTCTTAATTTTATCAAAAATATAGGATTTCTAGGAAATAATCAATTTAGCATTTTAGCAACATATTTTTTATTTCTACAATGGCAAAAATCTAAATGATGATATTATTTCTTAAATTGGAGAGCTAAACAGTCCCATTTTTTGTGAACGAAGGTCTATTCTCTCTTTTTTTTTTGTGAAAAAATGCTTTTTCTAAAGAGTTAATTATCTAAGTTTTTAATGTTGTTTTTTTGGGTTCCAAACTTAAAAATAAACACGAGAATGAATAAATAAGTGTAAAAACAAAAGGTTACAATTTTTCATTTTTACACAATACCTTTTGGTTATGTTAGAAAATGTAGTATCCAATATATATTTATAACCTGGCCATGTTTTATTTCGAACTAAAGAAATTAATTAAGTAAATATTGAAAAATATATAGTGCTTATGGCACAAAGTGCCAATAGGGGTATTTTTGGAACTTGATAAATAAAAACATATCAATGAAAGGAGCAAATGGTATGAAAATAAGGTATAAAGTGATGAAGCGTTACTTGTCCAAAGGCATTATTGATCAAAATGTTTTTAACCCTTCGTTTATACTTCAGGTATTGTAAGTGTCAAATAACAAAGTTAAAGACCTTTTTGAGATTTCAATATTTTACTTTTCATAAATTTGAGAAACAAATCCTTTTTCAGTTTAGGCTTCTCTTTTTTTCTTTTTTCTTTTTATAAAGAAAGTATATACATATATGATTCTAGTATGAAACGTTTATAATACAATGAAATATTTTTCCCTTAGTGTGCAATGAGTACCTCCTGACTTGAACTTTCCCTCCTTAAAAATATGTTTGTTGGTGTGTTTAATTTTCATTAATTAAATTTCTCAAAGAAAGTAGATATTTGTAAAAGGTCTATTCTATATGGTCTCTATTTTGTATATGAGATACAGCCCTTATTTATTTATTTTAAAGGCAATTTCTAAAAGCAGTTTATTTGTACTTTTAATGATTTCTGTTTCATTTCAAATTTAATAAGAAATATCTAAACTAACATATTATTACAATAATTTGTAAAATAGAAAATTTTAAAATATCTTCATTTTTTTGAAAATTTTGTGCTTTTATCCGCTAATTTTTTTAAAAAAATTCTAATTCAATACTGATGATCTAAATGAAGAGATTGCAGCAAAAAAATTCAGATTTAAATAGTTTTTTAAAACTAACTCTGCTTTTTTTTTGAACCATGTCTATTTTTTCATTTTTTTCATTTTTTTCATTTTTTTATGAAAGTAATGCATGCCTTGTTTAAAAATTATTAAATGTCTGTACTAACAAACAAAGAAAATTAAAGTCAAGCTGCACACTAAATGTCTGTACTAACAAACAAAGAAAATTAGAAAGGGTAAATAAAAATTAAACAAATAAAAATATGAAAAAATATAAAGAATTAGTGGAATGAACATTAAAAAGAGGTGAAGAAAATTAAATAAATATAAATAGGGAGAAAAATATGTAGAAGGCGGTTCCAATAACAAATTTATAAATAAACTTCTATTTTCATTAAAAAAAAAAGAAGAATAACAATGATGATGTTAATAATTTAGTAGCAAAATTGAAAAACAAAAAAAAATTATATATTCTTATTTTGGATGAAATCAAACCACAATTCAAAAATTTAATGAGCAAAAAGAAGAATAAACAAATTAAAAAGGGTAAATTAAAAAGAAGAATATAAATAGGGAGAAAAATATGTAGAAGGTGGTTCGAATAACAAATGTATAAATAAACTTCTATTTTCATTAAAACAAAAAACAAAAAGAACAATAACAATGATGATGTTAATAATTTAGTAGCAAAACTGAAAAACAAAAAAAATTATATATTCTTATTTTGGATGAAATCAAACCACAATTCAAAAATTTAACGAGAAAAAAGAAGAATAACTTCATATGAATTATAATATGAAGTTATACTATTAAGTGAATTAGTTATTAATTAAATTAGTGTTAATTAATTTATTTATTATATAATAATAAACAAGTTTGTGGGTTAATCATTCCCCCCAAAATGTGGAGGTACGGTGTATTTCCAAATAGTGGGATATATAAATACTATTCAAGTAATGAAAATTATTTGCCAACCACTAGTTATCATTCTTTTCCTATTCCTTTCTCCTCAAACCCTTGAATCAAGCACACCTTTATTTGATATAAAATTTGAATCTCACCTTTCAATTGCATATTTTACAAGTGAAATTCCATGTAAGAAATTTATACTTCTGCGGGAAACAAAAGCAAAAACTTTGTGAGAAATGATTCTGATTGTTCACTATAGGCAAAATAGAGTACTAAATCTTTGGCAAGTTTATGCTTCTGTTTTTTCTTTTTCTTTTTGTTTTAAAAAGTATACATTTTATACTATAGTATATGATGAGGAAGGTCTACACTATAATCAAACATATATTCCCACCCTTCATTGATATTATGTAATTAGAGAAAATAAAATTAATTATTTATGTAATATAAAAAATGTCCTTACTTGTACTTTTCCTCTATATATATTTTTGGTTAATTCAAATTCAAAGAACCTAGATATTTGTATAAAATCTGTTCGTATGATTTATTTGATATCGCAAACTTAAACCTCACCATTCAATTGCATATTTTACAGGTGAAATTCCACGCGAGATTGGTAACTTGACCATGCTCAGAGATTTAGGCGTATCTAATACCGGCTTGTCAGGTAATGTAATTGTCACACAACAAAGGTAAAAACTTTCTGAGAACTGATTTCGAATGTTTACTATTGGCAAAATGGAGTAATAAATCTTTGGCTAGTTTAGCCTTTTAAAAAATGGGGTATACATGTGTATACTATAGTATACGATGAGGAAGGTCTTCAATATAATCTAATATATTCCCCCGTTCATCAATATTTTGTAATTGGAGAAAATAAAATTAATTATTTATGTAATATCAAAAATGTCCTTACTTGTACTTTCCCTCTATATATATTTTTGGTCAATTCAAATTCTCAAAGAACCTAGATATTTGTATAAAAGCTGTTCGTATATAATTTTTAAAATTATTGTCACTTCTATCAATTTATATTTTCATTCAAATTTGATAAGAAATATTTGAACTTAAATCTTAGCACTAATGTATAAAACGGAAAATTTTAAAATATCTCTTGTTCGTGTGTCTTAATTTTATAAAAAATATAGGATTTCTAGGAAATAATCAATTTATCATTTTAGCAACATATTTTTTATTTCTACAATGGCAAAAATCTAAATGATGATATTATTTCTTAAATTGGAGAGCTAAACAGTCCCATTTTTTGTGAACGAAGGCCTATTCTCTTTTTTTTTTCTTTGTGAAAAAATGCTTTTTCTAAAGAGTTATTTATCTAAGTTTTTAATGTGGTTTTTTTTGGTTCCTAACTTAAAAATAAACACGAGAGTGAATAAATAAGTGTAAAAACAAAAGGCTACAATTTTTCATTTTTACACAATACCTTTTGGTTATGTTAGAAATGTAGTATCCAATATATATTTATAACCTGGCCATGTTTTATTTCGAACTAAAGAAATTAATTAAGTAAATATTGAAAAATATATTATGCTTATGGCACAAAGCACTAATAGGGGTATTTTTGGAACTCAATTAAAAAAAAAGAATATATCAATGAAAGGAGCAAATTGTATGAAAATAAGGTATAAAGTGATGAAGCGTTACTTGTCCAAAGGCATTATCGGTCAAAATGTTTTTAACCCTTCGTTTATACTTTGGGTATTGTAAGTGTCAAACAACAAAGTTAAAGACTTTTTTGAGATTCCAAATTTTTTACTTTCGTAAATTTGAGAAATAAATCCTTGTTGAGTTTAGGCTTTTTTTTTTGATAAAAAATATATATACATATATGACTCTAGTATGAAACGTTTATAATACAATGAAATATATTTTCCTTAGTGTGCAATGAGTACCTCATGCATTTCTCGCTATGTTCTATTTTTGTGTGCTTGCCCCTTTATTTCTATTATGTAATTAGTAAAAATAAAATTATTTATAGAATTTTAAAAAATCCTAACTAGAACTTTCCCTCTTTAAATATATGTGTGTGGGTGTGTTTAATTTTCATTAATTCAATTTCTCAACGAAAGTAGATATTTGTAAAAGCCTATTCTATACGGTCTCTATTTTGTATATGAGATATAGCCTTTATTTATTTTTTAAAAGCAATTTCTAAAAGTAGTTTATTCATACTTTTAATGATTTCTATTTCATTTCAAAGTTAATAAGAAATATCTAAACTAACATATTATTACAATAATTTGTAAAATTGAAAATTTTAAAATATCTTCATTTTTGGGAAGATTTTTTGCTTTTAGCAGCTAATTTTTTAAAAAAATTTCTCATTTAATAGTGATGATCTAAATGAAGAGATAATTGGAAAAAAAATTCAGACTTAAATAGTTTTTTAAAAATAACTCCGCTTTTTTTATGAACCATGTCATTGTTTTCATTTTTTTCATGAATACAATGCACGCCATGTTTAAAAGTTATATATCTAAGTTCTTAATAGGATTTTTGTCTTAACTTAAAAATAAACATGAGAATGAATAATTTATTATCAAAAGGAAAAGTCCAAAATTTTCATTTTTTATGCATAACCTTTTGATTCTGGTAGAAAAATGTAATATCCAAAATATATAAAATGTGTTTTATTTGGCACTCCAGAAATTAAATTAAGTAAACATCAGAAAATATATAATACTTATGAGAGAAAGTGCTAATAGGGGTATTTGAGGACGTAAGTAAATGAAAACATATCAATGCATGGAGCAAATTGGCCAAAGTGTTTTTAACTCATGGTTAATAAAAAATTTCTTTATTTACGTTTTTTTGCATTTTTTATACTACACTTATTTTTCATTTTTTATTTTATTTAATTCAATTAGGGTCCATCTTGTGTGGCTGGATATATTGCCTATAAAAATTCTATTTCATCTATTTTCTATCAAACATTTAAAACCTTTTATGATCACAGGTGAAATCTCAAGAGAAATTGGTAATATGACTATGCATAGGAAATTATCCATTTGTTTTAGTAATTTGGTAGGTATGTTAATTTTGAGGGAAAAAAAATAGAAGGGCAAAGTTCTAATAAATGTGTTATACGATTTTCATTGTGAAACATAAATTGTGGCAGGTGTAATCCCCAGGGAGTTTGGTAATCTTCACAATCTTCAAGTGCTTGACTTACAAAATAACAGCTTGAGTGGTTCCATTCCATTTGAGGTGTTCAACCTCTCCGCCATTAGTGTCATAGCACTTGCAGCCAACAATTTGGTAGGAACACTTCCATCAAATATATGTGGTGACCTTCCCAATTTAGAAAAACTTGCTCTCTCCAGGAATAAGCTTCATGGTGTTTTGCCTGAGTCAATCTCAAATTGTTCCAATCTCAACTTCATTGAACTAAGTAAGAACGAATTTGTGGGTCCCATTCCTAACTCCCTTGGGAATCTTCTACAACTTGAATTGCTGAATCTTGAGACAAACTATTTTACAAGCTATTCTCCATCTCTCATCAATTCCTTAGGGAATTGCAAATATTTGAGAGATTTGGATGTGAATGATAATCCGCTTTATGGCCACCTTCCAGAGTCTGTCGGGAATCTTTCAACTTCCCTAGAAATATTTTATGCACCCAATTGTAACATTAAGGGCGAAATTCCACAAGGATTGGGAAATTTAAGTGGGTTAATTGCGTTAGACTTGAGTGGGAATCAGTTGAGAGGGTCAATTCCTGAAACTATACAAGATTTACAGCATCTTCAAGGTTTAGATTTCAAAAACAATCAATTAAGTGGGGCCAAGATGGATAAATTATGTAGGTTGCCAAATTTGGTGGCTTTATATCTAAGCCAAAATCACATTTCGGAGCCAATTTCAGAATGCTGGGGCAATGCTACTTCTTTGAGAAATCTATACTTGGATTCAAATAGATTAACTTCTACTATACCTGGAAGCTTGTTGAACCTCAAAGATCTATTGGAGCTTAATCTCTCCTCAAATTCTTTAAGAGGCTATTTACCTCAAGAAGTTGGGAATTTAAAGGTTGCAACACAGATAGATTTGTCTGGCAATAACCTCTCAGGTGGCATTCCAAGTACAATTGGAGATCTGCAGAACTTGGAATACTTATCTCTAGCATTCAACAGGTTTCAAGGATGGATTCCACAGTCAATGGATAAAATGATAAGCTTGGAGACATTAGATGTGTCACACAACAATCTCTCTGGTATGATCCCAATGACATTTGAAACCCTTAAATATCTTAAGAACTTTAATGTTTCTTTTAATGGTTTAAGTGGTGAAATTCCTTCACATGGTCCCTTTGAGAGCTTAACAAGTGAATCTTTCATTTCCAACAAAGCTCTTTGTGGAGCTCAAAGGCTCCATGTGCCTCCATGTCCAAAAACTTCTCCTCATAAAGTGATGAAGAGCAAAATAGAACTCATACTTTTAACTGCTATAATTGGTTTGGGTGCAGTCGTTGGTGCTATTGTATTTATTTGCATTTTGTGTGTAAGAAAAGGTGGTGTTCAAGTTCCAACTATAATAGATGCATCATCAGCTGTGCTCCAAGAAAGATTTTCTTACTACAATCTTGAATATGCAACTGATGGATTCAATGAGAGCAATTTATTAGGGAAAGGGAGTTTTGGATCTGTTTATAGAGGTACTATTGAAGGGAGAATATTTGCCATAAAAGTGTTTAATGTAGACATACAAAGAGCATTCAACAGTTTCGAGAGAGAGTGTGAAGTGTTACGCAACCTTCGCCATAGAAACCTCACCAAAGTCATCAGCAATTGCTCTACCCCAGATTTTAAAGCTCTAATGCTTGAGTTCAGGCCTAATGGTAGTCTAGAGAAGTGGTTGTATTCACACAACTATTTCTTAGATATCATGGAGAGATTGGACATTATGATTGATGTGGCATGTGCACTAGAATATCTCCACAGTGGATATTTGGTACCTGTGGTTCATTGCGATTTGAAACCGAGTAATATCTTGTTAGATCAAGATATGGTTGCACATGTTAGTGATTTTGGTATTTCAAAGTTTCTAAGCAAAGAGGATAGCATCACATACACCAAAACTATTGCTACATTTGGCTATGTTGCACCAGGTAAAACTTACAGCCTGTAGTTACAAATTGTGCATTCTTTTTTGAATGGAATTATTGGTATCATTCTGGAGATTGTACGATTTCTCATTTAATTTCCTTTCTATAGCATATGCTAATGTGGACTACTGTTTTGTAGAGTATGGATTGCAAGGATTAGTATCTCCAAAGTGTGATGTATTTAGCTATGGAATTATGATGATGGAAGTATTTACAAGAACAAAGCCGAGTGATGAGATGTTCGATAGGGACTTGAACCTAAGGAGCTGGGTGAGCAATTCAATGCCGAATGGATTAGCTCAGGTAATAGATGCTAATGTTCTAAACACAGATGAAATTTCCTTCAATCAAAAGATGGAGAGTTTGAATTCCATAATGGAAGTAGCTCTAAATTGTACAAAGGAGTCCCCAAGAGAAAGAAGCAACATGAAAGATGTTCTTGCAGCTTTGAAAAAAATCAAACTTCGACTGTCAACATATATTGGCAGAGAGCAAAAGAGGGTACTTTGATTCTGTTAATATGAATGATCCCAACAGTTTTAAGCAGCAAATTTTTGCGTATTGGTCAAGTGCAATCTCAGAAAAGCAGAAATGCATTGTAAGTTTATATTCTTGATACTGCTCTATCGATGATAAGATGTTTGATTATTGCAAAGTTGTACCCCAAAAAGTGTCAGCATTGGGGTCACTGGAAAAGGTTATTCTAGTTTCCTCTGTTATGATATGCTAAGGGAAACTTTTACTTTGCCACGAAATTTGGAATGAACATGTTTATGGCTTTTTTCCCCCAATTAGTAAATGTAGACAGAGGTTGTTTGTTAAATGAATTAACGTCATAATTTTGCATCAAAATTATTCTCTTCTAATGGGTTGAGTTGATGAAGAGGATGACAAAATTAGCTCATGCAAATTAGCACAAAGGTAAAGTTGGCGACTATTTAACTTGAAAAAAAATTAGATGTTGTAACAGCAAAAACCAAAAAAAAATTGCAAAAATTATAAAATGTCGAAAAATCTCAAGAGCAAAAAAATAAAAGGATGCATGATTTGTCCTTATTTTCTTTTTGGTACATAAAGCTTCAATTTCATTAAAAATATCAATATTTAGGACATTGAACCATCAAAGATTTGGCTAAAAAATCAAATTGGAGTGATACTAAACTTTCCTCATTTACATTTTTTTCCCAAATTTCACTTATGAAAAATATTAATATTTTTATTTTAGTGTAGTTAATTATTTATAAATTAGTAATTATATTTTTGTCTGCATATTTTGAATAATTTATTTAAATAACACAAGTTGATATTACTCTTCCAGTTTACATGATTGGCGTATTTTAGCAAGTTATGAATAGAACAGAATAGAATTCTTTATAACAATTATGATGTACTAATTGTGTGCTACATTTTAAAACTATTTGTGTTGGAAGGCAAGACTTCTATCACTGCTGCAATGTCGCGTTCTTCTTTGTGGGAGACATCCAACAAACAACATGATTTCTACCTAGGATGTCAAGGAAAGGATGTCAACTAGAATAGAACAAGAGGACGAGATGATGCCAACATGTCAAGGTTTTGGAATTGGCAAAATATCTTCAAGATTAGATAATGAAAAGTATTTTTAAAAAATTTAAAAAAATAAATTTGTAGTCTTTGAAGAGTCCAAAAAATGTCTTGATTTAAAATTTAAAAAATCAAAATCTAGTCACTCAGCAGAACGATTTCGACACGTAGGCTACACGTCACATGCAACTTGAGGAAGACCAATTCATTCTTGTCATTTCTAAGAAGGCAGATAAAACTCAAATTTATCATTTTTTTATTATAATTTTGATTCATATTTATGTATTTTTGTGTGTTTTATCTTATTTTTACATTTATCTATATTAGTTTTCATGTTTTGTTTTAGAAATACATTATTGTGAAAAATGTGGCCAAATAAGGGATCCAAAGGTAAACAAATCAAGAGTCACAAATAGTCAAATGAGTCGAGAAATCAAGTCAAAAAAATATGGTGGTAATTAAAATTTTTAACTTATTAAAATCAAAATGATATTTAATATGTACTTTCCTTTGAAACATTGTTTATTTACTTTATTTAACGCCCTAATGTAATTTCAATTACGATGTGAATACTAAGTAGCAATAGTAGGATAACATTCTAATGGGCTTACCTACATAAAGTTTCAAGAAGACCAAGTGATTCTGGTCATTTCCAAGAAGGCAAATGAACACCAAATTTATCATTTTTTTTTCTTATAACTTTGATTTGGATTTAAATATTTTTGTGTATTTTACCTTATTAACTCTATCACCAAATACACATTCAAGAAAAATAGATGAAATAGTTCATGAAATATGTATGATATAAGGATCCTATGTACAAAAATTACGCAGCGGAAAGACAATAAAAAAATAATTTATTTGGAGGTTAACAATAAAGTAGGGAAAAAAGCCCTATACTTCAAAATACAAATGGTAGGAAGAAACTCCTACTTCTCACAATTCTATTTTTCTTGGAGTCTCTTGTTTATTTTTCTGAGTCTCACAAAACTAATAACCATGGGTCCTTTATATAGATCTCATACTTAATAAAAAATAACTAGGATTTGATAGTCAAATCCCACGCGAAATCCACTTTCCTAAAACAATCCAAATCCAATTCAACAAATCATTATTAAATTCTAAATTAGAAATTGACTAAAATAATTGTAAGGAAACTGAGTACATCAAGTAGTGGAAATTTAAATTCGGTTTCCCTTAGGATCCATATGAAGTGAGATCAAATCGGGGCTTAGGGATTCATACCTTAGCAGTTTTCGAAAATCGGCTTGTGAAAGATGCTATATGCCGAATCACTAGCAAAACCGATTTGGATTTGCCTCTGTGGTATTCACATGATTGAATCAAATTTCTAAATGTTGTCGCACAAGCAACTAGAACAGGAGCACTCAAAAGCCGAAGTACTAGCTTCGAAAAACTGAATTAGGTTACTTTTCGGGTTCTTCGCAAGCAACTAACTTGGCAGCCAAATGAATCCCATTTATTTATAGTCCTAGGGTGTAGTTCCAAGGTAAAACTCTTCTAAAGACTTTTTCTTGGACTACTAAATCCTAGTCTAATTGGGATGTCCAGATTCAATAAATCTGGTGACCATCAAGTATAAGACTTCTAACTTATTTAGATTTGGGCTTTAAAGTTTTGGATCTTTCCATTGTTAAGTCCAAAACTATTTTGGGCCTACTAGCATTAAAACCCAAATCCTAAAGAGTCCTAATCACATTAGGATTTCTGAAATTGCTCAAAATTCATCTTATAAATTTTATACTCCTTTTGAATTCGATCTAATTGTACGACCCAATAGGTCATCATAATGTTGCCATGACATAAAACCTATTTCATGCCACAAGCAATGAACGGTGTCTAGCAACACATCAAAGTTACCCAAGTTATGAGAATGTTGGTGACTCGACATAACCTTATCCTGTGATAGACGTTACCATATAATTCAATCATTTTGCCCTAGAAATCTTAATTGAACACGAGCCATGGAATGTTTCACGCTCGCATAATTCAATCTGTTCATTTCTTGATTCCCAAGTAGATTTATCTGAGCAAATGAGCCGATATCATATATCGACTTATTTGAGTACGGCTATGCATTTTATAGTCTCACTCAATCAAGGGGCCTAAAGATATCACTCTCGTTATATAGGAGGGGCAAATATTGATCACTCAAAATCCCACTGTATCATTCATTGCATATCCAATTACTGCTTTTATAGTTCACCCTGTTACAGGTAACGTTTGGCAGCATCAAAACATGCAACTCCTCATGTTGGGACTCTGATGATCTCAAGTCTAAGGATCACATACATCATCATCAGTATGAGAAATGCTTATGACACTTATATAACAATCCATGTAGCATTTCTCATGGCGAGTCATTCCAGTACATAATTTTCTAACATGTACCTATGTGTTGACTTGATATCTCATATCATAACCCATGTCATCAGTTACTACACATGCTAGTCTTAATGCATTATCATTGTCCCATTTGACAATAAAACTTGACTAGGGATAGTTTTAGAATTATCAAATTCTAGGGACATTATTATATTTATTCATATTACGCAGATATAGAATTGAAATAATAATAATGAAATGCCATAAATAATAAGCGTTATGATACCATGTATGCTAAAATAATCATCACATGATTGGTCTTTAGGGCATAATCCAACAATAATAATTATCAAATCCTAATCAAAATATAATTTGTTAAATAAGTTTGGTTTAATACACCAACAATGCCTTTCTTAAGCTAAGCTTGCATGAAAGCAGCTCCAACTCTTTCTCGAACATGAATTTCTTTTGAAATCTCCTTTGCCATGAGACCATGTACAACATCAACTTGTTAATCTTCCTTTTCATTATCACCTTCAATCTTGTCATTGATGACAATTCATACTTCGAAAAACTTCCATTTTGCCCTTTTTCTTGATAAAAAAACCTCATCCATATTGAATCTCTTTTCAAAACAATAATCTTCACCATTGCTATGCAATTCAAAATATTCTACGATACCCAATTTCTCTTCTAGATAAAGAGATCCAAATTTCTTCTTGTAGGTTTGCCAAACTAATTATCTCTTCTTCCTCCTTTACAAAATCAACTTGGTAATTTTCACAATCCATCTCTTCAAAATTTTGACTTCGAACATTACTCTCCACATTGGAACTATTTTCTTCCTCAATTATTGTAGTATCTTGAGGTTTTGATATCTGTTCCATTGGCTTGTATTCTAATACAAGTTTCCCATCAATTATTTGTTCAAGAAGAATTAATGAACGTTGTAATTTTTCAATGCTCAAAGTTGATAAATCTTTAGTCTCCAATATAAGTGCAACAACATAATCAAACTTCATAGATAATGAATAAAGAACTTTTCCAAAAAAAAAATTATCATCAAGGATACAACCATTAAATTCCATCTCATTCTTAATATCCAACAAACGAGAAAAATAGTTCTCAATCGTTTCAAATTTCTCCATAGCACACAACTCAAATGTTCTTTTCAACAATAACACATTATTTTTTCTAACTTGATCTATGCCAATATAAGTTCTTTCCAAAATATCCCATACTTATTTGACATCAATTGCCTGATGAATTTGAGAAAATGTCAAATATACCTATCTTTTGGTTTCAGCATCGGCATTATCTAGTACCTCATTTTGAATGAATTGAAGCAAATCGTATGCTCGAAAATGTGTTTCTTTAGAAATTTTGATCAATTTTACAGTTTCCTTGTTTTGTTTCTTGGGTGAAGTTTTTCTCAATAAATCAAGCAAATTGGTTGTTCAAATTTGTTTTATTGGTGCGGGTTAGAGCCAAGTTTTGGATGAATCAATTTGTCTAGATTTGCTATTATTCGCCGTATGGTTTTGCTTTGTTTTGTTCCAAACTTTGGCTGCCCATTTTGCATTCGGTTAATAAATTTTGCTTTGTTTTGTGTGGGGCCAAAGCCATCAAAACCAATTTTTCTATCATCTAGATTTGTTTCCGTTTTCCGAAATCAATTAGTCTTGAGCGTCCAAGTTCGTACAGTTGTACGAGGTTTTCAATCAATTTTGTTGCTTTTTGGGATTTATTGATTTTGATCTCAACATTTGGGATCAAAGATAGGTTGGTGTTTGGTAATTATGATGAAATGGAATATTGCTTGTTTCGTACCCAAATTAAAGGGTAAACAAGAATACAATTATTGGAGGATCCAGATGGAAACACATCTCAATGTGTTTGATTTGTTAGTCTACGTTCAACAAAATTTAGCAACAAATGCTAATAAGGAAACTAAACAAAATGACAGTTTGGCATTATCTCATATTCATCAGACAGTTGATGTTTTGGTATTTGGAAAAATATCCACCGCTAAAACTGCAAAACAGGCGTGGGATATTTTGGACAAAACATATCGAGGCATTGACAAGGTCCAACAAAGTAACTTGTTAACATTGAAAAGAAAATTCAAGTTGTGCAGTATGGAAAAGAATGAGACCATTGCGTCTTAATTTTTTTGTTTGAATGATATAAAGAGCAAGATACATTTGAATGAGTATGATCTCACTAATCAACTCATTGTAAAAAGGTTCTGAATACTTTACTATTAAAATTTGATCATGTCATTGCCATGATGCAAGAGGCAAAAAAATATGTCAACATTGCCAATTGATGAATTTTTAGAGTCATTACTGTTGCATGAACAAAGAATTAATGGCAAGTTGGATGAATCGCATGAAAATGAGCCTCTGGAGAAGGTGTTGCAAACTTTACAAATTCAGACTGTTAAGGAGAAAAGCAGTGAAGATTTGTCCAAGGGTGCTGCTTCTGGTGGTCGTGATCAAAATTTCAGAGGTCGTGGATATGAAAGAGGTAACTTTTGTGATCATTGTAGATGTAACAATTTCTCCCAACAAAGAGGCACCTTTTATAATTCCAACAATAATCAACAAAAAAAGGCCTAAATGTTTTACTTGTGGTAAAATAGGTCATATTCAAAAGAACTACTAGTATAAAAATCAGAAAATAAAGATGTCAATGCTAATGTTGTTGAAGATTCTGATAAAAAGCATGAGACAATCTTATTTTATGATGATGTGGCTGAAGAACCTAAAAATAAAAGTTGGTATATTGACTCTGAATGTAGTAACTACATGACTGGAAAGAAGTAACTATTTGTAAATTTGAATGAGTCATTTAAATTCACTGTTTGTTTTAGTAATAACCATGAAGTGTCTGTATGTGGTAAAGGGGATATTCCTATTACCTTGAAAAATGGTGCAAAAAGTGCCATTGTTGATGTGTATTATGTGTCTGCTTTACATAAGAATCTTTTGAGTTTGGTGGCGGGTTTGTCGAAGCCTGCAAAATTAATCACTGATCATTAAGTGATTTGTAAAATTAATTTTGCAGCAAAAGTGGACCAGGTCAAATCCCAAGAGAAGCAAAGTTCCAAACCTTGAACAATAAAAAATAAATAAAAACAAGGGGGATTTTTGAATAATGATTAAATTACTAAAATTATAAAAATTAATAAAAATAAATATTAAAGCAATAAAAATAGAAAATAAAAAAAATTACCTAATTTACAGAGTTTCCAATCCAAGGGTCGATTTCATTCAATTGCATCATTGATCATAGGTCACGAAAAATAATCTTGCAACTCAAATATTTAACTTGAAACTTATTAGGATAGCCGTAACAAATTTCCGTTTTCCTAATATAATTGACCAAGCCCAACACCCTAAATCAAAACTTACTGTCAATTGATTGGGTACGATAGCGTTCCATATCAATTTAATGATAGCATTAAGATTTATGAAAATAGTTAAACCAAGATTAAAGCACCGAGATAACTGCAGTAAATTAATTTTGTCTCGTTAATTCCCCTAAGCTAAGCATGCATATTTACAAACATAAACATATTTAACTTAGTTTCTACTTGGTCCATTTATTCATGACAATTACGGATCACTGAACTCATAGATAGCAATAGAATAAATAATGAAGAATTAATTTGTCAAATTAATTAATCATCAATTATTCATAAAATTAAATCAAGAATTAACAAGTACTTGAATAAAAAGCAAGAATATAAAATTAAGAACAAAACCTCACAGTGATTGCAATTGAAATTAATCTTTCCCTTGAATTAGAAAAGATAGTTTAAGAGAAAAACTAAACTAAATAAAAGAAGAAAGAAGAAAAGAAACATATGTTTCAAAGGGAAAAGAAATTCTACCCTTAAGAAAATTCTGCACTTTTAAGAGGCCCTGGGTTGACCTATTTATAACAAAAGTTAACCCTAAAATATAGTAATAATAATTATTACTAAAAACTAATTCTACTCTAAAAAAGAAACATAAGAAGAATAGAAAATATACTCCTAATTAAAATAAAGTGCTTGTTTCCTAAAAGCTTGCTGCAATAATTCCTTTCCTTCTCCAATTTGACAGCTTCCTATTTCCTTTTCTTGTTGGAACTCTCCATCAATTCTTCTTTCTTCAATTTTCGCCCCTTTTTTCCTCTTTTTCTCCAATTCTCTATTTTCCATACCTAAAACAAAAAAGTATATTAAAACCAAACAATTTCTCCTTAAAATCAAATTAATATACAGAAATATTAACAAGAAATATGCACAATTTAAACTCTATCATTTGGTCAACTTCAAGAGAAGGATTATGATTTGCGTTTTCGAAAACGGGTCAGCACCATCATTGATGATTGATTGGGTTTGATTGCAAAGGTGAACATAACCAATAGTAGATTGTTTCCTATTATTTTGAATTGTGGTGGTTCGCTTTGTTTTAACTCTGTTGAAGTTGATGATACCTGGTTGTGACACATGAGATTTGGGCACTTTCACTTTCGTAGAGTGTAGTTTTTGACTAAAAATAATATTGTTTTTGGGTTACCTTCCATTAATTTTCACCATAGATAGTGTGAGTCCTGTATTTTGGGTAAGAAGTATAGAGACCCATTTCCTAAAGGTGAGGCTTGGAGGGCAAAAGAATCTTTATAACTCATTCACTCTAATCTATGTACGGTGGATGTTCTTTCTTATAGAGGTAATAAGTATTTTATTACTTTCATTGATGATTTCAGCAGAAAAACCTGGGTTTATTTTTTGAAGAATAAGTCTGATGCTTGTGACATATTTAAAAGTTTTAAAGCATATGTTGAGAAGCAAAATGGTTACTCAATCAAAACTCTGAGAACTGATAGAGGCACAGAGTATATGGTGTGCGATGATTTTTTTGGCACAGCATGGGATCAAGCATCAGTTGACAACAAGGTAGACTCCTCAACAGAATGGCGTTGCAAAAAGAAAGAACAAAACTATGATGGACATGGTGCGATCAATGATGGTTACCAAGCATATGCCTAAGGGCTTCTGGGCAGAAGCGGTTTCATGTGCTATATATGTGTTAAACAGATGCCCTACTAGATGTAATGGTGGGAACACCCTTTTATGAGGTTTGGTCTAGTAAAAAGCCAAATATCTCTCATCTTAGAGTATTTGGTTACTTGGCATATGCACATGTTTCAGATGCTCTCGGAAGAAACTTGATAATAAGGCGAAGAAGTGCATTTTTATTGGCTATAGTTCTGAGACTAAAGGGTACAAGTTATATAATCATGTGGCAAAGAAGGCCATTTTTAGTAGAGATGTGAACTTTGCTGATAAAGGTGCCTGAGACCAGTCAGAAAAGAGGTTAGATGCGGTGGTTAGTCATCCTCCACAATCTTCATAGTTTGATGATAATGATGATGATGATCAAGTCAATCAGCTCATTGTACCCGAACAGCAACAAATTCCTACTCAACCCCACTCCTATGTAGTTTGGTCAGCCACAAAGACAAAGACATCTACAAGTTCGTTTGCAGGATTATTTTTGTGATGGTCACTCTCAATATTTATCCGATGAAAATGTTGTTAATTTTGCTCTTTTTATAGATTGTGACCCTATTACTTTTGGTACAATGAAATTTTTTTGTCATTTTTAACTGCAGTCATCAATTAGAATTTTTTAGTACTTGTATTTATACAAGTATAATTGTTCATCTACATATGCTCAAAACTGAATTTATGAGTTAATTTATTAATTTATGTGATGATACAATACTTTTTTGGGCGTTACAAAGTTAATTATTTGACGATACAGTATAAATAGTTAAAAAGTACATTCATAATTAATGATGGTACAATGTATTTTTCTATCACTTTCGAGTGCTTTCATTAATCAGAATTTTGTGGCGTTTGCATTTACGCAAGTGTATCTTTTCATCTACATATATACAAAAGACAATTTACGAATTAATTTATTAATTGTCGTGGTGACACAATTTTTTTTGGGTGGTACAATACAATTATTTAACAGTATAATGTGAATAACTGAAAAGTACATTTTTAATTAATGATGTTATGACGCATTTTCCAGTCACTTTGGAGTGCAATTATCAATCAGAATTTTCCAGTATTTACATTTATGCAAGTGTAATTGTTCATCTATATATGTCCAAAACTAAATTTAAGAATTAATTTATTAATTTTCATAATAGTACAATACTTTTTCTCGAGTGGTACAATATTAATTATTAAATGGTACAATGTGAATAATTGGAAAGTAAATTCTTAATTAATGATGATACATTGCATCTTTCCATCACTTTAGAGTGTAGTCATCCATCAAAACTTTTTGACGTTTACATTTATGCAATTGTAATTGTTCATCTATATATGTTTAAAACTGAATTTACAAATTAGTTTATTAATTATCATGGTAGTACAATAGTTTTTCTTGAGTGATACAATGTTAATTATTTGACGGTACAATTTGAATACTTAGAAAGTACATTCCTAATTAATGATGTTACAATAAATTTTTCTATCACTTTAGAGTGCAGTCACTTATTAGAATTTCGTATTTTTTTAATTAATGATGGTACAATGTTTTTTTCAACAATTTCATCTACTTTTGATTTTGTAATTGAATAATTTTCATAATGGTGTAATTTTTTTGGGTGTAATAATCCTAATAATTACAAATGTTTTTTCTATGATTAATTTAACTTAATTTTTTTTTATGTTATTAGGGCTGTTCCTAATAATTTTTGATTTTTTAATTTTATTTGTAATAAAGTGAATTTAGCAAATAATTACTTATATTTTTGATGATTTAATCTAAAAAGTTAATAGGTAGTAACAATAATTGATTTAATAAATACACTAATGAAATTGGTGTTTTACTCTTTAATAAATATTGGTAACTTATAGTAATAGGTTACATATTATTAGAGATTTGTTAGAATGTTATTATACTTATCTGAATATATTATATGTTAATTTTTAATTGGTTAAAAAGTAACAAAACAATCTGGCCAAAAACAAAACAAGGACTATAGAATTCTTCTTAAACTTTTTATCATTCTAAAATCGAGTTATTTTTTGGTATGACTTTCTCCACAGTCTCTTCACTCGTCCCCAGTAAAATGCATGAAAGAATTTTTATATTTCTTTCGTCAAAACAATTTTACTTTTAAAATAAATTGTTATATAGGGTATATACTTTAAAATTAAGGATAGAAAAAGAATTGTATATTTAAAAATAATTTAATTATATTTTATTTTATAAATAAAAAAATTATATTTCATCCAAAATAAACTCTTATTTTTGAAAATGGATAGAATACCTTAAAGGGGAAAAAACTAATTGTCCCGTAAAATGGACATCTTGCTGCAGTACGGCCCATCACATCCAAAGAAGTAATGGGCCTCTCTATTTTTCTTTGAGAGTAAGGGTTTGCTTTATATTTGCATAATTTTGAGATGATCATAGAGAACACTGTGGATTGATCTGCTGTGGTAGTAAATGAGCCAAAAATTTCAGAATTTGAGATCAATTTCATGGTTTGAGTAAACAATGAAGGAAATCTTTTATCAGTACGAACAAAATACATCAAAAACATTATGCCAATAGAACATACTATAATCTCAGATTGTAATCATGGTACAAACTATGAATATCACTCATTTATTTTATTTAAACTTTTTTATTTTTTATGAATTATGAGTAACCATCATTTTTATTTTTTAACATATGAAAACGTGTAGCTAGTTGTAGTGGATGAGTTCATCATGATAGTATAATTAATTTAACATTTGGGAGTTGGCACACCGCAGTCGCTGGAGACCCTTCTGGCACCAGGAGAGTCGATATGTTTCTTAGAATAGAGGAGTAGTTGAATTATGTTTTCTGGCTCTTTTATAAAATAAATTTGGATATAAGTTTCTAAATTATCCTCGTATAGTTTGGTCAGGAGAATTTTGTATTAAAATTTATAAAAATTTTGGTAGGAAATTTTTATAGGAAAAAGTAATATGAAAAAGTAAATTGAAAGAAAAACTTCTTTGAAATAGTATGAATAGAACTTTTTGTAAGAATTTATATTTTAAATTTTAAAATAAAATTTTATTTAAATATTTCATTTTTATAATTAAAAAATAATAATATTTAACATTGAAAGCATGCGAAGGAATAATTCAAAAAAATAATTATAAAGTTGAAGCCAAAGACTTCTTTTGAAGCAGTTGCCAAAGACTTCCAAAATGGTGGAACCATAAACATTGGGACATTGAGAGATGTTGACCGTTGGACAAATTTCATCCGGGAGAAAAAGTACGGCTTATATAGATACATAACTTTTTTTCTCTACTATGCATCATAAACAAAAAAAAATCACTAAATACCCTGTTACACGTTAATTATTGTGAGAATTTTTATTATGAATATTATTTATCTAATAATAATAGTAATAAAAATAAGAAACACATATTTTATTTCTTTTTTTTTTTAAAAAAAAATCTCTCACTAAAATTAATTCAACAGATTAAAAGTTAATGTTCACAAATATATGTAGACTCCACAACCAACATCAATTAAAAAACAAGATAAAGTATTAGGCGGATCATGATTGGTAGCCAGCTAATTAAAGACCAATAGTTAATTAAAAGAAAACACGTATTAATTATGATATTTATGTTTTAATGCGGCGAATTATTTAGAAATTTGTAACTATATTTTTGTCTTCATATTTTGAATAATTTACTTAGATGGCACGAGTTAGTACTACACGGACAGAGGCTCCAAGCCTAATTATGGAGGACCAAAATGAAAAGTCCTGTACAATTTTTTTTTTTTCACATTTTCCGGTGCAAAACATTATATGCCATGATGATATTCTTTGGCCTTGATTGGGAAAGGTCCCTGCGTCAAAAAATCCACATTTTAGGGTTATAACTTATTATGACTTAATTTAATATTTTTATTTTAAAGTTTTAAATGTGACTTATACTTAGTTATTATTATAAAAAATATTATCAGAATCGAACTTTTTTTTTTTATAAACATAGAGAAAAATGTATTTTTTTTTCCAAAACGATAGTTATATTTCATACCCAAATTGGAAAAATATACCTAGCCGAAAAGGCTAAATGCGTTTCATGGTGTTGGATGAAACTGTACCCATGAAGACAAGCACCTCCACGAAGGAGGAGTTTGCCCAACTAAATCGGAAAAAAACAAAAAATACTAACTAATAGTAATAATAACACCTCCAAATAATGACAAAACAAAACACCTCTCCAAAGGAGGACAAGACAAAACAAACTAACTAAACAAAACACCTCCATAAAGGAGGACAAAAACACCCTAACTAGTAGGGGACAAATGAAAAACGTATTTTCAACTAGGAAAAACTTGGCCAATAATTTAATCAGTAATAATTTGGTTGATTTTTGTGTTGATTCTTGCTAGTCTTTTCTTTTATCAAGTCTTCCATATCTTTTCGTTTTTATCTTTTATTTTCAACCACTGGTGGTCGAATCGATGAATCCACATTGATAAAATGTCTAAAGGGTACTTTTCATACTAGTTTCCTATATTCGTTAGCTTCCAAAATTCAACTCCTTTAATCTTATTTCTTGTGCCCTGGATGAAGATGGATAATAAACTAACAAGAATTTGAATATGGGAAACATATAACATTTCTTTCTTATTTATTTATTGATTATTCTGTCTCCGCTTAAAAAAAGTTTAATTTCAAAAATAGTTTCTGTTCCAAACAAAAAGCATATTTTTGTATGTAATTACAGAAAATTTTTTATTACCCTTAGTAATAATGATAATGCATAGCCCAAATTAAAAAATAAAAAGAATAAAAAAATATTATATACTAAATTGTGTATTAAGTATGTTATATCTTATAATTTAAAAATAGTTGTGTCAAAACAAAATTTGACTCTTTTTTGATATAAAGAGAGTCTTTTTTTAGTCTTTTTTTTTTGGTGGTATAGATAAGGAAAAAATTGGCCACTAGTTAAAATTGAAAGAATTTATTTTTATTAATTATGATATTTAATCTTGAAATTAGAGATGACAATATTTTACACTGCGCAAATAATTTGGTCTAAGGAAATGGTCAAAAATGGGAGGCCCTTTTGCATTTTTCTCATCGTACTTGAGGGACCAATAAGTTATACATCAAACTAAATTCTCAGCACTCAATTCACTTATGGTGAAGAAGTAAAACAGTATTAAAATTTTTATTAATTCGCGGATTATTAAGATCAGTCGATTACTTGACTAACTTAAGTAGTTCAATTTTAATTAAAATATTGTGTGGCTACTGTAGATGATACTCTTGTGTTTATAAAACCCGAATCTAAAAGTGTCTTGAACGTGAAAAGAATCCTCAGATGTTTCGAGGTGGTATCTGGATTGAAGATCAACTTCAACAAAAGTAGTTTGATCTGGATTGGGGTTGATGAGGGTCTGTTGAACAGTTGAGCCGAGTATTTTACCTGCAGGGTTGAAACCTTCCCTGTCAAATATCTTGGTTTTCCTCTAGGTGTTAATTCTGCGGTGCAAAGCATTTGGAGGCCTATCTTGGATAAAATGAGATCAAAGCTCGTTGGCTGGCAAACAAAGTACCTTTCAATGGGTGGCAGAGTGACTCTTATTAATTCCGCCTTGTCGAGTTTACCGATCTTTTTCCTAATGTTTTTAAGTTACCTTGTGGAGTTAAAAACGACATGGATAAATTGATACTGAGATTTCTCTGGGGTAGTTCGGAGCATCACCACAAATTGCATTATGTGGATTGGCCTACAGTAAATGCTCCAAAGTGGCTTTGGGGATTAGGTATGATTGACTTCCATTTAAAAAACTCTGCACTGTTATCAAAAAGGCTATGGAGGTTTGGCAATGAGGTTAATTCACTATGGAGGACCTTTATGGTGGAAAAATATGGACTTGACAAGAAGCGTCTCCTCCCCACTTTTCGCAATAATAGATTTGCCTCCAACTCATGGAAAGCTATTACTGCTCCTCTCACTCCCTCTAACAAATTTTATGGTGTTGTTACTCCCTCTAACAAATTGTTGCTCGGGAAGGGAGACTTCATTGTGTTCTGGCATGATGAATGGTGATAACTCTATTTTATATAGGGTTTTCTTATTCATTTTGGTTAGAAATTGGCTTGTGTCTTAATTTGTTTTTACTTATTTTGGCCAAATTATCCTTTGATTTTATGATTTCTAAGTTTTCTAATAGTTTTAGAACTTTTGAGCTTAATCTTGAATTTTTCTTCTAATTTGAAGATCAAAGGATTAACTAATGATTTTGTCATTTTCAAAAGTTCTTATGGCAAAACTTGATGAACTTGGGGCGCTTCTTTGGCATAAGACTACTGTTACAGTCTTGCTCTTGCTCTCACGATGTCTCGAGTTACATAACATATTATCTTGACCCTTTGTGTTACATTGAAGAAGTTTACAAGTCTTAAGCGACTACCTGAGGTTCTGCTTACCAAACAGGAACACCGATGCTCTTTATAAGATTATTCTTCAGCTTTGGTTTGGTTTGTGGATTCCCGATGGGGATAGACTAGAATTTTCAAGATCCATATACCAGGCAGTTGCTTATGCAAACAATTTTCTGATGCAAATACATTGGAGATATTTGTTCTTTTTGTGACTCATGTTCATATTTTCTGAAGTAGCAAGATAGGAGGCCAAAAGAAGACACAAGAGGGAGTAGCCAAAGGGGGAAAAGAAAACAGTCGGCAAGCAGAAAGGCAAGAAGAAAAACAGAGAAGGAAAACTGCACAAAAGAAAACTAAACCAGCCATTTACTCGGCTTGAACAAAAATCAGCCACCATTCATTATTTACAAAGGAGGCCAGCTGCAAAGGAAAAACAGCCGCACATGCAAAGGAAACAACCCAGCTGCCATTCTTTTCTTTTTCTGAAGAAAGTCTCACATGGACAGCAAGAAAGTATCTTCAAAATGTAGTCTCACATGGGCAAAAGAAAGGCAAAAGAAAAATACAGAAAGAAAGAAGCTGGACAGCCGAAAGAAAGAAGAAAAAAAATTCCAGCAGCTGCATTTCTTGGGCCATCCGAATTTCTGCATGAAGAGAGAACATGCATTCAACAATTCTTTTATGGAGATGAGCTGCAAAGGACTCTTTTCTTTTCTGTAAAAGAAACCAAGCACATGGAAGACAACAACACATGTTTGTGGCTGAACAAAGAAAGAAACAAGAAAAGGAAAAATCTGGACAAAGCCTTGCCTATAAATAGACAAAGATTGGAACGGAGGAAGACATCCCCAATCCCATTCTTAGCAGCATATTTCTTTTCCTTTCTTCCTTAGTTTAGGAGTAGTTTCCTTTCTTTCCTTAGAAATTTTTCAGTAGTTCTCTTTGGTTTTTCTTTAGAAATTTCAGCCAGCCTTCATCTCGGATTTTTCTGCAAAATTTTTCAGCAAACTTTTCTTTTGTTTTCTTCATTCTTTCTTCATTGTTTTGTTCTTGTTGTTTGCAGTAATTTAGCATATAGAATCAGCTGCCAACTTGGACTGGAAAAGAAATGAAGCAATTTGTTGTTTTTGCTCTTTGGAAGTCTCGGGCAGAAGAAACAAAGGCAGCAGAATTATGATTACTTGGTCTGCAAGTCTACGGGTTTTATCTTTTCTTATTTCATTTAGTTTAGTTTAGTTTAGTTTAGTTTAGTTTAGTTTAGTTAGTTTATTTTTTCTTTCCTTGTTTTTGTTTTTAGTTTTATTTAGCAATTTTAGTAATTTAAGTTTTGTATTTTGTTATGAATTTTTTGGCTAAGTATTATTTTTAAGTACCAATCATCTACGGCTTTTGTTTGGATTTTATCTCTTATTTTTCTTTTCAATCATGTTTAAATTTTTGGTGATATTCTTTTATATTAATATGAACTAAATTCTTTTTCTAGGGTTTCGATGTAGCCTAACTATGAAGTCTTAATATTTTTCTATTAATATAATTTGATTTAATTTTCTATGGTTGAGTATTTTTCTTTGTGCTTAATGCTTCTAATTACTTGATCACTAATTAGATGATTTGTTAATCATAACGAACTGGAAGGGGAGTTATATGTCAAGTTCATTGAGATAAATGCCATAAATTGCATGTAGGATAGGAATATACCTACATGGTTTGTGTAGTCGCTATATGAGAATCCATAGAAATTAATGACTTCATAATTGTTGTAATTCACATAGGAATATAGTGAATTAGCAATTAGGATGATTTTTATTAGATCTCGGGAGGGACTAGTAAATAAATTAGGAAATCTCGACTATCAACCAGGAAATTAAATTAGACTATAGAAATAGATGAATATTAAGATGGAATAGTTATGGTGAAATCGAAAACCCTAGAGCTTTAGCCAATTTGATTCATTACTTTACTTTGCTTTGCTTTGTTTTAAATTTAATTTTTAATTCAAGTTTTAAATTCAGTTTTAATTTAGTTTATTCATAAAATATCTTTTTATCATTCAAATAGAGGTAAAATTAACTAAATTTCGGTAATTGATAAACAATTAGTCCTTGTGGGAACGATAAATTTATATTCACTTTATATTACTTGTTAACGATCACGTGCACTTGCGTGTAAAATCGAGCAACAAATGGATAGAAGGTATGATTCTAAAATTGTGCTTTCCTCGCGTTTATGCCCTGTCTGTGAATAAGGAAGGATATGTGGCCGAATTTGGAAACTGGAGAAATGGGCAATGAGACTGGAGGATTGATCTCCGTAGGAATGCTCTTGATTGGGAAAAACAACAGTGGGAAGGACTATTAAACATTCTGAAAGGGCAATATCCTAGCTGAAACTTCCAAGATCGGATTATTTGGCAAGCAGTCTCGAATGGTACATACTTCACCTCTTCTTTTTACAAGTCTGTGTTGCTGCCCCAAAGGCAAGAGCAAGTTAACTGGAACCTAGTGTGGAATGGGTATGGACCACCTAAAGTGGAAGTCTTTGTCTGGCAACTAATACATCAAAAACTGCCCGTGAGAAGTTGTCTGCTTAGGAGGGGCGTTATTAGAGCAGAGCTTGCTGTGTGTCCATTTTGTAATACTGAGCTAGAATCTGTGCAACACTTGTTCTTTGATTGTTGGTGTAGTTGGTCGTTGTGGACTAAGTGTTTGGAAACTTGGGGTATTACATGGGTCTGCCCGGGAGATCCTTTCATATTCCTGAGCAGTTGGCAGCAGTCCGCCTCGGAGTTCAAAGGAAGGCAACCTTGGATTCTACTATTTTATGTCATATCATGGTCTATCTGGCTGTGCAGGAATCAGGTTACTTTCAATAATAAGAGCTTTGATCGAGACCAACTCTTAGATTTGATTTTATAAGATTTGCAACTTGGTTTAAGGCGAAATGACCATCCTCTTCAACATCTGTCACAGACATATTCCGGCAGCCGAATAGCGCAGAAGTGAGATAGATACACGAATGCAGAAAGACAAGTGCCACTTGGTCTCGACCTCAACATGGTAGAATGAAGTTTAACGTAGATGGTTCAGCAATCGGGAAACCAGGTAGGGCCGGGATTGGGGGTATTCTAAGGGATGATTTGGGCAAAACAAAAGCCGTGTTTTCTAAGCATGTCGGAATTCTGGATTCAAATCAGGTCGAGTTCTATGCTATCCGTGAAGCTTTCTGGGTATTTTCTGAGTCTATTTGGAAGCTCTCTCATGTACTTGTAATTGAAAGCGACTCGGCTAACGCAATCAATTGGCTAAATAATCCAGCGAATACCCCATGGCACCTAAAGAATGTCTCTAACCACCTTGACCTGCTGAAGGAGAAAATTAAGCATTGGGAGGGGTTATCATATTCCAAGGGGCATGAATAGTGTGGCCGATAGGTTGGCAAAGTCAGGAGTATTCAGATTGCAAAACCTATTGGCGTTCATTGAGGAATAAGTGTTTGTCTCTGCTTTGTGTTATCTTCTATTTCTTGTTTCTATAGTAGCCAGTTGAGTAGGAGTTGAATTTTTAGCTTATGTCCGCTTCAATGTAACATTTGCTCTAAATTTCTAATAATAATCTCTGCTTTCTTGGCTTGTCAAAAAAAAAAAAAAACTCATTTACCATAGCTCCACCTTAAAGTTCTATTAATTAGAAACTTTCTGAGAGACTTTTAAAGCTTTGCTATTGCTAATCAAAATTTCCAACTCCATTTCCTGTCTTTCTTGTCGGGTTACAAATTTTCCATCCAATCAACAGTCAAGTGCCAACCGTCCAAGCAAAAAGCAAAAATAAGAAGGAAAAGTCAAACAAAGAAAATACTATTTGTGTTGGAAGCCCGGACTTGAGAAAATGGTTCAAGACTTCAATTATTGATGTAATGTCTTCGTCTTCTTTGTGAGCAGGAGGACGAGAGGATGAGAGGACGAGTGACACCAACAACATACAAAGGCCTTGGAAATGCAAAATATCTTCAAGATAAGATAATGACAATTATGTTTATCGCTCTGAGGTAGAGAAAGATAGTTGCACCACGGAAGAAGATTAAAAAAAAAAAAAACCAGTTCGCAAGCCTTGATGGAGTCCAAAAAAAGTCTTGATTTTAAATTTAAAAAATCAAGACCTAGGATCACACAAAACAATTTCAATACATAGCCTACAAGTTGCTTAAAATTTCAGGAAGACCAATTGCTTCTGATCATTTCCAAGAAGGCAGATGAACGCCAAATTCATCATTTTTTTGTTCATTATAACTTTGATTTGGATTTAAATATTTTTGTGTGTTTTACCTTCCCGTCTTGTGCGGATTTTTGCCAATTTGTGGGCCTTTCTGACTCTAGTGATCCTTTATGAGCCTAGTAGTTCTTTGTTTTTGTGGGTTCGGTTACTTGCCAACACCACGAAATTTAATTAGCCCTTATGACTATATTTTTTGGCCATTAGTGCTACTCTGTTAATATACTATCGTTTAAAAAAAAACTCTATCACTAAATCGACATCCAAAAAAAATAGATGAAATAGTTCATGAAATATAATTGGTATTGACTTTTTATCTCGCAATATAGGAGTTGTCTGGTCTCTTATTCAAAAACGAGTAATATAGGTTTTAACCTGGTTTGATATAATTTCAAAATTTACATTCAAATTCTCCAGTTTTTATAATGCTCTATCTACATGCTTGGTTAATTTTAGTTACAACAGAAAGTGTAAGCATTGATCTTTTGCCTTCTCGTCCTACCTTCTAGATCTAAGATGACTAATTCAAAGCAATGTTGCTTTTATTCACGGTGAATGGGAAGATTCCAAATGAGATGGGAATCTTCAAAATCTGAAAACTTTTATGCTGGATTACAATCAATTTCTGAGTTCTATAGCTTTTGAGCTCTTCGATATTTTTTCTTTGGATGTGGTCTCATTCTTGACTTGTGGCCTATCTAATAGTCCAACTGGTATCTGCCATGGCCTTGCAAAGCTCCAGTGAGCTTAGTCTAAAAATCTAAATAGTTAAATGTTTGAATATCATCCAATCTGTCCCAATATAGAAATCTTCAAATATTATCTGTCTTGCAACAGTATATTGGTAGCTTGATATTGCTTCAGGTTCAGGATAAAAGTATATTTAGTTTAATAAATACCACCTCCCTTCCAAAATATAAGAGTTCAGTTTCAACATTTTTTATTTAAAAAAAAGTCCATTTTTTGCATGAAATTCTTGCATTAATCTTACTAATAATAATAATGTATAATTTAAATTAAAAATAAAGATAAAATATAAAATTATATATTTAATTATTATTAAGTGTGTTATATCTTATAAATTAAAAAAAAATTGCACCAAATCGAAGATGGTCTCCTCCTTTGGGACAGATGGTATATAAATAATTGAAGGTAATTGTTACAAAATATTTAAATAAGGATATGTAAATGTATAGTATAAATTTTTTTCCTCCTATGGATAAATATGCCGATCATGGTATTTATAATTTATTTAGATAATTATACATTGAAATATTTGAAATAATTTTGCATTAGCATTGATATTTTTTAGTCAAAATATTTAAAATGATAAATGGCGAGCAAGTTATTTTTAATTTTTACTTCTAGAATTTTTTTAATATATATTACTGAGAACATTCTTTTAAATGAAAAATAAAAATTTTAAGAACACATATAAAAGAAATATATAAGCGTACATGGGTTACAAAACTTTTGTATGGTAATGCAAATTTAAAAAAAAATCTTAGGTATGAAAAAGCTTTGATTAACTCTAGATTTTTACAAGTGATTTTATTTGAGACTAAAATTTGAATAATTAATAAAAAAAATTAACTTGATAATGAAGAAAAAAATAAAGAGTTTTAAAATTGAATTAATATGCAAAAATTGATACAAAAATAGTTCAAAATTTTACTAAATTACACTTGTATCTAAACGAAACTTGCAACTTCGGGAACGTCAGATGACAAAAACTTTAATTACTTCTAAATTTTTTTAATTGATTGCTTTTGAAAGTAAAATTTAAATAATTAATAACAAAATTATTTTAACTTGATAAAAAATATATAATAAAAAGTTTTTAAAGTGATTTAATATACTGAAAATGATACAAAAATAGTTTTAAATTTTCACAAAATTACACTTATATCAAAATAAAATTTACAACCTGAAAGAAATTGGATGATAAAAGGTCACCATTAACTCTTTTTTTAGTATTATATATATATATATATATATATATATATATATATATATATATATATATATATAGTAGTTGAATTAAACTAAGTATCCTATTGGGTTTATAATTTGTAATTTAATAATTCTAATAGATTTAGAATTATTAATCATATTGGGTTTTGGTTTAATAGTTACCAAATCCAATAGGTATAAAGTTTAGTTGAATCCTATAAATAGGACATGTTATTCATTATTAAATATAAAGAAATACAAAGAAATCAAAAAACGCCCGCTATCCTTCAAAAGCCGCACGGCTTGTTCTTGTAAAGCTTTGGTCAAGTTTAATCTTTGGCTACCAATTTTGATTACGGCCATAGCACGGTTTTGTCCTTTTCTTGTTTGTTCTTGGCCGAAGTTCTTCTCAGAGATCAAATAAATTGGGTGTTTAAATTTTGGTTGTGTGAAATAAGTCTTCAAAATCAATTGCTTGGTCAAACCTTGAGTTGACCGAACTTCTTCTCGGTTTTTGATTGCTGAAGTGAACTTCCAATATCAATTTTTCCTTGAATTGTTTTCTTTGTGAGTCACAGGTTTTGGTGTGACTTTTGGGATTTAATATTTTTGATCCCAACATCTGATATTAGAGCTTTGGTTGGTGTTTGGAAGTTATGGCAAATCGGAATATTAATTGTTCCGTACCCAAATTAAAGAGTAAACAAGATTATAATTTTTGGAGAATCCAGATGGAAACGCATCTCAACGCGTTTGATTTGTTAGGTCATATTCAAAAAAATTTAACAGAGGATGCTACTAAGGCGACGAAACAAAACGACAGTTTGGCGTTGTCTCAAATACACCAGGCAATTGATGTTTCCGTATTTGGAAAAATATCCACTGCTAAAACTGCAAAACAGGCGTGGGATATTTTGGCCAAAACGTATCGAAGCATTGACAAAGTCCAACAAAGTAATTTGTTAACGTTGAAAAGAAAGTTCGAGCTCTGCAGCATGGAAAAGAATGAGACTATTGAGTCTTATTTTTCTCGTTTGAATGATATAAAGAACGAGATGCAGTTGAATGGGTATGATCTTACTGATCAACTCATTGTAGAAAAGGTCCTGAATACTTTGTCGTTAAAGTTTGACCATGTCGTTACCGTGATGCAAGAGACAAAAGAGATGTCAACCTTGTCAGTTGATGAATTGCAAGGGTCTTTGCTGCTGCATGAACAACGAATTAATGGAAAATTGGATGAATCTCATGAAAAGGAATCTGTGGAGAAGGCGTTGCAAGCTGTGAAAATTCAGAATGCTAAGGAGAAAAGTAGCGAAGATTCGTCCAATAGTGCTGCTTCTGGTGGTCGTGGCCAGAATTTCAAAGGTCGTAGACGTGGAAGAGGTAACTCTCATGGTAGTGGTAGAGGTAACAATTCCTCCCAACAAAGAGGCAATTTTTATAATTCCAACAATAATCAGCAAAAAGGGCCTAAATATTTTAATTGTGGTAAAGTAGGCCATATCCAAAAGAATTGTTGGCATAATAAATCAGAAAATAAGGATATCAATGCTAATGTTGCTGAAGATTCTAGTGAAAAGCATGAGACAATCTTATTCTCTGCTGGTGTGGTTGGGGAGTCTAAAAATAACACGTGGTATGTTGACTCTGGATGTAGTAACCACATGACTGGAAAGAAGGAATTATTTAAAAATTTGGATGAGTCATTTAAATCCACTGTTCGTTTTGGTAATAATCATGAAGTGTCTGTATGTGGTAAAGGAGATATTCCTATTACCTTGAAGAATGGCGCAAAAAGTGATGTTGCTGATGTGTTTTATATGCCTGCTTTGCATCAAAATCTCTTGAGTTTGGGTCAACTTCAAGAAAAGAATTATGATTTATGTTTTCGAAAACGCGTCTGCACCATCACTGATGATAGATTGGGTTTGATTGCAAAGGTGAATATGACAAATAGCAGATTATTTTCGATTATTTTGAATTGTGGTGGTTCATCTTGTTTCAACTCAATTGAAGTTGATGACACTTGGTTGTGGCACATGAGATTTGGGCACTTTTATTTCCGTGGATTGCAGTTTTGGCTAAGAATAACATTGTTTTTGGGCCGCCTTCCATCAACTTTCACCATAGATAGTGTGAGTCTTGTATTTTGGGCAAGAAGCATCGAGACCCCTTTCCTAAAGGCGAGGCTTGGAGGGCGAAAGAACCTTTACAGCTCATTCACTCTGATCTATGTACAGTGGATGTTCCTTCTAATAGAGGTAATAAGTATTTTATTACTTTCATTGATGATTTCAGCAGAAAGGCTTGGGTTTATTTTCTGAAAAATAAGTCTGATGCTTGTGATACTTTTAAAAGTTTTAAAGTATATGTTGAGAAGCAAAGTGGTTACTCCATCAAAACTCTGAGAACTGATAGAGGCACGGAGTATACAGTATGTGATGATTTTTTGGCACAGTATGGGATTAAACATCAGATAACAACAAGATACACTCCTCAACAGAATGGTGTTGCAGAAAGAAAGAACAGAACTGTGATGGACATGGTGCGATCAATGATGATTGCCAAACACATGCCCAAGGGTTTCTGGGCAGAAGCAGTTTCATGTGGTATCTATTTGTTAAATAGATGTCCTACTAGATGCAATGGTGGGAAGACCCCTTATGAGGTTTGGTCTGGTAAAACTCCAAATATCACTCATATTAGAGTATTTGGTTGTTTAGCATATGCACATGTTCCAGATGCTCTCAAGAAGAAACTGGATAATAAGGCGGAAAAGTGTATTTTTATTGGTTACAGTTCTGAGACTAAAGGGTACAAGTTATACAACCCTGTGACAAAGAAGATCATCTTTAGTAGAGATGTGAATTTTGATGAGAAAGGTGTTTGGGATTGGTCAAAAAAAGGGTTAGATGAGTCGGTTAGTCATCCTTCTCAACCTTCATATTTTGATGATGACAATGATGATGAGGTCAATCAGCCCGAAGTACCGAACAGCAACCAGTTTCTACGCAACCTATTCCTGCGCAGTCTAGTCGACCACAAAGACAAAGACGTCTACTAGCTCGTTTACAGGATTATGTTGTTGATGGTCACTCTCAAAATTTATCTGAAGAAGGTGTTGTTACTTTTGCTCTCTTTGCAGATTGTGACCCAGTTAATTTTGAAGATGCTGTTCGTGAGGATCACTGGACGAAAGCAATGGCTAATGAAATTCATGCCATTGAAAAGAATGATACTTGGGAGCTCACAAAATTTCCAAGTGGCAAGAAACCCATTGGTGTCAAGTGGGTTTACAAGACGAAGTACAAGCCCGATGGAGAATTAGACAGATTCAAGGCGCGACTGGTTGCTAAAGGTTATAAACAAAAACCTGGCATCGACTATTTTGAGGTATTTGCGCCTGTTGCTCGGCTTGATACTGTTCGTTTAATTATTTCCTTGGCTGCCCAAAATGGTTGGAAAATACATCAAATGGATGTAAAGTCTGTGTTTTTGAATGGTATACTTGAGGAAGAAGTGTACGTTGAACAACCTGCAGGATTTGTGAAGAAAGGTCAAGAATATAAGGTGTACCGTTTGAAAAAAGCCCTTTACGGCTTAAAGCAAGCTCCAAGAGCGTGGTACACCCGTATTGATTCTTTTTTCGTTAACAGTGGTTTTCAGCGCTGTCTTTTTGATCATGCTTCATATGTGAAGACATCCTCTCATGGTGCGGTTGTTATCGTATGCTTATATGTGGATGATCTAATATTTACTGGGAATAATCCCAAGATGATTGCAAAATTCAGGGAGGCTATGATTCGACCGTTCGAGATGACAGACATGGGTTTTATGTCATACTTCCCTGGAATTGAGATTTCGCAGACTGATCAAGGCATTTTTATTTGCCAAAACAAATATGCTGGAGATATTTTGAAGAAGCTCAAGATGGATTGTGTAAAACCAATCTTGACCCCAGCTGAAGAACGGTTGCGTTTGACCAAAGATGGGACTGGTACTTGTGTGGATCCTACTTATTTTAAAAGTTTGATAGGGAGTTTGAGATACTTGACAGCTACAAGACCTGATATCAATTTTAGTGTCGGCTTAATAAGTAGATTTATGGAGAATCTATGTCAGTCTCACTTACAGGCAGTTAAGAGAATTTTGAGGTACATTAAAGGTACTCAAGGTGATGGAATTTTTTATTCAAAAAGTGATCCTGTTGATCTTCTTGGGTTCACTGATAGTGATTGGGCTGGTGACACTGTTGAGAGAAAGAGTGCTTCTGGTTATGCTTTCTTTATTGGATCTGGTATATTTTCGTGGAGTTCAAAGAAGCAATCAGTTATCGCGTTATCTACAGCGGAGGCAGAATACATTGCAGCGGCTAGCAGTGCTACTCAAGCATTGTGGCTTAGAAGGATGCTAGATTTTCTTCAACATAAGCAAGATGGAGCAACTACTATCTTGTGTGATAGTACGTCAGCAATAAAGATGACAAAGAATCCAGTTTCATGGTCGAAGCAAACGTATCGACATCAAATTTCACTTCATTCGTGATTTAGTTCAACGAAAAGAAATTGTGATCGATTATTGCAAGGCCGAAGAGTAAGTAGCTGATATTTTCACGAAAGCGTTGAAGACGAATTCGTTTATGAAGTTGAAGAAAATGCTAGGCATGATAAGTTACAAAAACTTAATTTAAGGGGGGCAATGTAGTTGAATTAAACTAAGTATCCTATTGGGTTTATAATTTGTAATTTAATAATTTTATTTGATTTAGAATTATTAATCATATTAGGTTTTGGTTTAATAGTTACCAAATTTAATAGGTATAAGGTTTAGTTGAATCCTATAAATAGGACATGTTATTCATAATTAAATATAAAGAAATACAAAGAAATCAAAAAACGCCCGCTATCCTTCAAAAGCCGCACGGCTTGTTCTTATAAAGCTTTGGTCAAGTTTTCTTGAAAATCTTTGGCTACCAATTTTGATTACGGCCATAGCACGGTTTTGTCCTTTTCTTGTTTGTTCTTGGCCGAAGTTCTTCTCAGAGATCAAATAAATTGGGTGTTTAAATTTTGGTTGTGTGGGGCTGAAGTCTTCAAAATCAATTGCTTGGTCAAACCTTGAGTTGACCGAACTTCTTCTCGGTTTTTGATTGCTGAAGTGAACTTCCAATATCAATTTTACCTTGAATTGTTTTCTTTGTGAGTCACAGGTTTTGGTGTGACTTTTGGGATTTAATATTTTTGATCCCAACATATGTGTGTGTGTAAGATAACAATTTGAAAATTACTATTTTGATTTCAGCCGAAACCGAAAAAATGGATTTCTCTTCTCTTTTTTTTTTTCACTAAACACCGTTGTAATTATATTATCGTCAAGAACATATATTATATGTACATCGGTGGGACAATTGTCCCTACGCTTATAGCCAAAATAGAAACTGTGGGTCTATTTGGACAAGTGACTCTTATTTATAAATAAGTAAATTTTTAAATAAAAATAAACTATCTAAACATATTTTTTATTTTAAAATTTAAAATTTAATTTTTTTCACTCAAATTACTCTTACATAATTTTAAAAAATTTTCTCTTTTATTTTTTCCTCCAAAATACTTTTTCTATCAAAAAATACCCATAAAAATTTTCACACATTCTAATACAAATTTTCTCAAATAAGAACAATCCAAACAAAGCCTGAGATTTCCATTCCACATTAGATATTAAATTACCAGTAAAACTGCAAATTACTCTATGTCTATTTCTTCTAATAAAGGAAAAACTGCAAAATTCAAACATATGATTGAGGTGAAAAACGTCATCTAAAATTGTAGCAAGCTTGACATATCGATTGTCAAATAATTGAATGCATTAAGTTCTATTTGAATTAATTCCATTAGAAAGATTAATTAAAACTAAATTGTAAGTTAAGATAACAAATTCAAACATTTTAAACATGATAGACAAAATCCAATAATCAACGTTCCAAATTAGGATATATCCTAGCTACCCATTGGGATCTCCATGGGGCCACAGATTTGGATAAAAAGAACAGCGAATCGAAGTAACAAAAGCAAGAATAGTAAGTGGGTCCCTTGTCCTCCAAACCAGTATTAGAAAGTGACAGAATCTTTCATTTCCCAATTTCATGGGCTGATCAATACTTAGTATTAAAATTTATTATGTTAAAAATGAATATTTATGCTATAAATATGAACACAAATTATAATATGTATACTAAATTATTATATTATTAAAGTATGTAATAAGAAATAGTATTAAAAAATTGTTGCAAAAGATTGTTTACACAATTATGGCTGAGCACAAATCCTTATTTGCTTGTTGTACATGAGCTACTGTATCACATGTTTTACCAACACAATGTATATCTTCTGCAAAACTAGCATTGACCTCATCAATTACTGGATCCACGACCGACAGGTCCTCACTAAAGCGAATCAACAACACAACAGAAGCACAATCCCCCTCCATGATGACCGTCCTCAGCCCCAAATCCCTCTCTACCTCCACCATTGCTTTTGGTGCCTCAGCTTTCGCAAGCTCCGGCAAAACGATCCCCTCCAATATGAGTGTCATGCCCGCAACAAAACTCCTCCTGTGATCGTGCACCACCACCCCAGACACCATGGGGCTCCCATGCCATTTTATGTACCTTTTTAACTAGTCAGACTTTTCAATGATTTTCCTTGTGACAAAGAAAATGTCATTTTATATGTTTTTGGCACTATCGAACTGGTTGTGGCCCTCTATTTTCATTTTTGTCAAACAAATCAATGCTAGGAACGACCTACCATGAGGCGTCCATAACTTGCCGTGTATGATTTCTTATGTATATTTTTCTTATAACTCGCTGTCAGCCACAAGACATGAATAGTCTCCCACTTTTGGATGACTAGCAGGCACTTTCCGCGCAATGCGCGGTTTTTTGAGTGCCCACTATATCGCACAGTATATTAAAAAATGAAGGATAAAATTAAAATAATGCTGATAAAAAAAAATTACAATACCATAAAAAGGAAGAAATATTCGGAGAAAAGAAATTACATAGTAGGAGTTAATTAATGTAGAATAGAAATAGAGTAAACATATTCTAATTTATTTTAAATTTAAATTGCCAGGGATATAGTTTTTCTATCCCATGACTGTTAAAAATAATAACAGCGAAAATATTTTCTATTTGTGGTATGAAAACTAAATAGTCATTCTCTTCCAAATTATGATCTTCTACGAACTGATGCCAATTTCGACGAAGTGAAGAACGCCTTACAGTGATGTCATATACTCGATTCCCAGATTTCAAATGAATGTCACACTGTTTTGCTTCTTCCAAATAAAAATTTGAATATTTTGGAATAATCTATGGGACAACAAGAAAATTGTATGAAGTTAATAAAACAAAAAAACGCAAATAAATTTGTAGAATAAATTTGCAAATAAGAAACAAATTGTAATATTATCAATCTAAAAGTATTTGATGCTGTAAACTGCTGGAAGAAAGAATAGTGTTGAGTTGAAATGAACTTTTGGAATGGATGTAGTGAAGATGACAGGATATTATGTTGAAGATTCGTTGTTTTGAAAACTGGAAATAATACATAGAGTTCATTATGACATTACAAATTATTTAATTAAAACAAAAAATGTATTATGTTAAATAAACAAACCTTGTTTTGGCAATATAGGTAATGGCACTGTCCATGGCATCATGATTTCGCCCTTGAAATTATTGAACGTAAGACAATCAAATTTGTTATTTCCACGAAATCTTAATAAGATTGAACAGTCTTGATTGAGTAAATTATCATCAAAGAATTCAGTCCAGCCAAATGTGAAAACATGTTGATTGATTGTTAACTTCCATTGCAGTTGTCCTTGTTGGATTATGATTTCATCCTTATCGGCAAAAATTTGGATAGCATAGAGACCTATTGGGACCGCCTATGAAAAAGACAAAAGTTTTTCATTGCGTTGAATGCAATAACAAGTAATTGTTGTAGCAAATATAAAAGGAAAATTTATAAAGATATAAAGTTGAACTCGATTCTCTCTTTGAAGGGATTTGAAGAATAAGCAACATGGCTTTTCATTTGTACCTTTGAAAGATGAGTAAAAATTAGAAAGAACAATATGAAATATTGTTATTTGTATGAAAAGTATCAAATGGAAAAAGTATGAATGAAATTGATAGAATTACCTTGTAATTGAAATAGCATTGGATTAGCAAGTAATACATTTTGCATCCAATCTTGAATTGATTTTTCGATTGTGCATTTGGATATCCAATGTATTTAAATATCGTTGGATAAGAGATGAAAAAATTAGAACATATTCGATAATTGATCCGATTGGCTTGCACATATGTTAAAGTGCGGCATGTACGTGTATGGGCGAGTAACAAAATAAAATTTTCGGTCATGACCATTTTGTTTGGTCAACCATTTTGTAAATGGATTATTTGTCGTTGTCATCACCTATAAGAATAAGAAATTGAATAAAATAGCTTATTTTAAAAAAGCAATCTGAAACTAAGAAAGCAATAGAAATTGGAGTAGGAAAATGAAGTACAAGCAATCTTATTGCTAGTAATTATAAACAAAAATCACTAAACAAGCGGTATTTTAGCTTTTGCAATTGGTACCATTTTATTGCAGAACATGAAGTACAACATAAAAAAGGAATAGGAAAATGAAGTAGCATTTGGTAGCATTTCATTTGCAATTACTACTATTTTAGCTTATTTGCAATTTGCAATTGGTAGCATTTGACAATTTTTTTCAGTTGATTGCAAAAGTCAGCACTAAAATGCATAAATCAATCCGTTTCTTGTGGGAAAAATCATCTGACTTTAAAAACAGTAATGCAGTAGAGGAATGTTTTTGAGCATACCGCAAATGGCATTAAAATGTACCAATTAATCCATTTTTGCACCAAAGTGGAGTATATAATTGTAAGAATCAGTAGGAAAATGAAGGACAACAAATGTTATTGCAACTGCTTTGAAAATGCCAATAGAACATGGTAAAAATGCACAAATCATTACAACAACGAAGGGATTAACCACAAATCATTGGCAAGGCATTAACCACAAACAAACAAAAGAATCAAGTTAGGGTTTGTCAAAATGGAAAGCGAAATAATAGAAATTGCAAACGGGTAGTCGATTGGAAGAAGACAAACCAAGAAATGGCGAAAATTTGGTGTTGAAGAAATGGCGAAGAAATGGTGCGGAAAATTTGACCAACATCGAACAAGCATTAAGCAATCAAGTTTCATAACATGGAAAAGTAATCTCTATAAAACGAAAGGGAAGATCTGGTAACATATATAAATCGAAATGCAGGTAAAGAATACAATTTTTCCATATTATGATTTTCTATGTGGAAGGTGAATTATGACTACTATACTAAATGCCTATTAGCGTGAAGTTATGTACTCCTTTGATAAAAGCAGAATTTTTCTTTCACGTAAAAGCACATGTCAATCTTTGGGTAGTGATAAAGAGCATACATGGCCATCAAGAAAAAAGGGAAAATTTTTTAAAATGTTCTCATCGATTATAAGAGTCCTAGGATGGTATCCTACAAGCTCTCTTTGAAAGATCAAAACCTTTAAGATCTCGAATTAATGCGCTTAAATTAATAGATAATCTGAGAGGCACAAGAAAGTAGGTAAATAATTTTAGATATGTCATTTCAGATAGAAATGACATACATACCATTCAGAGATGTCATTTGAGATAGAAATGCACGTAAAGAATTGTTTTTTCAGCATACTGCAAATGGCAGCATTCAAATGCACCCATTAATACAATATTTGGCGAGAAAATGGAGTATAGAATTGTAAAAATCAAGAAGAAAATGGAGGACGATGAATGTTGTTGCGATTGCTTTGAAAATAACAACAAAACATAGTAAAAATGCTCAAATCATTACAAGGTTGCATAAAACGTATCCATACATACCATTATATGTAAATAGTATACATAAACTCAGGATGATGTATCCATAGTAAAAGTTGTCAAGATCTAAAATAGTGCAATCTCAAAGCAATATTATTGTAAATTTCAGCATACATAAATTCGGACGTCATTACAAAGGAAAGGCATTTCTTTCAAATGACATAGGAAATCACCGAAAAAACCGCTTCTCTATCTTATGTACATTAACGGTGTGTATTTATTCACCTATTTGAAGAGTGAAGAGCGAGCGGTCACGAGAACTAATGTAGTCACTTGATAAATTGAAAAGCGGTAGGGAGTCTCTGCTCAAACACCACGAACTCCATAGAATCAAGAAATATAGTGAAAGTGCATCCAGATATCGCAAAGTTGACAAGTATGTGCAGAAAATTTTACCAACATCGAACAAGCATCAAACACAAATCAAGTTTCATAACATGCAAAAGCAATCTCTAAAAATGTAAGAGAGAAGAAGAGTCATTTTACCTTTTGAAGAGTATGTATGATCAGTTTCCCAAGATGCATTGGCAATCAATTTGTATTCAATGTACATACAATGAGGAAATAAAAAAAGGTTAGAGTACAGCAAGTAGAAACAAAGAATATGCAGTTCAAGAGGACTACACTAACCACATTTCTATCCTACACACAGGAAAAGTATTGCTACTTACCTTACATTCGATTTTGATGACACCATCAAGATATTATCGATCTTTATTTTTAACTATCAACGACTCATACAAATATCTTAAGTAGTAATATGTTATGACTCAACCCAAATAATAGCACGTATTAATTGTTTAAAGTAAAAATGAAAGGCAGTAAGAAGCATGAGGATTTAACTTTGAATGATAACAAAAAACAACAAACAGGAAAATGGATGAATGAATGTTACACAGTGCACGTATGTTTCTAACCATGAAATAAATAAAGGCATCAGTAAGTTAACAAGAAACAGAATCTTTTGATGGAAGATATGATTGACTAATCAATCCAATGCAGTGGAGTTGTAACAGGTTACTTCTGAGTTTTTGTTCGCAGGTTTAAAAAAAAATAGAAGGTGAAGTTACAAGCTAGGAAGAAGGATACCGTTGACTAATAAAACCAATGCAGTGGAGTTCTAACAGAGAACTTCTGACTTCCTGTTTGGGAGGAAAAAAGGAAGCAAAAAACTTAAGTTACAAGGTAAGACATTACTTCTGAGCTTTTGTTTTTGGGGAAAAAAACAACTGAAGCTGAAGTCACAAGCTAAAAAGGAGTATTTTTTAGAAAGAAAGCAGTGGAAGATAGAGAAGTATATGACCTGCGTGCAGTATTTGTTGTATAGCACTACAATTAATGGCATGGTTCTACTTATAAGAAAACTTGTACAATGTGCTTGATGGTGATGTGACATCTTTTTACTTTTACAGCTGTGTTTCAGTTGTCAACTCAAACTGGGCAGTCACATGGGTATGTTAAAGAAAAAGCTGCAGAAACAGAAGTTGCAATTTTGCCTTGGGAATAATGAACACAAATAGAAATGTTTACATTGGAAAACGGATCTGGAAACAACAATCTCTGTTGCATAATATTAAAATCTGAATGATGTTATCTTAGGCTGAATGTGGAGGTACAATAATATATATGTAGAGCATGGGAAAAAATAGTATATGATTCAGATAATATTGAGATTATTTGCAAGGCAGGAAGTATTTTTTTTAAGAAATGACTGGTTTTTGTCTTTAGATCACACACAAGAAGAGACAAACATTGGCTGGTATTGTCAAGTATTAGACATGCATAGATAAAACGTGTTTGAGAAACACAAGAAGTAAAAGTAGTAATTGGCAAAAAATATTTAAAACAGCAAAGACACAACAGGTGCAGACCATTTACAAGAGGTGCAGACCATTTAATATGAAATTTAATTCTTATTAATATAATAATAGATATACATAGTGGAGTGTCTTGAAGTTTACATACATGTATATATATATACACACATATATATAGAGAGAGAGAGAGAGAAATATACAAGAGCTCACCCTTTCAAGTGAAGTATTTTGAGTATAGAGATTGCCTCCACTACGATACAGGCGACCATACTTGGTGACGTCCTGTTGCATATGCTAAGCATTAATCCAAGCACTTAAAACATTATGCGAATTGGACAACAGAGAGAGAAACAACTTAATCAAATGTTTTCAAATGATTACATATCAAATGCACTTTTGATATGCAATCGGTATCGACATCTTACGAGTGGCCTAAGGAATTGAAACACCCTAAAGACTGGTCCAAGTATGTCCATAACAAAGCGAACGATTAGCATAAATAGTAGGAAATCCTTGAACAAAAGCAACATAGCCACGCTCACGGGATGTAAAAATCTCCTCGACGACCCTTGTAGTGAACTCAAAGGATCCGATAAAATCCATTTAAGTCGCTATTCATTCAAAAGTAAGAAAAAACAGAATCGCTTTTTAATATAAGATATTAATATAGAGAAAACAAAACGATTGCATGGAAAACTTTCAAAATTAACAAGGAGGAGCTTACTTGTACATTGCCATTCATAAAGAGGGCCATAGTTGCGACTCTTGCTATGAAGGTGTTCAAACTTGAATGCAACTGAAAGGGAATTTATTTCAGATGTCAAGAGATACATAAGAAGAATCTCTATATTTGGCCACAAGGAACAAAATCAAACCTCATCTTGCATAAAGTCCTGTTTTCTCGGTGCCAAGAGAAGTCGGAAACATAGACTTGGCCAAAGCCGCTTTGACCCAACTTCCTTTCTGTTTATATACGGAAGAATTGCTCACTTGTACCGCTCCGATTTAACAAATAAGAATTCTCCATGAGAAAACGTATGAGGGAAATGAAAACACAAATTTACTCGGCAAAATGTCGTACAAAGAAAAGGTTAAACAGGATGATAATGGTACCAATCTAGCAAATATTGGATTTGGAAGTCCAGAAGGGATAGTGGTAGGCAAATCCTAAATTACAGGTTAGTTATGGAAACCAACAAGCCTACTTTTGAAAATCTAGTATCCCAAAAGAGTAAGCGACAATCAAGTAGCAAAATACATGTTTAATAACATACTGCGTACATAATGCTATTGTATATGCTAAGAAAGAAAGATACAAAATTAAACGTGTCATACAAACTATTTTAATTTTCAATTTCAAAGTAGCATTAAAAGTAAATGCAGCACACGAAATTCCTTTATTCCAGATATATCTTTGTGATTGATAAAGATTAGTACCAAGACAGCACTCCTACAAAACAGAGGCAAAAAATTTTGAAAGCAGTTTTTGGAAATATGATGCTGTTAGTGGATAATAAGTAGAAGCTTAAGAAGCTTGAAGCACAGAATTATTGAGTGTAAGCTGTGTAATACAAAATTCAGTGAATTGTGATCAGAAAGAACTAACAGTAGATAATCATTGTCATAAATGTAGTTCCATAGATAGAGGAGCGAAAGCAAACCTTTTTCAAAGATAATGTAGACACAAATCCGGTAAACAAATGTGATCGAAGGCAAATATTCAAACGATGCAACACGAGCGCAATTTTGTATAGAAAGAAAACTTGAACTTTCTGTTAAAATGCATGGAGATAGTTGGAAGGAGCAAAAGTAAATTTGCCTTCCACATAAATGCCTCTAAAAAAAACAAAATGGATGATTTAATAGAAACAGGCAGATAACAGCAACCAGGTCAATTTCATACACATGACACTTTTCAGAACAATTAATATTGGGTCTGCAGAGATACTTAGGAATCTCACAAAGATAGCAACAAATTGGCTTCCTACAAGTTTTTCTATTTTTTATGTGATGTACTCAGAAAACTAACTGCCTACCATTCAGTTTTCATAAGTACATCCATAAGCAAAAAGACAAGCAAAACAATAGAGCAGTTCCAAAATACAAAATGTTGAGATACATATTTCCAAAATGTGCAGAGTAGAAACAAGCTAATCTATTTTCTGTTTTTTCTTGGTGGCATTGGCAGGGTCTTTGGTATCCAAATCAACTTCTTCTTCTGATGGCACAAGCTTGTCAAGAAGGCAAAGGCGGGCTTTTGGTGAAGATTTGCTGGCAAGTTGCCCTGTAGGAAAAATAAGGGATGAAAAGTACAACTGGATTTGTAATATGTTCCAAGGTATAGATATATTCAGAAATTTAGACATAATAAAGCATTGAAACAGTACCTTCAGACTGTGACATTGGCTCGACCTCAAGAACATTCGCAGATGTTACTTTTGAAGCACTTGCACTTGGACTGTTCTGCTGGATTGATGAGCCGGAAACCTGACCTTCATGAAATTCGGCATAGGAAGTGATGGTGTAGCGCTGTCTACCATCTGGAGTCTTAAGTTTGATTGGCCTAATCTGCACCAAGAACAATTTGGATTGCAAATCTTTGTGAACTTCCTGTAACGGAAGTTCAGTGTTCTAGCCAAAAAGAAAAAAAAATAGTTAATGCTGAAGCATTCGCAAATGTGGAAGAATAGCAAATAAAAGCATAATGTAAACAGGTAGTTTGGCAGTAGGAATGACCTTGTTTGCATATTCCATGACTTCACTTGCTGAAAATGTTAATAATTTTTCAGCTAGATTTCCAAATATAGAGGCTGTAATAATACCACTATCATCAATCACATCAACCTCAAACCTACACCTATTTACAAACCAATAATCAGTTAGGGTATGATACAATCAAATTAAAACAAAGCTAAAAAAGGAATAAGACATAAATTTACCTGGGTTCTGCCATCTGCTGTGTTTCACACAAGTTACAAGTGTATTCTTCATGTTGAAGTGCAGATGTTGATTGGAAGCATTTGGGACAAGCCATGTACTAATACTTTTGGCAGATATTTTGAGGAAAGTTGTGCCTTGACAAGTACATTCTGCAAAAAAGATTGCAGTAAGTTAGGAGCAACCAACAGTAAAGCATACACGGAAAAATACATACTTGTTTTGATAATCAGTAAAGGAAAACTAAATACCTTGGCTAATGGTGTTATGTTAGCAACAAGACAAGTTTTCTTGTACGACTCTATAGATATCTCCGGAGGATTCTTGAAATAAGTCTTGTTCATGACAAAGTCAGACAGCATCTCCTTGTTTCTGTCAGCCCTAGTGCATAGCAAATTACCCTTTTCAGTAAGACCGAAAATAAAATGACTAACGCAATAAATTAATATAGAGCTGCATCACCAGTTTTTCAGACGAAGTGCACTTTTTATCGGAGGGTTCACCAGAATAACTGAATCATATTTGGTAGTCAATGCTGTGCCTACAAATTGGATTGTTTTAGTTTTATTAATAGATAGCTGTGGAATAAAACATTGAGGGATGAACCAACAGTGTAAGCAAAAAATTTAGGATGAACAGAATAGGATTGACAGTGGAATACACTACCATTATAGTAAACAACTTTAATCCTGCGACAAATGATTACAGGAAAGTTGTTCAGATTTGCAACAATATTAGCTCCTTCATTGACAACAAACTCATTCCAAATGGATAGCATGACTGTCTTCATACTGCAACAAAGAATCATGGAGTTAACTTAGGAAAGACATAATATTCATGCGGCTAATATTATAAAAGGGAATTTTCTTTTTCCACAATCAGTAAAGGAACAAAATACTTAAATTTCAAATTTGGACAGATTGGATATTGGCTGGAAACAGTAAAAGAAAAATCCCATAATAGTTTCGCAAAACACCACACGGCAATAAAACACATTCAGTTGGTATCAAACCAGATTTATGTACTAATGAAATTGCTTGTTAATCAGTTAGATTGAAGTAGTCATTAGCCAGGGAAATGAGTACATTAATGCAATGGCCATAACAGATTCTGGAACACAGGTTTATTCAGTGAATAAATATGTTCTAACTCATCTGCACAATTAATGAGTAACAAGCTTGGAATGTGCAGACATGACGACAAGACTAAAAATATGAGAATGAATAGGAAATTTATGTAGAAAAATAAACAGAACAACTAACAGAGAATATGTATTTCATACAACACTGTCCAAAAAAACTGTAAACATTTGAACAGAAAATTAGGAGAATAGATTCTATAACCTTTGATTAAGAAGGACGAATTTCTGAACTGTTGAATCACCTACATCACCTTTGATAGTCTTAGGAGGTAAACTATCGATCACCACAGCCAACACATCTACATAATGAAAAACCATTTTACATAATCAGACTTAAATAGCAAGGTAAAACAGGCACAAATACAATATAAATTGTAGGACTGTCAATTAACATGAAAATTGGCCTATATAAATTGAGATATCCGTACTACTTTGATTTAAAACACCCACTGGAAATCTAATAAGTAGTGATGGAAAGAGTATTTTACCAACGGATTCTTTTTTTGCATCAATGAACCTAGCTAGGTCTTGAAAGTCTGTATATTGATAATTGACCTCAACCACACTTCAGAATTGTCAAGAGGTTCAAGGATGGTCCTTGAATTGATGATCCACTGTGTAGTGATCCCTTCAAATTGATACTCTTTTTCACCGCTTCACTTCAAAGATTTTTGATTTTATATTTTTTGTACACTTGCAATTTTTTCCCCATGCGCTCGATTTCATGGTTAAAAACTATGGCTTGCACTCTTGAACCCTGTAAATGCGAACATACACTATTTCAGTAAACAGGGAAAACATACTTTATTCTATGTCAGAAACCTGAAAGTAGTAAAAAAAAAATTTGCACCTTGAGTGCATGAGGATGAAACGCTGTAACGCCAAGGGTCATAATCGCAGCGTTGGTTGAAGCCTTTCTGGGCGGTAACAATACATGACCAAGTCATGCCCTCAACAATTTCTTCAATCTCTAACAAACGGTCCATCTGAATTGAACAAAGAAGCAATGTAAGTGATATTCACAATAAGAAGTAAGGAAAATCGCCAAAAAAAAACAGGATTGGAAAATACTTCAAACCTGTAGCAAAGACAGTAAAACTGATCATCAAGTATTTGCTAATTGAAATATTTCATTATAAACAACATTTTGAATTTTGCAACTGCCTTAGATTCGCTAAAAGTGGAAGGAGTATTAACACTTTTACTAATTTGGATGTTCTTGTTTTGAAAGGGCAACATACAATTGACCGTGGGAGAAAACTGGTTCTTGCAAGTAAACACCAACATAATCTAACGTTTGGCCTTGGGCTTTATTAATTGTCATGGCAAATGATAACCTGACTGGGAATTGAGTCCTCTTAAATGGAATTCCATTTTTCTCTTTGTCTGAACTATGCAATGGAATTTTGGGTATGAAGACAACCCTGCCTTCGTGCTGACCAGATGCAATCTTTGCACAAATTGTATTGGCTGTTAATTCTAGACAAATCAGACGTGTCCCATTACAAAGACCTTCAGTCGGATTAAGATTTCGTAAAAGAATTATTGGACAGTTCTTTTTGAGTAATAGTATATGTGGAGGAAGACTTGATGGATTTAACGAATTTAGAAAATCCTCATAATCTCCTTGATGTTTTAGATCAATTGTTTGATCTGAACTGGTGTATACTACTAAATTCCCAGGAAATCGTTCTATTAAAAGATTGTTAATATCATGAACGGAAGTATTTTTTGGTGACAAAATGCACCTATTTATCATTTCCTCTGGTTTGGTAGAATACAAAAGCAAATTTGGGAAGACACAATCAATCAATCTGTTTAATATGGCAAAAAATCACAGAGAAACAGAACAAGTAATTAGATCACAGAAGTTTAATACATGCATAAAAGAAGGAAAAAACCAGATAAGTGACATGTCAAATACTTACTCATGAAGAGAATCTTTTTTGTCAATATATGGAATGACAATTTCATGTGGTAATGTAATATTACCACATTCATCCATAGGTTCTGAATTTTCCCCAATCTTGAGAAGGAATTCAGAAAAATTAGGGTCTAAGAAAGCACGCATATTCTGTTTCAATTGAATTTTTTCCATTGAAGACCATAGTGGAGAATTCACTATGCTGGCATTAACTTGCGACTTTCTTGTTCCTTTTTTAATGACAGGAAGAGTTTGTCGAAAGTCACCCCCAAAGACAACCACTTTTGCGCCAAATGGTTCATTTCTCCCAGTTATATCTCTCAAGACAAGATCAAATGCTTCTAAAGCATCTCTAGTTGCCATAGAAGCTTCATCCCATATTATAAGCTTAGCGCTTGAAATAAGATGGGCATCGCTTGCTTATTACCCAATTGACAAACTTTAGTAATAGAGAAATCAATTGGAATTTTAAATCTCGAATGAGCGGTGCGACCGCCTGGAAGAATGGATGCAGCAACACCCGATGTTGCTACAGCAATTGAAATAAATCCTTTGGATCTAATATTAGCCAACAAGGCACGGTATAGGAAAGTTTTTCCAGTTCCTCCAGAACCATCAATGAAGAAGGCTTGCCCTTCACCTAGATGGATTTTCCGGAGGATAGATTCATAAGCAAATTTCTGTTCTAAGTTTAACCTAGTTGGAAGCAAAATATCTTCTTCACTACGCTTATATTGATTCACTATCCATCTCTTTTGTTAAATTATCGCATGTAAACATTTGCTCATTTTCGGAAGAATATGGTATTCGTTTATATTTTTATTCATCTCTTCTAAAGAATTGTTAATGTCTATTAACACTCTATGGATAACAACATGGCTGTCACTGGAATAATCCAGTGACCTTCGAAAGTCACTAGATAATTCGAGCTGGAACTGTTCCCACAATTTTCTTGGTTCATTTGGAGAACAAAAGACTAAAATAATAGCAAAAAGGGACCTTAGAGCACTTGGCATCTGATAAAGAGATGCCTCCTTTAAAGTATCCTCTATATAAGTATCAGATTCCAGCAAACCTAATTTTAGTGCTGCATCTCTAAAGGTTTGGCATTTTGTGCCTGAAACAGTTAAAAGATCAGCAAAGCAAGTAGGAGCTCTAACATTTGAAAGTAATAGCCTAAGATAATATCGATCTCCCTCTTGTGGACTAACAAGAACTATTCGCCGATTACATTTCTAGTTTTTCTTTTAGTTCAGATTTTAAAGGTAGAATTCCATACAAAGTGCTGAGGAAATTCTTTATAAAGACATTTCAACTGCCGAGCTGATTGATTCATACGATTCATTTCAAAAAATTCAGTAAGCATAGTTTTTGAAAAGTCAATTCCTTCTATCAAATTTGAAAGATTAGATTTTTCTTTAAATGAAACAACTTGCCAACCATCAAGATGGACTTGCAAAGCATAAACAGAGGGGGTCATTTCACTAAGATTGAATCCATAAATCCTCCAAAGAGCTTCTGGAGGACCGATCCAACGGCCATCTTGAAACTGTTTAATTTCATCAATGTCTTGATGGCCATTTGGTTCAGAAATTTGAAAACTGACCAAATCATGGCCCTTATAAATGTATTTATAAATGTATTTCATGAGCTTAATAGTAGAACAAATTTCTACATTCAAATGGCAATCAAAAGTAGCCAATAAGTATGGATTATATGGAATAACCCAGCGATTATCCAATACACACTGCCTAACTTTAATCTGTCTACCATTATTTCTTCTTTTATAGTAAGGATAACCATCTTCTACATGTACTGTTTGTTCACAAAAATCTCTAGGATAGTGATTTTTGCACTTACCATTTCGCATACATAAATTAGTCTCATTCATTTGGCCACATGGACCATGATTGAATCATGTGTTTAAGGACAAGATTGTATAAATGAGGATGTATTTCTGGATCAGGAATTTCTGCACATACAATGTTATCATATGCTTCAGGATTCAATAGCTTAAATTCTGGTTTGAGAATTAATAATAAATGAGCATGAGGCATGCCTCTTTTTTGAAATTCAATGACACTAACACATGCTGCCACTTGTCCGAAGATATTTTTGTGCAATAGTTCTTTCCTAAGCATTTCAATTTTTGCTCTAAACACTCTTGCTAACAAATCAGGCCTATCAAATGCAGTTTCTTTGTTAGATAGATTTTCTTGGATCTCTTTCTAATTAGGATTACAAGTCATGGTAATAAAAAGATCAGGCTTGCCATATTTTTGAACTAAAGCCATAGCATCCAAATATCTACGGCGCATATCTCTAGGTCCGCCTACAAAAGAAGCTGGCAATATAACCCGCCGACCCACATTGGAGCTATCTAGCTGGCCATTCGAAATGCTATCCAGGACACCTTGTAAAATTTCTGTTCTAACTTCTTTTTGCTTTAATCTAAGAAAGTCTAACCTAGAAGTTTCTATTTTTATGTACATATCAACGACAAATTGTTGGAATAAACGCATTGTATGTAATAGCATTGATTCATCATTTGTTCTCATCTGAAATCTGTAACAGTAATACTCCCTAGTGGACACACAATCTTTTCTCTTCTTTCCAGTTTCGATGTCTACAATGGAAGGATTAGAAAGTAGTTACTTGTACTGAAAATATGTTAAGCACTATATAGGTAAAGTTTCCTAATAACGTACTCAAACGAAACTTACTTGTATCTTCATATGCTACCAAATCTTCTGGGGTTTCCATTGTCAAAACATCAATGCTAGAAGCATTTACATTAGGATTTATTTTTCTATGTTTTCTATTTACATTGGTGTTTTACGTATATTATTATGCCAACCGATTCCCACGAGGAAATAACAATGGGTATTGAAGAGGATCATAACATGCAAAATAGTGTCGAATGGTATGACTGTATTAGAAGTTCTATATATTTGAATATGTGCGCTCTAGTATCCAAGAAGTTTCTACACCATCCTCAGAAAATATAGCACCCACTTGGCTACAAGTGGGAAGATTATAGCGACGTTGATCTAAATTAGGAGAAGAATTAAGGACAATCCTATAATCATCCAAATGAGGAACGTGCCTAAGACTTTTCAAGAACTTACAATAAGGATTGTCCTCTAAAATCTGCATAAGTAGGGATAAAGTTGTTTCACGTAATTTATCACAGGATTTAATTCGCTGTGCCAGTTCCTGCTCAGTGTCATAGAAGTAGAATTGGATCCCAACTGTTTTTCCTTTGTTATTTGGTGAAAGACTATCAAGAAAATGATAGACTTGCCCCTGAACCCTGAAAGTATACATGCCTCTATTATTTTTAGTTAATTCCCTATCATATTTAGCCCCAAGAGACGTGAATGCCAAATTATTGTTATAAGTTCTAATGTTTTTTCCAAAATGAACAGATTCCTCATCTTCAGCAATAAGCAAACGACAAAGTGCATATGGCATGGCAGGCATCACAATTGATACCCCGCCTCCTGCACAACAAAAAGATGGAGGTTCCAAATAGAACCTCTTAGCTCCACAATAAGGACAATTCGGAACAGTAGAAAGGATCATAGAATTTTCAGGAATTTGGTTAAGTGGTGAAACATTTTTTTTTCTTCTTTTATTGGTTATCCTCGCATTTCCTGATACGTCAAATGTTCATATGTTATTGTCACCATAGCAAAGAAAAAGTATGAACAAATACATTTTGTCACAGTCATTTAAATTTACCTTTTGAATGAGAAGAAGAGTCAAGGACAATATGCTCTACTGTTTGACTTGCTGAAGATGCACAACTCAAGGTAACAAATTGTTTGGTTTGTTTGTTTGGTAGTTCTTGCTACCTAAATTGCAGAAATCCTAGAATTACGCAAGATTTGATATCTTTTCTGCCTAGCAAGTTTTGCTCGAACATTAATACTAAACGATTCGGTAGGAAAAGGAGTCGCACCGTCACTACGTGACGAATTATCATGAGGAAAGGAAATCGCTCTTTTCACATCGCCTAAAGATGTAGTCATAAAAGAGTATAAATCTTTTTGTCCTTGATTCAGTACTTGTCTTGTGTTTAAAGGGCAATTTGAATCAGGCAAAGCATCGCTGGCTTCACTTGAATCAGTCAAGGTAAGTTTACAGTCAGTAAGTTCAATAATAGGTTCAGAATCAATTGATTTTTGGTGTTCCTTATGTATGGATGTCTGGCCACAACAGGGATTAACTTTTCTTTTTCTATGCGGCGCCATTGTATTCTAACACTTTTCAATGCTTAGGGTTCACATCTATTTAACTTGATACATAAAAGGCATGCACAAGTGATGCAAAGACAACCAGAGAATAAATTAAGGCTGAAACAGAAGTCGAAATGAGAAACAGTACAAAAAACAATGGCAACAGATAGCTAAATAGAACAAGAATATAAATGTTGTTATGTAACAAACAGAAAAAAAAAAGAGTATAAAGACCTAATAAATCATTGGAATTGAAGATATAATCATAGTAAAATTTGTTTAGCATACAAGCAACATTAGTCTTATATAAAAAGGAGTAGTAAAGGAACGTACTTTCAGATGACAAACACAAGCAGTCTAGACAAGAGTCTGGTGCAAAATGCTCCGCCTGTAATATGATACACAGATTCAATAAACAGTGTCATAACTTGTATTTAAATCTTTAGACTGGTCCTAAACAATGCCATAATAGGGAAATAGTAATGCCTATTACTTCATTTCATAAAGGCGACTGTTATATTTTAAAAATGATGAGTAAAATGCAAAGAATACATACTGAACAAATTGACAAAAAGAAAGAGAAAGCAATGAATCGTACCTTTTAAAGTGCAATTATATCATCCAATTAGTTCCCAACATCGAATGAGAATCCCAGTTCATTCAATGCAAATATAGAAGTAAAGGAAAGAGTTAGTTTTTTTTTTAAAAAAAAAATAAAAAGAAACATGCAATACAACGAGATCATGGGAAAAAATGATACCCTCTTGAAAGATGTCCATTTTTAACTACAAAAGACAAATCTGAAGCGTAAACACATTTGCAATATACAATCAAGACTTGTATTACAAAAATTGTTCTCTCAACTATATCGTTGAATCGCCCAAACATTCATTAAGAATGACAATTCAAAGAAATAGAAGTAAAGGAAAAAGTTCGTTTGTTTTTAAAAAAAAAAAAAACAACAAGGAACATGTATTACAAGAGCAGAACATTAAAAAAAATTATATCCTACAGCAAAATGTAATTTTTCTTAATTACAGAATGACAAATCTGTACATAAACATATTTGCAATATACAATCAGCACTTGCATTCGACAAACACACTAAGCCGATGAAGTATAGATTGTGACAGTGACCTAACAACTAAATACAAACTTCCATAAGCATTACATAGGCAAAAGAAGCATGCACAGTGGAGTAATACCTTTGAACTTGTACAGAACAAAGGACAGCTATTTTCCTTTGACACAAACTTTTAAAGGGCAGAAAGAATGGTCCGAAACTAAGCTGTATGTATTAAATAGTTTTAGGAAGCGAAAAAATCCACGCTACATCTAAAATTTATCCATTTTTGAAAGGATGCAAAAGAAAGCTAACAGATTGATTGGACAGATGCATTAAGCAGTTGTAGTCTATATCAGGACAGTGCAAAAAAGGTAACAGATTCATAGCACAACCTTGTTGGACAGAAAGGGTTTTTTTATTTGGAAGAAGGAAGAAAATGCATAAAGTAGGTAAAGTCGCGAATTCATACAAAGAATAGTTTGAACAAATTTGTTGCGACAGCAAATCGAGAGTGCAACACACAATTTGTAACATGTAAAAAGGAAGACGAAGCAAAACCTATGCGCTATTCACAGTTGTGTCATTGTCAATAGCACAAACTTGCAAAGACATTATACATGCACATTCAACATAAAAAGATAAGAACCATTCATGGGATAGACTGTTTTTTTTTTTTGTAAATGAAAAACCAGAACACGTGTACTATTTATCCATTTTAGGAAACACTACAGTGCACAATAATGCACCTCAGAGATTATACAAAACAAAATTCATAGACATCATTCTTTTTTCATGAAAACAGAAACCATACAATACTAAACATATATAGTATTTACTATGTAAGTCGCCTACTAACCAATGACAACTAACAAACAGGTAAGAAACAACTATAAAAAAAAAAAAACATCACCATATGCATCAAGCAACTGCAATACGTAAAAGAAGTATATATCACAAGTCGAAATGAGAAACAGCACAAAAAACAATGGCAACAGATAGCTAAATAGAACAAGAATATAAATGTTGTTATGTAACAAACAGAAAAAAGAGTATAAAGACCTAATAAATCATTGGAATTGAAGATATAATCATAGTAAAATTTGTTTAGCATACAAGCAACATTAGTCTTATATAAAAAGGAGTAGTAAAGGAACGTACTTTCAGATGACAAACACAAGCAGTCTAGACAAGAGTCTGGTGCAAAATGCTCCGCCTGTAATATGATACACAGATTCAATAAACAGTGTCATAACTTGTATTTAAATCTTTAGACTGGTCCTAAACAATGCCATAATAGGGAAATAGTAATGGCTATTACTTCATTTCATAAAGGCATCGTTATATTTTAAAAATGATGAGTAAAATGCAAAGAATACATACAAAGAACAAATTGACAAAAAGAGAAAGCAATGAATCGACCTTTTAAAGTGCAATTATATCATCCAATTAGTTCCCAACATCGAATGAGAATCCCAGTTCATTCAATGCAAATATAGAAGTAAAGAAAAGAGTTAGGTTTTGTTTTTTTGAAAAAATAAAAAGAAACATGCATTACAACAGTAGATCATGGAAAAAAATGATATCCTACTGAAAGATGTCCATTTTTTTAACTACAAAATGACAAATACAGAAGCGTAAACACATTTGCAATATACAATCAGCACTTGCATTACAAAAATTCGTTCTCTCAACTATATCAGCGAATCAGTTCCAAACATTCATTAAGAATGACAATTTAAAGAAATAGAGAAGTAAAGGAAAAAGTTCGTTTTTTAAAAAAATAAAACAACAAGGAACATGTATTACAAGAGAAGAACATTAATAAAAATTATATCCTACAGCAAAATGTAATTTTTCTTAATCACGTAATGACAAATCTGAAGCGTAAACATATTTGCAATATACAACAAGACTTGCATTCGACAAACACACTAAGTCGATGAAGTATAGATTGTGACACCGACCTAACAACTAAACACAAACTTCCATAAGCATTACATAGGCAAAAGAAGCATGCACAGTGGAGTAATACCTTTGAACTTGTACATAACAAAGGATGCCTATTTTCCCTTGACACAAACTTTTAAAGGGCGTAAAGAATGGTCCAAACTAAGTCGTATGTATCAAATAGTTTTAGGAAGTGAAAAATCCACGACATCTAAAATTTATCCATTTTGAAAGGATGCAAAAGAAAGCTAACAGATTGGTTGGACAGATGCATTAGCAGTTGTAGTGTATATCGTGACAAAGCAAAAAGGTAATGATTCATAGTACAACCTTGTTGGATGAGAAAGGGTCTTTTTATCCGGAAGAAGGAAAAAATGCATAAAGTAGGTAAAGTCGCGAATTCATACAAAGAATAGTTTGAACAAATTTGTTATGACAAAGAAATCGAGAGTGCAACACACAATTTGTAACATGTAAAAAGGAAGACGAAGCAAAACCTATGCGCTATTCACAGTTGTGTCATTGTCAATAGCACAAACTTGCAAAGACATTATACATGCACATTCAACATAAAAAGATAAGAACTATTCATGGGATAGGATGTTATTTCTTTTTTGTAAATGAAAACCAGAACACATGTACTATTTATCCATTTTAGGAAACACTATACGCACAATAATGCACCTCGGAGATTATACAAAACAAAATTCATAGACATCATTCTTTTTCATGAAAATGAAACCATACAATTACTAAACATATATAGTATTTACTATGTAAGCGGCCTACTAACCAATGACAACTAACAAACGGTAAGAAACAACTATAAAAAAAAAAACATTACCATATGCATCACGCACCTGCAATACATAAAAGAAGTATATAGCACAACATGGGGTAATAACTAACAACACAACAATGAAATAAGTACGAAACTAATCCAAAAAAGATTGATTTTTCCATCCTGTTAGAAGACTGAAGAAAAGTAAGAGTATAAAAAGAAAAATAACCCAAAGGTTCAAAGCTAGTAGAAAGGCTTTTATATATATATATATATATATATATATATATATAAAACCTTTTAAACAGATGAGGGGGCTATATTTTTCTCCCAAGGACATTCTATTTGTAAAGGTTCATACATTCTATCTGTAAAAGTTCATATAAACCTAATTCATTGTATAAACAACCAGGAAAAATTCGGAATGCCACAATCTCAAGCCAACAACCAGTAACATTTGGCCTACTAAACACATTTCATCACACACGCACATTAACAACCTATATCACACCAAGTAAATATATATATTTCTCAGAACAAACAACAAGTTAAAAAGGAAAAACGTTGTTGGAAGTCTCAAAACGACTTAGGAAAAAGGAAAAACAAGTTGGAAGATTTAAAACTGAAGCTTAAGGCATCAATTAAACACCGAATATTGAATGCAGTAAAGAACAAGCAGTAAGCAATGAATTTGGTTTATAAATACCAGTAAGCATTTATACCAGTAACCAAAATGGAAGAACGGTCCTATATTTCATATTTCATTTAATGCAAGAATGAACAGCAAAAGATTAATACCAATAAAGAAAAGAATGCAGAGAACAAAGGGACAAAAAGTGTTAGGAAAAAGAGCAACAAAAACATACCTAAAGACAATGAAAGAGTTTGAAGCAATTACTAAACACACTGCTAGAGAAGTAATGAGATATAATGGCAGAAATAAGAAGGACAAAAGTAAAAGATGGCCGTGAACAAGCTATCAAAAATACTGACACTTGATATGAGAGTGATTAGAAAGAAAGTGGGCTAATAAACGAGGAGTTAATGTTTACACAATCGGAAGACAAATAGAATCAAATATTTACACTTTGGACAATACCCATACAGATATAGGTAACAATAAATAAAACACTTGACAGTAGCAAATTGATTAAGAGTTAAAACAGACATTTTAGAGCCAAAAATAAAACAAAAAGCAATCAAATTACTTAGCTTTTCAAATAGGCGGTAGGTGATTCCTGGTGACCTAAGCAAGGATGCGGCTGGAGCTGTAGTTCTGACTGAAACAAAAGATTCGGGATATCTCGATTACCAAAGAGAGAAGAAATGAGATGATGCGAAACAGAAGGGCGGAAATAAAAAAGCAAGCTGTTGCGTGGTTACCAAAGTACGAATGGCTGCGACGGGAAAGATGGATCTCCGGCTAACATAAACGAAACGAAACAAAACAGTTCAATACCTGGAACAAATCTAGTTAGTTTCCTCTGGCCCAAAAAAATTTCTGAAAACTAAAAGGAAAAATAAAATAGTTCTTCCTTCTTCTCCGACCCTCCGACCGAGGCTTTCACCGGCCAATTGCCGCAGGACGAGGACCAAAAGCTACAAATCAAAACAAGTTCCGGTGAAATAAAGTTTTTTTGGGAAAATTTAAACATTTTATTTATGACATGAAAATAGAAACAACAGGAATTCCGGACGCGCGCGGCCAAAACCTGCAAATCAAAGAGAACATCCGGTCAGGTCACATAAGAAATAAAAAACTAAAAAAAAAACTAAGAAAACCTATTAAGAAACTAGTGCCATAAGATGCGAAGAAAGACAAAAAAATTAATGGAACATCTCGTGAGGGCCGCCGAGATCTGCAAAAAAAAAGGAAGATCCATTCGGGTAAGAGAAGAAAAGAAAAGCAAAAAAAACCTTTAAAAACATATTAAGAAACCGACACCGGTAGATACGAAGGAACTCTAGCAAAAAAGAGTGTCAAACAGGAACTCTAGCAAAAAATAATCGCTGGAGGAAGAGAGTCGGCGGAGGAAGAGAGATAAGAAAGGAAATGGAAAAAAAATGGTAAAGTCGCCGGAGGAAGAGAGTCGGCGGAGGAGGAAGAGAGATAAGAAAGGAAATGGAAAGAAAATGGTAGGGTTTGCAAGGCGTTTCCAAGGCTCGCTGGTGACATGGAGAACACGTGCAGACACGTATACTAACGCAGTCAACGTGGCAAGGAGTAGGCGCGCAAGGCGCGGGCAAATTTGTGTCCACGTGTCTTCGCCTGGTACTTCTTGTTCCGGCTTTATTACTATATGCTAATAAATAACTTTTTGTAGGTCTTTGACATGCATTAGTCAATAACGGCTAGTACAATACATTAAAAAATGTTAGTAGTTTGTTCAGCTTGACTAATTAAAAGGAAACTTTCTAATTATTTAGTTACTCTAAATCAGAACCATAAATTTAATATCCTCTTTACCAAATAAAAAGTTTATTTTTTTGAAAAAAAAATTATCCTAAATAACGAGTTCACTTCCAAATAAAATTCTTATATCTTCATTAATAATAATCGTGTAAGTCCTAAAATTAAAAAATAAAAATAAAAAATTATACATGATATGATAAAGATACATTTATCCAAAATTGATACTGTTGTAGAAAATAATGAAGTACTAAAAATGTGTATTAATTATGCTTTCAAAACTACTTTTACTTTGTTCGATATAATAGTAATGAAATAAAAATATATTAATAAAATATATATATATATATATTAAATAATACAAAAATACATTCTGAAAATAATATCTATAAACATCCTAACATTTATTCCTTTTCAATGTCAGGACAGTCACCACATATCCTTTGCAACTGCTGCACGATACTTTGTATTTGGATGGGCATTCGAACGCCTTTATAAAAGACATGGAATTCAAGCTACAATCATCCTGAGAAGACTACTCCTTCTTCTGAGCATCCCCCTTGAGGCCCTCGCATTTTGAAAGTAGGAAATCCATGGGTAGAACTTGCAGCTTCTGCTATTCTACACTTCTGGTGTGCTTTTCCATATCTTGCTTGGCTACAAATATGCTGAACAATAGCACCGATCAATCTGCTCTTCTTCTCCTCAAAGCTCACAATAGACTTGGACCAAACAACATCTTGGTTAAAAACTGGACCTCCAGTACATCTGTTTGCAGTTGGATAGGTGTCACCTGTAGCACTAGGCACCAGAGAGTGGCAGCCTTGAATATTTCTAACATGAATCTCGTTGGAAGTATTCCTCCACAGCTTGGAAATCTGTCTTTTCTTGTTTCTCTAGATATGGGCAGCAATACTTTCCGAGGGAATTTGCCTGAAGAATTATCAAGGTTGCGAAGACTTAAGTTTCTCAGTTGCAGTTCCAATGAACTTATTGGAGGCATTCCGCCATGGCTTGAGCACTTGCCTAACCTTCAATATCTGCTTCTTGATAACAACAGTTTTGCTGGAGCAATCCCAAGATCACTCTCCAACTTATCAAACCTGGAAAATTTGAACTTGGAGAACAATAGGCTAGAAGGAAGCATCCCAGAAGAGATTGGCAATCTCCAAAATCTGAAGATTCTAAGCGTAAGAGAGAACAGGTTATCTGGTTCCATCCCATTTAGTATCTTCAACACCTCCTCGCTAGAAAGAATTGATTTCACGTCTAATGCCTTATCTGGTGAACTTCCAGGAGATATGTGCAATAGTCTTCCGAATCTGGAATATTTTTCTATATACTCTAACCAAATAGATGGTTTATTACCATCAAGCTTGGATAGGTGCTCACAACTTCAGACATTGAGTCTTGAAGATAACCGATTCAGAGGACCTATACCAAAAGAAATTGGCAACTTAACCATGTTAAAAACCCTTTATCTTGGTGGTAACAAATTCAGAGGTATGCCAGTCTACCTCATTTATGATTTATGAATCTTCTCTTCATTTCCTCTCCCTTTCATCTTTCTACTGAGTTAGTACTACTCTGACTTCTTGTTTCATTAAAGGTCACTACCAGTGTATTTCATCATCTGTGATAAGGTTTTAGATCTTCATATTATGTTATCTCATTAAATTATTCTGGCGTTTACAAGAAAGAAATGTTTTTCTTAATCAGTTGGGATAAGTTTCATTAGAAATTTTTTGACTTTGAATCTTGTACTTGGATTTAAATGCACACCATATTGACTTTTGTTCTGGATGATTAGTCTCTTACTACTGGACTAACAATTCCTCTAAAACCCATAACCATCATAATCTGATTCAAAAGGTTGCTTCAATTTGCAGATCAAATTCCTGAAGAGATTGGTAAACTTCCCAGTTTGGAATATTTGACTTTGGATGAACTTGGCCTAGTTGGCACAATACCATCTTCCATCTATAACATCTCTACTTTGCAATGGCTTTACATTTCTAAAAACAATTTAACCGGTAGCTTATCCAGGGATATTTGTAGGAAGCTGCCAGTCATCCAAGGTTTGTATCTTGGTGTTAACCAATTGTCTGGTATTATTCCACCAGAAATTGGCAATTGCACTACACTTGTGGAGTTGTACCTTGATTCAAACAAGTTTACAGGTAAATTCTGCAACTGTTGGTTACACGTGAAATTTTCTATAATACAGCCTACCTATATTTCGTTCAACTTATGCAAGTATCTTATGCATATAATCTCAGCTGTTTACTATTGTAACTACCTTCCATTTCCCAAATCCAAATTACCAAATCTTTTAAAAGAAATCAAACATTTGATGAAGTGCACGTTTCTTGTTTCATTCTGTATTCAGTAGGCTCAATGAAGCACCGTTCTTTTGTATCCTTATTGACATAAATAAACATAACACTATTTATGAACACAATGATGTATCGGGGAGCATTCAAAGCGTTTTAAGGTTTTTGAGGCATCAATCTGTAATAAATATGAACTAGATGAGCTAATAGTCTTTATCTCTTCATAGTCTAATAAACACCTACCTTGGCAGAGCTAATAGTCTTATCTCTTCATAATCTTATAAGCACCTACTTCACACTATTAATGGAGAATTGATATGCCATTGAAGAATCTTCTGTTTTTCTCGGCGTATTTTGCAGGTGAAATACCAGATGAGATAGGTAGTCTCGTAAATGTGGAGAAACTAGTAATAAGTCCAAATAATTTCAGAGGTCAGATTCCTGAATCAATCTTCAATATCTCAACTTTAAGAGTCCTTCAACTTCGTGCTAGTAACCTCGGAGGTAGTCTTCCGCCAACCATGGGTGAAAGGCTACCCAACCTTGAAGCAGTTTTCCTTGGGCAAAATAAACTTACTGGAACAATTCCAGACTCAATCTCAAATGCTTCACACATTACTCGTCTAAGTCTGGTTGCTAACATGTTAACAGGGCCTATTCCAAACTCACTGGGGAATTTGGCGAAACTTGACTTTCTTAATTTGGGAGAGAACAATTTCATCAGCAAGTTTCCAGAACTGAGTTTCATCACTTCCTTGACAAATTGCAGACGTTTAAGAGTAATGTGGATACAAAATAATTCCTTTGATGCCTACATGCCGAGTTCAATTGGTAATCTATCTCTTGAACAGATTGATGCCAGCAACTCACAAATCAAAGGAACTATTCCCAATGAGATTGGTAATCTCAGTGATTTGGAATCCTTGTATCTAGATGGAAATGAGTTGGCTGGACTCATTCCCAACACCATCAAAGATATGAAAAGACTTCAGGTGTGGAGTATAATCAACAACAAAGTGACAGGAACAATTCCAGAAGATGTATGCCTTTTACCCAACTTGGGAGAGTTCACTTTGAGCAAAAATAATTTTTTTGGTCCCATCCCAACATGTTTGGGAAATATTACTTCTCTAAGATATCTGAATCTTGACTCCAACGAGTTAAATAGCATCTTACCTTCAAATTTGGGACGCCTGAGAGATATTTTAACATTCAACTTGTCCGGGAATTTCTTCAGTGGACATCTACCACCAGAACTCGGGGGCTTGAAGGTAGCTACCTCGATAGATTTAACAGCAAATAAGTTCTCAGGCGGCATTCCAAGCGCCTTTGAAGGACTGCAAAACCTGATCAACTTATCTTTGTCACAAAACACATTGGAAGGGCCTATTCCTGAATCTTTTGGAAAGTTGATAAGCTTGGAAATATTAGACTTGTCACATAATAATCTTTCTGGTGAAATTCCTAAAACTCTGGAGGCACTTGTATACCTGAAGTTTTTAAATCTTTCATTTAACAGATTACATGGAGAAATTCCTAGCGGAGGGCCATTTGCTAATTTCACATATGAATCCTTTATTGCAAATGAAGCACTATGTGGTCCGCCTAGGCTGAATGTCTTGCCATGTCATACTGGATCCACTCATGGAGCAAGGATCAGAACTGTGTTGATAATTGTATTTGTCAGTAGTGGATTAGCAATTCTTGCCTCAATATGTACCTTCATCTTTATTAGGCGTCGAAAGGCAAATGAAGCTTCTGCTAAGATGGATGTGTTTTCTGGGATAACACCTGAAAGAATTACATATCATGAACTTCTCAGAGCAACCAACAGGTTTAGTGAAAGTAACTTGATAGGAGTAGGAAGTTATGGTTCAGTTTACAAAGGGATACTTACAGACGGGACTCATTTGGCTATAAAGGTTTTCAATCTGCAATTAGAATGTGCATACAAGAGCTTTGATACTGAATGTGAAGTTCTGCGTAATCTTCGACATCGTAATCTGACTAAAGTGATTAGCAGTTGCTCTAACCCTGATCTCAGAGCCTTAATACTTGAATATATGTCCAACGGGAGTCTTGAGAAGTGGCTACATTCTGAAAGTTCTTTAGACTTGATGAAAAGATTAAACATTATGATAGATGTGGCAACTGCTCTGGAGTATCTTCATCATGGTTACTCTGTACCAGTGGTACACTGCGACTTAAAGCCCAGTAATGTCCTTTTGGACGAAGGTATGGTGGCGCATCTAAGTGACTTTGGCATTGCAAAGTTAGTTGGTGGAGAGGACAGTATTACGCAAACCAAGACCCTTGCAACCTTAGGATACATTGCACCAGGTGACTCTTGAATTTATGAATCCTCATAGGTTTCATTCTTTTGTTTAAATTGTTTCTTAAATTTCAAACTATCCTCATAAGCAAACTAATTCTAATGATCTTCATCATCACAAAATGCAGAATATGGATTGGGAGGCCTAGTTTCTACAAGGTGTGATGTTTACAGTTATGGTATTATGTTGATGGAAACATTTACAGGCAGGAAGCCGAGCGATGACCTTTTTGCAGGAGAATTAAGCCTAAGGGAATGGGTAAACGAATCATTTTCCAATTCAGTAGTAACAGTTATAGACAACAGATTGCTAAACACGGATGAAGACCACTTCGCTGATGAAATGGTGCCTTTTTTATCATCCATCTTGAAAGTGGCATTGAAATGCTCTGCTGAACTACCAGGGGAACGAATAAACATAAAAGATGCCTTAGCATCACTAGAGAAGATAAGAGTTGAGATCACTAGGCAACCTAGGGGCAATTACGTGTAAGATCTCTATATCCCCAGATTTCATACCAAAATCCAGTCGAGAAGAACTTATTGCCTGAAAAGTGTGCCTTTCCAACAGATGTTATTTTCTTGTGAGTTTTTGCACATGCTCTTAAGTCGTAGTTATTTTCTTCAGCATTGAACATGAAATATATGTTAAGAGTACTAAAGGAAGTTTATATGGGAACTAGCCAAAAATGGAGTATACTGGTGATAAAAATTCAGATACTGAATATTCCAGCTATTCTGGTTGAAAATTTGCCACCAAAATTCCTAAACTGGTTTCAGCACAGGAAGGTGAGATTACACTGCATTTCGTTATGGAATGGATATAGAAAGATGATCCAGCCAACTATTCTTCTTCCAGTCTTTTGTCATAAAACTGCTTTTACATCCAAATGGTACAAGTTCTAGCAGTTTAATTCTGAGAGTTCCACATCCGCACTATACAGATTGAATTTTGAAGCTCGGTATCAAGTAAAAAGTCATGAAGCTTGAAAATTGATCGACAGATAATAGCCGATATCAATATTCAGCTGCTCCGGAAAACAGCACCGTATCTGGTTTGCACAAGCCTTGATATGTACTAATCGTATAAGGGACACCTTTAAATTTGAAGCCAGAAGGTGTGGCAAACACTAGTGTTAGACTGATGACGCTAGTGTTAGCAAGTAATCAAACTTCTATAAGGAGTTCACTAGTTCTGCTCTGATCCAGTATCTATTCTTGAGGTTGATTTTGTAGCTTTAGTCATTATTTAGCAGCTTTATAGCCTTAAGTTGCATTATGGAAGTGACTAGTGGCAAAATTGGGTAGAAGAGCCAACTATCACTAAGAGATGATTGGATAAAAAAGGGCAAGTTGATGCATAGAAACTCCCGTATGTGTAGAGTTCGGGAAGAGTCAGGTCATTAAAAAGATGACTAACTAAATGAGCAAAAAAATTAAGTTAAATGACAACAAAATTTATGATAATACTTAAATTAATAATTTGGCACCTAATGTTTTTTGCCCCTAATATTTTTGATGTCTAAAAAACAAAATTGGAAGCAGCACAACTAATGGTTAAAGGTGAAAAACAAAATTGAAATATTAAATGTGGCTAACTGCTTGTTGCCATTAAGCCTTCCGATTACATAATAGTTACTAATTGAAGTTATATTTGTTTGTTTATCACATTAACTGGATTTCTGATTAAAAAAACTTTCATTTTATTTTAATACCACTAATTTTTAAATTTGGCTTCACCATTGCTTAAGACTTAGGCAAAAACACTAGAAAGCCTTGCTTTTTAGGATCAAACCATTAGAATTAAGAAAACTAAAAGGATTTAATCTTTTAAGTACTTTTGCACTTTTTTACTTTTTATTGAGCAGTATCACGGTGTTTAAATTTGTAAAACTGTATAATTTTGTAGAGAAAATTTGCTACTACTCACTAGATTGTTAATACTCCTTCCATCCACAAAGCAAAAAGAGTTTGACTTCAAAATTTCCTTTGTCCTAAAAAATATCTACTTTATATGAAATTTTATATTACCCTTACTAATTAAATAATATATAACTAAATTAAAAAATAAAGATAAAAATATTTAATTGTACATTAAGTGTGTTGTAACTTATAACTTTGAAAAAAGTTGTACTAAATAAAAAATAAACTCTTTTTTGAGAAACAAAGGGAGTGTTATATATTCAGCATTTTTTCTTTCAAAAATGAAAATTGTTGCCTTGTTGGTGCCACAACCATCGCCTTTGTATTTCTCTTCACAAAAGCCTCCTTCTGGGGAAGAAAAATAAAAGGAAAGAACGTATTGATCTATGTTGACTTCCTTTCTTTTGTATGCTTGTTGATGCTGCAATCTTAGCATTGCATTTTTTACCAAAAGGGCCATCGCTCATCATATTGATCAGATTCATACAGCATTTTTAAGCTTCAAGGCAGAGTCTAATTCAGCTAGTCAGACCTTTCAACGATTTCAAAGAAAATGTCATTGCAGAGTCTAATTCAGCTAGTTAGACCTTTCAACGATTTCAAAGAAAATGTCATTTTATTTCATATGTTTTGGCACTCTGCAAATGGTTGTGGCCCTCTATTTTCAAATAAATTAATACTAAAAATGACCTGCCATGATCTGTCCATTATTTTCCGTCTTTAACTGACTTCGTCTGTACTCTGTAGTACTTATCTTGTGATTAAGTTCGGAGGAACATCACTCAAGGTCTCCCCAGTTTGAGGTTTATAATTTTTTAAGTTGTTCTCGTACCAAATGCAAAGACAAGCGTTAATCCATATTTCATGAAGTTAATAAGATACACTTTTTTTTCCTTTATCATTTTTTTTCTTAGAGTAAATATTTCATGTAACCTGTTGGGAAGGTTTCACGTAATGGAGAACCCAATTAAATTAGCCCGATAAGCAGTATGAGTCCACCTAAATCCAAAAGATTAAGGTAATGGGTTTTGATTTCTTTTTACTTATTAAGTGCTCTAATTTTAATTAATTTTTTAATACGGAATAATATCCATGAACACAATAAATCTCCTTATTCATGGATATACTACCACATTAAAACATACTCCCTCACAAGTCCAATCTCTATTTCAGCAAGCTCACCTTTCCATTATGGACCATTTAGAGCCTATGTAAATAATAAACTAGTATCACAAAGCTACTTGTCCATGAGTCACCCACTTAGTTCAATCCAAGAAGAAGAGAAACCACTTGCTTTCCCGAGTAGTCCAACATTCTAACTTTAATACCAATTTGTTGTGATTATTCCCAAAATTGTTCAAAAACAGAAAAGTAAAAACAAAGAATAAATCGAGATACACAAATTAACGTGATTCGGTTTAACAATTCAAACCTACGTCCACAGCAAAGATGATAATAATATTATTAACAATTTCACAGATTACAAAGATTTCCCAACTCTTTAGAAATCTCCACGTGCTATCTCCCCAACATGAGGCGTGAAATACATAAAATATTTTGAAATTTAGATTGTTTTAATTGAGGGAGATTTAGAAAAGAATCTAGGCATTAATATTTATTATTTGTTTTGTTGTTATGTGAAATTTTAAATCCATTTTACAATTTAATTTTTTTTGTACTTGATTTTCAATACTAAATTACAAATATTGTCTCTCACTTTTAATAATGAACATTTTAAAATTATTTCTTTAATCCCAAATTATTATCCCTTACTAAGACTAAAAACTAATAATATTGAAGATTAAAAACTAAAATCTAAAGTTTCAAATATGAAAATTTGAAAATGGGAGTTTAAAATCTAAAGTCTAAAATTGAACATATCAATTTATTGAAACTAAACTAATGATAAAATTACATTTGAAATAGGATACATGAACTCATGATTATAAGAAAATATTTATTATTTTACTCTAAATTTACATTTGAAATAGGATACATGAACTCATGATTATAAGAAAATATTTATTATTTTACTCTAAATTTATATAGTAGCAAAACATATAATTTTTAAAATGCATGATTTTTTTGTGTCATTGGTAATAAAATAAATAATAATTATGCAAATGTTTCAATCGGTTTTTTGAATAAAAAATAATTGCATTATCATTTTTTTTTCAAGAAAATCATATAAATATATTTCTTTATGTATGCATAGGATCATAGAATTTATTTTACAAAATATAGATAAATGAAAATTTAAGAATATTAAAATTCTGGAACAACGAATGATGGAGAGTGTTAAAAAAAAAAAAAGGAAGAAGAAGGAAAAAAAAGTCATGGACAAAGGACAATTCTTCACTCAAGAATAAAAGGTTTATCCCTTATTTTTAAACCAACATTTGTATTAACTTTTGTAGCCCACTTAATTGATTATCCCATTCAAGTGTGAGTTATCAAACAACTTCAATCGATTAAGAACTTATTTTCAATTTACTTAATATATTAAGACTTTTAACTTTCATTTATCAAAAAAAACTTAATTTATTAATTACTTAATCAATTAAGTTTAAATACTAAGTCAACTTTTCAAACACAATCTAGGTGTATAGACCTTAAAACTAAACTATTCCAAAATCACTAAGCATAATTGTTGAAACATAATTAATTAGAATGCTATTAACCATTAAAATTTATAAAAACTTGTTGGCGACTAAAATTTTATTTTGGCAACTAACATTGAAAATGTAAAAGTAATCTCATCAGATGTGATATATGTATAATTTTGAAGATAAATTATTGCATGTACTATTCCTTCTCTTATTAATTTTAATCAAGGCTCTAAAGCGTCACTTTCAATAAATTTCCCCTTGAAGTTTAAATTGTTCGCAACAAAGGCTTTTTTTTTTTTTTTTTTTTTTGGGTGGATTTCCTAACTCAATTTGATCAATCTATCTCCATCTTTTGTCATAAGAGTTCCGTTATACTTTATGGCCACATATGTTTCGAACTATATTCCAATTATTTCGATATGATACATTTGAACCTTACTTACACTTTCCTATCTTTATAGGTGAAATATCTCCAGAGCTTCGTAACTTCACAATGCTTAGCGTACTATCCATACGTGAGAGCAGCTTGTCAGGTATGGTAATCTTTAACCAAAATGTTTAAAAAAAAATTAAGAATGCTAAGATAATTTGAATTCTGAAGTTAAATTTTGGTAGGTGTAATACCCATGGAATTTGGCAATCTATATAATCTTCAAGCACTTTATTTAGAGAATAATAGCTTAAGTGGTCCAATTCCAACCAAGATTTTCAACCTCTCCACCATAAGAGTAATGGATTTGGCAGTCAACAATTTGTCAGGAAATCTTCCATCAAATATATGTCGCGTTCCAAATTTAGAAGAACTTTATCTCGATGTGAATGACCTTCGTGGTGCTTTATCTGAGTCGATCTCAAATTGTTCCAATCTCAATATGGTTGAACTCAGTAAAAAACAATTTTGTGGGTTTCATTCCTAAGTCTCTTGGGAATCTTAGACTCCTTGAATTTCTAAATCTTGGGGATAACCATTTTACAAGCTACTTTCCATCTCTAGAGCATGGCTTCATCAATTCCTTAACCCATTGCAAATATCTGAGAAAATTGGGTGTGAATGACAATCCACTAAATGGCCATCTTTCAGAGTCTGTTCGGAATCTTTGTACTTCGCTGGAAATGTTTTATGCACACAATTGCAACATCAAGGGCAAAATTCTACAGGGATTTGGAAATTTCACTAGCTTAATTGTGTTAACGCTACGAGACAATCAGTTGATAGGGTCAATTCCTGAAACAATAAAAGATTTACAATATCTTCAAGGTTTAGATCTTGGAAACAATGAATTAAATGGGGCCATGATGGATAAATTGTATGGCTTGCCAAGTTTGGCATTTTTATTACTAAGCCAAAATCATATTTCAGGGTCAATTCCCGACAGTTTGGGAAATATTACTTTTTTAAGAATTCTTTATCTAGATTCAAACAGATTAACTTCTGCCATACCTACAAACTTGTTGAACCTCAAATATCTCTTGGACCTTAACCTCTCATCAAATTCTTTAAGTGGCTTTCTACCACTTGAAGTTGGGAATTTGAAGGTTGCAACATCACTAGACTTATCAGTCAATAACCTATCTGGTGTGTATTCCTATCACAATCGGAGGTATACAAGACATGAAGTACTTATCCTTAGCATTCAATTGGTTTCAAGGATCGATTCCAGAGTTAATGGATAAGATGGTAAGCTTGGAGACATTAGACTTATCACATAACTATCTCACTGGTTTAGTCCCAATATCATTTGAGAAGTGTCAATCCCTCACATATTTGAATGCTTCTTTCAATAATTTAAGAGCCCGAATTCCCAATGAAGGCCCTTTTAAGAACTTCACCAGTGAATCGTTTATGTCCAATGAAGGATTATGTGGACCTCAGAGATTTCATGTTCCACCGTGCCCAATAATGTTAAACCAAAAATCAAAGACCAAAAATGCTCTTCGAACAGCACTTATTTGTGTAGGTATAGCGTCAAGTTTGGGTTTGTTGGCCTTTGGACTAGTCTACCTGAGATGCCAAAAGAAAAATATAGATTCAAGTGGCGAAGGTATATATGTCTTTACTGGGTGGCCATGAAAGGATTTCTTACTATGAGCTTCTACAAGCCACTAATAGGTATAATGAGGCCAATTTACTTGGTATTGGTGGATTTAGATCAGTTTGCCATGGTACTCTTGGAGATGGGAGGACTGTTGCCATAAAAGTGTTCAATTCACAATTGGAAAGAGCATTCAAGAGTTTTGAAGCTGAGTGTTGAGTGTTTTAGAACCTCCATCGAAATCTCACCAAAGTCATTAGAAGTTGCTCTACCCCTGATTTCAAGGCTTTGGTGCTTGAATTTATACCAAATGGAAGTCTTGATAAATGGTTGTATTCCAACAAATTTACCCTAGGCTTGAAACAAAGATTGAACATAATCATTGATGTAGCAAACGCATTGCAATATCTCCACTGTGGTTATTCAACACCCATTGTTCATTGTGATTTGAAACCTAACAACAAGAAATGGTAGCCCATGTAAGTGATTTTGGAATTGCAAAAATGTTGAACAAGGAGCATAGCTTTGCGCACACTACAACAATTGCCACACTTGGCTATGTAGCTCCGGGTGAGTTTGTATCAAATTATTGCTTCTTTCTTATTATTTATTTTAAAAAAAAAAACTAATTATGATAAATCAAATATGAATTGTTTGTAGAATATGGATTGGAAGGCTTGGTATCAACAAAGTGTGATGTTTATAGTTATGGAATCATGATGATGGAAGTCTTTACCAGGATAAGACCTAGTGATAAAAGATGCAATGACAATTTCAGTTTACAAGATATGGTGCGCAATGCTATGCCTGATGTACTATATGAAGTTGTAGATGCTAGTTTGTTCCAAAATGGTGAAGAACATAATGCTGAAAAGTTAAAGTGTATATCTTCCATCATGGAAATAGCTTTAACCTGCTCAAGAGAATCTTCCAAAGAAAGGAGCTATATGGACCAGGTTGTTAATGTTCTAAATAATGTCAAAACTAAGCTAATATCATTAATTATAGCTAGTTAAATTTAAACAAAAAGTTCTATAATGTTGAATTGCTGACCTTTCATATAACATGCCTCATTTTTTTTATTTCATGAAATGACTAAATTGTTGCTTACAACAACCAAACAAATATATATAAACCCAAAGTATTAGCTAGAATCCGGAATGGATTATTTCCTTCTCTCATGACCCTTTTCATGGGTTTAGTGGTTTAATTTCAATCTTTCTTCTAATTATATTCTAATACCCAAGTCTTAAAAAAAATATTAAGGGTATATTTAGATTGCAAGTGTGAAAATTTGAGTGGGAATTTTTATAAGAAAATGTTGAAGAAAATTTTTTTTTGATAAAAATTAAAAAATAGGTTGGAGAGAATTTTTTTTTTAAAAATATGTAAGAATAATTTTAGTAGAATTTCAATTTTAAAATAAAATAAAAGTTATTTTAAAAAATTATTTCTTGAGAAAAAAATTAATTTTTTAAAATAAATTTTAAAACAAACATAATTTTGTGCAGAACAATTATACAAGGACAAAATTGGTAGCCTTATTGATATTTATTTCATGGTGTAAGTCTCATGTTGAAGTCAAAGATAGGCCAATGACGTTATGTAGAAGAGGATTTGACATTTCATGCAAAATGTGAATCAAATGTTGCTAAAATCAAATGAAACTGAGATAAAATTAACATATAAAATATAGTAAAATTATGAGCTTATTCATCCCATTTATTCGTCACTGAAATTCAAGGTGCACATATTATAACATTGCAAATAAGTAGTACGACCATGATTAATAGAAGCTGTAGCTAATGTATTAATTATTATGACCACAAAAATATAAAAATATAAAAAAATGCTAAAAAAAAAGAATAATCAAATCTCTTTGACTTTCAATCTCGATTAAGATTCAATGCAATAAAGAGAATCACACTTCTTTCCAATTTGTGTTGAGAATTTTTCGACTTATATGGTTAGTATTTTTAAAATATATTTTTACCTATTTTTTTAATATTTTTTTATTTTATAATTATTATTTTAAAAATATAAAAATATATTTTAAAATGTTATCCGCCTACTTCCTCCTCGAAAGTCCATAATGTTTAATACTATATCATCAGCACTCGGCAATTAAAACTATCGCGGGGATACAGAAGAATGTTCTATGTCTTCTGCCATTGACTTCCCAAGTCTTCGTCGTGCAACACGTTTCCCTTTTTCTTTTTTTCATTTCGGGATTTACCATCAACTTTATATGAATATTTTATTTAACTTTTAAGATAAAGCACCTTTTGCTTTAAGATAAAGCAATCAACGACCTGTACAATGTCCATGTCCAAGTCTCCACAATTTTGGAACTCTTTAGCAATGGTCGAAAAGAAAAAACAGATCGGCTTCAACTTTAATTTTTTTTTTTTTTCACTTGGAGCTATCCCCACATTCACTGACCAAAGGAGTCCCCAACTCCCACTTTACCAACGGGCTAAGTGACCCCCGAAGCCAGGTGCGGGACTAATGCTCCAAACCCCAAGAGAGACACCCCAACCCCTTTGAGGACGGTAGTCAGGTTCGAACCGTGAACCAACGCTGAGGAGTACCCCCAGTATTACCAAACGATCCAGCCCCTAGGGGGACTTTAATTTTTTTCAAAAGGTGTAATTCTGGACACCTTAACCGGCCAATGCAGACCCGTCCCTGAATCAACCATGAGATGTAAATCGCGGGTTATGCACGAATTATGTAAATCACGGGTTATGCACGAACTAGGACTTAATCAGCTAATGCACTGGCCCTCGGATTAACCCATGAGATGTAAATTTATGCACGAACTAGGATCCAACACAGGAATCCACATGGGGTACGAACATCAAGAATAACCCTAAGAATATTTCACCCGACACCACGCTGGAGTCGATCTCGCGTTGGAAAGCAAGGTTCCCACGCTTTGTCCCTGTGCCAATTGGCAGTTCGCCTACAACTGTAATTTTTTTTTGTTGAATAAATGATTGTGCATTCACTGTTTCGCATAGCCAATCTGCCAATGTTTTGAAGAAAAAATAAAAGATGGGTTGGAAGCAAACTTTTTAAAAATAATATGAACAGAATTTTAGTAAAGAATTTAAATTTCAAAATAAAATAAAATTTAGTTTGCATATTTTATTTTTTTCGGGAAAAATTTTAACTTTATTTTGATTTTATGCGAAATAATTACACAAGGATGAGTGTGGTATCACAATCCTTCTCCAAATAAGGGAAAAATTCTTAGCCGTGTTGATATTTATTTCATGGTTTAAGTCTCTTGTTGAAGCCAAAGATAGACTAATAAAGTTGGGTAGGAGAAGATTTGATTAATCAATCATTCATTGGGAACTATTTCTGATTAGCCCACTGTTTGTTTCTGCTTGGAAAAGACTAACAGAGGACAATGGCCGACAAACTTTTTTAAGCATATCGCGTAAAGGCCTTCGATTCTACAAATTGTGCCAGTTGCAAATTTAATTAACCATTTACGGATTTTATGGATTTAATTTGAGGTTTTAATTGTTGATAGAGGTGACAAAATGATGAGTTAAATTATTTATAAATTGTAATTTAATAAGTTATGAAGTAATAATTCAATCTTTTTATAATAGGTTATATACTTCAATTCCATTTTACCTACAGATCAAATTTATTAATTTAAAGAAAATTAATAGACAATCAGCCCACAATCAAAACAATGGTGGTTTGCTACCAAGAGTATGTATGGTCTATCTATGTCTTTCAAAACTCGTGGATATTTTGAAAATAGTTCAGCTGTGATTTTTTCCTCTTCTGTTAAATAAATGAGATATTTGTTGCGCAATCATTCTCTCATACCCAGTGCTCGGTTTCAGTATTTTTCTTTTTTTTTTCTTTTGTGGACATTTCAAAAACTGTAAAATAGAAATTTTTTTAGGAAGCTAACTCGAAATTCTGGCATGGATAGGCACATACTGCGAAGGCAGCACCTGAATGAGTTAAAATGAATAAACACTACATCCATCCCCCAAAAAAAAAAAAGAATTTATTCTTAATTATTTAAAAAATTATTTAAATATTTTATTTTTATAATTGTAAAAAAGTTAAGTTTTTAGGACTAAAAACACAAACCAAACACGGCGAATTGTCAAGCTCTGAGCCTGACTGAGTGGTCCTACAAAACATTCAAAGCATGCGAAGGATTCATTCAACAAAATAATTATAAAGTTGAAGCCAAAAACTTATTTTGGACCAGTTGCCAAAGACTTTCAAAATGGTGGGGTTAAAATATATTTAAATTTTTTTTTTATAAATTCGTTATGTTAGGATATATTTAAAATATTTTTTTATAAATATATTAAATAATATTTAGTTATAATTAGTTAATATTTAGTTTATTTATATATATATATATATATATATATATATATTTCGTTCATATATTTATATTTATAGGATGTTTGTACTAAATTATATCACATATTCAGAAAATATAACTATTTATTTTGTTTTTCTCTCAATTTTTCAACATTGTACCAGAATTTCCGTCCAAAAATAACTAAATGAGTAAAATAATTAAGTTAAGTGACAACAAAATTTATGATAATACTTAAATTAATAATTTGGCAGCTAATATTTTTTGCCCCTAATATTTTTTATGTCTAAAAGACAAAATTGGAAGCAGCACAACTTATGGTTAAAGGTGAGGGAGCCATTACACTCTATATTGAAATATTAAAGGTAGCTGACTCCTTATTGCCATTAAGCCTTCCGATTACATAATAGTTATTAATTGAAGTTATATTTGTTTGTTTATCAATTTAACTGGATTTCTGATTTAAAAAATTAAATTAAAAAAAACTTTCATTTATTTTAATCCCCCTAATTTTTTAATTTGGCTGCACCACTGCTTAAGAGTTAGGCAAAAACACTAGAAAGCCATGCTTTTTATGATCAAATCATTAGAATTAACAAAAACTACATGGATTTATTCTTTTAAGTACTTTTACACTTTTTTACTTTTTTGGTGAGCAGTGTCATGGTGTTTAAATTTGTAAACCTGTATAATTTTGTAGAGAAAATTTGCTACTAGTCCCTAGATAATTAATTATCCTTCCATCCACAAAGAAAAAGAGTTTGATTTCAAAATTTCCTCTGTTATAAGAAAAATCTATTTTACATGAAATTTTATATTATCCTTATTAATAAAACAATATATACTTAAATTAAAAAATAAAAATAAAAATATATAACATTATTCATTTAATTGGATATTAAATGTGTTATATTTTGCAACTTTAAAAAAATTATACTAAATAAAAAATATACTCTTTTTTGAGTGACAGAGGGAGTGCCATATATTCAGCATTTTTTCTTTCAAAAATGAAAATTGTTGCCTTGTTGATGCTACAACCGTAGCCTTTGTATTTCTCTTCACAAAAGCCTCACTTTTGGGGAAGATTAAAAAAAACAAGAAGGAAAGAACATATTGATCTATGTTGACTTCTTTTCTTTTTTTTTTTTTTTCCGAAACGATAGTCTATTAATAAGAGGCACAATGGCCAATTTACACGCCGCAATGGCTAAGATAGTTTCGTGGTGTCGCAACTGATAACAGCGCTATAACCCACGAAAACAAAAGTTCTAAAAAGGACAAAAGACCCACAAGGGGCAAAAACCCGACGAGCGGGAAGAAGGCCGACTAGCGACAGTGGTTGAAAACCTAGACAACCTAGGATCAACCGAAAAGACAAATAGACACAAACCCGGTTATATCGGGTTATTAATACTATACAAAAATGATACTATACATCTCAAATGGCCCAAAACAAATGGCTTTTGGTAATAGAAACTAGAACTAAATCTCTATCTATCACCTCATGCCGTTGTGTGGAATCCAACCTGCATACGTTGAATAGCGCCATCACCCAATTACTACCGCAAGCGTTGAATAGGCAGACGATTCTGCTACTACCGTTGCATACGTTGAATAGCGCCGTCACCCACCTACTACCGCAAGCGTTGAATAGTCAGACGATTCTGCTACTACCGTATGAAGAGACTTCAGTACCTAAAAAAAAAAAAAAAAAAAAAATTTTTTTTTTTAAGCCCTAATTTTTGCCCTAAGTGCATTCTGCCGCCGCCTCCTAACCTCTTACTCCAGCTGTTCCCTTCTTAGCAAACCCAAATTGTGCAACAACATAGGAACCAAGGAAAGCTAGACAATCAACAACAAGCCCATGCCTAGATCCATTCATCTCAGTCCCACCAAGAAATCATGCTTTTTTAATGACCAAGAAGATCAAGAAAAAGTAGAAAAAATCAAGACAAAACAAAGAAAACAAATCCAAGCCATAAACTGCTTCACTGTCCACCCAATTCAATGTTGCGCACCATACGGGTCTTCAATAGGTTCGGCTTCGGCAGAAGATAGAAATGGCTGACTTTAGGATGCTTTTCTCATTTTTTTTTTTTTTTGGTTTTTTGGATTTATTGGCCTGGAAAGAGTTTACTGAAAAAAGAAAGGAAAAAGTACCTCCCCCATTCTCCACTTATGGAGAATGGGGGAGAAGAAGAAGGTGTTGCTGCGGCTTTTCTCGAGTAATGGAGTTGGGAGAGAAAATTGCTGCGGCTTGGAGAGCTAACCCGATTGACTTCTTTTCTTTTGTTCACTTAATTATTGCCTTGTTGATGCTGCAATCTTAGCATTGCATTTTTTGACCCAAAGAGTCATCACTCGTCATATTGATCAGATTCATAAAGCATTTTTAAGCTTCCAGGCGGAGTCTAATTCAGCTAGTTAGACCTTTCAACGATTTCCCACACAAAGAAAATGTCTTTTCATTTCATATGTTTTGGCACTCTGCAGATGGTTGTGGCCCTCTATTTTCAAACAAATTAATGCTAATGATCTGAATATATGTTCTCGGTGCAAATGGTTGTGGCCCCCTATATTCAAACAAATTAATGCTAAAAATGACTTGCCATGATCTGTTCATAATTTGCCGTGTTTGACTTACTTCGTCGGTAGTACTTATCTTGTGATTACGTTGGAGGAACATCAGTCGAAGTCTCCCCAGTTTGAGTTTTATAATTTTTTAAGTTGTTCTCGTACCAAATACAAAGACATGAATTAATCCACATTTCCTGAAGTTAATGAGATACAATTTTCTTTTCTTGATAATTTTTTTTTCTTAGAGTAAATATTTCATGTAATATGTTGTGGAGGTTTTGTACCATAGAGAGCTCAACTAAATTAGTTCAATAAGTAATAGAAGTTCACCTGAGTCCAAAAGTTTAAAGTAGTGAATTTTGATTTCTTTTCACTTATTAGGTGTTTTCATTCTTCTTAATTTTTTAATATAAAACAATATTTATGAATACAACAAATCTCCCTCTTTATGAATATACTACTATATTAAAACCTATTTAATAATTCGCATAAATAATAAACTAGTATTACAAATCTACTTGTCTATGAGTTCCCCACTAAACCTAACACAAATAGAAAAGGAACCACTTACTTCCCCGAGTAATCCAACATTCGGACTCTAATACCAATTTGTTATGATTATTTCCAGATCATTCAAGAACAGAAAAGTAAGAACAAAAAATAAAATTGATACACGCGAATTAACGTGGTTCGGTTTGACAATTCAAACCTACGTCCATGGCAAATACAATGATGATATTATTAACAATTCTGAAAATTACAAGGATTTACCAAATCCTTATAAACACCCTACATTCTACTAATTTTGTATACACCTTCTCACCCTAGAAATCTATCTCTAAAACTCTTAAAACTTTCTTTGAAATCTTTACTCTCTATGAGAAAAGAGCCTTACTACATTTATATATACAGGCATCAAGTAAAGAATCAACCCAAATCTAATTTAGATCAGTGTTACAAAATACAGTAGGATTATCTAAAAGTTCCAAATTCTAATTGAATTATGAAAAATACCAAATTAGAATATTAGATAAAATTATGTAATCTCATTTTAATTTGGAAACAAGACATAATATAATAAATCTCCACCTTAACTTGTTTCTCATCATGACTTCTTCGCACAACGAATTCCTATCTCAAACTGTACACCTTCACAAATCCATTGCTTGGACTTCACCGATATAATTAACTTAGTCATCATATTTGTTGGATTATTTGCGGTCCATTTTTCTTTACAGAGATTAACCCTTGAGACAAAATTTCTCGAATAAAATGATATGTAACATCAATATCTTTAGTCCTCTCACAGTAAATTTGGTTCTTCGTTAAGTGTATAACATTTTGCTATCACAATAGATAATATTTGCTAAAACTTCATACCCAATTTGCTAACAAATCATTTAACCAAATAGCTTCTTTCACTACCTCTACCAAAGTTGTTGGTTGATTTTACACGCAAGTGCACGCGATCATTAACAAGTAATATAAAGTGAATATAAATTCGATCCCACAAGGACTAATTGTTTATCAATTACCGAAATTTAGTTAATTCTACCTTTATTTGAATGATAAAAAGATATTTTATGAATAAACTAAATTAAAACTGAATTTAAAACTTGAATTAAAACTAAATTTAAAAACAAAGCAAAGCAAAGTAAAGTAATGAGTCAAATTGGCTAAAGCTCTAGGGTTTTCGATTTCACCATAACTATTCCATCTTAATATTCATCTATTTCTATAGTCTAATTTAATTTCCTGGTTGATAGTCGAGATTCCCTAATTTATTTACTAGTCCCTCCCGAGATCTAATAAAAATCATCCTAATTGCTAATTCACTATATTCCTATGTGAATTACAACAATTATGAAGTCATTAATTTCTATAGATTCTCATATAGCGACTACACAAACCATGTAGGTATATTCCTATCCTATATGCAATTTATGGTATTTATCTCAATGAACTTGACACATAACTCCCCTTCCAGTTCGTTATGATTAATAAATCATCTAATTAGTTATCAAGTAATTAGAAGCATTAAACACAGGGATAAACACTCAACCATGGAAAATTAAATCAAACTATATTAATAGAAAAAATAAAAATAAGATTTCATAGTTAGGCTACGTCGTAACCCTAGAAAAATGAATTAGTTCATATTAAAATAGAAGAACAACACCAATTTCTTAAACATAATTGCAAAAAGAAAAAAAATGAAAAGATAAATAAAAATAAACTCCAACAAAACCCGTAGGTGGTAGCCACTCCACTCTTTGTTCTTTGACTTTTGTCTTCTCTACCCGTAAACTTCCAAAGAGAAGGTTCAGCTGCTTCCTTTGTATCCAAATCAAGCTTGGTGGCTGCTGGAAGAACAACAAAAGGATGAATAACAACAAAAGGAAGAAGAACAACAACTGGCGGCTGAAATTCTGCACCAAAGTTGTTCTCTAAACTACTAAAAAAAAAACAACACAAAAGAAAATAAGAGAAACTAAAGAAAAAGAAGAGAAGAATGAAGTGCTGCTCCAAATAATGGGATGCTTGATCATATCCAAGCCTTGCCTATTTATAGGCAAGGTTTCAAGACATTTGGTTGTGGCCACTTGCTATTCCTCACATTCTTCACCATTTTTCATAATTAATCAATAGCCTCCTTTTGGTCCTCTCTTTTCTTTTTCTTCTTTCTTTCTTTTGTTAATGCTTCTTGCTTCCTTTTGTCTTTGTGCAGATTTTTTTTTTCTTATTTTCTTTTCTTGTTTGGCTTTCTTTTTCCCATGTGAGGCTGCATTTTGGAAGGACTTTCTTGCTGTCCTCATGCACTTCTTGTTTGGCTTTCTTTTTTTTTTCATGTGAGGCTGCATTTTGGAAGGACTTTCTTGCTGTCCTCATGCACTCTTTCTTCAGAAAAATAAAAAGATGGCAGCTGGTCTCCAAGCCTTCATGTGCAAATGTTTGTCTTTCACTCAAATGAAAGGCTGGCAGCATATGCTGTTTTGTGCCTTTATCATTCTGTTTTCTTGTGTTACAACTTGGTGCTGTGCTCTTGTTTTCTTGTGTGAATATTGGAGAATTTTGTTGTTGAATTGCTGCTGCAAAAAGAGTACCCAAACTGCTGTTAAAATCAGAAAACCCGTAGCTAAAGAGCTAACCAGAAAAACTGAACATTTTTCTTCAAGTTTCTGTCCAGTTTTGGTCCCTTTGCTTTCGGAATTTGAGAAAACATTTTTCATGAAAGTTTTTGCTCTCTTTCTCAGCTTTCCATATCATCTTGAATCATCTCATTTGGACGTCTGCATCAAGAGTTATGAACTCCGGAAGATGAGTGGTTTTTCAAAGGATAATTTGGCCAAAATATGTAAAAACAAATTAAAACACAAGCCAATTTCTAACCAAAATTAATAAGAAAACCCTATATAAAATAGAGTTATCACAAGTCATGTACTCTACCTCAGTTGTAGACAAAGCAATAGTCAATTGTAACGTAGTATTCCAACTAATACTATAACCACAAAGTGTGAAAATATAACTTGTCAAAGATCTTTTTTTTGTCCAAATCTCTTGCATAATTTGAATTCACATAACCAAGAGTTTGCCAAATCCACGATCTCGTTCATACACTAAACCAATATTTGCAGTTCTTTTGAGATGCCTTAAGATCAATTTCATAGCTTTTCAGTGAGTTTCTCCAAGACAATACATGAATCTACTCACAACATTTACTACTTATGAAACATTTGGTCTAGTGCATATTATAGCATACATAAAATTGCCAACTACACAAGGTGTATAGTACACGAGACATACACTCCATCTCCTTCTCAGTACTAGGTGACATGTTAGTCGAAAGTTTAAACTGTCCAAATCGCTAAAGAACCCTAGTGGGACATGAGACTCAGTCTCCTAATGGATTAGTTCTTCTCCAAGATTCTTGCTTATTTAGTTGCTAAATTGTTATTTACATTATTTAAAGTTGTTAGGATTGTAAGCCTAATTTTTAGGCCACTTTGTTACTAAATGGCTCTTTATATACAGCCATTAAGCAAGCAATAAAGGTACCTTGAATCCAATTTGAACTCTTGTGAGTTAAGGAGACTTGCCATCTTGAATTAGGCTACCGATGTAACTCTTTTGCGATAGATATAACTTCCCTGTATGTCGATCCCTGATGATTTTCAATCCCAAAATCTTCTTTAGTATACCCAAATCTTTCATCTCAAACTCACCTCTTAACTGAGATTTTAAAGTGTTGATCTTTGATATGTCTTTAGAGACAATCAACATATCATCAACGTACAACAACAAATATAACAAAGAACCACTAGAGAGTTTCTTATAATAAACAAAACTAACATAATTGCTTCCAAAAAATCCATTACCCATCATGAAAGTGTCAAATCGCTTGTACTTTTGTCTAAGTGATTACTTTAAGCTATATAATGACTTATTTAGTAAACAAATGTGGTCTTCCTTGCCAAAAATTATAAACCCCTTTGGTTGTTGCGTATAGATTCTTTCCTCCAACTCTCCAAGTTAGAAAGTTGTCTTGACATCTAATTGTTCCAACTTCATATCAAGTAGAACTACCATAGATAATAATGGATGAATAGATTCACAATAGAAGAAAAGACTTCATTAAAGCCAATGCATTCCCTCTGTGTAAAACCCTTAGCGATTAATCGTGCTTTAAATATTGTATCTTCAACTATTGGGATTTCCTATTTTTTCTTGAAAACCCACTTAAACCTAATAATTTTCTGTTCTTTAAACAGTACAACTAGCTCCCAAGTCTTGTTCTTATGAAGACATTGAATCTCTTCATTCATAGCAATTACCCATTTCGACAATTCGGAACTTATAATGGCCTCCCGATATGTAGTAAGCTCTAAAACTTCAGCATCTCTACCACACTTAGTGCATAGTACACTAAATCTACATTTATATATTTCTTCGATGATTTAATCTGTCTTCTCTCTCTATTCTAAACAAGACTATAGTCTTCTTGTTGTTGTACTTGTGGTACATCTATACCAATGGTTTCCATCACATTTTCAACGGGCTCTTCTGGAGTTATTTAGAGAACTTTTTAGGAAATTTCAACATCAAACTCCACCTATTTTTTAATACTCTTGTCGTTAACTATGCCAGTTTTCTCCTCCTTCTTTGTTAATAAAGAAAACTCACAAAAACTTGGATGACTTGTCATCAAAACATCACAACCGATAACCCTTTACTCTATCTGCATATCCTAGAAATATGCATTTTCTTGCTCTTGGCTCAAGCTTACCATTCTTAATGTGAGCATACACAAGACAACCAAATACTCTTAATTCAGAGTAATTTACAAGGGAACCCCCCCGACCATCTCTTCTTTAGAGTCTGACAATCAATTATTGTGGATAGAAACTGATCTACTAAGTAACAAGTTGTTTTCGCAACTTCAATACAAAATTCCTTGGTCAATCCAACATTAGAAAGCATGCACCTTACTTTTTCCAAAATGGTTCTATTCATCTGCTCCACAACTCCACTCTGTTGTATTTTGTAATGATTGTGCGGTGCCACACAATCCCCTCATCCTTATAGAACTCATTAAATTCATCTTTACATAATTCCATGCCATTATTCATTCTTAAACGCTTAATCTTCTTATCAGTCCGTTTTTAAGTCATGGTCTTCCAACGCCAGAACGCCACAAAGACTTTATCTTTGTGTTTAAGAAAATACACCCACACTTTTCTTGAATAATCATCAATGAATGTCAACATGTAGCTTACACCACCCTATGAAGGAACTTGAGACGGGATCAAAGCGAATATAATCCAAGGTACATTTGGTTTGGTGAATTCCAGTACTAAATTTTATCTTGTGTTGCTTGCTGAATACGCAATGCTCATAGAAATCCAACTTTCATGTCACTTGCCCACTAAGCAAACCCCGTTTGCTTAACTCAGACATTCCACTTTCGCTCATATCCCCTAATCGCATATGCCATAATTTGGTAGTATTCATGTT